>JBBGZY010001840.1:0-600000 GCA_037952925.1 Lithobates clamitans | reverse complement strand
GGATGCATTGAAGGCATATTTGAGGGGACTACTCATTCAGAAAGTGTCCAAAATTAAAAAAACATCACGGGATTGGGAGCATAAGATCAGGAAAGAGTTAATTGAGGCAGAGAAGGAGTATGTGAAAGAACCTTCCCTCGATAAACAAAGAGTGTGGGAGAATAAACAACAAGGATACAAAGATATAATAATTAGGTAAGTAGAAAACAAAAGGCTGTTCCAGAAACAAGTAGGGAAGTAGGGAAGATGCTGGCTCATATTGTCAAGAACAGTTCCTCTCCCTCCATGGTCCCAGCTATTAGGACCCCGAGAGGTGAGATATCATCTCAGATAGAGGTAATTACTGATACATTTAAAGAGAAACTGGAGGTCCGATTACACTGGAGGAAATTAAAATGGCAGTAACAGAGATGGCCAATCATAAATCCCCTAGTCCTGATGGCCTTTCAGTCGAGATCTATAAAAGCTATGGGGAAATGCTACTCCCTGAACTTCTTAAGGTATTTAATTGGGAAGAGGGGAAATTACCCACATCAATGACTGAAGCCCCAATTATAGTTTTGCACAAAGAGGGGAAAGACCCTTTGGAACCTGGGTCCTATAGACCTATATCTTTACTTTGCTCAGATGTTAAGATTTTAGCAAAGGTTCTAGCTGCCAGATTAAGGAAACTATTTCATAAAGTAGTTTATCCGGATCAGACGGGATTCATCCCCCATAGAGCAACCAGTATGAATATAAGGAGAGTTTTTCTGAACTTACAGATCCCTACAGAGAATATGGGCTCCAGGGCAGTTATGCTGTTAGATGTGGTAAAAGCATTTGACAGCGTAGAATGGGAGTACATCTGGCGGGTATTAAAGGAGTTTGGTTTTGGCCCCTCCTTCATTAATTGGGTTAAAATACTTTATAATGACCCAAATGCGAAGGTAAGAATCAATAATGACTATTCGACCGGGTTCCAATTAGAAAGAGGTTCAAGGCAAGGGTGCCCCTTATCTCCCTTGATATTTGCTCTAGCAATAAAATAGGAAAATGGAAGGGTTCCGGAGGAAAGATGGAGAAGAGCGGATTGCATTATATGCGGACGATGTCCTCATATTTTTGGGTGATATGGAGGGATCCCTTAGACAAGTGATGGATATTTTCTCAAGTTTTGGAAGACTGTCGGGTTTGTCCATAAACTGGGAGAAATCAGTCCTACTACCAATAGATCCCATTAGAGAGAGCGCTTCTTTAAGTAGTACTCAGATGGAAATAGTAGAGATGACAAAATACTTAGGTATAAAAATAACGAAGGACCCAGATGAATATTTAAATAATAACTTAGCCCCCTTGCTTATGAAATTTAAAAGTAAGATTGAAATATGGAGGGGCTTACCACTATCAGTGGCGGGGAGGTGCAACTTGACTAAAATGCTATGGCTCCCCCAATTACTGTATGTGATGCATAATTCACCAATATGGATAAGTCGGAAATGGTTAAAAAAAAAAGATATATTATTAAGAGATCTCATATGAAATGGGGGACCCCCCAGGGTAAGCTTACAAACCTTACAACTCCCATCGCGAAAAGGGGGTTTAGCAGTACCTCACCCACGGAGTTATTTTTTAGCAGCCCAATTACAACATCTAGGGAGGAGTTCTGGCCTTAAGGGACATAACAACGGGGGACTGATTATGGGAGCACCCCATAGGACAGTGGTGGGGTCGTTGGAGGCAAACTCCTTTTTTCATAGAACCCCTACGGTTAAATTGATGATAAAAGTTTGGAACTCTACCAAGGCCATGAGGGGAATGGGAGGTATGATTAAGTGCACCCCCCTGTGGAATAATAAGAATTTACAAGAATTAAAATCATTAGGGAAAATAAAAGCGTGGGAAATAAAAGGAATAGATAACCCAGCTCAGTTATATAATCAGAATACCTTAGTTACATAGTTACATAGTTAGTAAGGTTGAATAAAGACACCAGTCCATCCAGTTCAACCTGAGTGAGTGTGGGTGCGTGTCTACAATCATCCCTATTTTTATTTAAGGTACCCATATAGCGCTGCCAATTCACGCAGCACTCTGCACATACATCGTACACCCACATTGGTCCCTACCCTCAAGGAGCCCACAATCCAAGGTCCCCAACTCACATTCATATACTAGGGCCAATTTTGAACAGAAGCCAATTAACCTACCAGCATGTCTTTGAAAACATTTTGCTCATTGAAGGAGGAATTTGATATTCCGGACCATTCATTTTATAATTTTCTACAAATTAAGCATGCACTAAACATACAGTTTGGGGGTCAGGGGCTGACCTGGAATAATTCCCCCATATTTCAAAGATTAGGTGATCCGGGTGGCTATAGTGGGTCCATAGCTGAAACGTATCCATACATATGTAAAAGTAATATAGAGACCCCAGAAAAACTTAAATGTAGAACCAAATGGGAAGGGAACCTGGGTACAATATCCGATGAATGGTGGAGAGAGATATTGGTGGGAGGGCACCAGGTTTCAGTCTCACCTGCCCAGAAGGTGTCTCATTTAATGTTATTACACAGGACATATTATACCCCCAAAAGGTTATTTGAATTTGGACGGAGGATAGATGCTAAATGCCCTAGATGTCAGGATACTGGGGATTTGATGCACATGATATGGAAATGCCCAAAATTATTTTGCTACTGGTTTGAGACACTGGAAACTCTAAATAAGATCCTCTCCTTAGAACTTAAAATGGATCCGAAATGATGTATTCTGGGAGTAGGGGGAAATATAGACAGAGGTAACTTTAAAATTAAAATAGTACGGAGATGTCTCTTCCAAGCAAGGAAGTTAATAGCGCAGAGATGGCAGGCAAGAACCCCCCCCACAAAGGATGATTGGATTAAAACTGTATCTGAAACAATGTGGAAGGAAAAGGTAGTATATACAAGGAGAAGGAACTTGAGGGAATTTAAAAGACTTTGGAGTCCTTGGTTAGAAGAAATGGGATACCTAATGTAAGGAGATGATAAGGGAAGTGGCCTTAGGATCGTAGAAGCTAACATAGGATGGAGATGTAAGGAGCTTGGAGGAGGTAGGGGGGGAGGGTATAGGTTAGGAGGGGGTGGGGTTAAAAGGGACGTCTTTAGGTCTCCATGGAGGGGGAGAGTCTGGAGTACCCCATCTGGGGATCTCAATTTCTTGTGGTGAGAGAACGGGGGCCCTCCAGGGAGGTCGGTATTGACTCCCCAGGCGAGGTCTGGGTCTCCAGTGGACCAAAAAGGCAAAAATTGCCTGAAAAAACTGAAAAAAAAATGTAAACTGATATGGGGAACAGTTAGAACAATTAAGAGTTTCATCTCTAATCAGAGGGAACAGGGGAACCAGGAACCCATCTCTGGGTAGTGAGCGAGGAGAAGCCTGAATTAGTTGGCAGACGATCATGGGTTGATAATGTCCTTTTGTGTCAGAACCGAGAGCAACGGTTTCAGTTAACTTCTGCGCTGCATTGTGGAGGGGGACAGGTCTGCAAAGATCTGATCAGGGGGATCCTGGCACTGCACCCGGGGCATGAACCGTGATTTTTTCATGACTTCCTCCTTCACTGCATAGTAATGAGGTTTGGCATTTATGTCTCTCGGTGTGCCATTCTTTCTAGGGGGCCCTTGGGTTCTGTGGGCTCTGTCCAGCTCCAGGAGGTGCTGGGGGATATTTGGGATCAGGTTCTTGATTACATCCTGCACCGCTGCAGGGACGTTAGTGATGGACTCTGGGAGACCCCTGAAACTGATATTATATCTCATGGATCTGTTCTCTAAATCATTGATTCTGGATAGGGCAACATCCAGTTGTTCCTGTATTGTCTGGATATGGTCTGAGTTTTGATTTGTTGCTGCAACAGTTTTGTCTAGCTTGTTTTCAATTGTTTCTATTCTAGCTCCCAGGTTCTGGAAATCTGATTTTAAGTCCCCTGTGATCTTAGAAGCTGTTTGAGCTAGGCCTCTTTCCAAGACTTCTGAAAGTTTCTGGTATAGATCAGCTGCTGGGAAGGCAAAGGCTGTGGCCTGGTAGTCATTAGGAGAGGTGCCTGCGTGGCTGGCTGTATTAGGCCCCATAGGGGAGAAGACATAGTTCTCCATGGTGTGGCCTATCAGGGACTCTGCGGAGGTAGGAGACAGTGACATGGTCTGCTGGTTACTTACATGGCCCATCGGGGTGAAGTTCAGAGTCACCGGGGCTATTTGCCTGTGTTACTGGGGATCCTCAGAGCTGGAAGCATGAGGCTTCGCCGCGGCCGCCATCTTGGATCGGCCGTGTGTATCATCGCAGCCAGAGGTCTCTCCTAACTGACGATCCGGGCATAAGAGGGTGTTCCCGGGTGTCTGGGGATGCCGTGGCTGCTGAAAGCGCCATTCCCGGTACACTGTGTGAGGTGCTGTGGGCACCGCTGTGCTGGGGTGATGAGGAGCTCCTGGCTCAAGCAGCCATCTTTAGAGACCCGCACATGCACACTACCGCATTCGTTTTTTTTAAGGCTTTTTTTTTTCTGTTTTCACCTGCTGATCTAGCCAGTATCATACCTCCTGTATTAGTGTCAGGTCACCTTGAGGCTAGGTGACAGATGCACACCGTTGGGATCAGGAGTGCACCGCAAGGTAGTGGACCCTACGGCTGACTTCTGCGGATGGGAGTCAGGGTGGAAAAGAAGGCAGGGCCGCTGGAACACCAGCATGGATCCCACTGGGGTTAGAGCATAAGATTCCCTGGGGCGCGGAGTCTAAGAGCCAGTAGGTGTTCCCCAGAGCCTCTAATGGTGATAATAGACTGGGCTGCAACTGGCTCCAGGTCGCGACCCCAAGGGTCCCCCAGCTCACACCCACAGTAGGCAACAGGAGAATAGGGATGGTAAGGGAATAAGCCAAGGTCGGGGCACAAGCAGACAAGGACAACAGAGTCCACACCAAGGTTCAGGGTCACAGGCAAACAGGGATAGTAGGGGACACGCCAAGGTTCAGGGTCACGAGCAGACAGGAATAGTTGAGAACAGGCCAAAGTCGGTAACTGGAATCAGACATAGGAAACACAGCAAGTACACATGAAAGCTAACACACAATGGTTGATCAGCACTGCTGGCTTGCAGTGCACAGGTTAATATAGGGTTCCCTGATAGGGCCTGGGGAGGGGCCATGATTAGAGGAGAGGTTAGAAAACCAGCCAGGTGTGAGTGGCTGGCCTCTTAGTCTGAACACATGAGGAGAAGGTAAGCTGACAGAGAAAGATTACTGCATAACCATGACAGTACCCCCCCCCCTCTTATGAGGCCTCCCCCTACCCCGCCTGGGCCCTGGCTTAAAGGGAAACTCCAGATGAAACCTCCTCAACAGACGAGGCGCAAAGATCTCAGATGCAGTGATCCAAGACCTCTCCTAAGGACCAAAACCTTCCCAATGTACGAGGTACTGAAGAATACCTCTACGGCGCCGGGAATTCAGAACTTGACTAACCTCGTACTTAAGATTATCCTCAGAGACCGAAACCGAGGTAGGGAGAGGACTTATTGAAGGCTAAAGGCTTCTTAGGAATGGGTAAAGGCATAAGAAGACCATCAGGAGTCTGATCAGGGTCCCCTAGACCGTTAAAGATGAGCTGGACATCCAGCACAGGATCATCAGACTGGACAGAAGTCAGTGGATCTCTGAGACCAGGTTGGTTAGAAAGTGAAGTGTCACAGAAGTTAAGCTGGATAGCTTCACTGGGCATAGGCTAAACTGGTGCAGAGGCAGACTGAATAGCATTGCCAGGTGCAGCGACCACCAGAATCGCATCACAGGGCGTAGCGACTGTGGAACTGGTAGACGAGTCAGCCTGGGTATGCGTCCAAGGGGGTCCAGGAACAGGCAAAGGTAAATGACCATGCAAACTGGAGTGAATGATCGGCTCAAGTTCACAGGTGGGCTCCTCATGACCCAGAGAGTGCCTCAGCCCAACTATCCAACTATTGCAGGAGACATTCCAGAAATCGCTATATGCAGCGGGAAGAGCAGAAGATACTGGGATGGTGGCAACAGGAAGTTTCTCTTTTGGGGTAACCTTGAGTAGGCAGGAAGAGGTACAGGAGGAACCCCAAGCCAGGATCCGTCCAGCAGTCCAGTCAATGTGTGGAGAATGGAACCGTAACCAAGCAAGACCTAATATGATAGGAGATGAAGCCTTAGGTAAGACAAGGAAGGATATCCACTCCTGGAGGAGTGTTCCTACCGACATCTTAACAGGGAGGGTCTGGAAGCGGATAGGACCCCCTGGGAGAACAGCGCCATCAATCGCCAAGACCACCAATGGCGTAAAAAGGAGCAAAAGACCGAACGAGAGGAAGCGCCGACATTAAGGAACACAGAAAGAAGAAGATGAGAAGGTGAAGGTGATATTTCAGGGTCTAATACTCCACCTTCCAGATGTATTAGCCTCGATCGTTTTTCTGGACGAAGAGAACAAGTGTCATGAAAATGACCTTTGGCCCCACAATAGAGGCACAGGCCCAGAGTTCTGCGCCTAGCGCGTTCTTCAGGAGTCAACCTGGTCCAGCCCAGCTGCATAGGTTCCTCAGCGGGCAGGGGGAGCTCCTCGGATCAAAGAGAAGGGACTGGGAGCTCAGGTTGCGTAAGGAACGGGGAGTGCTGGCGTCTTTTTTCCAGGACCCTCTCCTGAAAGCGAATATCGATCTGCTTACACAAGGTGATGACACCGTCCAGATCAGCAGGAAGGGATCTTCCTGCTAATTCATCCTTCACTCTATCAGAGAGGCCATGTAAAAAGGTTGCAACTAGGGCCTCATTATTCCAGCTAAATTCAGCTGTGAGGATACAGAACTGAAGAGCATACTGTCCCACAGAAGCGGACTCTTGACGAAGACGTAAAAGAGCGCTAGCCACTGAGGAGACACGACCTGGTTCCTCGAATATATTCCAAAAAAGTTTCAAGAAATCAGACAGGCTAGAAACCACTGGATCATTCAGTTCTCACAGAGGGGCAGCCCAAACTAGCACCTCGCTGGACAGGAGGGATATAATATAGGCTACTTTCGCCTGATCGGACAGGAAGTTTTGGGGCTGAAGTTCAAAATGAATTGTGCTTTGGCTAAGGAACCCTCTGCAAGCCTTGGAGTCCCCAGAGAAACGGGCCGGAGCTGGCAGTTGTAATGAATGTGTGGCTGCGACTGGTGCGATAGGTGCAGCAGCAGATAGCGGTTGAGGTTGTTGAACCAGGTTTCCTAATGAGGCCTGAACCTGTTCAAAACGGGATGCCAAGTCCTGAAGCAATCACATCACTTGGGTCTGATGCGATTCCTGGGTCTGATGCGATTCCTTAGTCTGCGAACTAAGCCCTGCAAAGGATCATCTGCGGGTAGCGGCACATCAGCCGAGTCCATGGCTGATCAAACTGTCAGGTCACCTTGAGACTAGGTGACAGATGCACACCGTTGGAATCAGGAGTGCACCGCAAGGTAGTGGACCCTACGGCTGACTGCTGCGGATGGGAGTCAGGATGGAAAGGAAGGCAGGGCCGCTGGAACACCAGCATGGATCCCACCGGGGTTAGAGCGTAAGATTCTCTGGGGCGCGGAGTCTAAGAGCCAGTAGGTGTTCACCAGAGCCTCTAGTGGTGAGGATGAACTGGGCTGCAACTGGCTCCAGGTCGCGACCCCCAGGGTCCCCCAGCTTACACCCACAGTAGGCAACAGGAGGATAGGGATGGTAAGGGAATAAGCCAAGGTCGGGGCCAAAAGCAGACAAGGACAACAGAGTCCACACCAAGGTTCAGGGTCACAGGCAAACAAGGATAGTCGGTGACACGCCAAGGGTCAGGGTCACGAGCAGACAGGAATAGTCGAGAACAGGCCAAAGTCGGTAACTGGAATCAGACGTAAGAAACACAGCAAGTACACACGAACGCTAACACACAATGGTTGATCAGCACTGCTGGCTTGCAGTGCACAGGTTGATATAGGGTTCCCTGATAGGGCCTGGGGTGGGGCCATGCTTAGAGGAGAGGTTATAAAACCAGCCAGGTGTGAGTGGCTGGCCTCTTAGTCTGAACACATGAGGAGAAGGTAAGCTGACAGAGAAAGATTACTGCATAACCATGACAATTAGAGCACAGGGGGACCATTGGACAGCAACATTACCAGTCTGGGGGGAGGGGAGTGTTAGATGTACTAGCAGATTTAGAATTGGTAAGTTGACAAATAATAAATATTTGCGTTTGGGTCTAAACACTTAAAATGTTGCTAAACCCAGGACACTGCATGCACTGTATTTGGGCTCCCTCAGTACACAGAACATGGAAATATAAACTGCTAAATACCTTTTCTCGTCAGCAGTATATAGCAGTCTTATGACTTCTATCAGTGTCTGGTTAAAGCTTGTGGGAGGAGTTTTCATTCTACTCTGACTGTTCTATGAGGCTGCACGACCCCGGACCCTCTGTCTGGACAGTGCTGATCATATGCACCTTCCCTAGAAGAAAAAACTCTCTAGCAATACACACCAAACTGAGCATGAGCAGAGTGCCTCCAACGTTCTGTACTGTCAGGAGATGGATTGGGGACTGTGGAAGAAGGGGAGGAACAGAGGAGATAGGATCAAACAGCCTTTTACACAATGTGCAGGATTAACCCCTTAGGTTCCACAGTGAGTATAACCAGTATGCTTTACATATTGCATATGCATACTGATTTTTACCCCCTTCATGACCAGGGCATTTTTTGCTATTTGGCAATTTAACTGGCAATTGCCCGGTCATGCAATGCTGTACCCAAATTAAATTTATATCATTTTTTTCACACAAATAGAGCTTTCTTTTGGTGGTATTTGATCACAAATGAGTTTTGTTTTTTTTTTGCGCTATAAAAGAAAAAAGACAAAACATTTGACAAAAAAAAAACGATATTTTTTACTTTCTGCTATAAAACATATGCAAATTTTGTCATAAATTTAGGCCAAAATGTATTCTGCTAAATGTCTTTGGTAAAAAGACTACTATTGGCGGCAATCAGTGGTAGTGGGACTGTAATGCGGCGGGCAATCTGATTAACTGCCACGGACATCACCAGTGACACTAAAACAGTAATCTGTACTAAAAATATGCACTGTCACTTTACTAATGACGATGGCTGGGAAGGGGTTAACATTTAGGGGCAATCAAAGGGTTAACTGTGTGCTTACAATGTTTACTATGTTTGCTACGTTGTGTTTTTACCAAGCGATGTGCCGTTTTGCTTTGCAGGGAGAAAAAAAAACAGCACATTACCACTGTTATGCCCCGTACACATGGTCGGATTTTCCGATGGAAAATGTCCGATCGGAGCGTGTTGTCGGAAATTGCGACCGTGTGTGGGCTCCATCGGACATTTTCCATCGGATTTTCCGACACACAAAGTTTGAGAGCAGGATATAAAATTTTCCGACAACAAAATCCGTTGTCTAAAATTCCGATCGTGTGTACACAAATCCGACGGACAAAGTGCCACACATGCTCAGAATAAATAAAGAGATGAAAGCTATTGGCCACTGCCCCGTTTATAGTCCCGACGTACGTGTTTTACGTCACCGCGTTCAGAATGATCGGATTTTCCGACAACTTTGTGTGACCGTGTGTATGCAAGACAAGTTTGAGCCAACATCCGTCGAAAAAAATCCTAGGATTTTGTTGTCGGAATGTTCGAACAAAGTCCGACCGTGTGTACGGGGCATTAGTGTTGTTTACTTACACAGAGCTCTCTTCTATCATTCACTCAGCCGATCAGCGAGTGAATTTGACTTATGGCTGGGACCCACTGATCACGTACATGTACGTGATCTGGCACAGGGAGGCCGCTCTGCCGCAGTATATCTGCTGTAGGCGGTCCCCAAGTGGTTAATACTCACCCCATCCTTAAACACTTACCTGCCTCCTCCACCAATCAAGCCCACTACAGCTCTTCTCCCTTTACTTTCTGGTCTCACAGGAGAGGAGTGGGAGCCATAGGCTCCTGTTGCTGTCAGTCAAATCCTATGAGGAGGGAGCGGGGGGCATGGCCAAGCCCTTCTGTGTGTGTGTCTATGAACGCACAAAGCCCGACGTGGGAGTGTGCCCGCACAAGTTTTCTATGGGTGCATCCACAGAAAGAAGGAGCGTGGGCAGGTGCCTACAGAGGACCACCAAAGAAAAAGTAAGGGGCTGCTCTGTGCAATATCATTGCACAGAACAGGTCAGTATAATTTAATATTAAAAAAAAAATTAGTCTTTAGAATAACTTAAATATTTGATAGGATACTATTGCCTCTTATAGGGTTCCCAGGCAGTGGTAATTGCTGAATAGTTAACAGCACCACATATAGATTCTGAATAAACCAGTAACTGGGTTGACATTACTGTGACAATATTACTAAATTTGTAAAAGTGGTTTAAAGCCTTAAGGTTTTTCACCTTAATGCATTCTATGCATTACGTGACAAACCTTCTGTTCTGCAGCTCCCCCCCCTTTTCTTACCTGAGCCCGATCTGATCCAGCGATGTGCACAGCAGCTCCAGCAGCTGTCATTCTTCCCATTTGACAGATTGATAGCAGCAGTAGCCATTGGCTCCCACTGCTGTCAATCAAAAGCTGTGACATGGGAGCGGGGCCAAGTCCCACTGTCTGTCAATAGACGCAGCAGCAGGACTCAGGAATGAGCCCACATGGGTGCCCCCATGGAAAGCAGCTTTCTGTGGGAGCACAAGAAGAGGAGGGGCCTGAAGCGACAGCAGGGGACCCCAGAAGAAAAGGATTGGGGCTGCTCTGTGCAAAACCGTTGCACAGAGCAGGTAAGTACAGGCATGTTTGTTATGTAAAAAAAAACAAAACAAAGAAAATATAACAAATGTCTACAATTACTTTAATTAAGAAATTTTGCAGTTAGTCAATCTATGTGATAATGAATGACAGAGAAAATGCAGCACATAACACAGGCAGTACCAGTAGAATGCTAAATGGACACTGCAGTAACTGCAGTTCATTAAAGTCCTGCTGTAGCTGCTCTCTGATACATTGTTAATCAGCTCATTTAGTATAAAAACAGAGCCGTGCTTAAAAACTCAGTAAAGCATACTATTCATATACACATAAGCATAATATTGATAAAAAGTCCTCATTTAGCAGTAGATTTTCACAACAGAGAATGAGCATCCAATTAGACACAGTCTCGTGAGATAAAGAGAGGTAGATGCAGGACTAAGGATGGTGCAAAAATAGAAACCTCACACATTAAGATCCTTAAATCACAGTTCATAGGATATTCCAGTTATTCCAAGTCCCATATAACACCAACACCGCATGTGACCATCACCCAAGAAAGGATGTCTGCTTATCAAATAGATCTGACCTGCAAGAGGTCAAAAACGCCTGTGCCTGTTTAACCCTGCCAGGGTCTTTGGGCTGCTCGGTACACCAAGATCCTGCAGACACTCTCTCGTTTTCATAGGCTCACGGACATCCCACTTGGAAAAAAGATGCTCCACATAGTGTAAGATCCAACACATTTATCCGTGGTTAAATTGTTTACAATTGGAAGAGCGTCTTCTTTACATATACAAAAAAATATACAGACCGTTACAGGCATCTTAAAACGCCTGCGCTTCCGGGACTTTCCGGGACTTAGTCCTGCACCTGTCTCTCTTTATCTCACGAGACTGTGTCTAATTGGATGCTCATCCTCTGTTGTGAAAATCTACTGCTAAATGAGGACTTTTTTATCAATATTATGCTGATATGTGTATGAATAGTATGCTTTACTAAGGTCCCTTTCACACTGGGGCGGTTTGCAGGCGCTATTAAACTAATAATAGCGCCTGCAAGCCAACCCGAAACAGCCGCCGCTGTCTCTCCAGTGTGAAAGCCCCGAGGGCTTTCACACTGGAGCGGTGCACTAGCAGGACAGGAAAAAAAGTCCCGCTAGCAGCATCTTTGGAGCGGTGAAGGAGCGGTGTATACACCGCTCCTGCCCATTGAAATCAATGGGACAGTGTGGTTATACCACCGGCAAAGCGCCTCTGTAGAGGCGCTTTACAGTGGTTTTCAACCCTTTCCTGGCCACTAGCGGCTGGTAAAACCGCCCCGCTAGCGGCCGAATACCGACGGGAAAGCGACGACGCCCCCGCCCCAGTGTGAAAGGGGCCTAAGTGTTTAAGCGCGGCTCTTTTTTTATACTCATTGATTTTTTTTGATATCACACATGAGTGTAGCTGTTCTTTTTTTTACTTATGGTATTCTATTTATAATATCATATTTAACTAGCGCATTTTTTTTCCCCTTACATAATTAGCTTGTTTACTAATTTGTTCCGGCAACAAACCGAGTGGTTTACTGAGTGGTAGATCAGGGAAGCTGCAGTGTGAAGAATCTACAAGGAAAAATTTCAGTGGGGTCAGCAGAAGGCAACATAACGCAATCAGTTATAGAGTTAAATATAACTTTAAGGCGGCTACAGATCAGCTTTAACTGCCAGTCACAATCAAAACAATTTAACTATGAAATCAGAAATTAAACTGCTTAATTCCATTTTTTTCCAAGGCTTTTAAAGTTCAGCTCAATTGCCAACTGGTTGTACTAGCTACAGTATCTGATTAAGCAATCTACAAAATAAAATGTCTTACCTTACAAAGTTTCTATCACATTAGAAGGCAAATTATTTTAAACCCATGCCAAAGTTGACAAAAATATCCATTTTTGCTGTAGTTTCGATCCACTTGTTTTCTGGTAAAAAAAAAATTAATTGAATTGAGCTTTTACCATTAGCAGCCTAAAACTGAAAGTACATTTCTACATATTTTACTTCCTGGACAAGTCACGTAAGCTGCCGGTAAGAGCCTATAACATTTTCTGAATCTTTACAAGGAAGTGTCAGACAAACCAGAACAGTGCAATGGCTTTAAAAAAACATGCTCGGCAGTGACAGATTTCACAGCAGTTATCACAAAATTACAGCTTCAAAATCCTTAAATGTTCACTGTTATTAATGTGTATTGCGTTCATTATTCAGACATAAGCGTATCTGTTACCACCACCAATATTAATCCATAACAATATGCAGGTAAAAGTTGTGTTTATTTTTACTTTACATTTCTAAATATAAAAAATGGCACAGGCATGAGATGAACAGTAATAACACAGCAGGGCAAAAAAACCACAGAGAAAATAATAATACAATCTTGAAGCCTATTGAAGAGAATCAAGACTAGCAAAATAAATGAATACAGACTATATTTATGTAGCACTGACCCCTATAGGAGCTGCTGATTTATTTGGGCCTGTACTCTGCTTTGTGTCCCCCTAAAAATCTCAGTCCCCCTGACACAGCAGTTAGAACGAAATCACAAAGGCAAGTTCACAATACTGAATATTATATACCTGTCTGTAGTTACCTTACCCTCCTCTTGGCTGGTGATGAAGAGAAAAACAAGACTCACATAGTTGTACTTAAATAATAACCGTATTCAGGGCTTTTTTTCTCAGAGAATAGGAGCAGGAACTCTGCCTGTCGGAGTTAGCCCTTGTCTCTGCTCCTACCCACCTCCGAGCACCGTTACTTGGTTCCACCCCCTTTCCACCTCCTAATATTGCCCCTTTTAGAAAATACAGAACCAAGTAACATTTGTGGTACTAAGTAATTTGTATGGAATTTGTTAATGATAACAAGAGCAGTAAAAAAGATCCCCTGCAGCCACCAATAGACCCCTTCCTCCCCCCCCCAGCAACAATGGATCATCTGCACAAAATACCCCCTCCAGCAATAATAGACCCCCGGCAGCAACAGCAGATCTCCCCCCCACAGGCAGCATCAATAGACCCTTCAGCAGCCAGCTACAATAGACTGCTCCCTCAACAGTAAATCCCCCCAACAACAACTGACCCCCCAGCAACAATTGATCCCTGCCAGCAACAATAGATCCCCCGCCAGCAACAACAGACCCCCCCCCCCGTAAAAATAGATTGCTTCCAGACACAATAGGTCCCCCAGCAGCAGCAATAGACCTCCCTAGCAACAATAAACCCCTGCAAAAAAATAGCACCTCCAGTAACAATAGATACCCCAGCAGCCAGCATCAATAGACAATGTAACAACATCCAGGACCCCTTGCCATTACATACATTCAGTGCTGAAGGTGCCGGAACTGCGTTCCCCTGCGTTCCCGCTGAAAAAAAGCCCTGACCGTATTTACTGTAGTTGTATTAGAAGGGTTAAACTACAATGGTTGTACTGTCAGACCAACATAGTCTGACAGACAACTAAACTTTACAAAGGTACAATACAGGTGTATAATGTCTGAAGTAATATATGACAGGTATAACAAAGTAAATAGGATACCATCAGAGTGAGTGTATCTCACTCTAAGCACTGTCCTATTTCCTGCGCGCTTAAGGCTGTACTAAATCAAATGACTAACTTGATCAAGTATAATACAACACTAGGGAGCTCCCTCCTGTAATATCACACCGCCCTGATATAGTAAAATAACCCAAGGCCTTATGTGTTACTGAACAGTCCTTCTTTATCTTCTTTTCTTCTGCTAGCAACAAGATAATTTTGTAATCCAAGGGTTAAAGATTCCTTATCAAAGTATGCTGAAAAGATGAAAACCAGGCTCTGGTGTCATGGCACTTTAACTAACTTTGATGCCAAGGACTCAGCACTAATTCCTCTTGAATCTGCTTATGGGACTATGGGTCCCAGCAACTCTGTCTTGTGTACCCGTGTGTATAAAAGTGCATCAAGGAACTTGTGGGCAACAGCCCTCTCACCCAACCAGGACAGTGATGTCAAAAGACTCCGCTCTAGAGTTCAGGGTTCTGTCTCCACAGTATCTCAGTTCGTTCGCTGCGGCCACGCCGTCACGCTGTACCACTTCACAGACGACCAGGGAGTCTTCAGTTACCTCCTTCAAGGGTCTCTGGAACGATCACATTGCTGCTCCAGCACGCTGTGACGTAAGGCCGGATCAAAGACTGCTTCACAGACGACCAGGAGTCCTCGGTTTCCTCCTTCAAGGGCCTCTGGATCGATCATACTGCTGCTCCAGCACGCTGTGATGTAAGGCAGGATCACTGGCCACTCGGCACAGGGTAGGCCGCAATTTTGTGCGACATACACACCCACAGAGCCCTGCTGGCAGGTCACGCGTCCCAGGAACAAGAGAACTAAGATGGCCGCTCCCAACCTTTTTATAGGCTTCCCACAATGCAGTTCTGCTCCCTGAGGTTTGTGGAAGTTACTGTGCATTCTGGGTAGGTTAGGTTAATGTCCAAATGTAAACAAACAGAATACTTCCATGTCAAACCTAAAACCTCCTAAACAGTAAAAATAAACTAAAGATCCAGTCCTTTTGTACTTTGGCCGCTAGATGGCGCCAGAGGATAAGATATAACATTAACATTAAGTTACATCAAAAATGTGTCCCAGCTACATTTATATTTAGATTGTATTCTTGATTATTGAACCACAAAGGTAATTTTTAGTAACTCCTTCACACTACCAAAATCTCATGATGTTGTTTTCTGTTCTGAGTCTCATAATTCTGCAATCTCTCCTGGCAAAAAATATTCATCTCCTCCATAGACTTTAATGGAAGCAGATAAATAACTCAATGATCTCCCATTTAGGATTTTTTCACTCATATACAGTATCTCACATTTTTTTAAATATTTTATATATCATTTCATGTGACAACACTGAAGAAATGACACTTTGCTACAATGTAAAAAAGTGAGTGTACAGCTTGTGTAAATTTGCTGTCCCGTCAAAATAACTCAACACACAGCCATTAATGTCTAAAACGCTGGCAACAAAAATTAGTACACCCCTAAGTGAAAATGTCCAAATTGGGCCCAATTAGCCATTTTCCCTCCCCGGTGTCATGTGACTCGTAAGTGTTACAAGGTCTCCGGTGTGAATGGTGAGCAAGGGTTTTAAATTTGGTGTTATCGCTCTCACTCTCTCATACTGGTCACTGGAAGTTCAACATGGCACCACATGGCAAAGAACTCTCTGGAGGATCTGAAAAAAAATAAAGAATTGTTGCTCTACATAAAGATGGCCTAGGCTAGAAGATTGCAAGACCCTGAAACTGAGCTGCAGCGCGGTGGCCAAGACCATGGTAAACCAAAGAAGTTAAGTGCACGTGCTCAGTGTCATATCCAGAGGTTGTCTTTGGGAAATAGACATATGAGGCTGCTAGCATTGCTGCAGAGGTTGAAGGGATGGGGGGTCATCCTGTCAGTGCTCAGACCATATGCTGCACACTGCATCAAATTGGTTTGCATGGCTGTCGTGCAGAAGGAAGCCTCTTCTAAAGATGATGCACAAGAAAGCCCGCAAACAGTTTGCTGAAGACAAGCAGGCTAAGGACCTGGATTACTGGAACCATGTCCTGTGGCTAGGGATGAGCCGAACACCCCCCTGTTCGGTTCGCACCAGAACATGCGAACAGGAAAAAAGTTCGCTCGAACACGCGAACACCGTTAAAGTCTATGGGACACGAACATGAATAATCAAAAGTGCTAATTTTAAAGGCTTATATGCAAGTTATTGTCATAAAAAGTGTTTGGGGACCTGGGTCCTGCCCCAGGGGACATGGATCAATGCAAAAAAAAGTTTTAAAAACGGCCGTTTTTTCAGGAGCAGTGATTTTAATAATGCTTAAAGTCAAACAATAAAAGTGTAATATCCCTTTAAATTTCGTACCTGGGGGGTGTCTATAGTATGCCTGTAAAGGGGCGCATGTTTCCCGTGTTTAGAACAGCCTGACAGCAAAATGACATTTCGAAGGAAAAAAAGCCATTTAAAACTACCCGCGGTATTGCTATTGCATTGCCGACAATACACATAGAAGTTCATTGATATTGCATTGCCGACAATACACATAGAAGTTCATTGATAAAAACGGCATGGGAATTCCCCACAGGGAAACCCCGAACCAAAATTAAAAAAAAAAAAAAATTAAGTGGGAGTCCCCCTAAATTCCATACCAGGCCCTTCAGGTCTGGTATGGATATTAAGGGGAACCCCGGCCAAAATTTAAAAAAAAAATGACGTGGGGTTCCCCCTAAATTCCATACCAGACCCTTTAGGTCTGGTATGGATTTTAAGGGGAACCCCGCGCCAAAAAAAAAAAAAAAAACGGCGTGGGGTTCCCCCAAGAATCCATACCAGACCCTTATCCGAGCACGCAACCTGACAGGCCGCAGGAAAAGAGGGGGGGACGAGAGTGCGGCCCCCCCCTCCTGAACCGTACCAGGCCACATGCCCTCAACATTGGGAGGGTGCTTTGGGGTAGCCCCCCAAAACACCTTGTCCCCATGTTGATGAGGACAAGGGCCTCATCCCCACAACCGTGGCCGGTGGTTGTGGGGGTCTGCGGGCGGGGGGCTTATCGGAATCTGGAAGCCCCCTTTAACAAGGGGACCCCCAGATCCCGGCCCCCCCCCCTGTGTGAAATGGTAAGGGGGTACTTACCCCTACCATTTCACTAAAAAAGTGTCAAAATAGTTAAAAATGACAAGAGACAGTTTTTGACAATTCCTTTATTTAAATGCTTCTTCTATCTTCCTTCATCTTCTTCTTCTTCTGGTTCTTCTGGCTCCTCTGGTTCTTCCTCCGGCGTTCTCATCCAGCATCTCCTCCGTGGCGTCTTCTATCTTCTTCTCCTCGGGCCGCTCCGCACCCATGGCATGAGGGGAGGCTCCCGCTCTTCTCTTCATCTTCTTCTTCATCCTCTTCTCTTCTTCATCTTCTTCATCTTCTTCATCTTCATCTTCTCTTCTTAATTTTCTTCTGCGGGCCGCTCCGCATCCATGCATGGAGGGAGGCTCCCGCTGTGTGACGGCGTCTCCTCGTCTGATGGTTCTTAAATAACGGGGGCGGGGTCACCGGGTGGCCCCGCCCCCCTCTGACGCACGGTGACTTGACGGACTTCCCTGTGACGTCACGGGGAATGCCACAGGGAAGTCCCGTCATGTCCCGTGCGTCAGAGGGGGGCGGGGTCACCGGGTGGCCCCGCCCCCCGTTATTTAAGAACCGTCAGACGAGGAGACGCCGTCACACAGCGGGAGCCTCCCTCCATGCATGGATGCGGAGCGGCCCGCAGAAGAAAATTAAGAAGAGAAGATGAAGATGAAGAAGATGAAGAAGATGAAGAAAAAAAAGAGGATGAAGAAGAAGATGAAGAGAAGAGCGGGAGCCTCCCCTCATGCCATGGGTGCGGAGCGGCCCGAGGAGAAGAAGATAGAAGACGCCGCGGAGGAGATGCTGGACGAGAACGCCGGAGGAAGAACCAGAAGAGCCAGAAGAACCAGAAGAAGAAGAAGATGAAGGAAGATAGAAGAAGCATTTAAATAAAGGAATTGTCAAAAACTGTCTCTTGTCATTTTTAACTATTTTGACACTTTTTTAGTGAAATGGTAGGGGTAAGTACCCCCTTACCATTTCACACAGGGGGGGGCCAGGATCTGGGGGTCCCCTTGTTAAAGGGGGCTTCCAGATTCCGATAAGCCCCCTGCCCGCAGACCCCCACAACCACCGGCCACGGTTGTGGGGATGAGGCCCTTGTCCTCATCAACATGGGGACAAGGTGTTTTGGGGGGCTACCCCAAAGCACCCTCCCAATGTTGAGGGCATGTGGCCTGGTACGGTTCAGGAGGGGGGGGGCCTGCCAGGTTGCGTGCTCGGATAAGGGTCTGGTATGGATTTTTGGGGGAACCCCACGCCATTTTTTTTTTTTTTTTGACGCGGGGTTTCCCTTAAAATCCATACCAGACCTGAAGGGTCTGGTATGGAATTTAGGGGGAACCCCACGTCATTTTTTTTTTTAAATTTTGGCCGGGGTTCCCCTTAATATCCATACCAGACCTGAAGGGCCTGGTATGGAATTTAGGGGGACCCCCCCACGTCATTTTTTTTTTTTTTTTATTTTGGTTCGGGGTTTCCCTGTGGGGAATTCCCATGCCGTTTTTATCAATGAACTTTTATGTGTATTGTCGGACCGGCAATTCATTAATAGCTGCGGGTAGTTTTAAATGAGTTTTTTCCTTCGAAATGTCATTTTGCTGTCAGACTGTTCTAAACACGGGAAACATGCGCCCCTTTACAGGCATATTATAGACACCCCCCAGGTACAAAATTTAAAGGGATATTACACTTTTATTGTTTGACTTTAAGCATTATTAAAATCACTGCTCCTGAAAAAACGTTTGTTTTTAAAACTTTTTTTTGCATTGATACATGTCCCCTGGGGCAGGACCCGGGTCCCCAAACACTTTTTATGACAATAACTTGCATATAAGCCTTTAAAATTAGCACTTTTGATTTCTCCCATAGACTTTTAAAGGGTGTTCCGCGGCATTCGAATTTGCCGCGAACACCCCAAATTGTTCGGTGTTCGGCGAACTTGCGAACAGCCAATGTTCGAGTCGAACATGAGTTTGACTCAAACTCGAAGCTCATCCCTACCTGTGGCCTAATGAGACCAAAATAGACAGATGGTGTCAAGCATGTGTGGCGGCAACCAGGTGATGAGTACAAAGACAAGTGTGTCTTGCCTACAGTCAAGTATGGTGGTGAGAGTGTCATGGTCTGGGGTTGCATGAGTGCTGCCGGAACTGGGGAGCTACAGTTCATCGGGAGAACCATGAATACCAACATGTACTGTGACATACTGAAGCAGAGCATGATCCCCTCCCTTCGAAGACTGTGCAGCAGGGCAGTATTCCAACATAGCGACCCCAAACACACCTCCAAGACAACCACTGCCTTGCTAAAGAAGCTGAGAGTAAAGGTGATGGACTGGTCAAGCATGTCCCCAGACCTAAACCCTATTGAGCATCTGTGGGGCATCCTCAAACGGAAGGTTTAGGAGCGCAAGGTCTCTAACATCCACCAGCACCGTGATGTCATGTAGGAGTGGTAGAGGGCTCCAGTGGCAACCTGTGAAGTTCTGGTGAACTCCATGCCCAAGAGGGTTAAGGCAGTGCTGGAAAAAAAATGGTGACCACACAAAATATTGACACTCTGGGCCCAGTTTGGACATTTTCAGTTAGGGGTGTACTCGCTTTTGTTGCCAGAGGTTTCGACATTAATGGCTGTGTGTTGAGTTATTTTGAGGGGACAGCAAATTTACACTGTTATGCAAGCTGTACACTCACTTCTTTGCATTGTAGCAAAGTGTCATTTCTTCAGTGTTGTCACATGAAAAGATATAATAAAATATTTACAAAAATGTGAGGGGTGTACTTACTTTTGTGAGATACTGTATATACATACATGTATTAACTTAAAACAAATCTTCCAACAATTTTCCAGCAATCATCAGCAGTTGCGCAAAAAAGACCCTAGGCTTCTAGCAACAGGTTCACAACCTAATGAGGACAGAGCATTAACCTTTTCTTTGGTTAGCTACATAGCAAACTTCAATCAGAGATTTGAAGAAGTTGTAAACCCTTACATATACCCAGTGAAGTGACTAGCCTCAGGTGATACACAGAGATTAAACAAATCATCCTACATAAGTTGTACCTGTTTATTTATTTCCATTCAAATCCAATAATCTATAAAGCTTGTCTGAGCTATCAGAAAAAATGGGGCGGAGAGCTGAAATTACACTCTGCAGCAGTGGCGGCTGGTGAAGTTTTAGGATGGGGGGCGCCAGACCCCCCCCCTTCCTTTTTGACCCCTCCCGCTTGGTGAAAATGGGCATGGTTTCAGCGAAATAGTGGGCGTGGCTCTACGGTGGTGTGGTTAGCATCTGAGATGGAATGAGGGATGGAGGGAGAAGGAGAAGGAGAGAGGGACAGCAGGCCCAGATCCTACACAACAATAGAAATATATGTATTCTAGAAATTTTAACAATCAGATAAAGATACTCCAAACACCAGGTGTTAGCACTTCAATCATCCTGGCACCATGGTTGTTATGGTGTCAGGATGATTGAAGCGCATTATTTCTATTATTAGAAATAATAGAGCCTCTGTTCCCCCAAATGCAGCCTCTGCCCCCCCCCAAATGCAGCCTCTGCCCCCCAATACAGCCTCTGTCCCCCCCAAATACAGCCTCTGTCCCCCCCAAATGCAGCCTCAGTTCACCCAAATGCAGCATCTGTCCCCCCCAAATGCAGCCTCTGCCCCCCCAAATGCAGCCTCTGTTCCCCCAAATGCAGCCTCTGTCCCCCCCCAAATGCAACCTCTGCCCCCCCAATACAGCCTCTGCCCCCCCCAAATGCAGCCTCTGTCCCCCCCCAAATGCAGCCTGCCCCCCCCAATACAGCCTCTGTTTCCCCACCCCAAATACAGCCTCTGTTTTTTCCCAAATGCAGCCTCTGTCCCCCCAAATACAGCCTCTGTTCCCCCCCAAATACAGCCTCTGTCCCCCCCAAATACAGCCTCTGTTCCCTCAAATGCAGCCTCTGTCCCCCCAAAATACAGCCTCTGTTCCCCCAAATGCAGCCTCTGTCCCCCCCCCAAATACAGCCTCTGTCCCCCCCCCCAAATACAGCCTCTGTTCCCCCCCCAAATACAGCCTCTGTCCCCCCCAAATAAAGCCTCTGTCCCCCCCAAATACAGCCTCTGTTCTCCCCCAAATACAGCCTCTGTTACCCCAAATGCAGCCTCTGCTCCCCCCCAAATACAGCCTCTGCCCCCCCAAATGCAGCCTCTGTCACTTCAAACCCCTCGTCCCATTCTCCGCACAGTGGTACTTACCTTGCTGTCTCCTCTCCTGCGGTGTCTCCTTCACACTCGCAGCAATGGAGCAGCATACTTCCTGTTTCCTCTCGGGCGCAATGGGAGAAAGAAACAGGAAGTGACATCTGACTCAGGTCAGATGTCAATCAAATCTAAAGCACCGAGTAGCTTCCGCCCGGCGCCTGTAGTATGTATTACTATGTATAACAAGTAATTCTGCGCTACCCAAATAACAAGCAGCTAACATGGCCAGTAGGATATAAGCATAAAACAAATAACAAAATAAGTGTAGCGCTAATATGACAAAAATCAAATAACCATGTGTTATGTAGTATGAAGACCATTAGGTTCCTCAAATCAGCACATCCATAATGTACAGGGTGGGACATAAAAAAGTATATCAAAAGATAATAAAAGTTCTCAAAGTCCTCAAAGAATGTATCATGCAAAATATTATGTGTGACTTCATATTAAAATGTGTCAATATGCAGAAAACATCTGGACTGAAAAAACACCACCAACAACAATAAGGAGGCTTACTGGAACGTTTGAACCCAATAAAACCTACTTTCAATTGGGTCAAACAAGCTTGAGTCATAAACGGCTGATGGAGTTCCGTAGAGGGTGGAAGAAGATCCTAGGATGAACTGTGGAATGGTGTAAGCCTCGGGGGTGATATCCGCAGTGAATGGTGGTTACATTGGACAAGGAGAAACAAAAAAAGGCCACATAGTGTAATCCCGTATAGAAAATGTGTACCAAATTTATTTAAAAAGAAGAAAATACACTCACATGAAAATGGATAAAAAACAGCGCGTTTCGTCTCCTTGGACATCGTCTGGGGGGTCCCCCCACTGCAGCCAACAGGATTTATATAAAAAATGTAATCCCCAATTTGAGAGTCAACTCACATTGGATTCGGCATGTAAACCATGCCACTTCCGGTATCTAGGCAAGATGGCCGCTCGGCGTGCGTTCCACGCCTTGTTTTGGGGCCGGAAGTCCCTTGATCAGTTAGGCATTGCATCAACATATCCAACATGTAAGACATTGAATAATATATTAAATGACATTGGATAATATATTAAATGTCCGTGATCTACCGTGCAAACAGAACAAAAAGTGGAATAGAAAGAGGAAAGCGCGAGTGCGCTGAAAGTAAGCGGCGTGACGTCACTGGCATGCGTCCGAGGCATGCGTTCCAACAGCCTGTGGTGCGCTGGTGTATGGATAGAATGACGTAATTCCTCCCAGCTTAGTGGGAGGCGTCTCGAAGGGGCATACTACGCCGATGTGAAATAGCATTGTGCGTCACCCCGGCAACAGAGTCACGTGTTCTAGGTGCCGGGATGATGTATGCAAGGCACCTTGACGAGTGAAGTCAATATAAACAAACGGGGAAAGTAAAAAACAAAAGAACATAACCTGGACAGACATAAAATAATTACAAAATGTGTGAAATAAATGGCCACGGATGGCGATGTAGATAAACTAAATGAGTCTTCCCAATATATGAAAAATAGAAAAATATATGTGTGTCTGTGCCCACGAAAACATGTGAAAAACATGCGTGTAGTGGAAGGTAAAAAAGTGAAATTTAAAATATACCAAAATGTTCAAAAAAATTTTTTTTTAAATAATAACAACTTCACAAACTCCAATGTGTATATGTGAAGTGGACTCTCATGGGGGGATCATGTGCCAACAATTATACACATAAAAAAGGGGAACTTCGACCCCATACTAGACATATCCACACATGACTGAACACGTGTGTAACATAAGTCCATATTAATAGGATCACTAAAGTTCAAAATATGAAATTGAGAACCCATGTGACATGTGCAAAAACTTTATGTGTGAGGATCATATTCACACGTAAAAAATAAAAATAAATATAAAAATACAGAATACAAAATGCATATGTACCTAAAAAAAATATGTATTGAAATAAAATAATGGAGAAAGGAGAAAGATAGGCATATTGGATCAGGAGATCAGGCCTTATTAATGAAGGAATTGATGTCTAGCTCCACGTTCATGCCAGACAGAAAAAAAGTCCGGAGTTTATGAATGCAGAAGGTCTCTAAACGAGAGACCCCTCTGGTCATGGCACCACCTCTCCATGGGGGAACATATCTGTCTATCACCATAAACTGTGTACCCTTAATTACACGGTTGTGGTTCAGTTTGTAATGCCTGGGGACAGTGTGTTTAATGTCCCCACTCTTAATAAGAGCAATGTGCTCAGCCACTCTGACTGAGAAGGAGCAGATGGTACGGCCAACGTATTGTTTCCCACAATGGCAAGTGATTAAGTACACAACATGACTGGTAGTGCAGGTACAAATCTGTTTGATGGAATATTGTTTATGAGTCACAGAGGATGTAAACTAAACAGTTTTCTGTCCTTTCCCAGAGTTGTGCTGACAAACAATACATTTTCTACATGAGTAGAAACCCTACACCTCATGAAAGAGAGGCTGGCGTTTGGGGGGGTTGATGATATTTGGAGTTATTTTACTTTGCAGAGTGGGAGCTCCTCTAAAGATGACTTTCGATTGGTCCGGCAGAGCGGTATTTAGGATCCGATCAGTTTTAAGGATGTCCCAATGTTTGGAAATGATGGCTCTGACCTGTTTATGCTGAATGAAAAATGAAGTCAGCATAGACCACTTGAAAGAATCCCCCTGTTCTGCTTTAGATTTCTCTTCTAGTAAAGCTTTAGATTTCTTCTTCTAGTGTTTACAGCATGTTGAAATTCCCGGTCTACTAGGTGGGGATCATAATCTTTGTCCACAAACCTGGCTCTCAGTATGTTAGACTGTGCTCTAAAAGTGGGAATATCAGAGCAATTGCGACGTAGCCTAAGAAATTGGCTCTGTGGCACCAAATCCAGCCACGATCGATGGTGGCAACTGTCCGTTGGAATGAAGCCATTGCGATCTGTTGGTTTAACGTGCGTCTAGAACTGAAAACGTCCATTACACATTTTGTTTTCTAAGTCCAGAAAGTTAATCCTATCTTTACTCGCAACATAAGACAGAGATATACCCCTATCATTGTTATTCAGATATTGAAAGTACACTTCCAGTTATTCAGCACTACCCTTCCATAGGAGGAGGATGTCATCTATGTAACGTGCCCACAGGACGAGGGAAGGGGTCC
The DNA here is from genome assembly GCA_037952925.1 of Lithobates clamitans. Classification (NCBI taxonomy): domain Eukaryota; kingdom Metazoa; phylum Chordata; class Amphibia; order Anura; family Ranidae; genus Lithobates; species Lithobates clamitans. The sequence goes on along the minus strand of JBBGZY010001840.1, from coordinate 575,108 downwards.
TGCGGGCATAGACGACATCCTCCTCCCACTTGGCCATGAAAAGGTTGGCGAGGCTAGGGGCGAATTTAGCGCCCCTAGCCACGCCACGTAATTGAAGAAAATACTGTTGGTTGAACCAAAAATAGCTGTGCTGGGTGGCAAATTGCAACAATTCAATAATAAAGGAACGTTGGAAGGGGGCGATGCTGGATTCTTTCTCAAGAAAATAATGGACAGCTTCAATACCTTTTTCTTGCGGTATGCAAGTATAAAGGGAGGCAACGTCCGCCGTGGCAATGATATAGTCACCCTGTAAATCCAAGCCTTCCAATAAACAGATAGTTGCTCCTGTGTCCTTCAGATAGGAGGGCATTTGTCTGACTAAAGGCTGAAGGAAAAAATCTATGTACCGGCCTATACGTGAGGTTACAGAATCTATCCCACTCATGATAGGCTGGCCCGGGGGTTGTGTTGGATTTTTGTGGACTTTTGGCAGATAATAAATGGTGGGAACTGTAGGTGCCAAGGGCACCAAAAAATCTTTCTCCTTTTTATTCAAAATTTTTTGTTCGTATCCTCTTTCTAGAATTTTAGACAATTGTCTCTTATATAGAGAGGTAGGATCATTGGGTAATTCCTTATACGTATTTGGTTCATTGAGTATTCTGTGCATCTCTAACTCGTAGTCCTTCTTGTCTAAAATAACTATCCCACCCCCTTTGTCAGCCGGGTGGATGACTAAGTCCCTCTGTTGACATAAGGACCTAAAACCCACACTAGGTTTGGGATGGTGACGTATGCGCTTCTCTGGAAGTTCAGCTAGGTCTTTGAGAACAAGGTCTCTAAATATGCCAGTAGCTGGTGCTATGGGAACGGGTGGATTACATAATGAAGGTTTAGACAATCCAGAATGAATAGTTCCAGATGTTGCAGCGCTACCCCCATTTCTATAGGGATTGGAAATGAGGACGCGCTGAATGTTCAATTTCCGTATGTACTTATGGACATCAATAAAGGTGCCAAATCTAATTTTTTGGGGGGGCAAACTTGAGGCCCTTGTCCAAGACAGAAAGTTCTTCTTTGGTAAATGAATGTCTTGGTGCTTAAATTAAAAACACCTTGGCCTCTCAAGTTCTCCTTCTTTTTCCTCCTCTGTATTCTCCTCCCTCCTCTTGTACCTCTCTTGGGTCTGGACCCCTTTTCCATAATCTTAGGTCCTCGTGAAAAACCTGACCATTATATTCATTGGCATTGGATTGATTATATCTCTGAGGAGATTGGTTATATACACCTCTGGGTTCAGGTCTATAATCAGTCATATAGTAATTATCACATATGTTTCTGAGGGGAGAAAACCTATTAGAAGTGGTTGGGGGGGGTCGGCCATAATGATGGGGTCAGTGTGATATGTGTCAGCATGTTCCCTATAGTAAGAAGGGGAAGCATCCCTATAATGATAATAGGAATCAGAGTGCTGTGTACCTCTACCACATTGACCTCTCCCACCTCGTTTGCCTTTGTTGTGTCCCCTACCTCTGTTGGTAATATGGGGAGTATGTGGACTGTAATGGCGTACTCTCATTTGTGAAGATGTTTCATTCCCTCTGACATCTCTGCTCCATCTGTTAGCTGGAGTGCCCGTGGGTGGAACATCTGTATTTATCGTTCCAGACATAGGAACGGTTGGGAGACCCACCGGGATAGAGGGGGTGGTGTTGGGCGCCGGATTGGAGAAAAAAAGTTTTTGCCAACCAAACATGGTTCCATTTTTATAGTCACCCACATCTCTGGAGTATTTTTTTTTGCTTTTTGTTTTACTGATCTTTATCTTCCTTTTCAAGAAAATTCTGAAGATTTGAAAAAAAAGCATTATATTCAGACGAGTTTTTGTAAGATAAAAGTTTATCTTTAATGTCTTTAATCTCCCTGTCTAATATTGATAGTTTATTTTGTTTCTTGGTAATGAGGACGCTAAGGAGGCTAACCCCTGCGTCGTTAAAGTATTTAAACCAAGAATCTATCTCAGGGTCACCCTGTAGTGGGTAAACATCCCACCTGAGGCTTCTGGGGACCATACGGTCAGTAATATACTGTTCAAGGAACGCCACGTCCCATTGTAGATGGAGCTCAGAGGACATGACATTCTTGAGCCTTATGAACAAACCTCCTAATTTAGTGTCACCACCCGTGGCAATGAAAACTCCTTCAGTATTGACAGTACGAGAAGCTCTGTAATCAAAGATATCCATATTGCTATGGAGGGTAGACACGTACGCACGTACTGCGCATGCGCGAACTTTCGTTATCCACCGGAGCTGTTTTTAAACTCTTCCTTGCAAGGATCTTTTGTATATTGAATGGCTATATGGCGGTTTTAATAAAGGAACCATAAGCTTTATCACACTATCGGAGCAATTTCTCTTTTTTCCTGGACACCCACTGCTGTTGTGAATGGCTTTCCTCCATGGCTGATGATCTGAGGATATCATCCTAGTACTCCATAAGCGGAACTCATCCACAGAAGGTGCAGCACCCTGAGAGGAGATCGGTTCATGCCTTTTTGTATAGGCTATCCGGTAAGCCTTTAATCTTTCCGAGGTGACGGGATTCACAGTGGTGGAAGTCGGTTATCCAACAATTTCACAATTTATGGACTTTATATAAATAGATTAGCAAATTTATTCACACTCAGTATTCACGGACAATATTTCTGGTGTAACAGTGTACACTTCTTTATAATTGTTTGCACAAATTATTTTCACTATATGTTATGTATTTTTGAGAACAATTGTGCATATTTTTTTAAAAGTATTGGCACATAGCACGATATTTTGTTTATATCCAGCGCTGCGCTTTTCTGTTTATATGGAATCAACTGGGCTGCAGCAAAATATGGTCACTAAAATGGCAAACAGAGTATAACAAGTAATTCTGTGCTACCCAAATAACAAGCAGCTTATGACTCAAGCTTGTTTGACCCAATTGAACGTAGGTTTTATTGGGTTCAAACGTTCCGGTAAGCCTCCTTATTGTTGGTGGTGGTGTTTTTTCAGTCCAGATGTTTTCTGCATATTGACACGTTTTAATATGAAGTCACACTTATATTGAGGACTATTATCCTAATATTTTGCATGATACATTCTTTGAGGACTTTGAGGACTTTTATTATCTTTTGATATACTTTTTTATGTCCCCCCTGTACATTTTGGATGTGCTGATTTGAGGAACCTAATGGTCTTCATACTACATAACACATGGTTATTTGATTTTTGTCATATTAGCACTACACTTATATTGTTATTTGGTTTATGCTTATATCCTACTGGCCGTGTTAGCTGCTTGTTATTTGGGTAGCGCAGAATTAGTTGTTATACTCTGTTTGCTATTTTAGTGACCATATTTTGCTGCAGCCCAGTTGATTCCATAGCAATGTGGATATCTTTGATTACAGAGCTTCTCGTACTGTCAATACTGAAGAAGTTTTCATTGCCAAGGGTGGTGACACTAAATTAGGAGGTTTGTTCATGAGGCTCAAGAATGCCATGTCCTCTGAGCTCCATCTACAATGGGACGTGGCATTCCTTGAACAGTACATTACTGACCGTATGATCCCCAGATGCCTCAGGTGGGATGTTTACCCACCACAGGGTGACCCTGAGATAGATTCTTGGTTTAAATACTTTAACGATGCAGGGATTAGCCTCCTTAGCGTCCTCATTACCAAGAAACAAAATAAACTATCAATATTAGACAGGGAGATTAAAGACATTAAAGATAAACTTTTATCTTACAAAAACTCGTCTGAATATAATGCTTTTTCTTCCAATCTTCAGAATTTTCTTGAAAAGGAAGATAAAGATCAGAAAAACAAAAAGCAAAAAAAGTACTCCAGAGATGTGGGTGACTATAAAAACGGAACCGTGTTTGGTTGGCAAAAACTTTTTTCCTCCAATCCGGCGCCCAACACCACCCCCTCTACCTCGGTGGGTCTTCCAACCGTTCCTATGTCTGGAACGATAAATACAGATGTTCCACCCACGGGCACTCCAGCTAACAGATGGAGCAGAGATGTCAGAGGGAATGAAACATCTTTACAAATGAGAGTACGCCATTACAGTCCACATACTCTCCATATTACCAACAGAGGTAGAGGACACAACAAAAGCAAACGAGGTGGGAGAGGTCAACGTGGTAGAGGTACACAGCACTCTGATTCCTATTATCATTATAGGGATGCTTCCCCTTCTTACTATAGGGAATATGCTGACACATATCACACTAACCCCCATCATTATGGCCACCCCCCCAACCACTTCTAATAGGTTTTCTCCCCTCAAAAACATACGTGATAATGACTATAGGACTGATTATAGACCTGAACCCAGAGGTGTATATGACCAATCTCCTCAGAGATATAATCAATCCAATGCCAATAAATATAATGTTCAGGTTTTTCACGAGGACCTAAGATTACGGAAAAGGGGTCCAGACCCAAGATAGATACAAGAGGAGGGAGGAGAATACAGAGGAGGAAAAAGAAGGAGAATTTGAGAGGCCAAGGTGTTTTTAATTTAAGCACCAAGACATTTACCAAAGAAGAACTTTCTGTCTTGGACAAGGGCCTCAAGTTTGCCCCCCCCCCCAAAAAAAAAATTAGACAGATTTGGCACCTTTATTGATGTCCATTAGACATGTGCACACTGAAATATTTCGTTTCGGAATTTCGTTTTCGTCCGAAAAATATATTTATTTAGTTACTCCCGAAATTCGTTTTTATTTATTTCGTTTTTCGTTAAAAATTGCATTCGTCCAAAAATCCAAATTGAGGTCGAATCTGTCATTAAAGGCTTATGGTGTCTGTCGAATGTTCAAAGAAGATTCGACGGAGCAGCTAAACTGTACGACGCCGTATAGTTTACCTGCTCCGTCGAATCTTCTTAGAACTTTCAACAGACACCATAAGCCAAAGTACATGTGTACTTAGTTCTAGCCATTTTACTGCTCCTCCTCTTTGGTTACAATCAGCCAATAACATTCATCATCATCATTATTTTTATTTATCTTTTCTCTCCTACATCGAATCTTTTCTCCCCTACGTCGAATCTTTTCTCTCTATGTCGAATCTTTTCTCTCTATGAAGAATAATCTTGGACTAATAGAGTTAAGGTTAGGCACATTCGACCACAGGTTCGATGGACACAATTGTTATTGTCAGCATCATGTCGAATCTCCTATCTATATCGAACTGTTGTAGCAACGAAAATGAAAATAAAGCATTTGTTTATGTCGGATCTTTCCTTTTTCGGATTACATAGTTACATAGTAGGTGAGGTTGAAAAAAGACACAAGTCCATCAAGTCCAACCTATGTGTGTGATTATATGTCAGTATTACATTACATATCCCTCTATATTGCGGTCATTCAGGTGATTCTGCACTTTCGTTATCGTTTGTTAAAACGATAACGAAAATACCTGAAATTCAGACGAAAATGCATTCAGACGAAAACGAATGCACATGTCTAACGTCCATAAGTACATACGGAAATTGAACATTCAGCGCGTCCTCATTTCCAATCCCTATAGAAATGGGGGTAGCGCTGCAACATCTGGAACTATTCATTCTGGATTGTCTAACCCTTCATTATTTAATCCACCCATTCCCATAGCACCAGCTATTGGCATATTTAGAGACCTTGTTCTCAAAGACCTAGCTGAACTTCCAGAGAAGTGCATACGTCACCATCCCAAACCTAGTGCAGGTTTTAGGTCCTTATGTCAACAGAGGGACTTAGTCATCCGCCCAGCTGACAAAGGGGGTGGGATAGTTATTTTAGACAAGAAAGACTACGAGTTAGAGATGCACAGAATACTCAATGAACCAAATACGTATAAGGAATTACCCAATGATCCTACCTCTCTATATAAGAGACAATTGTATAAAATTATAGAGAGAGTTTATATAGTTACATAGTAGGTGAGGTTGAAAAAAGACACAAGTCCATCAAGTCCAACCTATGTGTGTGATTATGTGTCAGTATTACATTATATATCCCTGTATGTTGCCGTCATTCAGGTGCTTATCTAATAGTTTCTTGAAGCTATCAATGCTCCCCACTGAGACCACCGCCTGTGGAAGGGAATTCTACATCCTTGCCGCTCTTACAGTAAAGAACCCTCTATGTAGTTTAAGATTAAACCTCTTTTCTTCTAATTTTAATGAGTGGCCACAAGTCTTGTTAAACTCTCTTCTGCGAAAAAGTTTTATCCCTATTGTGGGGTCACCAGTATGGTATTTGTAAATTGAAATCATATCCCCTCTCAAGCATCTCTTCTCCAGGGTGAATAGGTTCAGTGCTCACAACCTTTCCTCATAACTAAGATCCTCCAGACCCTTTATTAGCTTTGTTGCCCTTCTTTGTACTCGCTCCATTTTCAGTACATCCTTTCTGAGGACTGGTGCCCAGAACTGGACAGCATACTCCAGGTGCGGCCGGACCAGAGCCTTGTGGAGTGGGAGAATTATCATTTTATCTCTGGAGTTGATCCCCTTTTAATGCATGCCAATATTCTGTTTGCTTTGTTAGCAGCAGTTTGGCATTGCATGCCATTGCTGAGCCTATCATCTACTAGGACCCCCAGGTCCTTTTCCATCCTAGATTCCCCCAGAGGTTCTCCCCCCAGTGTATAGATTGCATTCATATTTTTGCCACCCAAATGCATTATTTTACATTTTTCTACATTGAACCTCATTTGCCATGTAGTCGCCTATCCCATTAATTTGTTCAGGTCTTTTTGCAAGGTTTCCACATCCTGCGGAGAAGTTATTGCCCTGCTTAGCTTAGTATCGTCTGCAAATACAGTGATTGAACTGTTTATCCCATTCTCCAGATCGTTTATGAACAAATTAAATAGGATTGGTCCCAGCACAGAACCCTGGGGAACCCCACTACCCACCCCTGACCATTCTGAGTACTCCCCATTTATCATCTGAACTCACCCTTGTAGCCACTTTTCAATCCATGTACTCGCCCTATGGTCCATGCCAACAGACCTTATTTTGTACAGTAAATGTTTATGGGGAACTGTGTCAAATGCTTTTGCAAAATCCAGATACACCACGTCTACGGGCCTTCCTTTATCTAGATTGCAACTCACCTCCTCATAGAAGGTTAATAGATTGGTTTGGCAAGAACGATTCTTCATGAATCCATGCTGATTACTGCTAATGATACAGTTCTTATTACTAAAATCTTGTATATAGTCTCTTATCATCCCCTCCAAGAGTTTACATACTATTGATGTTAGGCTAACTGGTCTGTAATTCCCAGGGATGTATTTTGGGCCCTTTTTAAATATTGGTGCTACATTGGCTTTTCTCCAATCAGCTGGTACCATTCCAGTCAGTAGACTATCTGTAAAAATTAGGAACAACGGTCTGGCAATCACTTGACTGAGTTCTCTAAGTACCCTCGAATGTAAGCCATCTGGTCCCGGTGATTTATTAATGTTAAGTTTCTCAAGTCTAATTTTAATTCTGTCCTCTGTTAACCATGGAGTTGCTTCCTGTGTTGTGTCATGAGGATAAACACTGCAGTTTTGGTTACTGAAGCCCCCCGATTCACTCGTGAAGACTGAGGAGAAGAATAAATTCAATACCTTCGCAATCTCCCCATCCTTTGTAACCAGATGTCCTTCCTCATTCTTTATGGGGCCAATATGGTCTGTCCTCCCTTTTTTACTGTTTACATACTTAAAGAATTTCTTGGGATTTTTTTTGCTTTCCTCCGCTATGTGTCTTTCATGTTCTATCTTAGCTGTCCTAATTGCACCCTTACATTTCTTGTTGCATTCTTTATAAAGTCTGAATGCTGAGGATGATCCCTCAACTTTGTATTTTTTGAAGGCCTTCTCCTTTGCTTTTATATGCATTTTTACATTGGAGTTAAGCCATCCAGGACTTTTGGTCGCTCTTTTAAATTTATTACCCAATGGGAGGATACGAACAAAAAATTTTGAATAAAAAGGAGAAAGATTTTTTGGCGCCCTTGGCACCTAGAGTTCCCACCATTTATTATCTGCCAAAAGTCCACAAAAATACAACACAACCCCCCGGGCCGGCCTATCGTGAGTGGGATAGATTCTGTCACCTCACGTATAGGCCGGTACATAGATTTTTTCCTTCAGCCTTTAGTCAGACAAATGCCCTCTTATCTGAAGGACACGGGAGCAACTATCCGTTTATTGGAAGGCTTGGATTTACAGGGCGACTATATCATTGCCACAGCGGACGTTGCCTCCCTCTATACTTGCATACCGCAAGAAAAAGGTATTGAAGCTGTCCATTATTTTCTTTAGAAAGAATCCAGCATCGCCCCCTTCCAACGTTCCTTTATTATTGAATTGTTGCAATTTGCCACCCAGCACAGCTATTTTTGGTTCAACCAACAGTATTTTCTTCAGTTACGTGGCGTGGCTAGGGGCACTAAATTCGCCCCTAGCCTCGCCAACCTTTTCATGGCCAAGTGGGAGGAGGATGTCGTCTATGCCCGCAGGACCCCTCGTCCTGTGGGCACCTTACATAGATCACATCCTCCTCCTATGGAAAGGTAGTGCTGAATCACTGGAAGTGTACTTTCAATATCTGACTAACAATAATAGGGGTATTTCTCTGTCTTATGTTGCCAGTAAAGATAGGATTAACTTTCTGGACTTAGAAATCAAAATGTGTAATGGATGTTTTTAGTTCCAGACGCACTTTAAACCAACAGATCGCAATGGCTTCATTCCAACGGACAGTTGCTACCATCGATCATGGCTGGATTCCGTGCCACAGAGCCAATTTCTTAGGCTACGTCGCAATTGCTCTGATATTGCCACTTTTAGAGCACAGTCTAACATACTGAGAGCCAGGTTTGTGGACAAAGATTATGATCCCCACCTAGTAGACCGGGAATTTCAACATGCTTTAAACACTAACAGGGAGTCTTTAGTATAAGAGAAATCTAAAGCAGAACAGGGGGATTCTTTCAAGTGGTCTATGCTGACTTCATTTTCCATTCAGCATAAACAGGTCAGAGCCATCATTTCCAAACATTGGGACATCCTTAAAACCGATCGGATCCTAAATACCGCTCTGCCGGACCAAGCGAAAGTCATCTTTAGAGGAGCTCCCACTCTGAAAAGTAAAATAGCTCCAAATATCATCAACCCCTCCAAACGCCAGCCTCTCTTTCATGAGATGGAGGGTTTCTACTCATGTAGAAAATGTATTGTTTGTCAGCACAACTCTGGGATAGGATGGAAAACTGTTTTGTTTACATCCTCTGTGACTCATAAACAATATTCCATCAAACAGTTTTGTACCTGCATTACCAGTCATGTTGTGTACTTAATCATTTGCCATTGTGGGAAACAATACGTTGGCCGTACCAGCCGCTCCTTCTCAGTCAGAGTGGCTGAGCGAATTGCTCTTATTAAGAGTGGGGACATTAAACACACTGTCCCCAGGCATTACAAACTGCACCACAACCCTGTAATTAAGGGTACACAATTTATGGTGATAGACAGATATGTTCCCCCATGGAGAGGTGGTGCCATGACCAGAGGGGTCTCTCATTTAGAGACCTTCTGGATTCATGAACTTCAGACTTTTTTTCCGTCTGGCATGAACGTGGAGCTAGACATCAATTCCTTCATTAATAAGGCCTGATGTCCTGATCCAATATGCCTATCTTTCTCCTTTCTCCATTATTTTATTTCAATACATATTTTTTTAGGTACATATGCATTTTGTATTCTGTATTTTTTTATTTATTTTTATTTTTTACATGAATATGACCCTCACACATAAAGTTTTTGCACATGTTGTCACATGGGTTCTCAATTTCATGTTTTGAACTTTAGTGATCCTATTAATATGGACTTATGTTACACACGTGTTCAGTCATGTGTGGATATGTCTAGTATGGGGTCGAAGTTCCCCTTTTTTATGTGTATAATTGTTGGCACATGATATCCCCATGAGAGTCCACTTCACATATACACATTGGAGTTTGTGAAGTTGTTATTATTTCAAAAAAAATTTTTTCGAACATTTTGGTATATTTTAATTTTCACTTTTTTACCTTCCACTACACACATGTTTTTCACATGTTTTCGTGGGCACAGACAAACGTATATTTTTCTCCCATGCGTGGGAAGACTCATTTAATTTATCTACATCGCCATCCGTGGCCATTTATTTCACACATTTTGTAATCATTTTATGTCTGTCCAGGTTATGTTCTTTTGTTTTTTACTTTCCTCGTTTGTTTATATTGACTTCACTCGTCAAGGTGCCTTGCATACGTCATCCCGGCACCTAGAACACGTCACTCTGTTGTCGGGGTGACGCACGATGCTATTTCACATCGGCGTAGTATGCCCCTTCGAGACGCCTCCCACTAAGCTGGGAGAAATTACGTCATTCTGTCCATACATCAGCGCACCATGGTCTGTTGGAACGCATGCCTCAGACGCATGCCAATGACGTCATGCCACTTACTTTCAGCGCCCTTGCGCTTTCCTCTTTCTATTCCACTTTTTGTTCTGTTTGCACGGTAGATCACGAACATTTAATATATTATCCAATGTCATTTAATATATTATTCAATGTCTTACATGTTAGATATGTTGATGTTAACTGATCAAGGGACTTCCGGCCCCAAAACGAGGCGTGGAATGCACGCCGAGCGGCCATCTTGCCTAGATACCGGAAGTGGCATGGTTTACATGCCGAATCCAATGTGAGTTGACTCTCAAATTGGGGATTACATTTTTTATATAAATGCTGTTGGCTGCAGTGGGGGGACCCCCCAGACGATGTCCAAGGAGACGAAACGCATCGGGTAGGACCCAACTGCCGCCATTTTACTTGCACAGCGCTGTTTTTTATCCATTATCATGTGAGTGTATTTCCTTCTTTTTAAATAAATTTGTTACACATTTTCTATACGGGATTACACTATGTGGCCTTTTTTTGTTTCTCCTTGTCCAATGTAACCACCATTCACTGCGGATATCACCCCCGAGGCTTACACCATTCCACAGATCATCCTAGGATCTTCTTCCACCTTCTACAGAACTCCATCAGCCGTTTATGACTTAAGCTTGTTTGACCCAATTGAACGTAGGTTTTATTGGGTTCAAAAGTTCCGGTAAGCCTCCTTAATGTTGGTGGTGGTGTTTTTTCAGTCCAGATGTTTTCTGCATGTTGACACATTTTAATATGAAGTCACACATATATTGAGGACTATTATCCTAATATTTTGCATGATACATTCTTTGAGAACTTTGAGGACTTTTATTATCTTTTGATATACTTTTTTATGTCCCCCCTGTACATTTTGGATGTGCTGATTTGAGGAATCTAATGGTCATAATGCTACATAACACATGGTATTTGATTTTTGTCATATTATCGCTACACTTATTTTGTTATTATGTATTACTATGGCCTGGCGGAAGCTACTCAGCGCTTCAGAAAATGCTGCAAGGCGGGCTAAACGCCCGCAAATGCAGCGCCACGTCTGCAATCTCGTGATTGCATAGACGTGGCGCTTCCCATAAGTGCACTGTGTCCGGCGTCCGAACACAGTGCACTTAAGGACCTTTTTTTTTTTCTTTTTTTTAAAGGGTCAGCATTAAAAAAGAAAAATTTTTTTTTTTTTTTACTTTTTTTTTTGTGGCTGCCTGGAGGGCCCAGGCGCCCCCTATGGACAGGCCGCCACTGCTCTGCAGAGCTCATAGAGGAGAGGTCTTAATGTTGATTGGAGAGAAGAGACTTGCCCCCCTTCACACAGGGTGGGTTTTTCCAATTATGGCTCAGGGGGTTTAGTACACGCCCTAGATTATATAAGACCGTCTACGTGGCGGCCTTGTGTAGTGTGTTGCGGCGGCGGCGGAGAGATAGACAGAGAGACAGTGTCATTAGTCTTAAGTTAGATAGAGTAGGCAGGCGAGTAAGTTAGCTGCACTTACAGTGTATTGTGTATATATATATATATGCATATATATATATATATATATATATATATATATATATATATATATATATATATATATATATATATATATATATATATATATACACTGTATTCAGTTTAGCTAGATCCGTTCCTGTTATTCTCTTCCTACTGACAGGCAGGCAGGGGTTTTTACAGTATTTACAGCTACCTGAAGAAAATTGCTGGTGTTCTTCTGATCCTATTAGTCCTATTAGCTACAGTATTTACAGTCAGTGTAGTGCGTCCTCTGCACAGTGTGCACCTAAAGCTACCTGAAGAAAATTGCTGGTGTTCTTCTGATCCTATAAGTACCGCAGGCAGCTGCAGTATTTACAGTTAGTGTAGTACGTCATCTGCACAGTGTGCACCTAAAGCTACCTGAAGAAAATTGGTGGTGTTCTTCTGATCCTATTAGTACCACAGGCAGCTGCAGTATTTACAAGTTAGTGTAGTGCGTCCTCTGCACAGTGTGCTCCTAAAGCTACCTGAAGAAAATTGGTGGTGTTCTTCTGATCCTATTAGTACCGCAGGCAGCTGCAGTATTTACAGTTAGTGTAGTGCGTCCTCTGCACAGTGTGCACCTAAAGCCACCTGAAGAAAATTAGTGGTGTTCTTCTGATCCTATTAGTACCGCAGGCAGCTGCAGTATTTACAGTTAGTGTAGTGCGTCATCTGCACAGTGTGCTCCTAAAGCTACCTGAAGAAAATTGGTGGTGTTCTTCTGATCCTATTAGTACCACAGGCAGCTGCAGTATTTACAAGTTAGTGTAGTGCGTCCTCTGCACAGTGTGCACCTAAAGCTACCTGAAGAAAATTGGTGGTGTTCTTCTGATCCTATTAGTACCGCAGGCAGCTGCAGTATTTACAGTTAGCGTAGTGCGTCCTCTGCACAGTGTGCACCTAAAGCCACCTGAAGAAAATTGCTGGTGTTCTTCTGATCCTATTAGTACCGCAGGCAGCTGCAGTATTTACAGTTAGTGTAGTGTGTCCTCTGCACAGTGTGCACCTAAAGCTACCTGAAGAAAATTGGTGGTGTTCTTCTGATCCTATTAGTACCACAGGCAGGCAGCTGCAGTATTTACAGTTAGTGCACTGCGTCCTCTGCACAGTGTGCACCTAAAGCTACCTGAAGACAATTGCTGTTGTTCTCATCCTATTAATACCACAGGCAGGCAGCTACAGTATTTACAGTTAGTTTGCAGTGTCCTCTGCACAGTGTGCAGCTAAAGCTACCTGAAGAAAATTGGTGGTGTTCTTCTGATCCTATTAGTACCACAGGCAGGCAGCTATAGTATTTACAGTTAGTGTACTGTGTCCTCTGCACAGTGTGCACCTAAAGCTACCTGAAGAAAAATTGGTGGTGTTCTTCTGATCCTATTAATACCACAGGCAGGCAGCTGCAGTATTTACAGTTAGTGTACTGTGTCCTCTGCGCAGTGTGCACCCAAAGCTACCTGAAGACAATCGATGGTGTTCTCATACTAATAATACTACAGGCAGGCAGTTGATTTTGCTAGTTGCAGTATCAGTATACATATACATCCCGGCTTTGTGCAGCTACATCTCACTGCAGGCCATTAGTATGTCTGGAAGGCCAACAAGAAGAGGCAGACAGTCACAAGCCAATAAAAGAGGGCAAGCAGGAAACAGTGCTGGTCATGGAGACTGTGTATCCTCATCAGCACGTGGCCGTGGGACACGCTTGTTCTTTTTTTCAGCAGCTGGCCGTGTTAAGCCACAACATGAGGAAGACTTGGTACAGTGGATGACCAAGCCGTCCTCATCCTCCTCATCCTCTCTCACCCAGGCTCAGGGTACTTTGTCTGGCAAAGCAGCTGCCAACGCGGCCTCTTCCCTCGGCTGAAGGGCATCAGTCACTCCTTCCCTAGCCCCACCATGTCCTCCTGAGGTTCCCCTGAACTGTTTCACCACAGTGTTGGGTACATGGTCCAGGAGGATGCCCAGCGTTTTGAAGGCTCCGATGATGGTACCCAGCTAGAGGAAGGAAGTAACGTGAGCCCAGAGAGAGGGGGTGCCCAAGAAGGACAGCAATCTGGCAGTCATGTTTCCCCAGCTGCAGCATACTGCCAGCTTTGCTCCAGTGATGAGGAGGGAGGGGATGATGAGGTCACTGACTCCACGTGGGTGCCTGATAGGAGAGAGGAGGAGGCACATCTCCAACGAGGCAGGATGCCCTCCAGGGGCCAGCTTTAGGGCAGTACACCGACTGCATCATACTGCAGAGCTCCGCATATGCAGGGCGCTGCTGTCTCTGCGCATTATTCCAAAAGTTCTTTGGTGTAGGCCTTTTTTGAGATGAGTGCATCAGATCCCACCGCTGCTATTTGCAACATATGTCTCAAGCGTATCTCGCGTGGCCAAAACATCACCCACTTGGGCACCACATGCTTGACCAAACATATGTCGACCTGCCATGCAGTTCATTGGCAAGCGTACCTAAAAGACCCACACCAAAGAACAAAGCGGACCTCTCCTTGCTCCTCATCAGCTGGGATCTCCAACCCCACTATACCTTTAGTCCTCTCTGAAACCTGCACTGAGAGGAATGAAGGTGTAGAACAGGGATATGCAATTAGCGGACCTCCATCTGTTGCAGAACTACAAGTCCCATGAGGCATAGCAAGACTCTGACAGCCACAAGCATGACACCCAGAGGCAGAGGCATGATGGGACTTGTAGTTTTGCAACAGCTGGAGGTCTGCTAATTGCATATCCCTGGTGTAGAATTAGGTGTGTCATAGCCACTTGCGGACAATCTGCTATCGGTAGTGGCCCCGAAAGAAAAAAAAGGGGTATCCGTGTGTAAAACTATCAATATTCACACTATACAATAAGGGAAATAACCCAAAATCTTGCCCAAAAAATTAATCAAAGTGTATCACATATGCCAATATGGCATATCGAAAGTGAGTGTGTGTATGTAGGTCACATTAAAAAATTTGCATAAAACTACCCCCTTATGCAGGTGAGCATGAATAAATAATCAAATCTGGCTGTGACAAAAATGGTCAATAGAGTGAAATAAACAATATGCACAGTGTACCAAGTGAAACAGTGCTAACATCAAAAACATGTATAAAAATCAGATGTAGTGATCTGATTCACAAATGGGTTCATCAATTATAAAGTGACAGTCCCATAATGCCTCATATGCTGCTCAAACGAAAGATGATGGACACAAGATGAAATACTGTTCTTCCCAGTGGCGATCCCCAAAATAGAGAAAAGATGAGGTACTCTTACCAGCATTGGTGGACTCACAGGCCGAGGGCGGTGAGTAATCAAAGCTTAGGCTGTCATATACCAAATAACAATGCGGATACGGTCTATGGGGATGGAAGATGGAATCCTCCTCCTCCGTTAGGGATCAGGTATCCACCCAGGTGGCTGGTGAGATCTTCTAGCTTAGCGGTGTAATCGCCATATGTAGAAAAACAAAAACAGGGAGCCTCCACATAGTGTAGATCCGAAAAATCAGTTGAAGTTTATTGGACAAATCAGAGTCATCCGCTCATCAATACAGGCATATCCAAATAGAATTGGTTACATCAGTGCTTGGTAGCTGGTGGTGATCCAAGACTGATTCATTTTTATGAAGGTCAGTCGATCGACCGAGTCGGTGGACAGACGCACCCTGTGATCGGTTACAAAGCCTCCAGCAGCACTGAATGTGCGTTCCGAAAGAACGCTGGATGCAGGACAGGCCAGTAGCTCAATTGCATACTGTGCAAGCTCTGGCCAGTGATCCATCCTCAAGACCCAGTAACCCGGAGTATTTTCGGTGGGAAAGGTGTCCAAGTCAGATCTTGCCCCTAGGTATTCCTGCACCATGCAAAACAGACACTGGCGATGGTTGCTGGAACCGATCATACCTTGGGGCTGCGGACCAAAAAATTGTCTGAACGCATTGGCCAGACGGCCACCTTCTCCACCGCTCCTTCTTTGACTGACCGAAGCCTCAGCAACACGTTGTCCAGGAACAGGAGTTTGTAACCTCCCAGTCTCTGGGGAACGCATTGCACAGACCTTTCTGCAAGGCCTCCTGAAGATGTTTCATCCTCTGCTCCCTCTGCGATGGCAAGATAAGGTCCGCAACCTTACCCTTGTAACGTGGATCAAGGAGAGTTGCCAGCCAGTATTGATCCCTCTCCTTGATACCATGAATACGAGGATCCTTCCGCAGGCTTTGCAGGATCAGGGAGGCCATGCAGCGTAGGTTTGCTGAGGCATTCAGTCCGGAGTCCTCTGGGTCACTAAGGAGGACATGATCCGCAGCCACCTCCTCCCAGCCACGTACAAGTCCATGGGTTTCTTGGGACTGTAAATGATCCCTTAAAGACTGCTGCTGATGCTGAGTGCCAGGCTCCACCTCCATGCTGACACAATCCTCCTCCTCCTCCTCCTCTTCCTGTGTGATCGGAGGGCACGCAGGAACACTGTCTGGATAAAGGGGGCCTTGAGAGCTAAGTAAGTCCTCCTCTTCCTGCCTCTGTTCTGCCTCAAGTGCCCTGTCCATTATTCCATGCAGCGTGTGCTCCAACAGGTGGACAAGGGGGACAGTGTCACTGATGCATGCACTGTCACTGCTCACCATCCTCGTGGCCTCCTCAAATGGTGACAGGACAGTGTATGCATCCCTGATCATGGCCCACTGTCGGGGGGAAAAAACCAAGCTCCCCTGACCCTGTCCTGTTGCCATAGTCGCACAGGTACTCATTGATGGCCCTCTGCTGCATGTGCAGCCGCTGCAGCATGGAAAATGTTGAGTTCCACCTGATGGGCATGTCACAGATTAGGCGGTTCTTGGGCAGGTTAAATTCCTTTTGGAGGTCTGGCAGCTGAGCACTGGCATTATATGACCGGTGGAAATGCACACAGGCTTTCCTGGCCTGCCTCAGGACATCCTGTAAGCCCGGGTACCTGCCCAAGAACCGCTGCACTACCAAGTTAAGGACGTGAGCCAAACAGGGCACATGGGTCATTTGTCCCTGTTGGAGGGCACAGAGGAGGTTGGTGCCATTGTCGCAAACCACCATTCCTGTCTTAGGTTGGCATGGTGTCAACCACCTCTGAACCTGCCCCTGCAGAGCTGACAGAACCTCTGCCCCAGTGTGGCTCCTGTCTCCCAAGCACACCAGCTCAAGCACCGCATGGTATCTCTTGGCCTGCGTACTTGCGTAGCCCCTTGAACACCTACGAAGCACCACTGGTTCTGAGGACAAAGCACAGGAAGAGGCCACGGAGGAAGAACAAGAGGAGGGGGTGGAGGAGAGAGGTGTGTCAGAATCACCAGTAGTTGCATTTTGGAGGCTTAGTGGTGGAACAACCTCCAACACTACTGCACCTTGTCCTGCATCCTTCCCAGCTGCCAGCAGAGTCACCCAATGCACCGTGAAACCTAGGTAACTTCCCTGTCCATGCCTGCTGGACCATGAGTCAGCGGTAATATGCACCTTACCATTGACCACCCTGTCCAGCGAGGCCAAGACATTTTTTTTTTTATTTTTTTTAAGTGTTCCCGATGCTACCCCTCCCACCCACCCCCCCATACTTTAATATATACCCAGATAATCATCTATTTGGCTTGCAATGTACTTAACAAAACCACCTCTCTAAAACACTCCTCACCGTCAAAGATTCCTATTACCCGTAGGCCTATATTGAAACTATCGCTCGCTCTGCTACGCTCTAAACTCACCATTAAGGGCTGCTTGCCTTTTCCACCCACGGCTTCCACATTCTATCAAATTCCTGAAGATTGCCCCTCTTGATGTATTCCAGTCTTTCTTTACCCAGGGTTTTGCTAAGTGTAGAGGTCCAATCTTTCACAGTTGGGGGATCCTTTGATTGCCATCTTAATGCTATCATTTTCCTGGCTTGAAACAAGCCTCTCGTGATGGCTAATGTAGTACTCATCCTCTCTCCCTTCACTCTTCTATGCCCCAAGATACATGTTATAGCCTCCTTTTCCACTGCAGTGCCAAAGATATTTCCCAAGCTCTTAGTCACCCCCTCCCAGTACCTGAACAACTTGGGGCACCTCCACAGCATATGAATAAGATCTCCCGTCCCCCGACATCTAGGGCAGCTATCATTGGGCCTTCTCCCAAACCCAAAAAGGCGTTTAGGTGTATAATAGGCTCTATTTAGCAGCATCAAATGCGAGATCTTCTGTGGAGGGGAGACCAAGACCAGTGACCCCAGCTCCAAAATTCTCTCCCATTGTTCCTGAGTCACTGCTCCGATATCCTCTTCCCATTTAGCTCCTACACCCTGGAGTAGCCCCCCTGTTATCTGATTTACTTAATTGATCATAAATCTTTGCTATTAACCCCCTAGTGGGGACTACCTGGATTACCCTTTGGAATAGCGGCGCCTCTTCCCATCCCAAAATCCGATCCTTAAATTGAGCTTTAAGGGCATGTTCTAGCTGAAGATACAGAAAAAGGGAGCTCTGTGGCAGTTTAAATTCCCTTACCAGCTCCGGAAATTTCTTTAGCGTAGTGCCTGTGTAGAGTTGTCTTAGCCTTCTAATAACAAGCTTCTCCCACTCTCTAAATATTCCAATTTTAAGAACTTCCTGCAGGTTGCGATTGTTCCAGATAGGTGTATAAACTGTTAGGCCTTCATACCTCATCAGTTTCTTGACTGTTTTCCAAAGTTTAATTATCAATTTAATTGTTGGAAATTCGTGGAGGAACATATCCGCCTCTAGAGCTTCAATTATTGTATTGTGTAAGGCACTTGACAGTAACAGCCTGCCATTTGGGGTGCCCCCATCCGGTGTCCCGCATCCCAATAGCTGCTGCATTTGTGTTGTGAGAAAATAACGCTCTGGGTGTGGGAGAGCAAAGCCCCCATCCCGAGTGGGAAGTTGGAGAACTCGGAGTCGTATCCTAGCTTGCTTCCCTTTCCATATCACTTCCCTAAAAAGACCCTTCATTCTTTTAAACCACCTTTTGCAGATCCACACTGGCGAGTTGTGCAGAACGTACAACAATTGTGGCATCCAGATCATTTTTATTAAGCTACATCTTCCTGCAACTGACAAGGGTAGACGTCTCCATATACCTATTTTTTGTTTAAATTTCGTTAATAGTGGAGCAAGGTTTTTGCTAACATATAGAGTGGGGTCCTTCGTCAGAACTATTCCCAAGTACTTTAATGCTTCCACCATTACCAGCTGGGGCATTTCACGTACTATTGGCTCACTTATGGAGTCTAAAGGTAAAAACTCTGACTTCTCCCAGTTTATCTCCAGGCCAGAAAAGCTACCAAATTCCTCCACTATTCTCATTGCACCCGACAGTGAGTTTCTCGAATCCCCTAGAAAAAGCAGGATGTCATCCGCATACATCGCGATTCTTTCCTCGCCCGACTTTCTCTGGAAGCCAGTTATCTCTTGGCTCTCCCTTATGGAGATGGCCAGGGGTTTCATCACCAGCGCAAAAAGCCAAGGAGAAAGTGGGAACCCCTGCCTCGTCCCCCTCTCCAACTCAAACCAATCCGAGAACTCATTGTCAATTTTCAATCTTGCCTTAGGGCAGGTGTAAAGCATTTTAATCCACCCGATGAAAGAAGGGCCAAATCCATATTTCTCCAGTACGCGCCACATATAGCCCCACTCCACACTGTCAAAAGCCTTAGATACATCAAGGGTCATTAAGGCTCTCGAGCCCACGTTCTCCGTAGGAGACTGTAAGTTCGAAAAAGCTCTTCTGATATTCAAACTTGTGGATCTATTAGCTATAAAGCCCGCCTGGTCCTCATGGATCAGTTTATGAATGATTCTATTCAATCTTACCGCCAAAACTTTGGCCAGGATTTTTGCATCAGTGCATAAAAGAGAGATTGGTCTATAAGCAGCCACATCTAGGGGGTGGTAAACAATAGGGGGCGCTAGAGACCTAAAAACACATGAAACTGCCACTAGAAACACACACAATCCACATCAAACGCAGTGAACTATATAGTAATGATTGTGCTAAAACGAAAATTTACCAAATACATATTATGTGATAGAAATAAAAATACAAAATATAATTTTATAATATAAAATAAAATTTAACGTAAAGAGTGATAGTATGATCAAAAAGTTCTTAGTGCAAGTGTAATTGATATATTCGTGATGGTTGATTGTCCCAATCCATTGAAGAGATCAGAACAAAGAATTGGTTGAAAAACAACACCAAAGCAGACACATAAATCTTCAAAGATGCAACAAATCTAAAGGTTCCGTCACCAAAGAAGAAAAAATCACCTAAGGATAATAGATATCTGCTTACCAGATACCAATGACTCCTTTAACTAAAAAGAGAGTCATTAGCGCTTGTACAGGATTGTGCCTGTTCACATGAAGGCTGGAAGGCTGGGTGGTGCTTTAGGCATAGATCCCTCCCATCCTATTCATTCAGGATAGGAAATATGAGAAACAAAAGGGAATCTCCATAGTGTAAAACCGTTTAATATATAAAAAAGAAGAAGAACAATAAAATAGCCAAATGGCCTCTTACATTGATCGGTGCCTACCCGGCACTGGGACTGCTTGCATGTCAGGGTGAATGGTGTCCAAGACCCTTCGCATCACATCGGAGTGGTACGTGGTCACATGTCCAGATTCGTCCTACCAACTTCCGGATCATCTGGTTAGCTAGACGCACGGGGTGGAACGCACGCCGCATGTGCGATGTGATGCGAAGGGTCTTGGACACCATTCACCCTGACATGCAAGCAGTCCCAGTGCCGGGTAGGCACCGATCAATGTAAGAGGCCATTTGGCTATTTTATTGTTCTTCTTTTTATATATTAAACGGTTTTACACTATGGAGATTCCCTTTTGTTTCTCATATTTCCTATCCTGAATGAATGGGACGTTAGGGATCTATGCCTAAAGCACCACCCAGCCTTCCAGCCTTCATGTGAACAGGCACAAACCTGTACAAGCGCTAATGACTCTCTTTTTAGTTAAAGGAGTCATTGGTATCTGGTAAGCAGATATCTATTATCCTTAGGTGATTTTTTCTTCTTTGGTGACGGAACCTTTATATCATCGCAAGATTTGTTGCATCTTTGAAGATTTATGTGTCTGCTTTGGTGTTGTTTTTCAACCAATTCTTTGTTCTGATCTCTTCAATGGATTGGGACAATCAACCATCACGAATATATCAATTACACTTGCACTAAGAACTTTTTGATCATACTATCACTCTTTACTTTAAATTTTATTTTATATTATAAAATTATATTTTGTATTTTTATTTCTATCACATAATACGTATTTGGTAAATTTTCGTTTTAGCACAATCATTACTATATAGTTCACTGCGTTTGATGTGGATTGTGTGTGTTTCTAGTGGCAGTTTCATGTGTTTTTAGGTCTCTAGCGCCCCCTATTGTTTACCATTCCTTATTTGATTGTTCTCATTCAAATTAAGGTGAGCAGCTTGCACTTGTGTTTTTTTGTTTTTTTGGTTATCCATTGATCATCCACGGGTGATACACTTCTTTGGGTCAGTACGAGTACGATCACTGATCCTCTATGTATGGTAATTTTTAATTTATCAATTTTTTCAATTATTAATTTTCCATATTTGTAAGCTCACACTATTGCTACCACTGGCGCGGAAGTATTGTTTACCTACCACATCTAGGGGGTCTTTCCCATCTTTCTGTAGCACTATTGATGCAGGCAGCTGGCCCCCCTTGAATACCCCTCCCAAAGCTTTTAGCAGTTCGGGGATTAATACTTCACAATAGTATTTATAGGTTTCAATTGGGAGTCCATCAGGACCAGGCGACTTAAGGCTTGCCATGCACGCTACTGCTTGATGTAATTCTGCAATTGTTATTGGAGTTTCTAGTATGTCCCTTTCCTCTTGCGATATAGCCAGGATCGGCAACCTCCCCAGAAAGTCCTCCATCTCAGCTTCTTTTCCCTTTTTCTGAGAGGTATACAGTTTTTTATAATAATCCCTAAAGGCTTGTATTATTTTTGGAGTGCTTGATAGTAAATCTCCACTCTGAGATCTAATGGCGAGGACCATGGAAGGGGCTGTATTGGATTTCACCAACATCGCCAGTGTCCTCCCCACTCTCTCGCCCTCCAACATAGATTCCTGTCGCTGGAGTAAGCGCCTAATCTCTACCTTCTGCATGATAACTAATTTATACGCTCGTTGTTTCTCTTGCCATGCTATTTCCTTCTCCGGAGTTGGATTTCTAATAAAGATATTTTCAGCCTCAAGAGCTTCCCTTAGAGAATTCTCTTCCTCACTCTTAGCCTCTTTGTTGAATTTAGCCATCTATTGTATTAGGACCCCCCTAAGGAAAGCCTTAAGGGTGTCCCATAGCACAGGGGGCGTTAACGTTCCCTGGTTAATCTCGACAAACTCTCTCAGAATAGGGAGAATCCCATCCGATTTTTTGATTACTTCGAACCAGTACGGGCTTATACTCCAGCCCTTCCGAGATCTAGGCTCTCCTAAGTTTAAAGTAACCACCA
Source organism: Lithobates clamitans (assembly GCA_037952925.1). Taxonomy (NCBI): domain Eukaryota; kingdom Metazoa; phylum Chordata; class Amphibia; order Anura; family Ranidae; genus Lithobates; species Lithobates clamitans. The sequence goes on along the minus strand of JBBGZY010001840.1, from coordinate 552,562 downwards.
CGGGGGAATGGTCTGAGATACCTCTTGGCCAATATAAGATTTTATCTAGTATCTGGAGCGCTCTGTCATTTCCCAGGACTAGGTCTATCCTTGAAAGTGTAGAGTATGACGCTGAGTGACAGGTAAATTGTAGCACCCCCGGGTTCCGCACCCTCCATAAATCCACTAGCCCCACTTCATCCAGAAATAGACTTAAACGACTCTTCTCTGAATCCTCGTTCGTAACGGGAATCTATCCAACCTTCTGTCTAGGATCTCATTAAAATCCCCTACTGCTATAATCGGCACCCCTTTTTTATCTAACAAAAATTCGTTCAATTTGAGCAAAACATCCAGATTGAAGGGTGGAGGAATATATATATTTGCCACCACGTACATGACACAATCAGTGGTGCAGAATAGAAAAATATATCTACCCAATTCATCTATACTGGACTGTCTGCAGGAAAATTTCACCCCAGCTTTCACCAAGATACTCACCACCCTGCTACAGGAGGAGTGGACCGAGTGGAATTGATGTTGAAATTTTTTCATCTGTAGATGCTGAATTGTATCCTTGGTTAGGTGAGTTTCCTGCAGACAGACCAAATCTGCCGCGCACCTCTCCATCGTAGAGAACACTGCCAGCTTTTTGAGTGGTGCCCCCAGTCCCCTGACATTCCAGGATCCTATTTTCAGAGTTTTGGCTTGCATCAGGCTACTGAGAAACATAAACTGCCCTGGCTAGTGCCGCTGTGTAAAACTAATTTCTTTACAAAATGAAATTTTTGCACCCCTCCACTCAACATAAATTTTTCCCTAGTAATTTCTGTGCCTCTTCTACCTGTATAAACGCTATAATCTCTAAACCACGTGCTCAACATGACCATGTCAGCCCAACCTTAAATAAGAATTTGCCACAGAGTGTGCTTATATGTGCAAGTTTTAAAAGCTAAAAATCCATAAGTGAAAACCTGGAACCATCCAGGGTGGTTTCCAATAGTGTATATGCTTACAATCAGTGGTTTGCCCAAACTACCTCCCCTTACTCCCCCCCTCCCACCCCTACCCTTTCCCACCCACTCCCGAGTTTCGCTGCTGCTGACGCTGCTGCAGTGAGCTGCGGGTTTTTGTCTTTAGAGGAGCGTAAGTTCTGCATCATATACTCTTTAATAATAATTTAGTTTCCGTCGATGTTCCAACAGAACAGTAAGGGAGAAGAGGAGAGCAAAAAAAAAAAAAAGAGAATCTATACACCTATCCGCTCCCTAAACAAAGGGTGCACCACAGCACTTTAGGGTGGCCGGCGTGAGGCAGCTCCCTCCACCCATATGCTCCCCAGCTACGTCAGTAATTAGTGCTGCCCCCCCAGCGGACTACAACATAAACTGCAAGGATTGGTTAAATGCCACTAAGGCAGTCACCAGCAATATACGGTGGGTAGGGTATATACGAAGAGTATCCTGACCCACACCTAAGCCTCTCTCCTTGCGGCTGCTGAAGATAACCAGGACTTTGGCGAGTTTATGGTGACACCACCTGAAGGTGGAGGGTTTAGTATGTTCTTAAGGACATCCCAGGATTCCCCCGCTGCCCCTGATCCCAGGCCAATCACAGCACAAAAAGGAAAATACTTTGCTTTCTGTTTTTAGTTCATTCTGCTCCCAAACTTTATACTACTCATATGACAAGCAAGGCAAGTCACTGATACGCATAGGTAACTTATGTTAATATACAGATGTCACATTACCAGGGGTTGAACTGATCCAAAGGTTGTCTGTAATTTTAAAACAGCAGCTGGTTACCATACTAGTGTCCCCATACTGTACCAGCTCTAGAAGTGTTCTGTTCCCTGACTAGCATGGAGATGAGAGCCGCTTGCCAAATGCCTCACAGCAGCGTGCAGGGGGTGACGTCACTCCCGGGAGTTTCCTTGGATCTTAGCGGGAGAAGCGGTGAGGCACCAAGCCCTCAGGTACCCCTCCATACTCCATCGCGTCGTCCACCGAGCAGCGCCCAGAGACCCCACACCGTCAGGTATGCCATCCGTATGTCCGAGGGAGAGAGAGAAGGGAGCTGCATATAAGTGACCATATACGTGTCAGTGAACAGAAAACTTAAGTTAATTTTAAACCTTGAGTTAATTAGAACTCTTGATCTATTTTGTAAATTATTTATAACATTACATGATTAGTAGGCAGTCCATAGTTGTGAAAAGATCTTCACCATGGTGAAAAATAAAAAATAAAAAATAAAAATAGACTTTAAACTCAAAAACGTGAACTGAGTGCATTCAACGTCCCGGTGACTTGGTGACTTGGTGCTCCCCCTCAAGGATCCCCACTCACCAGATCCATTCACCCCAAAGGGGTAATTCGCATGCAGATGTAGCCTCTATGATCTCCCTGCTAGCGTAAAGGATGGGTTCACGGGTGGTCCTCAGCATACACAGAAGCATGGAACTTTGTTACTCTTATGGAAAAAAAGGAATGGTGGACTCCCATAGTGTAGTAATTAAAAATAGAATTTATTCCAACAAAAAATTCCTCAGATAAAAATCTTCAGACAAAAATACTACAAACCAGCGCAGCTGGCTGTAGTAATACAGCAGCAAACAGTATATTATAAGCAAACATACATCAAGGGCAAAGGTAAGTGGACTTGATGTAACTAACCGCAAACCGCTCAAGTGGATTGGGAAAGCTTGTACCGCAAGGTGGAAGTAACCCGAGCGTTTGCGCTCCACCTGCGTTCCAGCGGCCTAATTTTGCGGTAGTGACGTAGCGTGTGTGGCGCCGTCGTACGCGTTTCATCATAGACGTCCTCAGTGACAGTACCTGCATGCCACGCACCACGTCATTTCATAGGGAAGCAGCCATGTCGGTGCCGCCCCTCACAAACAAAGGCAACTATCGTGTTAGATTATAGGAGGGGTTACAATGCTTAGTACACGCCTAACATTCACAGAACTGTATGCAATGAATGTATACAATGTATACAATCTGAAACAAGAACAGATCGACTTCATACTTGAAGGCCTACAGCTAGCTATGTCATGTAATTACTTCTGGTACAATCAAGACTACTACGTCCAAACTAAAGGAGTAGCTATAACACGCCTAACATTCACAGAACTGTATGCAATGAATGTTAAACTCTGATGGTTGATTTGTATTATTCTAATAGGTGTGCAGCATCCAATATTATGGTTGATTTCCTACAGAAAGGTCACTAATGGGACATAGCAAAACGTTAAAAAAGTTTAGAAAATATTAAATATAAAATGAAGAGAATTATTTAGTAAACCTCTAATGGTATGGTTTTACCAGCATATCCTTAGATTATGAGTGTGCAGACATAGTTTCCAGCTCCCAAGGGGACCCCCCTAGAGGCCAACCATGTGCATCACACTTGATCTAAAGTAGATCTGAGTCCAAGGGTATGACGGCTATAGCAGTTACCCAAACATACACTATGGACCATAATGGATAGAAATCTCTAAGTAATAAATGGGTCCGTAGTGGTGTGGGGATAGGAAAGACAGTAGGAGTAATGATTAGCTAGTAAGTGGAGGAAGGCAGAACAGCTAGACGTACTGTGACATAAACTAATCGTGAATATATAACATAATAAAGATGTCTGGTAGTAAGACATCTGATAGGAAAGGCCCCAGCAGTGTTAAGTATTTTTAACCTTAAGCTCACGTTAAAGATCAAAGTATATAGCAACTGTGAGTCAGTATGGAAGTAGTATATGCATCCTGATGCATTTCTAAGTACACCACTAGTGAGGACCCACTGCCTTGCACATAAAGGCAAAATTGCTACAAAATAAATCCCAACTCAGATATAGGTTCCCACTGCTAGACCTTTTAGCTTGCCCGCACCCCCCAAATGCATGCCTCTCTCTCATGATAGCAGAACTATAATACCCCAATGTTTAGTTAGAAAAATGGGGAGGGGGGATCCTACCCCCCACCCTCCTACCCCTATCCCCCCTAGGGGTTGGCTATGAAACAATTTAAATCAATATCTAGGTTGAGGCCCCTCGGAGCAAGGGACCCCAACCTATATATCCAGCTGGTTTCGTTTTGTGACACAAGCAAAGTTTTATTGCCACCTCACCAGTGATCCCTGACGCAATCAATCCCGTAGAAGACCAATCCTGTGGGATCCCGGTTATGGACTACATCAAAGTGGCGGGAAAGATGATGTTTAGGGAACCCTTTCCTGATATTTTTAATATGTTCCCGTATACGTGGTCCTACCCACGTACTGCAATTGGCATGGGCACTCAATGACATAAGTCACATGAGTGCTCTGGCAGGTGATGAGTTTCCTAATACGATATTCTTTATGGTCCGTCCTGGCTCGAAAGGTTTCCCTTTTACGAGGTTGCTTTTTGCTGACCCTGCATGGTAAACATTTTTGGCATTTATAAAAGCCCCTCATCTCTGGAAATATTTGGGTCAACTTTTGGAGGATTGATGACATTATGCACTAAGTAATCTCTGAGCGTGGGAGCCCTTCTATATACCACCTTAGGTTTATTAGGTAATATATTTGCTAGGATTCTATCCTCTTTTAGGATTGGCCAGTACTTGGATAGGATATCAAACTCTTTGTATTGGGTATTGAAACCTGTGACGAACACCAGGTCTGTGTTGTTTTTCCCTTTTTTGGACTTTTTGAACAGCTTTTTCCGGTCCATATTTGCTATGTCATTCTTCATCTTGCACAACATGTTTAACTTATATCCTTTCTCCTGGAATCGCTCAATCAAGATGTTCGCTTGTTGTAGATAATCTTCTATTGTAGCACAATTTCTCCTCAATCTTATGAGTTGACCTTTAGGGATATTCCCTTTCCATCGGGGATGGTGACAGCTGGTGATAGGGATATACCCGTTTATGTCTGTAGCTTTAAAAAAGGTTTTAGTATGTAAGCTATCGTCACTTTTAAAGATTTCAAGGTCAAGGTACTCGATCTTATGATTATCCCATTTTCCTGTGAAGGTCAAACCATACCTGTTGGTATTTAGATTCTGTAGGAAGCTTTCAAAGGTCTCTGCTGTTCCTTCCCAGAGAATGATTAGATCATCTATATACCTGCGGTACAACTTCAACTGGGGGATCCCTTTGGCATAGATGTATTCTTCTTCCCACATATTCATCAGGAGATTCGCTACACTCGGAGCGTAACGTGCGCCCATAGCTACTCCTTTAGTTTGCACGTAGTAGTCTTGATTGTACCAGAAGTAATTACATGACATAGCTAGCTGTAGGCCTTCAAGTATGAAGTCGATCTGTTCTTGTTTCAGATTGTATACATTGTATACATTCATTGCATACAGTTCTGTGAATGTTAGGCGTGTACTAAGCATTGTAACCCCTCCTATAATCTAACACGATAGTTGCCTTTGTTTGCGAGGGGTGGCACCGACATGGCTGCTTCCCTATGAAATGACGTGGTGCGTGGCGTGCAGGTACTGTCACTGAGGACGTCTATGATGAAACGCGTACGACGGCGCCACACACGCTACGTCACTACCGCAAAATTAGGCCGCTGGAACGCAGGTGGAGCGCAAACACTCGGGTTACTTCCACCTTGCGGTACGAGCTTTCCCAATCCACTTGAGCAGTTTGCGGTTAGTTACATCAAGTCCACTTACCTTTGCCCTTGATGTATGTTTGCTTATAATATACTGTTTGCTGCTGTATTACTACAGCCAGCTGCGCTGGTTTGTAGTATTTTTATCTGAAGATTTTTATCTGAGGAATTTTTTGTTGGAATAAATTCTATTTTTAATTACTACACTATGGGAGTCCACCATTCCTTTTTTTCCTTATGAGTAACAAAGTTCCATGCTTCTGTGTATGCTAAGGACCACCCCGTGAACCCATCCTTTACGCTAGCAGGGAGATCGTAGAGGCTACATCTGCATGCGAATTACCCCTTTGGGGTGAATGGATCTGGTGAGTGGGGATCCTTGAGGGGGAGCACCAAGTCACCAAGTCACCGGGACGTTAAATGCACTCAAGTCACGTTTTTGAGTTTAATGTCTATTTTTATTTTTTATTTTTATTTTTTATTTTTCACCGTGGTGAAGATCTTTTCACAACTATGGACTGCCTACTAATCATGTAATGTTATAAATAATTTACAAAATAGATCAAGAGTTCTAATTAACTCAAGGTTTAAAATTAACTTAAGGTTTCTGTTCACTGACACGTATATGGTCACTTATATGCTTACTGTTAATTGTTGATATTTTGAGGCTATCATCACCTATATATTTTTCACAGGTGTAATAACATATACCACTAAAGTGGGTGCATGTATATGTAAGATTATACTTTACAAGGTATTATGTATGGTCTCATGCACATATAATGTATGTAAACTCAGGGTAGGCTTACCTACCAATACGATCACATATGGTGAAGAGGTTGTAACTATTTTATGATTTACCAACACTTTATACTTTTATTTTTGAATCTGCATACTCACCTTTGCTGTACATTCCCTATAAGGAGTGTCGCTTGCTTACCATTGTCAGGTATCCTGTTTACTCCAGGGGGCAACCCGGCCTGGAGCCAGGGTGCCGATTTTTATAATACAGTCATTTTTTTCTCACCTGCCCAAACAAGCCCTAGGTAGCGCCATTACCCCATTTATATATACATCTAGTTTAAAGCACCTTCGGGGTGTTTCTTTAGGGGGGCTGCAGGTGGGAACTAGACCCTAATGACGGTATCACTGACCCTGAATTAATGGAGGAGTGGTATTCATTTTTCAACGGTTGTGAGAATGAACTGTTGCATAAAATGATCAAAAGAAGAAGATTTAAATTAAAGGGGATTGAAGCTAGCATTTCAGAAATTAAAAATCAGTTGATACCTTTTGCCAACCAGACGGAGTACAAAAATAAAGAAAAAGAACTCCAGGAGAGCATTAAAAAATATGATACCTAAATACAGATTAAAAAGCAGAAGAAATATAAAAGGGACACACTGGACTATCAAGGCATGAATGTATACAAATGGCAGAATGCCAGTGTAGACCCGGAATTCATAATAGAAGATGATATGGGAACAGATGACAGTCCAGATACCTCTATGGAGATGGAAATGGAGGAACAGATGAATAACACCCCCCAACAAACGATTAGAACAAATGGTGGAGTCCCATATAGACAGCAACCAGATACACCATACAGAAATAGAATTGGTCACTATCAGGACCAACCTGGGCACAGAACTCCCCAGACACCCAGATACAATGTACCCATTGGAAATAGGTTTTCACCACTTAGGAACAATAGGCGGGTTCGATATGGGAGTAACCACGTGGAACCCCCTTATACAGATTATCGGAATGACCCAAGACCCCCTAGGGATTTTCCCAAGCGATGGGCCAGAGACAGACCACCGGGGAGATGGAAGACCCGGCCTCCTTACAGGAATACTGGGTGGAGAGGAATGAATATGGACAGAAGTGAAAATCGAGGAGAACAACACAGGACTCCGGAAAGAGCATATCAGCCATATATGGAATGGAGATATCCCAGGGAAGATCAGGACAGGAACTACGTGAGAGAAATGGGACACGCACAAAAACCCAAAGAAAAAAGAAGAGGCGACCAGAGGAAGTAGAGGAGGGAAGAAGAAAGCGAAGACAAGAACATTAGGAAAGGGTATTTTCAACCTCAGTGATGTTTTATTCACAGAGGATGAAATTAAAATTCTGGATTTGGGACTTAAGTTTGCACCGGAGAAGTCCCTAGACAAGTTTGAGACGTACATCGATTTAAAAAAATTTATGCGGAAATTGAACCTTAAGAAACATTTTTTTACGAATAAAGACACAAGAACTAGAAAGGAGCCATTGTATGTACATACTGGATTGAAAAACAACTCTATCTTCAACCCGACAACATCAGGGAACCAATGTATTGGAGCCTTCCAAAAAATGGTAGAGGATGACCTAAGGAAATTGGATAAGCGTAGGAATCATAAAACCAAACATGTCTGGAAAACCATAAAAGCCTTGGGAAAAAGAAAGGAAGTGGTCATACGACCCGCAGATAAAGGGGGAGGATTGGTGATATTAAACAAGAGGGACTATGAGGAAGAGATGGAGAACCTGCTCCGGGTTGAGGACACCTACAAGAAACTCAACAAGAACCCTAAGCGGAGCTATGAAAAGAAATTGAGAGCCTATGTCAAAAAAGGGAAGGATATAGGCATTCTCAATAATAAAGAAGCGGAGTATCTGATCTCTAGTTCTACCAAAACCCCTGTTATCTATTACACACCCAAGATACACAAGAGATTACATAAGCCACCTGGGAGACCTATCATGAGTGGCATCAACTCTGTGTTTTCTAGGTTAGGTGAATATTTAGATAAATTTTTGAAACCATTGGTAAAAATGGGTAAATCATACCTATGAGATAGTGCCCAACTTTTGGAGGAATTACAACACATAAATGGGACTAAGGATTGGCTACTAGCCACCATTGATGTGAACTCTTTGTACATGAGTATCGTACAACAAGATGGGATTGCGGGGGTAGAAAAAGCTCTCCATGAGCTAACCCCTCTGAAACAAGAACAGATCGACTTCATACTTGAAGGCCTACAGCTAGCTATGTCATGTAATTACTTCTGGTACAATCAAGACTACTACGTCCAAACTAAAGGAGTAGCTATGGGCGCACGTTATGCTCCGAGTGTAGCGAATCCCCTGATGAATATGTGGGAAGAAGAATACATCTATGCCAAAGGGATCCCCCAGTTGAAGTTGTACCGCAGGTATGTAGATGATCTAATCATTCTCTGGGAAGGAACAGCAGAGACCTTTGAAAGCTTCCTACAGAATCTAAATACCAACAGGTATGGTTTGACCTTCACAGGAAAATGGGATAATCATAAGATCAAGTACCTTGACCTTGAAATCTTTAAAAGGGACGATAGCTTACATACTAAAACCTTCTTTAAAGCTACAGACATAAACGGGTATATCCCTATCACCAGCTGTCACCATCCCCGATGGGAAGGGAATATCCCTAAAGGTCAAATCATAAGATTGAGGAGAAATTGTGCTAACATAGAAGATTATCTACAACAAGCGAACATCTTGATTGAGCGATTCCAGGAGAAAGGATATAAGTTAAACATGTTGTGCAAGATGAAGAATGACATAGCAAATATGGACCGGAAAAAGCTGTTCAAAAAGTCCAAAAAAGGGAAAAACAACACAGACCTGGTGTTCGTCACAGGTTTCAATACCCAATACAAAGAGTTTGAACATATCCTATCCAAGTACTGGTCAATCCTAAAAGAGGATAGAATCCTAGCAAATATATTACCTAATAAACCTAAGGTGTTATATAGAAGGGCTCCCACGCTCAGAGATTACTTAGTGCATAATGTCATCAATCCTCCAAAGTTGACTCAAATATTTCCAGAGATGAGGGGCTTTTATAAATTCCAAAAATGTTTACCATGCAGGGTCAGCAAAAAGCAACCTTGTAAAAGGGAAACCTTTCAATCCAGGATGGACCATAAAGAATATCGTATTAGGAAACTCATCACCTGCCAGAGCACTCATGTGACTTATGTCATTGAGTGCCCATGCCAATTGCAGTATGTGTGTAGGACCACCCGGCCCTTGTATGTACGTATATGGGAACATATTAAAAATATCAGGAAAGGGTTCCCTAAACATCATCTTTCCCACTACTTTGATGTAGTCCACAACCGGGATCCCACAGGATTGGTCTTCTACGGGATTGATTGCGTCAGGGATCACTGGCGAGGTGGCAATAAAACTATGCTTGTGTCACAAAACGAAAGCAGCTGGATATATAGGTTGGGGTCCCTTGCTCCGAGGGGCCTCAACCTAGATATTGATTTAAATTGTTTCATAGCCAACCCCTAGGGGAGATAGGGGTAGGAGGGTGGGGGGTAGGATCCCCCCTTCCCCATTTTTCTAACTAAACATTGGGGTATTATAGTTCTGCTATCATGAGAGAGAGGCATGCATTTGGGGGGTGAGGGCAAGCTAAAAGGTCTAGCAGTAGGTATGAACCTATATCTGAGTTGGGATTTATTTTGAAGCAATTTTGCCTTTATGTGCAAGGCAGTGGGTCCTCACTAGTGTTGTACTTAGAAATGCATCAGGATGCATATACTACTTCCATACTGGCTCACAGTTGCTATATACTTTGATCTTTAATGTGAGCTTAAGGTTAAAAATACTTAACACTGCTGGGGCCTTTCCTATCAGATGTCTTACTACCAGACATCTTTACTATGTTATATATTCACGATTAGTTTATGTCACAGTACGTCTAGCTGTTCTGCCCTCCTCCACTTACTAGCTAATCATTACTCCTACTGTCTTTCCTATCCCCACACCACTACGGACCCATTTATTACTTAGAGATTTCTATCCATTATGGTCCATAGTGTATGTTTCGGTAACTGCTATAGCCGTCATACCCTTGGACTCAGATCTACTTTAGATCAAGTGTGATGCACATGGTTGGCCTCTAGGGGGTCCCCTTGGGAGATGGAAACTATGTCTGCACACTCATAATCTAAGGATATGCTGGTAAAACCATACCATTAGAGGTTTACTAAATAATTCTCTTCATTTTATATTTAATATTTTCTAAACTTTTTTAACGTTTTGCTATGCCCCGTTAGTGACCTTTCTGTAGGAAATCAGCCATAATATTGGATGCTGCACACCTATTAGAATAATACAAATCAACCATCAGAGTTTAACATTCATTGCATACAGTTCTGTGAATGTTAGGCGTGTACTAAGCATTGTAACCCCTCCTATAATCTAACATGATAGGTGCCTTTGTTTGTGAGGGGCGGCACCGCATGGCTGCTTCCCTATGAAATGACGTGGTGCGTGGCGTGCAGGTACTGTCACTGAGGACGTCTATGATGAAACGCGTACGACGGCGCCACACACGCTACGTCACTACCGCAAAATTAGGCCGCTGGAACGCAGGTGGAGCGCAAACGCTCGGGTTACTTCCACCTTGCGGTACAAGCTTTCCCAATCCACTTGAGCGGTTTGCGGTAAGTTACATCAAGTCCACTTACCTTTGCCCTTGATGTATGTTTGCTTATAATATACTGTTTGCTGCTGTATTACTACAGCCAGCTGTGCTGGTTTGTAGTATTTTTATCTGAAGATTTTTATCTGAGGAATTTTTTGTTGGAATAAATTCTATTTTTAATTACTACACTATGGGAGTCCACCATTCCTTTTTTTCCATAAGAGTAACAAAGTTCCATGCTTCTGTGTATGCTGAGGACCACCCCGTGAACCCACACTTTACGCTAGCAGGGAGATCGTAGAGGCTACATCTGCATGCGAATTACCCCTTTGGGGTGAATGGATCTGGTGAGTGGGGATCCTTGAGGGGGAGCACCAAGTCACCAAGTCACCGGGACGTTGAATGCACTCAAGTCACGTTTTTGAGTTTAATGTCTATTTTTATTTTTTATTTTTATTTTTTATTTTTCACCATGGTGAAGATCTTTTCACAACTATGGACTGCCTACTAATCATGTAATGTTATAAATAATTTACAAAATAGATCAAGAGTTCTAATTAACTCAAGGTTTAAAATTAACTTAAGGTTTTAGTTCACTGACATGTATATGGTCACTTATATGCTTACTGTTAATTGTTGATATTTTGAGGCTATCATCACCTATATATTTTTCACAGGTGTAATAACTTATACCACTAAAGTGGGTGCACGTATATGTAAGATTATACTTTACAAGGTATTATGTATGGTCTCATGCACATATAATGTATGTAAACTCAGGGTAGGCTTACCTACCAATACGATCACAAATGGTGAAGAGGTTGTAACTATTTTATGATTTCCCAACACTTTATACTTTTATTTTTGAATCTGCATACTCACCTTTGCTGTACATTCCCTATAAGGAGTGTCGCTTGCTTACCATTGTCAGGTATCCTGTTTACTCCGGGGGGCAACCCGGCCTGGAGCCAGGGTGCCGATTTTTATAATACATATATACTATACCAGTAAAACCCCCCAAAAAGCAGCAGTTTAACTGTGAGATGCACACCAAAAATATCAAATATAAAGAAAAAAAACGCGCTAAAATATAAATGTGTATAAATGAATCATACATGTGTTACAATGATAAAATTAAATCTGAAAATTCCTCTTGGGAAATCACAACACCAAAAAGATTCCAAACTAATGCAATAATCAGAAAAATATATCAAAAAACAGTGAAGTCCATATAAATTAAATGTGAATCAGTATATGCATATGATCTTGACTGAAAATAGTCCCAAAGGAAAGCCCTTCAATATAGCACAAACGAAGACTTGTTAGTGAAGATGAAATAGACACACCGCTCACAGTGATCCGCCACCACATAGATTTTGCGCTTACCACAAAGCAAGCAATAAAAGCCTGTATGCAGTCCAAACAAGGGATGTCCAGCTGATGTTAAGACTTGTCTGTATACAGCGTGGCTACGGAGGTACAGCAGGGAACCCAAACACTCAAGCTCAAAGGCATGTAGATAAAGGAGAAATTGCCATAGTGTAAATCTGATAGGACATTTATTTTAAAAAGTAGAAAACTTACATAAAACAAGATAAAAACAGCAATTCGCCGGTCGGCATAGCGAGCACCCATCCACAATAGGATAGCAATGATGTCAGAGCGTCAACCTCCCGACGTTCGTTTCACCTACAAATGGCATTGTATTGCAGCTAGCAGAATGAACTGCCTGCCTCTAGTATTATTAGTATGTGTCAAGTTCTCACGTACCTGACTGATGAGCCCGATAGTGCAGAGGAAGGCCTCCCTTACGTATCTGACTCGCGGCCCCTGGTAGAGCAGACTGGTGGCACGGGAGTGCAGAATGGTATGAGTACCTGGCAGGATCAACAGCAGGTGGGTCAGATGGCCGGCACAGCAGACAGGACCAGCAGGCTGGATGGATCAGCAGACAGGTGAGCAGACTGGGTGGATCAGCAGTCAGGTGAGCAAACTGGATGGATCAGCAGACAGGTGAGCAGACTGGATGGATCAGCAGACAGGTGAGCAGACTGAATGGATCAGCAGACAGGTGAGCAAACTGGATGGATCAGCAGACAGGTGAGCAGACTGGATGGATCAGCAGACAGGTGAGCAGACTGGATGGATCAGCAGTCAGGTGAGCAAACTGGATGGATCAGCAGACAGGTGAGCAGACTGGATGGATCAGCAGACAGGTGAGCAGACTGAATGGATCAGCAGACAGGTGAGCAAACTGGATGGATCAGCAGACAGGTGAGCAGACTGGATGGATCAGCAGACAGGTGAGCAGACTGGAAGAGAGTCTTGGAACATTAGGCAGGCCGGGTCGATAATCAGGCTGGCAACAAAGGTACAAGAGGAGCAGGCAGAAGGAATCGTCAAACAAGCCAAGGGTCAGGTGCAAGCGGATAACAGGAACAATCTCAAAACAAGCCGGGTCAAACAGGAGCAGATAACAGATCTTCAGGAGACACATACACAGAGCTGCAGATCAAATAGCAAGGACACAGAGCTGCTGAGGTGTTTAAATAAGGCAGCCTGTTGCCAATCACTGAAATCAGCCTGGACTAAGTTAACCCTTAGGTGGCAGATCCATGACATTGCCCCCCCCTAAAGGGCAGCCTCCGGATGCCCAATTGGGCCAACTTCACATCATGGGATCTCTTGAAGGATTGCATTAATTCTTTAGCATGGATATTGCTTTCAGGCTCCCAAGAGTTATTTTCCGGCCCATGCCCCTTCCATTTAATTAGATACTGAACCTGATTGTACCTCCTTCTACAATCCAAGATTGCCTCCACCCCATTGACTATTACAGGCTTCGGTGGACCAGTACTTCGTTCAGGGAGGGGATTCGGAACAGCAGGTTTCAAAAGAGTCACATGGAAGACGGGGTGAACTTTAAGTGAATCGGGTGATTCCAGCTCATAAGCTACGTCATTGATCTTTCTCTTTACAGGGTAGAGGCCCATAAACTTAGGGCCCAATTTTCTTGAGGGGCAAGCCATTTTCAAGTTCACTGTAGACAACCATACCTGGTTGCCGGGTTCCAGAATTAGTTCTCGTTTTTTCCTGTCAAAGATCTTTTTATTGTACTCTTGTGTTTTGGTCATGGTCTCTTGTAATAGTTTATTGTTTTTAGAGAAGAAATCTATAGTTTCAGAGACTGCAGGGATTGAGCATTCAGGTATGGTACTAGGCAGGAAGGACGGGTGATAGCCGTAATTAGCAAAAAATTGAGTTTATTTGATGGCAGAATGGGAAGAGTTATTATAAGCGAACACGGCAATGGGGAGTAAAGCAACCCAGTCATCTTGTGAGAACGAAGAAAAGCAACGGAGGTACTGCTCCAGGGTCTGATTAGTTCTTTCCGTTTGCCCGTTCGTCTGAGGGTGGTATGCGGAGGAGAAGGCCAATTAGATCTCAAGGGACCCACACAGAGATTTCCAAAACTTGGAGGTGAACTGGACACCCCGGTCAGACACAATGTTGGCTGGGACTCCATGGAGCCTTACAATTTCTTTGATGAATATTGTTGCAGTTCAACGACTTGTGGTCATGACAGAGCTCCAATACTGCCACCCTTAAGTCCTTAGGTACAACAATTTTACCTTCATGGCACAGTAGGCCATCCTGTGCCTGTAAGCTGGTTTCAGAAGACGAAGCAACCTCAGCAGAAGTCTGTTTGATTTGTGATAGCAGATTCTCCTGTAGTATGAGAAAGTTTCCTGAGGGAAGGATGGTGTCTGGAAGTGTGGACCTCTCAGAGTCGTTGAACATACGTGAGAGTGCATCTGGTTTTGTATTCTTCGACCCTGGCCTGTACGTTATATGGAATGAGAATCTAGAGAAAAAAAGTGCCCACCTTGCCTGCCGTGATTTTAATCTCTTTGCTGTTCTCAGATATTCTAAATTCTTGTGGTCTGTATAGACCAGAATGGGATGTGCTGCACCTTCAAGTAAGTAACGCCATTCTTCTAATGCGGCCTTGATGGCCCAAAGCTCACGGTCTCCCACATCATAATTTCTTTGCGCTGTAGATAATTTGCAGGAAAAGAAAGCAACTGGGTAAAGTAGGGCTTTAGCTCCTTGCCGTTGAGACAGCACAGCCCCTACTGCAACTTCCGAGGCATCAACTTCAAGAACAAACGGTAAGGCAGGGTCAGGGTGCTTCAAGATGGAGGCTGAAGTGAACAGATTTTTGAGGGCTTCAAACGCCGATTGCGCTTTGGGAGACCAGAGGAATCGGGTTCCTTGTTTAGTTAGTTCGGTAATGGGGGCAATAATAGCAGAGAACCCCCTAATAAACTTCCGGTAGAAGTTGGCAAACCCAATGAAGCACTGAACCCCCTTCTTGTCTACAGGAGCTGGCCAATCTAAGATGGCGGTGACTTTCTGGGGGTCCATCTTGATGCCTTCAACAGAGATTATCAGACCTAAGAACTGGATACACTGAAGTTCAAATTCGCACTTCTCCGGTTTGGCGTAGAGGCCATGCTGCCGGAGTCGGGTTAGCACATTTCGGACATGCCTACGGTGGTCATCTACTGTGGAGGAGAAAATTAGGATGTCATCCAGGTACACAATGACGTACAAGTCCAGATAGTCACGAAAAATGTCATTGACAAAGTACTGAAAGGTGGCTGGCGCGTTGCATAACCCAAAAGGCATGACTAGGTATTCGATGTGCCCGAATTGGATACGAAAAGCCGTTTTCCACTCATCTCCTTCTCGAATACGGATTAGGTAGTTTGCCCCCCGGAGATCCAGTTTAGTGAAGATGACTGCGGTTCCCAGTCTCTGAAACAGTTCAGGCACAAGAGGCAGTGGGTAACGGTTTTTGACAGTAATCTTGTTTAATTCTCGATAGTCTACGCAGTGAATGGTCCTTCTTTTCAACAAAGAAGATGCCTGCGCCAGCTGGAGAAGTAGATGGGCGAATAAATCCTTTCTTAAGGTTGTCATCAATATAGTCCTTCAGCGTGCCCAACTCAAGCTCGGTTAAAGGGAAAATCCTTCTGAAGGGGACCTCAGCCCCTGGTAACAGTTCAATAGGGCAGTCGTAGGATCTATGGGGAGGAAGGGTCTCTGCACCCTTCTTACTGAACACGTCCAGAAAATTGTGGTATGCCACTGGGATTGATTGGCGTAATTCAGGATCTGTGTCAAGGCAGAGTAAGGGTGAAGGGTTGACTGAGGCCTCTTGCAGGCAATGTTGCTGGCAATAACTTGAAGGAAATTTGATTTCTCCAGTGGCCCAGTTGATGTGGGGATTATGGGCCTGCAGCCAGGGCATACCTAAGATGATGGGGAACAGAGGTGATGAAATGACATCCAGGTGTAAAAACTCTTGGTGATGGGAAGCAATGATAGCCAGAAAAGGGACAGTCTCCTGTGTGACCGGACCAGATTTAATGACAGAGCCATCAGCAAGATGTACAGCTAGTCTCCGGGTCTTTGGTTGAAGTGGAATGAGGTGTTTGGCTGCAAACGTCAAGTCTATGAAACAGCTACAGGCTCCGGAATCAATTATGACAGATACCTGGATACTCTTTCCTGGGAGCTGTAACATGATGGGGAGAGCAAAGTGAGAGGCTTGGTTAGGTAAGACAGGAACATGCATTGAAGAGATTGAAAGGCACTTACGCATCTTTGCAGGACAAGACCTCACATAATGCCCGGGTCCCCCACAGTACATACAGAGGTTATTGATTCGCCTGCGTGGTGAGAGAGGGACGAAGCAAACCCAACTGCATGGGCTCGGAGGAATCTGGAGCCGGAGCAACTGGAGCGGAAGGAGTCTGGCTGGAGATACTGGGAACTTTAGGTAGCATCCAAGTTGGCCGATATTGACCTATGGATCTTTCGGAGCGACGTTCCCTTAGACATCGGTCAATCTGAATTGACAAAATAATAAGTTTGTCCAGAGATTGGGGTATCCCTACTCGTGCCAGTTCATCCTTTAGAGGATCAGATAGACCCATCCGAAATTGGTAACGAAGGGCCACATCATTACAATTGGTATCAGAACTTCCAACGCCTGAACTCGGCCACGTAGTCCTCTGCCGCTCTGCGGCCTTGCTGAAGTGCATGTAATGCGGCCTTAGCAGTGGCAGTCTGCTGGGGGTCCTCGTAAAGTTGTGACATAGCGACAAAGATTGTGGTAAGGTTGTTTAACGATTCAGCCTTTTGTTCCAGAAGGCGATGTGCCCAGACTTGGGGTTCACAGGGAGATAACGAAACCCACTTTAGTTGCTTCCAGAGAAAAGGTGCGGGGTTGTAGGGCAAAATAGAGTTCACAAGCATTATCAAAGGCTCTGTATTTGCTACGTTTACCCGCAAATCTTTCGGGAGTGGGTACCCTTGGTTCTGGTGGTAACATCACTACTGAAGGTGCGGATGAGATACCAGCTGAGGTAGCGCTTTGAGGGTTGGCGGGAGATGACAGAATTTGAACTAGTTCTTCCAGCCGAGTATATCCCTCTTGTAGATCTTTAACAGCTTGTGTCAAACCCGGCAGGTGTCGGCACAGTTCTTCCATGGGGGAAGTCCCTCGCTCAGGCTCAGACATGGCTGTTTGATACTGTCAAGTTCTCACGTACCTGACTGATGAGCCCGATAGTGCAGAGGAAGGCCTCCCTTACGTATCTGACTCACGGCCCCTGGTAGAGCAGACAGGTGGCACGGGAGTGCAGAATGGTATGAGTGCCTGGCAGGATCAACAGCAGATGGGTCAGATGGCCGGCACAGCAGACAGGACCAGCAGGCTGGATGGATCAGCAGACATGTGAGCAGACTGGGTTGATGGGTTGAAGACTTCCTTTTGGCCAGAAGGAAGTCTTCCAGCACTTAATACCTTTACTGTTTAAAGGTGTCACCAAATGCTAAGAACTGCAAAAGAGTTTGACATCTTTTGGAACTTTGAAAGCCTGCACAAGGCAGTTCCCATACTTTTGAGGCCCATCAAGACAAAAGAGCGCCACCAGTGACAAGAATTTTTCCAAGTCACTACAAAGCCATGCAGTGCCATTGAAAGGATCTAGCAGTATGGAGGTGGATATTAGCGGAGGTACCCGGGCCTGGATCAGTATAAGGGGACCCTTATTACCGGTTTAACGGAGGAAACTCACGGAGCAGTGAAACCTAAGAGGGACATCCATCAGAGGCAGCTACCCAAAGACACCCACTCCTCTGCTTAATACCCCCTAGGGGGTGACGGATTCTGGTGAGCGGGGGAGCACGGGGGGGAGCACTTGGAGTCACCAGCTTCTACATGCACGGAAGTCACCTCTTATCACCCCTTGGGCATTTTTAAATGCATGTCAACCGATCCTGATGTCCTTAATATTCCTGTCTCTACAAATAAGACATTTTGTTTTTAGCACTTTGGTTCCATTTTATACACAGTGCACTTTAGTCACCATATATATTAGGGATATGTGGTAACCTCATACGGATGCTGTTAGCCCCCAAACAGTGTGCTTTTTCACGAACCCCAATAATTTCAAAAGGAGGCTACTCACTGATCTCAAAAAAATTTTTGTTTGGTTTGTTGCAAATGCAGAGTTTCACAATGGAGGTTGGGCAAGTGTAAACCCAACCCACTTATTGTATCATTCACTTACACAACACAGAGGAATTGCACGTCCACCTTAAAGGGTCATATACTATATAAAATAATTTTTTCACTATTTTATTTATTCTTATAATTTTGCACATGCATAGGGGTACATTCACCTAAGGGACACACATCAAGTCCTTTCTTTTTATATACAGTTTTTGTCACTTATTTTTATTTATTTATTTATTTTTCCGACCTTCAAGTAATATTTATTGTTAATAGGGCAGCGCCAATTCATCTACACAAGCACCTGGCTACAGGTTGCTATACTGTAGGTCAGACTGTGCAGGGTACACAGTACAGTAGCTGGAAATACTTCAATGAGCCTACACAAGCAACTGGCTGCAGGTTGCTATACTGTAGGTGCAACTGTGCAGGGTACACAGTACAGTAACTGGAAATACGTCAAGAGCCTACACAAGCACCTGGCTGCAGGTAGATATACTGTAGGTCAGACTGTGCAGGGTACACAGTACAGTAGCTGGAAATACTTCAATGAGCCTACACAAGCACCTGGCTGCAGGTTGCTATACTGTAGGTCAGACTGTGCAGGGTACACAGTACAGTAGCTTTAAATGCTTCAATGAGCCTACACAAGCAACTGGATGCAGGTTGCTGTACTGTAGGTCAGACTGTGCAGGGTACACAGTAAAGTAGCTGGAAATACTTCAATGAGCCTACACAAGCACCTGGCTTCAGGTTGCTATACTGTAGGTCAGACTGTGCAGGCAACACAGTAAAGTAGCTGGAAATACTTCAATGAGCCTACACAAGCAACTGGCTGCAGGTTGCTATACTGTAGGTAAGACTGTGCAGGGTACACAGTAAAGTAGTTGGAAATACTTCAATGAGCCTACACAAGCACCTGGCTGCAGGTTGCTATACTGTAGGTCAGACTGTGCAGGGTACACGGTAAAGTAGCTGGAAATACTTCAATAGGCCTACACAAGCACCTGGCTACAGGTTGCTATACTGTAGGTCAGACTGTGCAGGGTACACAGTACAGTAATTAGAAATACTGTAAAAACACCTGCCTGTCAGTATATTAGGAAGAGAAGAACATGATCTAGCTAAACTAAATACAGTGTATATATATACAACACCTGGGATGCATATATATATACACAATACACTGTAACTGCAGCTAACTGACTCGACCTGCCTACTCTATCAAACTTAAATCAAATGACACTGTCTGTCTCTCTCTCTCTCTATCTATGTATGCCGGAACACACTACGCAGGGCCGCCGTGCAGGCGGCCTTATATAGTGTGGGGCGTGTACTAAACTCCCTGAGCCATAATTGGCCAAAGCCTCCTTGGCTTTGGCCAATTACGGCTCTCTGTTCAGACGGCGCTGTGATTGGCCAAGCATGCGGGTCATAGTGCATGCTTGGCCAATCATCAGCCAGCAATGCACTGTGATGCCGCAATGAATTATGGGCCGTGACGCGCCACTCGAATTTGGCGCGAACGGCCCATATCATTCGTAATTCAGCGAACGATCGAACAGGCAGTGTTCGAGTCGAACATGCGTTCGTTTCGAACACGAAGCTCATCCCTAATGTTTGCTTTATAGGTATGCATTTTTTTTATACTTTACTGTTTACTGTGTTTTATTGTTAACAATTTTTTCGTTTTCAGGTACGCCATTCAGCTGCAGAGCGGATTTATTTATCTTGACAGCAACAGCGTTTGCTCCCCCGATACATAAAGCCGTAACTCCAGAGCTGTCGGAGGTGATTTCACCACCACAGTTAAAAAAAAGAGCATATATGCCGAAGCATGGGGGCAGCAGGGGAGGAGGAGCGATTTGCTCCAACCTTTTGCAGATGGACGCCCCCATGCTTCGGCATATATATATTTTAGGCACAGGTTACATTAAAAAATGTTTTATTTTTTACTATTTTTTTTGTATTTGCTTTGCAGGTATGGTAAGTCTTATGCCCCGTACACACGGTCGGATTTTCCGATGGAAAATGTGCGATCAGAGCGTGTTGTCGGAAATTCTGACCGTGTGTGGGCTCCATCTGACTTTTTCCATCGGATTTTCCGACACACAAAGTTTGAGAGCAGGCTATAAAATTTTCCAACAACAAAATCCGATCACGTCAATTCCAACCGTGTGTGGACAATTCCGACGCACAAAGTGCCACGCATGCTCAGAAGAAATTCCAAGACTAAACAGCTCGGTCTGGTAAAATTAGCGTTCGGAATGGATAGAGCACTTTCGTCAGGCTGCAATGTAAAAAATTGTTTAATACAGCGCACTCTCTTCTACTTTATAATACAGGAAGAACGAAGTAGTTTTGCTGCTGATATTCACACAGAGTTCTCACAAACTTCTTTCTTTCTTATTATTCCCTCAATATATTATGATTTGTCACATCTGACCAAAAATCTATATCATTTTTTTTTGTTTTTTGTTTTCAAGCCTGATGTGAATTTTTTTTTTGGGGGGTTTGTATTTTTTTCAAGGCTGATCTTGTTTTTTTTTTGTTTGTTTTTTTAGTTATTTAACATCCAGAATATTTTTGTGTGTGTTTTGTGTGTCAAGTTACAACAACACCATTATTATCTTGTATTATTTAATCTCAAGGAGTTTGCTTGGTGTTGGTGTCCCTTGTTAATTTCACATTGTATTTTAGAAATGTACCTGCCTCCTCACAAACAAACTGTCCTTTTTGATGGAAAACACACATAGGCAAGTATAATTTAAACCTAAAAACCTTTATTAAGGGCTCAAAACCAAACAAAGAGGGAGGCAACACTGGAGAAACAGCAGAAATTGGTGAAGCCTTTGGCCCCCAGGGCAGACATCAATTATTTTACAGCAAAATTGGTGGCCTGAGGAGTCCATATCTAAGGGAGTGCAGTCTGGTCCAGAAGTCCCAGAGATCATGAAAGCAGCAGATGACATCTGTGTCCCTAGGCTGTGGTCATACAAGAGCCTGCATCTTTTGCCAGACCAGACTGGACCCAGGGCCATCACTCTCTGGTCTTCCTTCCACGCTTCCTTCCACGCTGTGGCTGTGGTGTTGTAGTTGCGGCAGGAGGAGGAGGAGGAGGATGTTCCAACTCACTCACGTGGGTATTGGGTGTGATTTCGCCCCTCACCCCCTTAGTTAAGACTTTATAAAGAAGGTCCTCACACAGCTGGCGTTGGCCCTCCTGCATGCCCTGCAGTTTGGTGGTAGCCATGCAGGCAAAGGCCTCTTCAGGAGTGGGGGTGGCTCTGAGGGACGCAGAAGCCTCCTGAATGAGCCTGAGTGCTGAATCCTGCACGTGACTCCCCTTCCTGGGTCTTTTGGTTGGAAGGCGGAGGGGAGGGACCTGCGATTCTGTCAGGCTCCTACTGGTCCCAGGCTTCTCCTGGCTGCCACTTAGCCCTGCCTCCTCCTGGCTGCCACTAACCCCCACCTCCTCCTGGCTGCCACATTCCACAGCCTCCTCCTGTCTGCCACATTCCACAGCCTCGTTCTGGCTGAGGTCTTCCTGTGTATGATAAAGGGACATAGTTTTAGTTTTTTCTTCATCAATCACACACAATTTTCATCTCATGACTGTTGCAAATTGAATGTTAACAAATATAAAAGACTATCATTCTGAGCCCAGCTTTTTTCATACTTGTCCCAATTATTTTTGCCCACTACTGTCTATTAATATGTAAACGCCTTTATTAAATCAGCAATTAGTGATCAATAATAACATCTAGTAAACATAATTTCTTTATTGACCAGAAATCTGTAGAAGAATGCTATACCTGGCTCAAGCTGGGCTCCTCCACTTCTTCCTGGATGGAAGTCCCAGGTTGGACATTGGAAGCCTCAGGTAGGGTGGAAGGAAGAGTGGAAGGAAGAGTGGAAAGAAGGGTTGAGAGGGATTCCCTGACTCCAGTCTGGTCTGACAGAAATCGCAGTCTCTCATAGTACTACAGCCTGGGGACATAAATGTCATCTGCTGCAGCTCCGGATCTCTGGGAATCCGTGACCTTCTTGTGCTCCCTTAGATAAGTGCTCCTCAGGCCACCAATTTTGGCTTTTAAATAGGGGATGTTTGCTGTGGGGACCACCGGCTTCACCAACTCCAGCAGTTTCTCCAGCGCTGCCTGCCTCTTTTGTTTATGATTATAATGCGTGTGTTTCACCTGCCACAGACAGGGCAGTTCCCTGTATTTATTTGTCTATAAACAGGGGGAGGAAGTTGTGGTCATTGAAGCCATCCATTTTATCTGCAAGACACAACACGAGACAAACCCTGTCAAAACTCTCCTAGTCTTGGTACAATATAGGCCTCAATCTAGAAGCAGTATAGACCCAAGTTTAGATCTTACCTTCGTTATCACGATCGGCGCCTCCGATGCTCCTTCCTCCGCTCACAGATCGTACGTACTACGCACGCGCGTTACGCTTTATAGACACTGCGCATGCGTGAAACTCCGCCCGCCCCTGACGTTCTTTCTATTCTATTCCCTGCCCCTTCTCGTTTGGTGCAGTGGGGGAAGAGCACATGACGGAGACACAGTAGGTGCGTGCTAATTACAGCAACGAGGAGGAGGAGGAGGAAAGTCCGCAGCCAGAAATGTCCCGATCCAGAAGGCGATGATTTAAGGCATCAAATATGTCCTTTGGGGAGATGTTGGAGATGGTCGACATCCTGAAGAAGGCCGACTATGACGGGAAGTATGAACCTTACCCCAACCCCAATTTCAGAAAGGCCAAGATCATGGCAAAAGTGGTCAAGAGTCTGCACCGGAATTTTGGGGTATGACGATCGAAAGATCAGCTCAGGAAGCAGTGGTCGGACCTGAAATTAAGAGAGCATGAGCAGTACAGAAAGATCCGGAGAGTGCTGCAAAAAAGTAAGTAGTAGTGCTGTGTTCCTATTCTTTATGTTTATTACGTTCGTACTGCTCCATGTGCTTTTCTTAACTGTTATCCAGTTTAAAATGGCAACTTTCATGTTCATGGGCACATTATTCGTTCGTATAAAACATTGTTTGTTCGGCCTAGAAAACACTATTGTTTTGGTCATATGCATTTGCCAACATTTTTTATGGCCTACTTGTATGAAAATAATTTGGTTGTGTAGATGGGTTTGTAACTAGAATGAAATGCTAACTAGATTCTGTGTAAGGAGAGGACACTCAGCAGTTTTCACATCTGGACGCTGGAGCACTAGTGTGGGACACAAGAACACACTTTTTATTAGGGGCCCCACACAGGTGCTCCAGTGTATACTATAGGGGTGACTCCATCTGTGAAGCTTGTACTAAACAGGTAAAGTCTTGAAGCTTGACAAAGGCCATTAAAAATTCTACATCTTGGAACTCTGCCAAAACAGACAATTGTACCCCACTTCCAAGCAATGTTTCATATTCCTATTTCTGCCATCAAATATCTGTGTGCTAAGTATATCTATTTTTTTTTACATAGGGGAGAAAAGACTCGGAGGACACCCCTCATCTGAGGAGACCAGAGACCCCCACCTCATGAAGAAGTGGAGACCCACCAAAGCCAACAGGAGGAGGAGGAGGAAGGAGATGTGGTGGAACTAGTCACCACAACAGGTGAGTGTCTGCGACCACAGGCTCATGTAAGAGATGGATGCCGGCAGATTTATAATACCTGGTGTGTTTTTGTTTCTATCTTTTTAGGTGATCGTGATGTTGTGGATCCAGGGCATTTCACCTCTGAAAGTGCACAGATCCTGATCGGGGAGATCATGGGGTGTAATAGGGACTTGGAAAACATCCAGAAAAGCATCAATGATGTTCAAAAAAAAATGAAGAACATCATTGATGTTTTAGGGAGAGTTTAAAACCCCTCAAAATCCAATTTTTTTTGCGCTTTTTGTGAGCTAAAAATTTTTACCATTTTTTGACATATTTGCGAAAAGCCAAATTTTGAAGAAGCACACAGTGTGTCAACATGTGCTATCTGCCATTACGGGAGATCAATGTATGCGTTTTGGGGGTGTAACCCCTTCCTCAATAATAAAGTAGCTGTGAGGAAGGGGTTGCACCCACAAAACACGTCCCTTGATCCCCTGTGATGGCAGCTAGCACATGTTGGCATTCTACAATTTGTGTGCATCTTCAAAATTTGGCTTTTCTAGGGGTGACTTCACCCCATCTGAACGCAATATCAAACACAGTTTGTAAATACTCATGTCTGATATTGCCTTCAAGTTCTACCAAATGTGAACCTTGTAAGTTCAAGATTTGTGTCTTTCTTGTTGGTTTTAAACATGCCTGTTTTATCTTAAATGGACATTTCTACTTTTTCTAATGTGACCCCAAAAATTGTTATAAAACAAACATGTTGGTTTGTTTTAAAAACCTTTTCAAAATGCACATGTGATTGTGCTGGTATTAAAAAGATTGTTAATCAAGAATGTGTGGATTATTGTCTCAACGCTACAACACTTTTGTTGTGCTCTAATTGGTGTTTTCAGTGACAATGGGGGTTATTTCCTAAGGGCAAATCCACTTTGCACTATTGCACTACAAGTGCAGTTTCAAGTGTACTTGTAGTGCAAAGTGTCTTTACCTTTAGTAAATAACACCCAACAATGCTTTGTAATGTTACACAATCACGCCATTTTCAGGACTCACCACATTTCTGTCAGGGTCAGCTAAAAGAAACACAAGCAGTAAATGTCACCAAGGATTTTGAAATTGACAAGTGTGCCACGTGGTTTACAAAAAGAGGTAAAAGTACATTAAGGGGTACCATCATCCCGATTATGAATATAAACAAGAAGTGGGGTTGAAAGAGAAAACAAAGCAAGGACCTCTCCAATAGGGTCCTGCCTCTTTCACAAAAATGCAGGGACTGTTGCGGTACCATAAGAAGAGAACTTTGTATGTAAAAAAATATATAAGTTTATTTCAAAATTGGTAATAAAAAAGTCCTACAGAGGACATATATTGTACATAGTCATGATTACACATACACAAACAATGATAATTGTTTACAGCATTGTTGATACTAAATTGATATAGCTAATGCCCACATGGAAACATGGACAAAGGTTCTATAGTGTGATACTTGCAGACGTGACCTCTACGGTTTCGCGGTCACAGCCGCTTCTTCAGGAGGCGTCTGATAGTATGTGGTCTATGAAGATGAAAAACAATACAGTATCAACATGACAAGCAAAATACATACGTAATTATCACAGGGTACATGAATAAAATTGGAGAACATAACTAGGATTTGACATTTAAAAAATTGCACTCACCAAACTATAACCCTGCAGGTTCTCTGGAGTGATGTTGTGAGACGCCCTCAAAGAGGCGTTCCCCCGGGGGCGGGCCAGGGAGGCAGATTGGGGTAATACTATTATAAAAAATTCAATGGGGTAAGGTTATTGAAAATTAAAATGGTGTGTTCTGTTTAAAGAATCACCCGGGCGTGTCGAGGTTAGGATAGAGGAGGATAGAAAAGAAGGGAGGGGGGGGGGAAGAGAAGGGGAGGAGGGGAGAAAAGGAAAAGGAATAGGGTGGAAACAGAGTGGAAGGTGGGGAGGAGGGGAAAAAGGATGGAGAAAAAGAGGAAGGGAAGGGGGGGGGAGGGGAAAAGGTGGCGAAGGAAAAAGGGAAAGGGGTAGAAAAGGGGGGGAGGAAAGGGGAGGGGGGAGGGAGGGGGGAAGGGGAGGGGGAAAAAGGGTTGGGAAGGGAAAAAAAGGGGGGGAGGGGGAAAGGGGGGGGAGGGATGAAGGAAGGGAGCGGGGGGGAAAAGGTGGGAGGGGAGAAGAAGGGGAAAGGAGAGAAAGAAAGAAAAAGGGGGGGGGGAAAGGGAAAGTGGGGGGAAAAAGAGGGGAGGGAAAAAAGGGGAAAAAAGTGGAATGAAACAAGTATCCCAAAGTACCTATTAAAGAGATTAAGAGACACACAAAACTAACAAAAGGGAAATTAATGGTAGCAAAGGGATTTTTACCTATAAATTTATTTTTGCTGTAAAGAAAACCCAGACTAGAAGGCTGTTAGTACCCAGAGTGACATGACTAGTATAGTCAGTGGTCAAGACGCCACACCATTCCTTTACATGGAGTCACTGTGAGAAATGTGAATCAACAAAAGAGATATTATAAATAATATGAAGAATGAGAAACAAGTTGCAAAGTATTTTGTACCAGGCAGGAGGGGAAGAGGTACCCTACAGAAGTAATGGGCACCCCCGTCCCGCATGGAAAAACACAGCATAAGTACTCACAGAAACTCCGGATGGCGTCAGTGCGGTGCTGGGTGTCCATCTGAGACGGTGAACAGCTAGGTCTGGGCATCTTAAATGCCTCCAACCCGGAAGTTCAACGGCAACATGACCGACGCGATTACTTCCGGGTCCGGTCCTCCACTGTTGTGCAGGCGCGGGAGATTCGCCCGACGCAGGCGCACAGCTCAAAGATGATCAGTGCCTAGGTACTGATCAGAACGAAGCAGCAGCTGGGCTTCAAACATAGCCCCGCCCGCCGCCGGAGGAGCGCAAGCCCGCCACGGGGGGAGAATTAACTCCTCACATCCCCCAGAGTAGAGTGGCCAGTGCAATTTTAATAACAATTCAAATACAAATGATGTTAGTGAGGAGTGAACTGAGGGAGGGGAGCGATGCGTAGTCTCCAACGGCGGGAGCACCAAGGGATCCACAGTTGAGGAGGTATACATCGCAGCCTGTCCCAAAACAGCATACAAATATATATTGTTACAATCTACGTAAACATCGCTTTAGTTAATAAAGCAAGTAATCTACTGGAGTTTTAAAATCAGCCACAGGAGAAACAAACAATAATCAATAAAGAATAACAGATTTTTTAAAATAACAGATTTTTTAATATAGTGCAACCACTATATGTAAAGAGCGTCCACTTGTATATAGTCATAGGAAAAAGACCTGAAGTCTAGTGAATTAAAGTCTAAAGGTTTTTTATATATATGATGTTTATGTAGCTTTTTTAGTTTTTTGTGTGGTTAGATCACGGCAGGGGCTGGGGGAGGGGGGGAGAAGAGATGGGGGCATAACTAATTTATTCAAGAAAATATTTATATGAGTGTGCCTCATTAATGCCGGGAGGAACACATGCATTAAGTCGCTCAATCCACATGGATTCACGTTTTAAAATTTCGCGGTCCCAATTGCCCCCACGGGGGTCTTCAGGGACAACGTCTAACACCGTAAACCGAATATAATCCAAATTGAAGCGGTGGTGAATACCTATATGGCGGCCTACGGTGGTAAGCTTGCCATTTGTAGAGGCATATAAATGGTCCCCCAGTCTCTGCCGTAACTCTCTAATTGTTTTCCCCACATAGAAGGCACTGCAAATACAGGTCATAAGGTAAATTACTCCACGCGTGCCACAGTGGGCTGAATGTTTGGGGAAAAACATTTCACCATTGGGGAGTAGAAAATGTTGTCCTTCTTGAATCCAGGGGCAATGTGGACAGTTGCCACATTTATAGGTGCCCCTGGGTTCCGAAGGATTAGAAGAAGGAATCCTGTAATGGCTATGTGTTAATCTGTCCCTCAAAGAGGTGGCCCTTCTAAAGACCAAATCGGGGGTGGATTTGTTGTATTTTTTGAGAGTGTGCTGATCAGTCAAGATATGCCAATGGCTGGACAGTATTTTTCGTAATTGCTGGTGATGGGTAGAAAATTTAGTAATAATCTTAGTTGGATAAGGTTGTTTAGGACGTGGAGGGCCATATAGTAGTGTTTGTCGGTCTGAAGCTAGGGCCTTGTTGAATGCTTTTCTTAGCACGGTACGTTTATAGCCTCTAGCCAACAGTCGTGTACGAAGAGCATTGGCCTGTTTGTAGAAATCCCCGTCCTCTGTGCAGTTCCTTCTCAGTCTGAGATACTGAGCAAAAGGAATACTGCGAACCAGAGGACGGGGATGGATACTGGAGGCGTGTAGCAAGGTGTTACCCGCACTTAGTTTACGATAGAGGTCCGTGGTTAAGTGACCAGTAGAGTCCTTAATGATCACAACATCCAAAAATGGAATACTTAGTCTATCGTAAGAAAAAGTAAAATGAAGATTAAAGGAGTTGATGTTTAGCTCTGCAATGAAGGTTTGCAACAATTGCTCTGTGCCTGTCCAGATGACCAGGAGGTCATCAATGAATCTGAACCATCCTAGAACATGGTCCAGGAATGGTTCCATAAGGTCATCACTGAAGATCGCCCGTTCCCAACCACCAAGGTATAAATTCGCATATGAAGGGGCACACGATGTGCCCATTGCAACGCCTTGGATTTGAAGATACACTTGGTCCATAAATAAAAAATAATTTTTGGTCAAAATAAATTCTAAGAGTTTTAAGATGAAGGTGTTGGTGGGCCAGGTATGATGGTCCTGTTCCATTAAGAAAGAGGCAGCCGTCCGGACGCCCTGCTCGTGGGGGATGCTCGAGTAGAGAGCCTTGACATCAATAGCCACGAGGAGGGCGTCCGGAGGGATCTGTACCCCCTCAATGTGTTTCAACAGGTCAGTTGTATCCCTGATATAAGAAGGTAGTCTCATGACGTGGGGTAGAAGAAAGGTGTCCACCAATTTGCTAGCGTTTTCCGTTAGTGAACCTTTGCCAGAGACAATAGGTCGGCCTGGAGGTGCAGAGAGATTTTTATGAGTTTTCGGCAGAGCATAAAACGTAGGAGTACGTGGGTATTGTGTATTGATGAATTTATAGGTGTCATCATCGATGAGGCCCTCGAGGAAGGCCCCACCGATGAGTCCCCTAAATTCATCAATGGTTTGTTGAATGAAATAGTTTTCAATGGGTAAATACCAATTAGCATTAGATAGAATTTTGAAACACATAGTCTGGTATTGATGATGGGTCATCAGCACCAGGTTTCCACCTTTATCGGATTGCTTTATGACTAAATTGGTGTTCTTTTGCAGTCTAGTGACTGCTCGAGACTGTTGTCGGGTCAAGTTAGAGGGTGATGTTTGCCATCGTTCTCTTTTGAGGGAGAGAATGCATTCGTGCAAAAAAGCCCAGATGGAGGGGCAAGTCAATAAATCAGGGAAGACTTTAGACTTCATTTTTAGAGAAGTTTTGGGGGTGGGATGTGGGGGTTGGGGGATACTAATCATTTGACAGGTAGAGGGGGAGTCAGGGTTTCCATCTAGGGCATCCGACTCGACCTCTCCCTCATCAAAGAGTAACATAAGATCCCTTAATGCTCTGGACTCCGCTATCGTGAAGTTTTTGGTCCTTTCCGCTAGTTCCTTTTCCAGGTTGGCACGTTTACGGTCAGGGTCAAACATAAAATTGAAAGTCAGTTTACGGGCAAATAAATAGAGATCTTTAATTGTCTCATAGATATCGATTGGCTCCGAAGGACAGAAACCAAGGCCTAAATGAAGGGCCTGTTCCTCCTCCGGGGTCAACCGGTAGGATGTAAGATTGATGATATTTAGGGAATGTGAATCATTGACATTAGTGGGGGTAGTTACTTGTGAGACGTGCTTGGGGTTGGGGCCTTTTGCACAAACATGTCCAGGTTCCCTTGTTTGGAGGGCTCTGGGCCTGGTTGTACTAAAAAACCGGGCTGTGAAAGGAGTGTTTGGATGTTCGGTTGTAAGAGTTTTGGGATGATGTTATGTAGAGTGGGGTGGAGGGGACCCGTGGAGGGGGCCTGTCCACTTGGTCTCGGTGTTTGTGGTGTTTTTAGTGCTTTGCCATGTTGTTTTCCTTTTTTAGGGTGTTTAGTGGTAGAGTTATCACCAGTGAGGGACCTCTTTCGAGGGACACTTGGTGCTCGTGATGAAGTGGGACGGGTAGTGATCTGTGAGGATACAGAGGATATCGATGAGTCAGATTCCGTGTAATCTGTTGCCGCCGGGGCTGGGAACTGCCGGTTTTGGCGTTTATGTTTGTGAGGGAACGATTTCCCGGACCACTTGTATGCATAGCCCTCTGAAAATGCCAGTTTGTCCTGGGAGAATTTTCTTTGTTTTTTAATGATAATATCTTTGTTGAGACCTTCAATTTTGTCTCGTATTTCCTTCCATTTATTTGTGAAGGAGCTTGACTCTTGAATATTGGGGAATTGATTGAGTAGTCTGTCAATCTCCGCATCTAGAGACGTCATGTCAGAGCGATACTGAGTAGTCAGCTTTGACATGAGTTCAATGCTACAATTAGTAAGGGTATTTTCCAAGGATTTTTTAAAATCTGCAGAGGGATCTTTGATTGTAGGGAATAATTGGACGCGGAGTCCAAGGGGACAGACTTTTTCAGTAATATATAATTCAAAATACTTGATGTGCCAGTGTAGATGGGATTTTTTCTTGAGAAGGTTGAACAACCTATCTAGAAACGTTTTGGTTTCGTCCTCTAGCTGTTGATTGACTAGACATCCTGCCTGTATGGTAGACATAAAGTCCCCCCAGGCAGAACCCAAAACATCCATAACTAAAAATGTACAAAACTGCAGGGAAGAGCCCTGACCATAGACAAGAAGGACTCAAACAGAAAAGATTAATTAAGGAGGTGGCTGCTCAAAACCCAGAAGTAGTCACAAGTTAGGAACATACATAGAATCACTTTAACAGGTGGCAAGGGGGGAAAGGGGGACCCAAAAGGGAAAAAAAGGGGGAAAAAATGGATCCAAAGATCCGGGTGTGTTATCCACCCACTATAATGAAATTGACAAGTGTGCCACGTGGTTTACAAAAAGAGGTAAAAGTACATTAAGGGGTACCATCATCCCGATTATGAATATAAACAAGAAGTGGGGTTGAAAGAGAAAACAAAGCAAGGACCTCTCCAATAGGGTCCTGCCTCTTTCACAAAAATGCAGGGACTGTTGCGGTACCATAAGAAGAGAACTTTGTATGTAAAAAAAATATATAAGTTTATTTCAAAATTGGTATTAAAAAAGTCCTACAGAGACATATATTGTACATAGTCATGATTACACATACACAAACAATGATAATTGTTTACAGCATTGTTGATACTAAATTGATATAGCTAATGCCCACATGGAAACATGGACAAAGGTTCTATAGTGTGATACTTGCAGACGTAACCTCTACGGTTTCGCGGTCACAGCCGCTTCTTCAGGAGGCGTCTGATAGTATGTGGTCTATGAAGATGAAAAACAATACAGTATCAACATGACAAGCAAAATACATACGTAATTATCACAGGGTACATGAATAAAAATTGGAGAACATAACTAGGATTTGACATTTAAAAAATTGCACTCACCAAACTATAACCCTGCAGGTTCTCTGGAGTGATGTTGTGAGACGCCCTCAAAGAGGCGTTCCCCCGGGGGCGGGCCAGGGAGGCAGATTGGGGTAATACTATTATTAAAAAATTTCAATGGGGTAAGGTTATTGAAAATTAAAATGGTGTGTTCTGTTTAAAGAATCACCCGGGCGTGTCGAGGTTAGGATAGAGGAGGATAGAAAAGAGGGTGGGGGGGGGGGAAGAGAAGGGGAGGAGGGGAGAAAAGGAAAAGGAATAGGGTGGAAACAGAGTGGAAGGTGG
This sequence comes from Lithobates clamitans, assembly GCA_037952925.1. Classification (NCBI taxonomy): domain Eukaryota; kingdom Metazoa; phylum Chordata; class Amphibia; order Anura; family Ranidae; genus Lithobates; species Lithobates clamitans. Next base: position 520,345 of record JBBGZY010001840.1, on the reverse strand, counting down.
GGAGGAGGGGAAAAAGGATGGAGAAAAAGAGGAAGGGAAGGGGGGGGAGGGGAAAAGGTGGCGAAGGGAAAAGGGAAAGGAGAAGAAAAGGGGGGGGGGAGGAAAGGGGAGGGGGGAGGGAGGGGGAAGGGGAGGGGGAAAAAGGGTTGGGAAGGGAAAAAAAGGGGGGGAGGGGGAAAGGGGGGGGAGGGATGAAGGAAGGGAGCGGGGGGGAAAAAGGTGGGAGGGGAGAAGAAGGGGAAAGGAGAGAAAGAAAGAAAAAGGGGGGGGGGGAAGGGAAAGTGGGGGGAAAAAGAGGGGGGGGGGGGGGGGAGGGGGAAAAAAGTGGAATGAAACAAGTATCCCAAAGTACCTATTAAAGAGATTAAGAGACACACAAAACTAACAAAAGGGAAATTAATGGTAGCAAAGGGATTTTTACCTATAAATTTATTTTTGCTGTAAAGAAAACCCAGACTAGAAGGCTGTTAGTACCCAGAGTGACATGACTAGTATAGTCAGTGGTCAAGACGCCACACCATTCCTTTACATGGAGTCACTGTGAGAAATGTGAATCAACAAAAGAGATATTATAAATAATATGAAGAATGAGAAACAAGTTGCAAAGTATTTTGTACCAGGCAGGAGGGGAAGAGGTACCCTACAGAAGTAATGGGCACCCCCGTCCCGCATGGAAAAACACAGCATAAGTACTCACAGAAGCTCCGGATGGCGTCAGTGCGGTGCTGGGTGTCCATCTGAGACGGTGAACAGCTAGGTCTGGGCATCTTAAATGCCTCCAACCCGGAAGTTCAACGGCGACATGACCGCCGCGATTACTTCCGGGTCCGGTCCTCCACTGTTGTGCAGGCGCGGGAGATTCGCCCGACGCAGGCGCACAGCTCAAAGATGATCAGTGCCTAGGTACTGATCAGAACGAAGCAGCAGCTGGGCTTCAAACATAGCCCTGTCCGCCGCCAGAGGAGCGCAAGCCCGCCACGGGGGGAGAATTAATTCCTCACATCCCCCAGAGTAGAGTGGCCAGTGCAATTTTAATAACAATTCAAATACAAATGATGTTAGTGAGGAGTGAACTGAGAGAGGGGAGCGATGCGTAGTCTCCAACGGCGGGAGCACCAAGGGATCCACAGTTGAGGAGGTATACATCGCAGCCTGTCCCAAAACAGCATACAAATATATATTGTTACAATCTACGTAAACATCGCTTTAGTTAATAAAGCAAGTAATCTACTGGAGTTTTAAAATCAGCCACAGGAGAAACAAACAATAATCAATAAAGAATAACAGATTTTTTAAAATAACAGATTTTTTAATATAGTGCAACCACTATATGTAAAGAGCGTCCACTTGTATATAGTCATAGGAAAAAGACCTGAAGTCTAGTGAATTAAAGTCTAAAGGTTTTTATATATATATGATGTTTATGTAGCTTTTTTAGTTTTTTGTGTGGTTAGATCACGGCAGGGGCTGGGGGAGGGGGGGAGAAGAGATGGGGGCATAACTAATTTACTCAAGAAAATATTTATATGAGTGTGCCTCATTAATGCCGGGAGGAACACATGCATTAAGTCGCTCAATCCACATGGATTCACGTTTTAAAATTTCGCGGTCCCAATTGCCCCCACGGGGGTCTTCAGGGACAACGTCTAACACCGTAAACCGAATATAATCCAAATTGAAGCGGTGGTGAATACCTATATGGCGGCCTACGGTGGTAAGCTTGCCATTTGTAGAGGCATATAAATGGTCCCCCAGTCTCTGCCGTAACTCTCTAATTGTTTTCCCCACATAGAAGGCACTGCAAATACAGGTCATAAGGTAAATTACTCCACGCGTGCCACAGTGGGCTGAATGTTTGGGGAAAAACATTTCACCATTGGGGAGTAGAAAATGTTGTCCTTCTTGAATCCAGGGGCAATGTGGACAGTTGCCACATTTATAGGTGCCCCTGGGTTCCGAAGGATTAGAAGAAGGAATCCTGTAATGGCTATGTGTTAATCTGTCCCTCAAAGAGGTGGCCCTTCTAAAGACCAAATCGGGGGTGGATTTGATGTATTTTTTGAGAGTGTGGTGATCAGTCAAGATATGCCAATGGCTGGACAGTATTTTTCGTAATTGCTGGTGATGGGTAGAAAATTTAGTAATAATCTTAGTTGTATAAGGTTGTTTAGGACGTGGAGGGCCATATAGTAGTGTTTGTCGGTCTGAAGCTAGGGCCTTGTTGAATGCTTTTCTTAGCAAGGATTTTAGTAGTTAATTTTTTTTTATTTGAAAAAGGTTTCAGACATTGCCTGGCATATTGATAGCCCCCCTACCTGCAAAGTTTTCAAGGTATCTTAGACGGACATCAAGGGCACTCAGGGGGGGCAAGCCAGGACGGCCACATTCAAGCTCCGTCAGGGTTGGTTAATTTTGAATTCCAGCCTCAGACCCAACTGAGCCAGCATAGTTGGCAGAATGTTGCCGTAAAAAGTTGTGTAGAACACAGCACGCCAGGATAATATGATTCAGTTTGTACTCCGCCATGTGTATGGGTGTAAGAAATAGGCGGAACCGGCTGGCCATGATTCCAAACGTGTTCTCCACCACTCTTGTGGCTCTGGACAGCCGGTAATTAAAAACCCTCTGGTCCGGGGTGAGGGTCCTCATCGGGAATGGCCGCATAAGATGGTCCCCCAGCACAAGCATTTCATCCTTCCACATTGTCTTCTGGAGGTGGCAAGTCCAAGCTGCCATTCTGGAGACACCTGTAGAACTCTGTCTGGGCAGTGACTCCACCATCGGACATCCAGCCATTCTTCCCCACGTCCACATACAGGAACTCATAAGTAGCCGACACCACCGCCAACATCACAATACTATTGAACCCCTTATAGTTGAAATAGTATGACCCTGAGTTGGGTGGTGGGACGATGTGGACGTGTTTCCCATCAATTATCCCTCCGCAGTTAGGAAAGTCCCACTGCTGGGCAAAGTGGGAGGCCACAGTCTGCCATTCCTGTGGCGTGGAAGGTAACTGTGGAGTCAAACAACAACAAAAAATTTGTCATTTTGCACATAAACAGGGAAAGCAGATTAGACACAAACATTCTTGGCCAACATCAAGATAACATTTATTTGAGGGAGTTTTAAAAAGACCAAAGTATAAGGTACACCTATCAGATTCCCCCTCCCCCCCTCTCATGGGCCGTTTCTAACATTTTAGGGGGGGGCTCTTGGACAGGTAACCCTCTCCACTTCATTGAGAGATGAATGCCTAAATAATGGGTATTACTTTGGCCAGCCCCTCCTTAGTTACACTACTGACAGCCCACTGGACAGGTAAGAAGTGTCATAATACAAAGATATAATTACACACTGTACACATTTGAGCACATTTGGAAATTCTGCTATTACCTATCAAGATAATAATAGTATACAAAAACTTTAAACGGTACCATTTGAAAGTATACAGGCAGGCCCTTGCACTACATGCTTTGGGGAATTCATCCATACATCTGACCACTAAAGAGATGGGTATAGTGTGTATGGGTTTGGCAAAGTCAGCAGATAGATGATTGAGGAATTGGTATCAGCTGACTTAGCAGTTGGGGGGAAGGAGGGTTCCCAATGATTTGGGGACCCCCCCAAAAAAAGCCTCTGGCACTCTGCCTGAATTTAAAGCACAAATCACATTTAAAAACATTTTAGGGGGTGTTTGGGGTAAAGCACTACTATGGAGCTGATAAAATACATCGTTAGGTGACTACATGAGGTGAATATAGGGCCAGGATACCATGCTGGGGAGGTAAGTGAAGGCAAATATGCATGAAGGAGAAAAAAAATTACATAAAAATCCAGCATGCATGAGAACAAAGTGGACATTCACAGCATATTCCAATCATGGTAATTAGCCACTTGAGCCCCGGACCATTATGCTGCCTAAGGACCAGAGGTCTTTTTCCAATTTGTCACTGCATCGCTTTAACTGCTAAGTGCGCGGTCATGCAATGCTGTACCCAAACGAAATTTGCGTCCTTTTCTTCCCACAAATAGTGCTTTCTTTTGATGGTATTTGATCACCTCTGCGGTTTTTATTTTTTGCGCTATAAACGGTAAAAGACCGAAAATTTAAAAAAAAAATGATATTTTCTACTTTTTGTTATAAAAAAAATCCAATAAACTCAATTTTAGTCATACATTTAGGCCAAAATGTATTCGGCCACATGTCTTTGGTAAAAAAAATGTCAATAAGCGTATATTTATTGGTTTGCGCAAAAGTTATAGCGTCTACAAACTAGGGTACATTTTCTGTAATTTACACAGCTTTTAGTTTATGACTGCCTATGTCATTTCTTGAGGTGCTAAAATGGCAGGGCAGTACAAAACCCCCCAAATGACCCCATTTTGGAAAGTAGACACCCCAAGGAAATTGCTGAGAGGCATGTTGAACCCATTGAATATTTATTTTTTTTGTCCCAAGTGATTGAATAATGACAAAAAAAAAATATTTACAAAAAGTTGTCACTAAATGATATATTGCTCACACAGGCCATGGGCCTATGTGGAATTGCACCCCAAAATACATTTAGCTGCTTCTCCTGAGTATGGGGATACCACATGTGTGGGACTTTTTGGGAGCCTAGCCGCGTACGGGGCCCCGAAATCCAATCACCGCCTTCAGGATTTCTAAGGGTGTAAATTTATGATTTCACTCTTCACTGCCTATCACAGTTTCGGAGGCCATGGAATGCCCAGGTGGCACAAACCCCCCCCAAATGACCCCATTTTGGAAAGTAGACACCCCAAGCTATTTGCTGAGAGGCATATTGAGTCCATGGAATATTTTATATTTTGACACAAGTTGCGGGAAAGTGACACATTTTTTTTTTTTTTTTGCACAATGTTGTCACTAAATGATATATTGCTCACACAGGCCATGGGCATATGTGGAATTGCACCCCAAAATACATTTAGCTGCTTCTCCTGAGTATGGGGATACCACATGTGTGGGACTTTTTGGGAGCCTAGCCGTGCACGGGACCCCGAAAACCAATCACCGCCTTCAGGATTTCTAAGGGTGAAAATTTTTGATTTCACTCTTCACTGCCTATCACCGTTTCGGAGGCCATGGAATGCCCGGGTGGCACAAAACCTCCCCCCCACATGACCCCATTTTGGAAAGTAGACACCCCAAGCTATTTTCTGAGAGGCATGGTGAGTATTTTGCAGCTCTCATTTGTTTTTGAAAATGAAGAAAGACAAGAAAAAACTTTTTTTTTTTTTCTTTTTTCAATTTTCAAAACTTTGTGACAAAAAGTGAGGTCCGCAAAATACTCACTATACCGCTCAGCAAATAGCTTGGGGTGTCTACTTTCCAAAATGGGGTCATTCGGGGGGGTTTTGTGCCACCTGGGCATTCCATGGTCTCCGAAACTGTGATAGGCAGTGAAGAGTGAAATCAAAAATTCACGCCCTTAGAAAGCCTGAAGGCGGTGCTTGGTTTTCGGGGTCCCGTGCGCGGCTAGGCTCCCAAAAAGTCTCACACATGTGGTATCCCTGTACTCAGGAGAAGCAGCAGAATGTATTTTGGGGTGTAATTTCACATATTCCCATGGCATGTTTGAGCAATATATCATTTAGTGACAATTTTGTGCAAAAAAAAAAAAAATTGTCTCTTTCCCGCAAATTGTGTCGCAATATAAAATATTCCATGGACTCGACATGACTCTCAGCAAATAGCTTGGGGTGTCTACTTTCCAAAATGGGGTCATTTGGGGGGTTTTGAACTGTCCTGGCATTTTATGCACAACATTTAAAAGCTTATGTCACACATCACCCACTCTTCTAAGCACTTGAAGACAAAGCCCTTTCTGACACTTATTGTTTACATGAAAAAGTTATTTTTTTTTTGCAAGAAAATTACTTTGAACCCCCAAACATTATATATTTTTTTAAAGCAAATGCCCTACAGATTAAAATGGTGGGTGTTTCATTTTTTTTTTTCACACAGTATTTGCGCAGAGATTTTTCAAACGCATTTTTTGGGGAAAAAACACACTTTTTAAAATTTTAATGCACTAAAACACACTATATTGCCCAAATGTTTGATGAAATAAAAAAGATGATCTTAGGCCGAGTACATGGATACCAAACATGACATGCTTTACAAATGCGCACAAACGTGCAGTGGCAACAAAATAAATACATTTTTAAAAGCCTTTAAAAGCCTTTACAGGTTACCACTTTAGATTTACAGAGGAGGTCTACTGCCCTCGATCTGACCTTCGCGGTGATACCTCACATGCATGGTGCAATTGCTGTTTACATTTGACGACAGACCACCGCTTGCGTTCGCCTTAGCGCGAGAGCAGGGGGCGACAGGGGTGCTTTTTTTTTTTCTTTACTATTTTTTTGCTTTTTTATCTTATTTTTAAACTGTTCCTTTCATTTTTTTTTTTTTTTTTAATCATTTTTATTGTTATCTCGGGGAATGTAAATATCCCCTATGATAGCAATAGGTAGTGACAGGTACTCTTTTTTGAAAAAATTGGAGTCTATTAGACCCTAGATCTCTCCTCTGCCCTCAAAGCATCTGACCACACCAAGATCGGTGTGATAAAATGCTTCCCCAATTTCCCAATGGCGCTATTTACATCCGGCGAAATCTAAGTCATAAAATGCTCGTAGCTTCCGGTTTCTTAGGCCATAGAGATGTTTGGAGCCACTCTGGTCTCTGATCAGCTCTATGGTCAGCTGGCTGAATCACCGGCTGCATTTTCAGGTTCCCTGTTAAGACAGGAGAGCCAGAGAAAAACACGGAAGACGGTGGGGGGGGCATTCCCTCCCACGGCTTGTAAAAGCAGTCTAGAGGCTAGGGGCAAGTCAATAAATCAGGGAAGACTTTAGACTTCATTTTTAGAGAAGTTTTGGGGGTGGGATGTGGGGGTTGGGGGATGAAAGCCGACCGCTGGCTGAAAAGAATGATACCAAGATGATACCTAAACCTGCAGGCATCATTCTGGTATAACCACTCAAAGTTGTAAATGGCGTACCTGAAGACAAAAAAATGGTTAACAATAAAGCACAGTAAACGGTAAAGTATAAAAAATTGCACACCTGAAAAGCAAATATGATAAAACATAATAACAATAAAACATTGCAGAATAGAATACAGTAAAAAAGAGCAGAACAATAGAGAGAGAATAGAGAGAGAGGGAACAATAAAACGACAACTATTTTTTTTATTTTATATATTTTTATTTTTTTTACACTTTTTTTGTAACTAACTTTTATAACTGTAACCGGTTCCAGGTTCGGGTCTCTCAAAATGCGATGGCATCTTGGGAGACCCTGTGAAAGTGTGCCTAGTCTGTGCAATGCTGTACCCTACGCTAATACTCAACTAGTGCATGGTAGCGTTCAAAACATTCACCAATGCAAAAACCAGGATTGTCAGGACAGGAGGGACAATAATAGCGGGTGTCACGCCTATATCCGCGCTTGCTGCAGACACAACATCTTTTTTGGGGGGGTTCGTTGGGTAGGGGTACTCGGGAGGACATAAAGAAAATGCCTCTCATGCAGCCGACTGCATTTGGTTGGGGATGGGAATGGGGGAAGTACGGGCGCTGCAGAAGTGGTGGGTTCCCAATTAGGATTGGCGAATGCAGCAGGAAGGGCACTATGGGCACGATGGGCCTGTGTTTGTCTTTTTGGTGGCAGCGGGACACTATTTGTGCTTGCCACCTCACCAGCTTGAACTGCACTTATGGGACTCGCAACGTCACCAAGTGTTACTGCAGTGCTGGTTTGACTACGACCGGGGTGTACTAGGCCACTGGTGCTTGCCAGTTCCCCAAAACGCTACCAAAAAAACTGTTAGCGATCGCAGGGATCAGGCCTGACTCTGCGAACGCTGCAGTTATGCGTTTAGTCTTTTGTAAGTGACAGTGATCGATCGATACTGCACTTGGGTGGGCTGGGCCGGGCGGAGGGGCAAAACGCAGGTGCTAGCAGGTATCTGTGCTGATCCCGCTAACACTGCGTTTTTGGGAACCCTAAACTGCTGGGGACGCTAGTATAGATCTGATCAGATCAGATATTGATCCGTTCAGATACTATACCACTAAGGGAGGTGTACGGTGCGTGCGTGGGTGTTAGCGGTACTGGCGCTAACCTGACGCTGCCTGGGGCTGGTGCTTGCCAGTTCCCCAAAACGCTACCAAAAAAACTGTTAGCGATCGCAGGGATCAGGCCTGACTCTGCGAACGCTGCAGTTATGTCTTTAGTGTTTTGTAAGTGTCAGTGATCGATCGATACTGCACTTGGGTGGGCTGGGCTGGGCCGAGCGGAGGGGCAAAACGCAGGTGCTAGCAGGTATCTGTGCTGATCCCGCTAACACTGCGTTTTTGGGAACCCTAAACTGCTGGGGACGCTAGTATAGATCTGATCGGATCAGATATTGATCCGTTCAGATACTATACCACTAAGGGAGGTGTACGGTGCGTGCGTGGGTGTTAGCGGTACTGGCGCTAACCTGACGCTGCCTGGGGCTGGTGCTTGCCAGTTCCCTAAAACGCTACCAAAAAAACTGTTAGCGATCGCAGGGATCAGGCCTGACTCTGCGAACGCTGCAGTTATGTCTTTAGTGTTTTGTAAGTGTCAGTGATCGATCGATACTGCACTTGAGTGGGCTGGGCGGAGGGGCAAAACGCAGGTGCTAGCAGGTATCTGTGCTGATCCGGCTAACACTGCGTTTTTGGGAACCCTACACTGCTGGGGACGCTAGTATAGATCTGATCGGATCAGATATTGATCCGTTCAGATACTATACCACTAAGGGAGGCGTATGCTGCGTGCGTGGGTGTTAGCGGTACTGGCGCTAATCTGGCGCTGCCTGGGGCGACGCATATCACCGCCGGGCGATCAGGGGGCTAAACCTTTATTCGGTAATAAGCGGCGGGTGCCCTGACACTATAAAAAATAAACGAACTAACCAGCGTCACCCGTAACACTTATACGGTGATCAGTGGTGAAAGGGTTAACTAGGGAGCCATCAAGGGGTTAAAACATTTATTAGGTAGTATATGGGGGTCCCTGACGCTATAAAACGCTGACGGCGAACCTAAATATTTACGTCCCTAACTAGCGTCACCAGCGACATAATACAGCGATCAGAAAAATGATCGCTTAGCGACACTGGTGACAGGGGGTGATCAAGGGGTTAAAACTTTATTAGGGGGGGTTAGGGGGGTATCCTAGACCTAAAGGGGGGTAATACTAACTGTCCCAACACTGTAACTGTCACAAACTGACACCAATGCAGTAATCAGAAAAAAAAAACAAAAACTGCTGGTGTCAGTTTGTGACGGGGGGGGGGGTGATGGGGGGGGATCGGTTAGTGATCGGGGGGGGGATCGGGGTGTTTTGTATGCCTGGCATGTTCTACTGTGTGTGTGTAGTGTTGTACACTCACATACCTGTCTTCTCTCCTCGGGCCGGAACGGAAATTACAGAGCCGAGGAGAGATGACATCATTTTCTTTGCTGCTGTTTAGCATACATATAGCGATCGCGAGGAGGGGCCACGAACGGATGGCCTCCCCCTCACCTCCGATCGCCGTGGGACAAAAGACGACCGCCTCGGGCACCGGGGGGGGTCCGACCGGACCCCCCACCCGCGGAAGGCAAATGACGTATATGTACGTGATTTTGCCTGTCCGTGCCACCTTGCCGACGTGCATCGGCGTGAGGCGGTCGTCAAGTGGTTAGGGAATGAGGAAAGAAATACAATATATTATCACAAATTAAATACAATAAAATGTGATGTTAAAGGATAAAAATCTTACCTTAATATACTCCTTCTGCAGGACCTGGATGATGGCAGAACAGGTCTCCGGGATAATGATCCCCAGAGCTTGGGGGGAGATGCCTGTCGAGAACTTCAAGTCCTGCAGGCTTCTCCCCGTCGCCAAGTACCGCAGGGTGGCGACTAGCCTCTGCTCCGGAGTGATGGCTTGCCTCATGCAGGTATCCTGCCTGCTAATATAAGGGGTCAGCAATGCCAACAAATAGTGAAATACGGGGTCCGTCATCCGGAGAAAGTTCCTGAAATCATCAGGATTATTCTCACGGATCTCACGGAGCAAAGGCATATGACAGAACTGGTCACGCTGGAGCAACCAATTCTTGGTCCATAAACTCCTCCCCACCCTGTTCATGGACTGGACTTGTGTCAAGATAAGGACCCCAACACCAAGCCCCCGCACAGCATGAACTCTACGAGGAGTACGTATACACAACATGGCAAGAAAACGGTCGGCTGCTCAGAACGAAGTAACATAACGCACTGAAGAACAGCAAGGCCTGTGAAGAGCGACCTGAAAAACAGTAACGAACGAACAAGAACACAATGACAAGAGTCACGCGTAACTCGCTGCACGCACTGAAGAGCAGATACAAACCCACAAGCACAAACTGAACAGCAGAAAACGATCTGAAAACCACGAGTCTGAAAAAGTGCGAATCGTTTCTCACCAAACTTTTACCAACACGAGATTAGCAAAAGGAGCCCAAAGGGTGCCGCGCTTGGTTCTGAACTGGCCTTTTCTAGTCTCGTCGTACATGGTGTATGTCACCGCGTTCTTGGCGATCGGAAATTCCGACAACTTTGTGCGACCGTGTGTATGCAAAACAAGTTTGAGCCAACATCCGTCGGAAAAAATCCATGGATTTTGTTGTCGGAATGTCCAATCAATGTCCGACCGTGTGTACGGGGCATTACTGTTGTACTGTAATGTTACTTTGTTTTATTGTTAACCATCATTTGCTTAGCAGGTATGCCATTCAGTTGCAGCGCGGATTTATTTATCTTGACAGCAACAGCTTTTGCTCCCACGATACATAAAGCCGTGACTCCAGCCCTGTAGAAGGTGATTTTACCACCACAGTTAAAAAAAGAGCATATATGCCGAAGCATGGGGGCAGCAGGGGCGGATGAGCGATTTGCTCCTACCTTTTGGGGCGGATGTCCTCATGCTTTGGCATATATAAACGGTGCATGTATGCCCATCATTAGAAGTGGGTAGATGAAGAGAGTTATTCTAATGGTGGGCATACCCACCGATCAATCTCTTTTTTTCGTTCAGCCCACAGGCTGCATGAAAAAAAAAGTTTACGATATATTCCCAACAAGGACCAGCAACGTACTGGTATGTTGCTGGACTTCGAGTGGTTATACCAGAATTATGCCTGCAGGTTTAGGTATTATCTTGGTATCATTCTTTTCAGCCAGCAGTTGGCTTTCATGTAAAAGCAATCCTAGCGGCTAATTAGCCTCTAGACTACTTTTACCAGCAGTGGGAGGGAATGCCCCCCCCACCGTCTTCCATGTTTTTCTCTGGCTCTCCTGTCCCAACAGGGAACCTGAGAATGCAGCCGGTCATTCGGCCAGCTGACCATAGAGCTGATCAGAGACCAGAATGGCTCCAATCATCTCTATGGCCTAAGAAACTGGAAGCTATGAGCATTTTATGACTTAGATTTCGCCAGGTGTAAACAGCGCCATTGGGAAATTGGGAAAGCATTTTATCACACCGAACTTGCTGTGGTCAGATGCTTTGAGGGCAGAAGAGAGATCTAGGATCTAATAGACCCCAATTTTTTCAAAAAAGAGTACCTGTCACTACCTATTGCTATCATAGGGGATATTTACATTCCCTGAGATAACAATAAAAATGATTTAAAAAAATGAAAGGAACAGTTTAAAAATAAGATAAAAAATTTTAAAAAATAAAGAGAAAAAAAAAAAAAAGCACCCTTGTCCCCCCCTGCTCTCGCGCAAAGGTGAACGCAAGCATCGGTCTGGCTTCAAATGTTAACAGCAATTGCACCATGCATGTTAGGTATCACCACAAAGGTCAGATCGAGGGCAGTTATTTTAGCAGTAGACCTCCTCTATAAATCTAAAGTGGTAACCTGTAAAGGCTTTTAAAGGCTTTTAAAAATGTATTTAGTTTGTCGCCACTGCTCGTTTGTGCGCAATTTTAAGGCATGTCGTGTTTGATATCCATGTACTCGGCCTAAGATCATCTTTTTTATTACATCAATCCCCTTATTACATGATCCCCTGAAGAAGTCACGTGATCGTGACGTCACGCGTAGGGACGGAATAGGCTTGTTTTCTACCTTCCTTTTCTCTGCTGAATGTCTTTGCGAGTTCGCGACTCGTGGGATACAACGCAGTAGAAAAAAACTGCTTAATGTGAGTAATGTGAGTACCTTTGTGCATTGTATATATGAATAAAGTGACCCTTACAAAAAAAACCTACTACACTATTTGGGTACTCTGTCCTATATTTTACATACACTGGAGATGTGATTTGGAGGAGGAGCTAGGAGTCGCAGTGCCCTGGGACCTCAATTAGGACCACAACCAGATACACCCAGCCCCCAATAGGACCCTGCAGAGCCAGCCAACTTGGATACGGAGACGCAGGAGAGACCCTGGACCTCGAGATCTTATATCCTATATGCGGTTGACCTAGCACCGCTAGGTAAGGGGCTATTACCCACACTAGTGCATGCTGCACGAAGAGGACACAGAGTGGTTCATTTGCATATCACCACCTTACTGTCATTTTCCCTGCTGTGTTTGAGCACTGTTTCTCTGTGCACCATTGATCAATTTTGTTTTTAGACTGCACGGACTTGTTTTGGATATCAAATTACTTATCAATGTATTTAGTAGGACACCAGCAACCTTTGGATTAATTATTTATTTATTCACGTGATCACTTTATACTGCGTTTTGCACTGTTGCACTGGTCGCAACACCAGGATTAGGCGACCATGCGTTTTTTTGCTGAATTCATTTGACACTTAGATTTTGTGTGATAATATTGTTTTCTTGCACTTTAGCATATGTATTAGCTTGGAATATTTCAATATTTTATAAGGCACGAGAGCACGAGCACGTTATATTTATTGTATTATTGGATTGAATAATTTTAACATATACTGAATTAGTTTTATTTTCCACTTTTTGATTCATTTATATGTATTGGTTATAATTACTTACATTGACATTAATCATACTGATCAGTAAGGATCATTTACATACCACAAAGACCCTTTGGATAGCGCAGCACCACCCCCCCTTTTTCTTTTTACATTTGTTTGGGTTTATGTCTGAGCCCTCTGTTCGGTGCATGCAGCTGGCCGGCCATATACGGGTTAGATAGTTCTAAAAATTAAGTCTACATTTTCGCTTGATTACGTTATCTTTTTTCCCTATCCGGTAGCGCGGGAATAACCCCCGTTTTTATCTGACCATTTGGGCAATATAGTGTGTTTTATTGCATTAAAATTTAAAAAGGTGTGTTTTTTCCCCAAAAAATGCGTTTGAAAAATCTCTGCGCAAATACTGTGTGGAAAAAAAAAATGAAACACCCACCATTTTAATCTATAGGGCCTTTGCTTTAAAAAAATATATAATGTTTGGGGATTCAAAGTAATTTTCTTGCAAAAAAAAATATTTTTTTCATGTAAACAAAAAGTGTCAGAAAGGGCTTTGTCTTCAAGTGGTTAGAAGAGTGGGTGATGTGTGACATAAGCTTCTAAATGTTGTGCATATAATGCCAGGACAGTTCAACCCCCCCCCCCCCCCCCAAATGACCCCATTTTGGAAAGTAGACACCCCAAGCTATTTGCTGAGAGGCATGTCGAGTCCATGGAATATTTTATATTGTGACACAAGTTGCGGGAAAAAGACAATTTTTTTTTTTTTGCTCAAAGTTGTCACTAAATGATATATTGCTTAAACATGCCATGGGAGTAAGTGAAATTACACCCCAAAATACATTCTGTTGCTTCTCCTGAGTACGGAATACCACATGTGTGAGACTTTTTGGGAGCCTAGCCGCGTACGGGACCCCGAAAACCAAGCACTGCCTTCAGGCTTTCTAAGGGTGTAAATTTTTGATTTCACTCTTCACTGTCTATCACAGTTTCGGAGGCCATGGAATGCCCAGATGGCACAACCCCCCCCCCCCCCAAATGACACCATTTTGGAAAGTAGACACCCCAAGCTATTTCCTGAGAGGTATAGTGAGTATTTTGCAGACCTCACTTTTTGTCACACAGTTTTGAAATTTGAAAAAAGAAAAAAAAATACATTTTTCTTGTCTTTCTTCATTTTCAAAAACAAATGAGAGCTGCAAAATACTCACCATGCCTCTCAGCAACTATCTTGGGGTGTCTACTTTTCAAAATGGGGTCATTTGTGGGGGGGGGGGTATGTGCTATCTTGGCATTTTATGGCCTTCGAAACTGTGATAGGTAGTGAGGAGTGAAATCAAAAATTTACGCCTTAGAAATCCTGAAGGCAGTGATTGGTTTTCGGGGCCCCATATGCAGCTAGGCTCCCAAAAAGTCCTACACATGTGGTATCCCCATACTCAGTAGAAGCAGTAGAATGTATTTTGGGGTGTAATTCCACATATGCCCATGGCATGTTTGAGCAATATATCATTTAGTGACAACTTTGTGCAAAAAAAAAAAAAAGTTTGTAATATTCCCGCAACTTGTGTCAAAATATAAAATATTCCATGGACTCAACATGCCTCTCAGCAAATAGCTTGGGTACTTTCCGAAATGGGGTCATTTGGGGGGGGGGGGGTTGTACCATCTTGGCATTTTATGGCCTTCAAAACTGTGATAGGTAGTGAGGAGTGAAATCAAAAATTTACGCCCTTAGAAATCCTGAAGGCGGTGCTTGGTTTTCGGGGCCCCGTACGCGGCTAGACTCCCAAAAAGTCCCACACATGTGGTATCCCCAGACTCAAGAGAAGCAGCAAAATGTATTTTGGGGTGCAATTTCACATATAACCATGGCGTAAGCAATATATCATTTAGTGACAACTTTTTGTAATTTTTTTTTTTTTATCATTATTCAATCACTTGGGACAAAAAAAATTAATATTTAATGGGCTCAACATGCCTCCCAGCAATTTCCTTGGGCTGCCTACTTTCCAAAATAGGGTCATTTGGAGGGGTTATGTACTGCCCTGCCATTTTAGCACCTCAAGAAATTACATAGGCAGTCATAAACTAAATGCTGTGTATTATGTATAATTCCAGAAAATGTACCCTAGTTTGTAGACGCTATAACTTTATATATGCTTATTGACATTTTTTTTACCAAAGACATGTGGCCGAATACATTTTGGCCTAAATGTATGACTAAAATTGAGTTTATTGGATTTTTTTATAACAAAAAGTAGAAAATATTTTTTTTTTCAAAATTTTTGGTCTTTTTCTATTTATAGCGCAAAAAATAAAAACTGCAGAAGTGATCAAATACCATCAAAACAAAGCTCTATTTGTGGGAAAAAAAGGACGCACATTTCGTTTGGGTACAGCATTGCATGACCGCGCAATTAGCAGTTATTTTGAAAGTATTTTATTGATTTTTCAAAAGTATAAAAGTACAAACATAAGCAAACAAAATAATACAAAAATACAAACCCAATCTCTTGGGTAATGTTCAGATGCTATAGATGTAGGTCAATAAGCTGAGTAGCTACCAATGGAAGGAGCGGCTCCTGCAATTAGCAGTTAAAGCAATGCAGTGCCAAATTGTAAAAAGTGCTCTGGTCAGGAAGGGGGTAAATCCTTCCGGGGCTGAAGTGGTTAAAGGAATTTTTTTTCACTTTAAGCATCATTAAAATCACTGCTCCCGAAAACACGTCCGTTTTTGAAACTTTTTTTGCATTGAGACATGTCCCCTGGGGCAGGTCCCCAAACCCTTTTTAGGACAATAACTTGCATATTGGCCTTTAAAATTAGCACTTTTGATTTCAAACGTTCGAGTCCAATAGACTTTAATGGGGTTCTAAAGTTCGCACAAACTTTCGGTCAGTTCGCAGGTTCTGGTGCGAACCGAACCTGGGGGTGTTCGGCTCATCCCTACTCTTAATATGCTGGAAGTCCCTCCCCTGTCACACAAGCCAGTTGTGTATATTGTTTTAAGAGACATGTTCCCATAAATGTAAAAATATTTTTCACCTACAAATGGTTTAGTGAACGTTGGTTGTTTAGATTGTTTGAAGTTGCTTTTGAAAATGTCTGCTGCATATTCAAGTGGCCATGTGGCTGAGAGGGGGACGGGTGTCCATGCATTTCTGGAGGCACTTACAATAGGAGCTGTTTCTTGAAAGGGCTACACCCTGTGGATGGTCTCAGGTTTCTAGGCAATAGCATGGATGAGTTCTTTTGTTTTAAAATAAAAGGATCATGCATGCAACTATCGCTGTTTGTATTTCTCAATGTCTTATTCCTGTGGAAGCTGATATGATTTGATCTTTCTTTGGGAACAAGAGTGTATGTTTCAGCCGTGTTATTTTATGTTTTATGTAACGTTGGAGTTTAGGGATGTGTTGTTTGATTGGATAGCCTGTTCCTATGGGCCCTAGTTGATGTAGCCTAAAGAGTTTGTCTATGGATAAGTGTTCATTTGGTGCCTTTGGTTTTCTAGTGAAGAAATCTCAGTTTGTGCTGGATTTGGTGAGATCAGCAACTGCATTTCATGTGTTAATGTCACCATGTGGTCCGATTGTCGACAGCCATTTTGCTATATACCAAGTGGTCGTGGCCCGGGTTTCGTCTGCCATTTTGCTGTAGTCCAGATTTCATCACTATGTGGTCCTATTGATGTTGGCCACTTTGTTGTAGTCACCGTGTGGCCCGACTTTCGTTGGCCATTTCATTGTAGTCTGTATTTCATCACCATGTGGTCTGATTGTTGTCGGCCATTTTGCTGTAGTCACCATGTGGCCCGGCTTTCGTCGGCCATTTCGTTCTAGTCTGCATTTCATCACCATGTGGTCTGATTGTCATCGGCCATTTTGTTGTAGTTACCATGTGGCCGTGGCCCAGTTTTCGTTTGTTGAAACTGCCATTCCGTGTCTGCTGTGTTTTGGTTGTGGTGGATTTGCTCTGCTTTTGGACCAGGTCCAGCGTTTAGTGAAGTTGAGTCATCTTTTTGCAGGCGTTTCAGTGGTCTGACTGCCCAGGGGATATGGAAGTCAAGGGAGATTCCCTCCCATTTGTGATATAGGGGGTTTATTCCACTCTTTCCTGGACAAAAGGTTTTTAAAATTGTTGAAGTCTCCTATATGATATTAGTGATTTTTTTTAATGTCTTCACAGCCATAATATGACGTTCAGGGAAGATGAAGCTAGGCTTCCCCTCCCCCTCCCTCTTCCTGTCCATTGCTATGTAAATAAACCAGTTATAGATGTTTTTTTAGAGATGAGCAGACAACAGGAAGTTCTTTACAGCAGTGGTCATCAACCCTGTACTCAGGGCCCACTAACAGGCCAGGTTTGCAAGATAACTGAAATACATCACAGGTGATATAATTTGCTGCTCAGTGATTGCAGTATTCTAGTCTGTAGCTCCCCAAGGTAATATATAAAACCTGGCCTGTTAGCGGGCCCTGAGGACAGGGTTAATGACCACTGCTTTACAGGATGTGAGGTATGCAACAGCATGTGATGTATCAACAGGGAGTTGGTGGGAGGGACTTGGGGTCTTTTGAAACAAGCATGTGAACAAAGGGACTTTGGAAGGACGAAATCACTTTGGTTTTTAAATTTAATTCCAGCTGTTTTGCGAAGTTTTATACTGTAATACAGTTTTAGGTAGAGAGTAAATGGGAGGTATCCACGTTATTGCCGGAACATCTAGGTACAGATAGAAGCCTTAATATTGTTTTGAACAGCGGAGGATTTCATGGTGCTTTGTAGTTGTCTGACGAACACGTTTAGAAGGCTGTATATTGTGAGACTGGTCGGGCCGTGTATAATAGTCGGAATTTCAGAGCACGTTTGTATTAGCATAAAACGTGAGGAGTAGTTCTCTAGCAGCACCGGTCAGGCCATGTACAATAATCAGGATTCTGGGGATCGATTATAGTGATAAAGCGCAAACAATAACTGATCTGAAAGTAAAACGCAGGGTTCTCTGGACACAGAGTTCGCCAAAAGAAGCGTTTCGAATCGTCATGAGTAATGTTGGCCATCCATGCGGTGGAGGAAGGCTCCACACCAGTGAGACAGCTGCACTGCACATGAGGTCTGGGTTTGGGGCTCCGGACATTAAACCCCTTAAAGATTGGCATATATATGGTCAGAGTAAGGTGTATTCCTTTGGAAGGTACTTTTGATGTCTGGAGGTGCGAGACCCCAGAACAAAAATACCTTGGAAGTAGATCGGCTGTGGCTTCAGAAATCTGTAATGATGAGTGGGTTTATGGATGTGTAGTACACGCTTGTGTGATTAAAATTCTTATGCCTGTTTTTGAACTTTGTGTGCCTGGTCCATGCAAGGTTTGGAGCCGCTCTTGTGTTTTTCCTATTGTATTTTTTTTCCTATTGCTAAAAGAGTGAAGGCAGCATTCCGTCTAGTTGTTTTGTTTTTTATTTTTTGTTTTGGGAACTATGAAATATCTCCCCCACATTTGTATCTAAATGTTTGTCTCATGTTTTAGTCTTCTCATTGATTGTATGTAGTAACATGAATATGTTAGAACCAACCACAGTGGCCCTCCTATGTGTCGCGGCTGTTGTATTTTTGTAGGAATGTGAAACTGATGGCGCGTACATACGGGGGGACTTTTCGACCGGACTGGTCCGACGGACTTTCCGACGGACTTTCGATTGACTTTTTTGACGGACTTCCGACGGACTTTGGAACGAACGGACTTGCCTACACACAATCACAACAAAGTCTGATGGATTCGTACGTGATGACGTACGACCGGACTAAAATAAGGAAGTTGATAACCAGTAGCCAATAGCTGCCCTAGCGTGGGTTTTCGTCCATCAGACTAGCATACAGACGAGCGGATTTTTCGACCGAACTCGAGTCAGTCGGAAAGATTTGAAGCATGTTTCAAATCTAAGGTCCGTCAGATTTTTGACTGGAAAAGTCCTCTGAAGGTCCGATGAAGCCCACACACGATCGGATTGTCCGCCGGACCAGTCCGGTCGAAAAGTCCTCTCGTGTGTACACGGCATAAGAGTTATAGGGTTTCGTTGTTGTCGTTTTTGAGGAATCTCAGTGACAATTTACCAATGTACAGGAATGTTGTATTGTTTACCATTCTTTGCAGGTTAAATATGAAGGATAGAGTAATAACTTTTGTTTATAAGTATCTGTCACGGAACGTCCCACACTCCGCTTGAGTGCTTCCGTCATATACCACTTCCTCCCAGTCTGTATACCGATATCAGATATTCCAACCTCTCTGAGCACAAAACAAGGCGACACTTGCTTGTTGCTAACATGAACTCTCTTTATTTAGAATCAAAATTACAAGACTTTATATGCCGTTGGAACCTCCTCTAACAATACAACTGTAACCTAATTAACCTAATTAACATGAGCTAATTAACTAATCCTCTATACAGCCTAGGTGACTGAGACATGACCTATTGCCCAGACTGAGTTAATTATCACAGGACATTTTCTCACAATAGCAGCAGCTCCAATAGGAGTGGTCCTGTCTCCTACATTGTATAGAGGACAATGTGATCAGCTCACTCAATTAACATAAACACATTATAGCAGAGAACAAGACAGGTAGTTGGAGTTGATGACACCAGCATCTCCTCACAGTATGTGTCCCAACAGTATGAATCAAACAACATACAATATATACATATATACACGACTGAGTCCGACTAGTACAGTTCAGACTGGATTTCTAATTCACCTCACAAAGAGTATTGTTCCCTTGAAAATCCAGGGCCCATAATCAAAAGGCTTGCGTTCAGTCCTCTCCAACAGCCTCTGTCCCGGCTAGGTCTGTCACAGTATCCTTTCAGGTCCAAGGAGTTTCTGAAAGTGTATGTAGATAGAAAACAGGTGTATGTAGATAGCTATACACATGCATAAATACACACACCTAAAAGAAGGTAAAAGTATCATGGGTTGTTTCATTGTTTCATTTTTTTTTCTGAACCATTCTAAACCCTTCGTCTCTTCCTCCAGTTTGTAATGAGGAAGAAAATGGGGGAATAAAGGTAAGGATGACAATTTTCAATCCAATAATACTAACCGCTCTAATTCTAGCCACGTTTGTGATCTAGTAGGAAGACATGTTCCACGACCGTCTTTCTTTGATGGAATTTGAATCAGCAAGCAGCAGTCCACCGAAGGAGGCTCCCATCCCAGATGCTAAGAACCTTTTTGTCAATGGCTCCAGGTATTACACCCCAGATGGTAAGCCACGCACAGATTATGCAGTGACCACAGTCATTGAGTTAGGTTTGTTTGAAGGTCAACCAAAAACAGGGTTGTACTTTCCTCAGCAGCTGTCGACATTCTAAGCTGATGGGGTGGGTGCAGTAACTGTAACATGAACTTCAAAAGGTCCACCACAGGGTTCATAAGTCCCTCCTGGACCCTGACACAATAACCAGTTTACATTCTTTCCAACCAGGTGACTGGGTCGTTGTAAAGAAGCTTGATGGACGAGACAACTGGATCCATGCCAGGCACTGCAAGAAGCTGCTCAACTATACCAAAGGATGAGGAGTATCTTTGTTTATTTATATTTTTAGCTTTGTGTATTCTCCTACTAACTAAGAAGGTACATGCTATATATGATTCCATATAGGTATGAAGAGTAGGAATGAGCCGAACACCCCCTGGTTCGGTTCGCACCAGAACCTGCAAACGGACCGAAAGTTTGCGCAAACTTTAGAACCCCATTAAAGTCTATGGGACTCGAACGTTCAAAATCAAAAGTGCTATTTTTAAAGGCTAATATGCAAGTTATTGTCCTAAAAAGGGTTTGGGCACCCGGGTCCTGCCCCAGGGGACATTTATCAATGCAAAAAAAAGTTTTAAAAGCCGTTTTTTCGGGAGCAGTGATTTTAATGATGCTTAAAGTGTAAAAAGGTGAAATATTCCTTTAAATATCATACCTGGGGGGTGTCTATAGTATGCCTGTAAAGTGGCACGTGTTTCCCGTGCTTAGAACAGTCCCTGCACAAAATGACATTTTTAAAGGAATAAAAGTCATTTAAAACTGCTTGCGGCTTTAATGTGATGTCGGGTCCTGGCAATATGGATGAAAATCAGTGAGACAAACGGCATGGGTACCCCCCAGCCCCCAGTACATTACCAGGCCCTTTGGGTCTTGTATGGATATTAAGGGGAACCCCACACCCAAATTAAAAAAAGGAAAGGCGTGGGGCCCCCAGGCCCTATATACTCTGAACAGCAGTATAAAGGCAGTGCAAACAAGACAGGGACTGTAGGTTTGTTGTTAAGTAGAATCTGTTTGTAATTTTGAACTGGTACATTTTTAAAGTGTAGCTCTAGCCAAAAAAATCTATTTTAAGCTTTTTGGAAAACATAGGGAAGGGTTATCACCCCTGTGACATTTGTTTTGCTGTCTGTGCACCTCTTCAGAAGATTTCACCTCACTTTCTGTCCCAATGACAAATGCTTTTGACAATTTGGGGTTTTTAGTGAAACAAGGATTGGTGGTAAAGCATCAGTGGAGAGGAGAAACGCTTTTCCCATATTAACTCTTACAGGAGAGAATTTCCCTTCCTAGGGGTAGATTTCATCTCACTTCCTGTTGTCTCCTTCCGTTTGCAAGTAGGAGTCGTTTGTAAGTTGGATGTTTGAAAGTAGGGGCCTGCCCTATATACTCTGCAGAAATTGGGGCCTTAGGTGTTGGTGTTGCCACAACACTGTAAGCCATCACAGGGCCCTGCTGTGAAATATTAGATCAAGAATTGTAATTACATGCCCCTGTTGAACAGGGTCAGAAAATTGGGCCTTTGGGGATGGTATTGGTGGTGCTGGTGCCACAACACTGTAAGTCCTCACAGTTACTCTTGGTGGGTGCTGGAAAGGGCCCTGCTGTGAAATATTAGATGAAGAATTGTAAATACATGCACCTTTTGAACTGGGGCAGAAAAATTTGGCCTTTGGTGGTGGTGCTGGTGCCACAACACTGTAAGTCCTCACAGTTACTCTTGGTGGGCGCAGAAACGGGCCCTGCTGTGAAATATTAGATCAAGACATGTAATTACATGTCCCTGTTGAACAGGGGCAGAAAAATTGGACCTTAGGCACTGGTGCCATAACACTGCAACCCCTCACAGATACTCTAGTTGGAGCGCAGGAATGAGCCCTCCTGCAAAATATTGCATCAAAAATTGTAATTGCACGCCCCTGTTAAACAGGGGCTGAAAAATTGGGCCTTAGCACTGGTGCTAGTGCCACAACACTGCAACCCCTCACAGATACTATAGTTGGAGCGCAGGAATGAGCCCGGCTGCAAAGTATTGCATCAAAAATTGTAAATACACGCCCCTGTTAAACAGGGGCAGAAAAATTGGGCCTTAGCCACTGGTGGCGGCGCCCAGAACCAAAAATATTCTTACAAGCTATTAGCATGATCATTGAGGAGGAAGAGGATAGTCACTCAGCATAACAGGATAGTCACTCAGCAACAGCATAGGGAGTCTTGAAGGAATCTGACATTTCAAAACAAATTATTCGGTTACATCAGCATCAGGTGCTTGATATCTGGTGGTGATCCAAGACTGATTCTTTTTTATGAAGGTCAGCCGATCGACCGAGTCGGTGGACAGGCACATCCTGCAGCACTGAATGTGCGTTCCGAAAGTACGCTGGATGCAGGACAGGCCAGTAGTTCAGTTGCATACTGTGCAAGCTCTGGTCAGTGATCCATCCTCAAGACCCACTAACCCTGAGGATTTTCGGTGGGAAAGTTTTCCAAGTCAGATCTTGCCCTTAGGTATTCCTGCACCATGCAAAACAGATGCTGGCGATGGTTGCTGGAACCGATCATACCTTGGGGCTGCGGACTAAAAAACTGTCTGAATGCATCGGTCAGACGGCCACCTTCTCCACAGCTCCTTCTTTGACTGACCAAAGCCTCAGCAACACGTTGTCCAGGAACAGGAGTTTGTAACCTCCCAGTCTCTGGGAAAGCGTTGCACAGACCTTTCTGCAAGGCCTCCCGAAGATGTTTCATCCTCTGTTCCCTCTGCGACGGCAAAATAAGGTCCTCAACCTTACCCTTGTAACGTGGATCAAGGAGGGTTGCCAGCCAGTAATGACCCCTCTCCTTGATACCACGAATACGAGGAACCTTCCGCAGGCTTTGCAGGATCAGGGAGGCGATGCAGCGTAGGTTTGCTGAGGCATTCGGTCTGGAGTCCTCTGGGTCACTAAGGCCAACATGATCTGCAGCCACCTCCTCCCAGCCACGTACAAGTCCATGGGTTTCTTGGGACTGTAAATGATCCCTTAAAGACTGCTGCTGATGCTGAGTGCCAGGCTCCACCTCCATGCTGACACAATCCTCCTCCTCCTCCTCATCCTCTTCCTGTGTGATCGGCGGGCACGCATGAACACTGTCTGGATAAAGGGGGCCTTGAGAGCTAAGGAAGTCCTCCTCCTGCCTCTGTTCTACCTCAAGTGCTCTGTCCATTATTCCACGCAGCGTGTGCTCCAACAGGTGGTGCATGCATCCCTGATCATGCCATAGTCGCACAGGTACTCATTGATGGTCTTCTGCTGTGTGTGCAGCCGCTGCAGCATGGACAACGTTGAGTTCCACCTGGTGGGCATGTCACAGATTAGGCGGTTCTTGGGCAGGTTAAATTCCTTTTGGAGGTTAGGCAGCCGAGCACTGGCATTATATGACCGGCGGAAATGCACACAGACTTTCCTGGCCTGCCTCAGGACATCCTGTAAACCCGGGTACCTGCCCAAGAACTGCTGCACCACCAAGTTAAGGAAGTGAGCCAAACAGGGCACATGGGTCAGTTTTCCCTGTCGGAGGGTAGAGAGGAGGTTGGTGCCATTGTCGCAAACCACCATTCCTGGCTTAAGCTGGCGTGGTGTCAACCATCTCTGAATCTGCCCCTGCAGAGCTGACAGAATCTCTGCCCCAGTGTGGCTCCTGTCCCCCAAGCACACCAGCTCAAGCACTGCATGTCATCTTTTGGCCTGCGTACTTGCGTAGCCCCTTGAACGCCTAAGGAGCACCTTGTCCTGCATCCTTCCCAGCTGCCAGCAGAGTCACCCAATGCGCCTTGAAACTTAGGTAACGTCCCTGTCCATGCCTGCTGGACCACGAGTCAGCGGTAATATGCACCTTACCGCTGACCGCCCTGTCCAGCGAGGCATGGACATTGCCTTCCACATGCCGGTAGAGAGCCGGAATCGCCTTCCGTGAGAAAAAGTGGCGTTTGGGTACCTGCCACTGAGGAACCGCACATTCCACAAACTCACGGAAGGGGGCAGAGTCTACCAACTGAAAAGGCAGCAGTTGAAGTGCTAGCAATTTTGCCAAGCTAGCATTCAACCGCTGGGCATGTGGATGGCTGGGAGCAAACTTCTTTTGGCGGTGCAGCAGCTGGGGCAGGGAAATTTGCCTGGTACAATCTGACGTTGATGTACCAAAAGCAGATTGCCCACAAGTACTTGGCTGTGACACACCTAATTCTACACCTTAATTTCTCTCAGTGCAGGTCTCAGAGAGGACTGAAGGTATAGTGGGGTTGGAGACCTCAGCTGATGAGGAGCAAGGAGAGGTCCTCTTTGTTCTTTGGTGTGGGTCTTTTAGATACGCTTGCTAAGGAACTGCATGGCAGGTCAACATATGTCTGGTCAAGCATGTGGTACCCAAGCGGGAGATGTTTTGGCCACGCGAGATACGCTTGAGACATATGTTGCAAATAGCAGCGGTGCGATCTGATGCACTCGTCTCAAAAAAGGCCCACACCAAAGAACTTTTTGAATAACACGCAGAGACTGCAGTGCCCTGCACATTTGGAGCTTTGGGGTGTGATGCAGTCAATGTGCTGCCCTTAGGCTGGCCCCTGGAGGGCATCCTGCCTCGTTGGTGATGTGTCGCCTCCTCCTCCTCCTCTCTCCTATCAGGCACCCACGTTGAGTCAGTGACCTCATCATCCCCTCCCTCCTCATCACTGGAGCAAACCTGGCAGTATGCTGCAGCAGGGGGAGCATGACTGCCAGATTGCTGTCCTTCTTGCGCACCCCTCTGTCCGTGCTCATGTTACTGCCTTCATCAAGCTCAGTATCATCATCAGAGCCTTCCAAATGCTGGGCATCCTCCTGGAGCATGTACCCAACACTGTGGTCAAACAGTTCGAGGGACTCCTCAGGAGCACATGGTGGGGCTAGGGAAGGAGTCACTGATGACATTGAGCCGAGGGAAGAGGCCCCTGCTTTGCCAGACAAAGTACCCTGGGCATGGGTGAGAGAGGATGAGGAGGATGAGGACGGCTTGGTCATCCACTCGACCAAGTCTTCCGCATGTTGCGGCTCAACATGGCCAGCTGCCGAAAAAAAGGCCAAGCGTGTCCCACGGCCACATGCTGATGAGGATGCACCGTCTCCACGACCAGCACTGGACACAGAGCCTGCTTGCCCTCTCTTATTGGCTTGTGACTGTCTGCCTCTCCTTCTTGGCCTTCCAGACATACTAAGGGCCTGTAGCTGCACTAAGCTGGGATATATATATACATATGTACTGATACTGCAGCTATCAAAATAAACTGCCTGCCTGTAGTATGAGAACACCACCAACCTTCTACAGGTAGCTTTAGCTGAACACTGTGCAGAGCTTGCAAAAAAATAACTTGTAGGTTTAGCTGAACACTGTGAGGAGGACGCACCCCACTAACTTGTAGTTTTAGCTGAACACTGTGAGCAGAACGCACCGCACTAACTTGTAGTTTTAGCTGAACACTGTGAGCAGGACGCACCGCACTAACTTGTAGTTTTAGCTGAGCACTGTGAGCAGGACGCACTGCACTAACTTGTAGCTTTAAATGAACACTGTGCAGAGGTCTCACTACACTAACTTGTAGTTTTAGCTGAACACTGTATGCAGGACGCACTGCACTAACTTGTAGCTTTAGCTTACCACTGTGAGCAGGAGGCACTGCACTAACTTGTAGTTTTAGCTGAACACTGTGAGCAGGACGCACCGCACTAACTTGTAGTTTTAGCTGAACACTGTGAGCAGGACGCACCCCACTAACTTGTAGTTTTAGCTGAACACTGTGAGCAGGACGCACCGCACTAACTTGTAGTTTTAGCTGAACACTGTGAGCAGGACGCACTGCACTAACTTGTAGCTTGAGATGAATACTGTAAGCAGGACGCACTGCACTAACTTGTAGTTTTAGCTGAACACTGTGAGCAGGACGCACCGCACTAACTTGTAGTTTTAGCTGAACACTGTGAGCAGGACGCACCGCACTAACTTGTAGTTTTAGCTGAACACTGTAAACAGGACGCACCACACTAACTTGTAGTTTTAGCTGAACACTGTGAGCAGGACGCACCCCACTAACTTGTAGTTTTAGCTGAACACTGTGAGCAGGACATACCGCACTAACTTGTAGTTTTAGCTGAACACTGTGAGCAGGACGCACTGCACTAACTTGTAGCTTTAGATGAACACTATGCAGAGGTCTCACTACACTAACTTGTAGTTTTAGATGAACACTGTGAGCAGGACGCACCGCACTAACTTGTAGTTTTAGCTGAACACTGTGAGCAGGACGCACCGCACTAACTTGTAGTTTTAGCTGAACACTGTGAGCAGGACGCACCCCACTAACTTGTAGTTTTAGCTGAACACTGTGAGCAGGACGCACCGCACTAACTTGTAGTTTTAGCTGGACACTGTGAGCAGGACGCACCACACTAACTTGTAGTTTTAGCTGAACACTGTGAGCAGGACGCACCCCACTAACTTGTAGTTTTAGCTGAACACTGTGAGCAGGACGCACTGCACTAACTTGTAGTTTTAGCTGAACACTGTGAGCAGGACGCACTGCACTAACTTGTAGCTTTAGCTGAACAATGTGAGCAGGACACACTGCACTAACTTGTAGTTTTAGCTGAACACTGTGAGCAGGACGCACCGCACTAACTTGTAGTTTTAGCTGAACACTGTGAGCAGGACGCACCGCACTAACTTGTAGTTTTAGCTGAACACTGTGAGCAGGACGCACCCCACTAACTTGTAGTTTTAGCTGAACACTGTGAGCAGGACGCACCACACTAACTTGTAGTTTTAGCTGAACACTGTGAGCAGGACGCACCACACTAACTTGTAGCTTTAGCTGAACACTGTGAGCAGGACGCACCGCCCTAACTTGTAGTTTTAGCTGAACACTGTGAGCAGGACGCACCGCACTAACTTGTAGTTTTAGCTGAACACTGTGAGCAGGACGCACCCCACTAACTTGTAGTTTTAGCTGAACACTGTGAGCAGGACGCACCCCACTAACTTGTAGTTTTAGCTGAACACTGTGAGCAGGACGCACCCCACTAACTTGTAGTTTTAGCTGAACATTGTGAGCAGGACGCACCGCACTAACTTGTAGTTTTAGCTGAACACTGTGGCAGGATGCACTGCACTAACTTGTAGCTTTAGATGAACACTGTGCAGAGGTTTCACTACACTAACTTGTAGTTTTAGCTGAACACTGTGAGCAGGACGCACCGCACTAACTTGTAGTTTTAGCTGAACACTGTGAGCAGGACGCACCGCACTAACTTGTAGTTTTAGCTGAACACTGTGAGCAGGACGCACTGCACTAACTTGTAGCTTGAGATGAATACTGTAAGCAGGACGCACTGCACTAACTTGTAGTTTTAGCTGAACACTGTGAGCAGGACGCACCGCACTAACTTATAGTTTTAGCTGAACACTGTGAGCAGGACGCACCGCACTAACTTGTAGTTTTAGCTGAACACTGTAAACAGGACGCACCGCACTAACTTGTAGTTTTAGCTGAACACTGTGAGCAGGACGCACCCCACTAACTTGTAGTTTTAGCTGAACACTGTGAGCAGGACATACCGCACTAACTTGTAGTTTTAGCTGAACACTGTGAGCAGGACGCACTGCACTAACTTGTAGCTTTAGATGAACACTATGCAGAGGTCTCACTACACTAACTTGTAGTTTTAGATGAACACTGTGAGCAGGACGCACCGCACTAACTTGTAGTTTTAGCTGAACACTGTGAGCAGGACGCACCGCACTTACTTGTAGTTTTAGCTGAACACTGTGAGCAGGACGCACCCCACTAACTTGTAGTTTTAGCTGAACACTGTGAGCAGGACGCACCGCACTAACTTGTAGTTTTAGCTGGACACTGTGAGCAGGACGCACCACACTAACTTGTAGTTTTAGCTGAACACTGTGAGCAGGACGCACCCCACTAACTTGTAGTTTTAGCTGAACACTGTGAGCAGGACGCACTGCACTAACTTGTAGTTTTAGCTGAACACTGTGAGCAGGACGCACTGCACTAACTTGTAGCTTTAGCTGAACACTGTGAGCAGGACACACTGCACTAACTTGTAGTTTTAGCTGAACACTGTGAGCAGGACGCACCGCACTAACTTGTAGTTTTAGCTGAACACTGTGAGCAGGACGCACCGCACTAACTTGTAGTTTTAGCTGAACACTGTGAGCAGGACGCACCCCACTAACTTGTAGTTTTAGCTGAACACTGTGAGCAGGACGCACCACACTAACTTGTAGTTTTAGCTGAACACTGTGAGCAGGACGCACCACACTAACTTGTAGCTTTAGCTGAACACTGTGAGCAGGACGCACCGCCCTAACTTGTAGTTTTAGCTGAACACTGTGAGCAGGACGCACCGCACTAACTTATAGTTTTAGCTGAACACTGTGAGCAGGACGCACCCCACTAACTTGTAGTTTTAGCTGAACACTGTGAGCAGGACGCACCCCACTAACTTGTAGTTTTAGCTGAACACTGTGAGCAGGACGCACCCCACTAACTTGTAGTTTTAGCTGAACATTGTGAGCAGGACGCACCGCACTAACTTGTAGTTTTAGCTGAACACTGTGGCAGGACGCACTGCACTAACTTGTAGCTTTAGATGAACACTGTGCAGAGGTTTCACTACACTAACTTGTAGTTTTAGCTGAACACTGTGAGCAGGACGCACCGCACTAACTTGTAGTTTTAGCTGAACACTGTGGCAGGACGCACTGCACTAACTTGTAGCTTTAGATGAACACTGTGCAGAGGTTTCACTACACTAATATCAGACTCCTACTTACCAGACCGGTGAGTCCGCTTGGGCAGAGAGTAGGCTCCCTTACGCGTCCGACTCGCGGCCCCTGGTAAGGTAACAGGAAGCACAGGAGTGCGGAGTGGTATGAGAGCCTGTGAACTAGAGTCCAGATGCTGGTGGAATAGCAGTCTATGAACAGCAGGTGCAGGCTGGAACACAGGCGATGAGACTGAGCAGGATGGTCAGGAGACAGGCTGGGTTCGGCAACAGACTGGCAGCAAGGTACAATAGGAGCAGGCAGAAGCGGAGTCAAACAGGCCAAGGTCGGGTACAGGCAGCAAAAGGGGGAATCCAAGAGCAATCCGGGTCGTCAGGAGATCAGGTAAACAGGAAGACAAGACAGGAAACAGGAACTATGGCACAGGAAGCTGATGATCAGGCAGCACTGAACAGAGTGCCTGACAAACTTAAATAGGCCAGCTTGCTCACCGGCGCGCCCTCTGGTGGCCAATCCCATGACCAGCAAGGTGAGCTCTCTGACAGTGCCCCCTCCCTAAGGGCAGCCTCCGGATGCCCAGCCGGCCAACTTGGAGGCATGAACATTTCTGAAAGTCTGTAAAAGTTCCGGGGCATGTAAATTGTTTTCTGGTTCCCAGGAATTGTCCTCCGGACCATACCCCTTCCATTTAATAAGATACTGTATTTGATTACGCCTTTTCCTACAGTCCAGGATAGCCTCGATTTCAAACTCCTCCTCGTTATTGATCATAACAGGCTCAGGAGGACTGGTACTACGGTTGGGGAAAGGATCAGGAGCGACCGGTTTCAGTAAGGACACATGGAAAACCGGGTGTATTTTGAAGGAGTCCGGCAGACTGAGCTCGTACGCTACGTTGTTTATTTTTCTTCTCACCGAGAAGGGTCCCATGAATTTAGGCCCTAGTTTCCTAGAAGGGCAAGCCATTTTTAAGTTAGTTGTGGACAGCCATACTTGATTGCCAGGTTCCAGGATAAGCTCCCCGCGCCTCTTCTTGTCGAACGTTTTTTTATAAGAAGCCTGGGATTGGGCCATTGTTTCCTGCAGAAGTTTGTTGTTGGTAGAGAAGAATTCCAATGTCTCGGTCACTGCAGGGAGGGAGCATTCAGGTATTGAGCTGGGTAGAAAGGAGGGATGAAATCCATAATTGGCAAAAAATGGCGTCTGGTTGATGGCTGAGTGCAGGGAGTTATTGTATGAAA
Organism: Lithobates clamitans; assembly: GCA_037952925.1. Taxonomy (NCBI): domain Eukaryota; kingdom Metazoa; phylum Chordata; class Amphibia; order Anura; family Ranidae; genus Lithobates; species Lithobates clamitans. The sequence goes on along the minus strand of JBBGZY010001840.1, from coordinate 489,967 downwards.
ACTCCGCAACTGGTAGCAGAGAAACCCAGTCATCCTGGGAAAAGGCCGAGAAACAACGGAGGTATTGCTCCAAGGTTTGGTTGGTTCTCTCCGTCTGGCCGTTTGTCTGAGGGTGATAGGCTGAAGAGAACGCTAACTCAATTTCGAGGGAACCACACAATGCCTTCCAGAACCTGGAGGTGAATTGGACACCCCGGTCCGAAACGATATTAGAGGGAACCCCATGTAATCTCACAATTTCTTTAACGAAGATCTTCGCCGTTTCCACGGCTGAGGGTGTGCCTTTCATAGGCAAGAAGTGAGCCATTTTTGACAATCTATCAATTACGACAAAGATGGTAGAGAAGCCTTCGGATGGGGGCAGTTCCACAATGAAATCCATCGCGATCATTTTCCAAGGTCTGTCAGGGATGGGCAAGGGTTTCAGTAAGCCCCAGGCCTTCGTCTGAATATTCTTGCTTCGGGCACATGTGTGGCAGGAACTGACGTAATTCCTACAGTCCTCGGCCAACTGTGGCCACCAAAAGGTGCGCTGCACCAGTTCGGTTGTCTTCTGAGCCCCGAAGTGCCCAGCCAACTTGTGGTCATGGCAAAACTCTAGTACTGGTACCCTAAGGCTCTCAGGAACCATGATCTTCTCCTTATGCCAGAGTAAACCATCTCTTAGGCTGGTCTCAGTGGGTTGGGGTATAGTTGTGGAAGCTTGCCTTATTCTGGAGATTAAATCCCCCAGAAGTAATAAAAAATTTCCTGCAGGCAGGATAGTGTCCGGAGGGACGGTTTCTTTGGAGTCATGGAACATTCGCGAGAGAGCGTCTGGTTTGATGTTTTTGGAGCCGGGTCTGTAGGTTATATGAAATTGAAAGCGAGAGAAGAAGAGCGCCCATCTGGCTTGTCGCGGTTTTAGTCTCTTGGCAGATCTCAAATACTCCAAGTTCTTGTGGTCCGTGTAGATTAGAATAGGATGTACAGCACCCTCCAAAAGATAGCGCCACTCCTCCAGAGCCGTCTTGATGGCCAGAAGCTCCCGGTCTCCAACATCGTAGTTTCTTTCAGACACCGATAATTTGCGAGAAAAAAAAGCTATTGGAAACAGAAGGGCCTTGGGGCCCTGACGTTGGGAGAGTACAGCTCCTACTGCGACCTCTGAGGCGTCAACCTCCAACACGAATGGCAAGGCAGAGTTAGGGTGTTTGAGGATGGAGGCCGACGTGAATAATCCTTTTAATTTTTCAAAGGCCAATTGAGCCCTGGGGGTCCAGCAGAATCGGGTTCCCTGTCTTGTTAATTCAGTAATGGGGGCAATGATCTTGGAAAAGTCTCTGATGAATTTCCTATAGAAATTGGAAAATCCAACGAAGCGTTGGACCCCCTTCTTGTCCTTAGGTGCGGGCCAGTCCAGGTGGCGGACACCTTTTGAGGGTCCATTTTAATACCTTCCACTGAAATGATGAGCCCCAGGAATTGGATGCATTGGAGTTCAAATTCACATTTATCGAGTTTAGCATACAGCCCGTGTTGCCTGAGCCGGGCGAGGACATTCCGGACGTGCCTGCGATGATCAGTCAGTGATGATGAGAAAATGAGAATGTCATCGAGGTAGACGATGACGTAGAGATCCAAAAATTCCCGGAAGATGTCGTTCACAAAATGTTGGAATGTGGCTGGGGCATTGCATAGACCGAAGGGCATAACGCAATACTCGAAATGCCCAAAACGAGTGCGAAAAGCGGTTTTCCACTCGTCCCCTTCCCGGATACGGATTAAATTATAGGCTCCGCGAAGATCCAGTTTTGTGAAGACAGTTGCCGTTCCTAGCCTCTGGAATAATTCAGGCACCAGGGGTAAGGGGTAGCGATTCTTGATCGTTATCCGATTCAATTCCCGGTAGTCGATACATGGCCGAAGGGAATGATCTTTTTTTTCCACAAAGAATATGCCTGCACCGGCCGGAGATGTGGACGGGCGGATGAACTTTTTCTTTAAATTCTCATCAAGGTATTGTTTTAGTGTATCCAATTCCTGCTCAGTCAATGGAAAGATCCTACCGAAGGGTACTTCGGTTCCAGGTAGCAGCTCTATAGGGCAATCATAGGGCCTGTGTGGCGGTAGAGTCTCAGCACCTTTCTTGCTGAATACATCAGAGAAATCTCGGTAGGGTTCTGGGATGGCTTGGTGTGAGTTGGTTTCAGAGTGCAGGCCGAGGAGTTGAGGTATCTCATGGGCCATTCTTGGCAGGCAATGTTGTTGGCAATAATCAGAGAGAAACTCCACTTTCCCAGAAACCCAGTTGATATGGGGGTTATGGCCCAGCAACCACGGCATGCCCAGGATGACAGGGAACAGGGGAGAGGAAATGACATCTAAACGGAGGAATTCCTGGTGTTCAGAGTTTATAGTAGCTATTATAGGGATAGTCTCTTGAATGACAGGACCGGAACGGAGGGCGGAACCGTCTGCAAGGTGGACAGCCAGGCTCTGGGTCTTGAGTCGGAGTGGGATATCATGCTGAGCTGCAAAGGCCTGGTCCATGAAGCAGCTGCATGCTCCGGAATCAACGATGACTGGAACTTGGATAGCCTTTCCGGGAAGCTGCAAAGTGACAGAGATGGTAAGGTGAGTACTAGGTTTTGGCATGATGGTAGCACATATACGAGCAGAAGAACGACACTTACGCGTCTTGTTGGGGCAGACGCTGGCGTAGTGCCCAGGTTCCCCACAGTAGAGGCATAGGTTAAGGTTACGTCTACGTAACTTCTCTTCAGGAGTCAAGGAAGGACGGAGCAGACCAAGCTGCATAGGCTCTGACGTGTCGAAAACTGGAGAGGTTGGAGGAGCCAAAGGCCTACTAGGAGGACTGGGAACCTGTGGAAGCATCCAAGTGGGTCGATAGGCACTGGTAGATCTTTCGGTGCGTCGTTCTCTCAGACGACGGTCAATTTGGATTGAGAGGTTAATTAATTCTTCCAGGGTCTGAGGTATCCCAACCCGTGCTAACTCGTCCTTGAGTGGATCGGACAAACCCATTCTAAACTGATGACGCAGAGCCGCGTCATTCCATGCCGTATCGGAACTCCAGCGCCTAAATTCAACAGCATAGTCCTCCGCTGCCCTGCGGCCTTGCCGAAGGGAGTGCAGAGAGGCTTCAGCAGAAGCGGTTAGTTGAGGATCCTCATAAAGTTGAGACATCGCCAAGAAGAAGGCGTCCAGACTTTCCAGGGCATCCGACTCTTGTTCCAGAAGGTGATGGGCCCAGGTTTGAGGCTCACTGGACAACAGGGAAATAACAAAGCCCACTTTGGTGGTTTCTAGGGAGAAGGTCCGAGGCTGCAGAGCAAAATAGAGACTACATGCATTCCGGAATGCACGGTATTTACTTCGGTCTCCAAAAAATCTCTCCGGTATAGGTACTTTGGGCTCTGGAGGGAGCATGACTACGGAGGGTGCCCCGGTTGCAGACGAAGTCCCCTGAGGATTGGTAGGTGCAGACAGGGCCTGAACACGTTCCTCTAGTCGGGTATAGCCATCCTGTAAACTTTTGACTGCTTGGGTTAATCCTGCCAAGTGTCTGCAAAGTTCGTCCATAGGGGAGGCCCCCTGCCCGGACTCGGTCATGGCTGCCTGATACTATCAGACTCCTACTTACCAGACCGGTGAGTCCGCTTGGGCAGAGAGTAGGCTCCCTTACGCGTCCGACTCGCGGCCCCTGGTAAGGTAACAGGAAGCACAGGAGTGCGGAGTGGTATGAGAGCCTGTGAACTAGAGTCCAGATGCTGGTGGAATAGCAGTCTATGAACAGCAGGTGCAGGCTGGAACACAGGCGATGAGACTGAGCAGGATGGTCAGGAGACAGGCTGGGTTCGGCAACAGACTGGCAGCAAGGTACAATAGGAGCAGGCAGAAGCGGAGTCAAACAGGCCAAGGTCGGGTACAGGCAGCAAAAGGGGGAATCCAAGAGCAATCCGGGTCGTCAGGAGATCAGGTAAACAGGAAGACAAGACAGGAAACAGGAACTATGGCACAGGAAGCTGATGATCAGGCAGCACTGAACAGAGTGCCTGACAAACTTAAATAGGCCAGCTTGCTCACCGGCGCGCCCTCTGGTGGCCAATCCCATGACCAGCAAGGTGAGCTCTCTGACAACTAACTTGTAGTTTTAGCTGAACACTGTGAGCAGGACGCACCGCACTAACTTGTAGTTTTAGCTGAACACTGTGAGCAGGATGCACCGCACTAACTTGTAGTTTTAGCTGAACACTGTGAGCAGGACGCACCCCACTAACTTGTAGTTTTAGCTGAACACTGTGAGCAGGACGCACCGCACTAACTTGTAGTTTTAGCTGAACACTGTGAGCAGGACGCACTGCACTAACTTGTAGCTTTAGATGAACACTGTGCAGAGGCCTCACTACACTAACTTGTAGTTTTAGCTGAACACTGTGAGCAGGACGCACCGCACTAACTTGTAGTTTTAGCTGAACACTGTGAGCAGGACGCACCGCACTAACTTGTAGTTTTAGCTGAACACTGTGAGCAGGACGCACCCCACTAACTTGAAGTTTTAGCTGAACACTGTGAGCAGGACGCACCCCACTAACTTGTAGTTTTAGCTGAACACTGTGAGCAGGATGCACTACACTAACTGTAAATAGTGTAGCTGCCTGACTGTGGTACTAATAGGATCAAAAGAACACCAGCAATTTTCTTCAGGTAGCTTTAAATACTGTAACAAGACAAGCCTGCCTGTCAGTAAGAAGATAACAGGAATGGATCTAGTTAAACTGAATACAGTGTATATATATATATATATATATATGCAACACCTGGGATGCATATATATATACACAATACACTGTAAGTGCAGCTAACTCACTGATTGTCCTGCCTAATCTAGCTAACTCAAATGAAATGACACTGTCTCTCTGTCTATCTATCTCTCTTTCAACGCCGGAACCCACACTACACAGTGCCGCCATGCAGGCGGCCTTATATAGTGTGGGGCGTGTTCTAAACCCCCTGAGCCATAATTGGCCAAAACCACCCTGGCTTTGGCCAATTACAGCTCTCGCTACTGACGGCGCTGTGATTGGCCAAGCATGCGGGTCATAGTGCATGCTTGGCCAATCATCAGCCAGCAATGCACTGTGATGCCGCAGTGAATTATGGGCTGTGACGCGCCACACGAATTTGGCGCGAACGGCCCATATCGTTCGCAATTCGGCGAACGGGCGAACAGACGATGTTCGAGTCGAACATGGGTCCAACTCGAACATAAAGCTCATCCCTACTCTCTGTCTATCTATCTCTCTCCACCGCAACACACTACGCAGGGCCGACGTACAGGCGGCCTTATATAGTGTGGGGCATGTACTAAACCCCCTGAGCCATAATTGGCCAAAGCCCCCCTGGCTTTGGCCAATTACAGCTCTCCCTACTGACGGCGCTGTGATTGGCCAAGCATGCGGGTCATAGTGCATGCTTGGCCAATCACCAGCCAGTAATGCACTGCGATGCCACAGTGAATTATGGGCCGTGACGCGCCACTCGAATTTGGCGCGAACGGCCCATAACGTTCGTAATTCGGCGAATGACCGAACACACGATGTTCGAGTCGAACATGCGTTCGACTCGAACATGAAACTCATCCCTACTCCCCAGCATGCTATGCTGGGCCAATATCCACCTAGTCTAGTCACTTAAGAATGTATTTTGTCAGCTCCATTGTAGTGCTTTACCCTAAACACCCCCTTAAAATGTTTCCAAATGGTCTATGTGTCCTTAAATTAATTTATAACCCCCCCTTAAAATGTTTCCAAATGGTCTGTGTGTCCTTAAATTAATTTATAATCCCCCCCTTAAATTTTATCAATGGGCCATCATAGGGGGTGAGGAATCTGATAAGTGGGCCTTATATTTTAGTCTTTAAATAATACTTAAAATAAATGTTATACTGATGTTGGGCAAGAATGTTTTTTTGTGTAATGTGCTTGCAATGTTATGTGCAAAAGTACTTATATTTTTTTTTCTTGTTTGACTCCCCATTTTCCTTCAAAGCCACAGGAATCGCAGACTGTGGCATCCCATTTTGCCACCCGTTGGGACTTTCCCAACTGTGGAGGGGCTATAGATGGGAAGCACGTCCACATCGTGCCACCACCCCATTCGGGGTCATACTATTTTACTTATAAGGGGTTCCATAGTATCGTGTAAGTGGTGTCGGCACAATATGAATTTCTGTATGTGGACGTGGGAAGAATGGCCGGATGTCGGATGGAGGAGTCTTTACCCAGACAGAGTTCTACCAGCATCTCCAGAGTGGTGGCCTGGGATTGCCACCTGATGCGGCTAACGTGGAAGGACTCCCCTTTGTCTTCATTGCAGACGAAGCCTTCGGTCTGGGCGAGCACCTGATGAGGCCATTCCCCCAAGGGACCCTCACCCCAGAGAGGAGGGTTTTAACTACCGGCTGGCCAGAGCGAGAAGAGTTGTGGAGAATGCCTTCGGGATAATAGCTGTTTCTGACAGCAATATACATGGCGGACTACAAACTTAATCATATCGTCCTAGCTTGCTGCATCCTGCACAATTTTTAAAGAAAAAATTCAAGAAATTATATTGCCTCATTTGGGCCTGAGGCTGGACTTATTCCAGAGAATCCTCTGACGGGCCTGGATACTGGCCGAACTGGCTTGGCCCCCCAAAGCGCCCATGAAGTTAGGGATAAGTATGTTAATTTATTTACGGGTAGGGGGGCCATTGCAATGCCAGACAATGTCTAATTTTTACTAATAAAAAAAAATGATAAGATAAAATCTCCAAATGTATTTATTGCTTGCTTTTATTTTTGGCTGTCTCCTAGGTTCTCCTAGTGCACTTGTAGTGCCAAGTGTATTTTCCTTTAGTAAATAAGCCCCATTGTCACTGTAAACACCAAATTACTTACAAAACTGGTATTGAGCATTGAAAGAAGAAGCCACACACTGTTGATTAGTAAAATTTTTAATCTGTGCACATTCACATGTGTGTTTAAAAATTTTTTTTTTAAATATATGTTTCTTTTTTTAACAAAATAAAAAGTGTGTATATATATATATATATATATATATATATATATATATATATATATATATATATATATATATATATATATATATATATATATATATATATATATATATATATATATTTTTTTTTTTTTTTTTTTTTTTTTTTAAAGGAAGGAAGGGGTTGCACCCACAAAACGCGTACATTGAGATCCCCTGATGGCAGATAGCACATGTTGACACACCGTGTGCATCTTCAAAATTTGGATTTTAAAATTGTAAAAAATTAAAAGCACTAAATGTGGTCATCTCAAAAGGAAATAAACAACATGGTTAATTTCGTTTTAGGGAAAAAGGGATTAAATTCTCCCCAAAACATCGATCATGTTCTTCATTTCCTGTTGCATGATGTCCAAGCAATTGTGCATTCCATCGATCTCCCCATTCCAGGCCATGATCTGGCCCATGAGTCTTTGTGCGCTGTTGCTTGAAAATGGTTCGGCTGCTTCCCCTTCCACAACCAGCACATCACCTAAAATTGATGAAAAAACATGTATTTAGAAATATGCAGGCATACATAGATTACCTGAAGCTGGGGTGTCAGACACTCACCTGGTGGGGTGCACATCTCGCCCACTTCCTCCACCTCTCCTTCCTCAAGATCCTCGGGGGCGGGGGCTTGGGCTAATTTGCCAATCAGGTTGGCGATGTCGGGTGTCCCTGGTATCTTCTGACTGCTGAAAGTAGAAAATGTAGCACTAAAAATAAACAAAATAAATGAACTATAGAAACCCATGGATGACCATGTATATATATATAAACAATGCCAAATACCATGTGTAAATAAACAGTGCTAAAAAGCCTATATGGGTGCATAGAAACCAAAAATAATGACATTTATACATAAATAAGTCCCAAAAAAATTAAAAATATAAAAGGGCTACATCAGAGACCCAAATACATCAGTCCCAAAAGGCAAACAGCAGATGTACCACGAACAAAGGGTCATTCATATGCAGAGGCCAGGGACGGTTGATTGTGTATCTGGAAGAAATTACGTCAATAGTGATATAAAGATGGGTACTCTTACCAGAGCCAGTGGACCTGGATGTCAGCGACACCAGGTCAAACAAGCATAGAAGCACATCAAGGCAGGAACGGTCAGGAACGTCCAAAGGATGCTTCGGTAAGTCCGGAATGGTCAGCAAAGCATCCAACGGTCTGGTGCTCTCTCGGTGGAATTGTGATGATAATGGAAGCCAGCAACCATTGGAAAACTGGACGGAATGGTTAGACAAGCAGCATTTGCAAAGGAAACTTGACCGACCTGTTTCGAATGGAGGAGATTCTGGGGCGATCTCTGTCTGAGTCTTTTCTCCCCTATGAGAATGAAACAATAAGTTATACTTAGCACACAGATATTTGAATCCAGAAATAGGAATATGAAACATTGCTTTGTAGTGGTGTACAATTGTCTGTTTGGGCAGAGATCCAAGTTGAAGACATGATTAAAATACCCTTTTAACCAAGCTGGAATACTTACCTTTTTTGGCCAAGTTTCACAGATAGAGACACCCCAAGTATCCACTGGAGCACCTGTGTGGGTTACCCCAGTGGTGTATTTACATTTTGTGCTGCCCTAGGCCTGACTAAACTCATGCATCCCCAAATTTAAATATGACCTGCCCCTTCCTGTCGATGCCACACCCCTTCATGTTTAAGACCCGCTCTGTCATCTGTAAACCACACCCCTTCCTCTTTAGGCTCCACCTCTTCTTTTCTGTACATTAGGCCTACGTTCACATTAGGGAGGGTTTGAAATCTGAACTCGCATGATTTCAAACCGGCAATGCAGTCCGAGTTCGGGGACGATTTGACAGACATCTGTGTGGGTTCATGCACAGATGTCTATTCAAATCGCCCCCAAAGTCACCAAACATAGTACAGGAACTTATTTTGGGAATCAGTTCGGCTCCGCAAAGGCGGCGTCGCACCGATTTGAACTGTGTAATTGTCAGCAAAAGCTGCCGATTTGGCATGCGATTTGACATGCCAAATCGGCCCAATGTGATTGTGGGCTTAAAGTGGGTACCAAGTGCAGCCTCATCAGTGCCGATCAGTGCAGCCTCACCAGTGCCCACACAGGTGGCGAGGAGGTCGCATATTGCCTCTGAGAAGAAATCTGTGTGGATTGCTTTTCAGAGGCGTGACAGTCTTTTTTAATCAGAGCAGCAGAGGGGGGCATTAGTGTAGTTGTCTAGGGGGAGGTAATGTTTAAACTTACTAACCAATTTTCCAGCCTCTAGTATGCGTGTACTCTGATTTGCCACCTGTCCTGCACACCTTAACATACACACAGAAAGTGTGTCTGTGTGTGCATCAGGGGGTGGAGTCTGGACATAGCTGATGGGGCAGGCACAACAGAGATTGGATAGATCATAAGGAGGCGGTGCAAAATCATTGGCCTTTTCAGCAAACTGCGTTCACTCCAAATAGAGACAAAAGAAAAAAGAAAGAAAAATAAATATACGTCAGTCTTAAATGTAGTTAGTAGAATGGACAATAAAATCCTGACTGATCTATAATGAGAAATGACACTTTTCTTCGTATGTCAGAAGGCAGCATGAACCATACAGGTAGCTATGAAAGGTTAAACCAATATATACAAGCAGACACTAAGGTGTTAAATGCCATTTTTTACCAGAAGCACCAGCCTGCAGATGTTGAGCTGTAAATAGTCAGGCTGCATTCACACCTGAACGTTTTCAGCTCGTAAAACGCCATCAAAAACCCATGAAAATGCCCAACAAGCAAAATCCCATTAATTTAAATGGCCCCTGTTCACATCTGAGCATTTTGTCGCCTGTAGTAAAACGCCTGAAGCTGCATTCACACTTGAGTGTATCGTTTTCAGGCAGAAAGTTAGGCTATTTTTGCCACAATTTTGTACAGGTCAAAAGGTCACCAATGTAAAAGAATTAAAAACGTTGTAATCTGCCAAAAAAGAAGCTGATGTAATTTTTTGAGCAATGGCCATTTTGCTTTAGGTGACAGAAAGCTCAGATGTGAACAGGGGCCATTGAAATGAATGGGATTAGTCTTGTTGGGCGTTTTTAGAGCTGAGGCTGAGAGCAAACAAACGCCCAAAAACGCCTATGTGTAAACAGAGCCTGAGCTCAAAAAAGTACATGAACTTCTTTATAGGCAGATTAGAGGCATTTTTCTGCTTTTTTCTTTGGTGACCTTTTGACCTGTACAAAATTGTGGCAAAAATTGTGTGAAACATGCGACTTTCTGCATGAAAAAAATACGCTCAGGTATGAGTGCAGCCTTAAGCCTTAACCATTTAGAGTCCTTTCACATTGAAAGCACCTGGGCGTCGACAGTAAAGCGGCGCTATTTTTAGCACCGCTTTACCGTCATTTTAGCGGCGCTATTCGGCCGCTAGCGGGGCGGTTTTAACCCCTGTTGCGGCCAAAAAAGGGTTAAATCCACCTGCAAAATGCCGCTGCAGCGGCGCTTTGCCAGTGCTGCCCATTGATTTCAATAGGCAGGGGCAGTGTATTCACCACTCCTACACCGCTGCAAAGAAGCTGCTGGCAGGACTTTTTGTAATGCCCTGCCAGCGCAGCGCCCCAGTGTGAAAGCACTCAGGCTTTTTTCAGGCGCTATGCAGGTGCTATTTTTAGCACTGTAGCGCCTGAAAAACGCCTCCAGTGTGAAAGGAGTAAGCACGTATTCATTAAGCCTAGGTTCACACTGATGTGATGTGGGAACCAGTGCAATTCCAGCGCCAGTTGCCGCATTGTATCTCTCCCACTGGCAGATCACACCACCCTCTGCGAACCTCTGTGGGTGTCAATACAATGTTAATGACACCCCCAGCTTAGTTCACAGATCACAGTGCGAACTGTTAACTCGCACAGGAATCGGATCGCATAGGTGAGAACACCCGTGTGATCTGATTCTAGTGCTGGGAAAAACAAGTCCCTGCATTTTTTTCTGTGCCAATCCAATGCGAGTTCAGCCATACAATTTCATGGCTGAACTCGCATCTCACAGACATCGCATGTAATCGGTACCACAGGTGCATGTGCGAATCTAATGCAATGTCTGATCGCACTGGTGTGAACCTGGGCTGAAGCAGAGAAGAAAAGAAAAGCACAGTTCTTCCCCAGCAAGGACACAGAGGGTTAATTACTGCAGAATCTCTATTTCAGATAACAGGAGATAGGAGAAACATAGTGGGAAAGTTGGAGCACAGATAAGTAGTGGTATGAGGTTTGCAAGGAGACACAGTGAGGATCATGATTTCCTTTCACCCATCCAGCCAGGTCAGATATGCAGAATGTACACAGTAGCCGGGTCCACTGCTGAAGCCACAATCTGACCATGTGCACCTGGGGTCACAACACAGGAACAGAAACTGACCATCTCTCTCACTATTCTCCGTCTGTGTAGAGAGGAGGAGGGGGAGGAGGAGGGGGGAACTGTCACCACACGCTGTATGAGAGAAAGACGCTCCCCGAACACTGCAGCCAGCAACTCCGGTGTTCTGTCAAATTCTGGTTGAATGGGCTGACTCAGGAGCAAAGTGCCGCCCTAGGCCTGGGCCTTGTCGGCCTAAGCCAAGACACAGCAGTGCGTTACCCTAAGTAATGTATTCTGGTGTCCCACACTAGTGCTCCTGAGTCCAGATGTGTATACAGCTGCAGAGTGTCCTCTCCTTACATTCTACTGAATGAAGTTTGCTATTCATTCTACTGTAGTTTCAAACACATCTAGACAACAATGTCCTAAACTTCTTTTAATAAGGCAATTTAGCAAGACTAAAATGTTGTTGAAACCCTGTATCAACTAAATACACCTTATATATTTTCCTTGTCAAAAGAAGTTTATTGAGTATACAATATTATAAAGATACATAAAGTAAGTTTACAAGGATCTATAAAGTAAGCTCATTGTTTTACAGTAGGGTTTATATAGGTAAATATTATGAAATTTCAAATATTAAACATTGGGTTCACGTAAACCTAAATTAAAGATATATATCATTTCCTTAGTTACTTTTGTAGGTATTTAAATGATTTATACCTACTATACATATTGTTTACAGGTAGAGTGTATATAGGTCAAATAAATTCTGATAATGAGCTTTAATCGTAAGGTGGAGAAAAGGAAAGAGAAAGAAGAAAAAGGGTAGAAAGGCAGAGGTATGGTCCACAAGGTTGTCCCGCTCGTCAGTTTATTATTCTTTTTAGTTCTCTTTGAAGCCTTAGAATGGGTGTCTCTGTAAGTCATTTAATCTGTTACCATGGCAACAGGACAGAGTCATTGAAATTTGACAGGAACTGTTGTTTTATCCAAGGATGCCAAAGTTTTTCAAATTTTGGAATTTGATTTTGATCGATGGCTACCATCTTAGCATGGGACATTGTATTATTCATTCTGTGAATTGTTTCTGCTAGTACCAATGTAAGAGATTTCCATGCCTTGGCCACTGTTTGTTTTGCAGCCGTTATTAGTTGAATCATAAGTTTGAATTGAGAGAGTGTTAACCATTCCGGTTTTAGATTAAGTAAAGTTATATATGGATCTGGTTGTATTATTTTTTTAAATATTTTAGATGCAATCATGAAGACTTCCTTCCAGAAGGTTTGGATTACTGGGCACGTCCACCATATGTGTAAATGTGTGCCTATTTCTGGGCATCCTCAAAAACAAAGAGCTGAGGTATTAGGTGAATATTTTGCCACTCTAGCGGGTACAAGGTACCAGCGAGTTAGGACTTTATAATTTGTCTCCAGTGCTAAGATGTTGGGTGAAGATGACTTAGATGTGAGCCATATGTTAGGCCAGTCCGTGTCTTCTAAAGTTCGTCCCAGGTCCTCCTCCCACCTCTGAACGTAAGAGGGTCTATTAAGATTTACTACTCCATATAATTGATTATAAAGTGATGAAATTGTACCTTTAGCAAATGGATCTTTTGTACAGATTGATTCAAAAATAGATAATTGGGATAATGGTGTATCCCCCTTTAGGAATGGTGTATAGAAATTTTTGATTTGGAGATATCTAAATATCTCAGAGTTTGGTAGATCATATTTTTCTCTAAGCGATGGGAATGAAAGGAATGATTTAGATGCTATGAAGTCATTTAGTGTCTGAATGCCTGATGTTGTCCAAGCTTTAAAAGAATTTGGGTAGATCCATGCCGGATAAAAGGCCGGATTTCTGATAAAAGAAAGGAGAGCATTGTGTGGTGATTGTAACTGATATTTGGTTTTTAGTTTATCCCAGAGAGATAAGAAGTGTTTAGTTATGGGATTATGAATTTTAAAGCGGTCTTTAGGATCAAGCCATAACAAGTTTGATATTAATAGAGGGTCATTTTCTGAAGCCTCTATAAATACCCATAATGGGATTTCCTGTTTTGCATGGTATTTGGACAGACTGGCCAAATGTGCTGCTCTGTAGTAGTTAGTAAAATTAGGGTATCCCAGGCCTCCTTTATTTTTGGGAAGATGTAGTGTGTGTATAGGTATACATGGTTTAAAAGAGCCCCATATAAACGAAGTTGCTCTTTTTTGTACTATTCTCAAAAAATAGGAAGGAATTGAAATAGGGAGGACTCTGAATAGATAAAGCAATTTGGGTAGAATAGTCATTTTGATTGCATTAATCTTCCCTATCCAGGATAAAGGAAGTTGCGACCATTGTTTTATTAGATTTGTGATCTGTCTTAATACAGGAGGATAATTGGTTGAGAATAAGTCAGAATGAGATGCTGTTAACTGAATTCCAAGATATGGGATTGATTTTTCTGCCCATGTAAATGGGAGTGCAGCCCTAGCCGGGATCAATTCCATGTTTGTGAGTGAAATATTAAGCACTAGGCATTTCTTAGGATTAATCATAAGGCCGGATAGGGCTGCAAATCCATCAAGAGCTGGTATTAGGTTAGGACCAGAGACCTGTTGTGATGATAGAAAAAGTAATATATCGTCTGCAAATATACATAATTTGTGTGTAATACCTCCTACTTCAATGCCAGTTATAGTTTGGTTTGTTCTGATGTATTGGGCCATGGGTTCGAGTATAAGGGCAAATAATAAGGGAGATAATGGGCAACCCTGTCGGGTACCTCTTTCGATATTAAAGGCATCAGATTTGTATCCAGCATATTTTATATAGGCTTTGGGTTTATTATATAATGCTTTGATCCATGTTAAAAAGTGGGGTCCAAAACCCCATTTTTGTAATGAATATTGCATATATTGCCAGGATACTGTGTCAAATGCCCTCTTAATATCGAGAGATAGAAAACATAAAGGGATTTTCCGTTTTTTTAGCAATATGTGCCAATAACACTGCCCTGCGTATATTATCGCCTGACTGTCTATTTGGCATGAAGCCTACTTGATCTCTATGTATTAATTTTCCTATAATGCTATTGAGGCGTTTTGCTATTATTTTTGCTAATAATTTAATATCAAGGTTTAACAGAGAGATAGGCCGATAATTCACACAGGAAGTATCATCAGAAAGGGGTTTTGGGATCATACAAACATTTGCCATTAGTGTTTCTTGCCGAAAAGAATGTCCTTCTAGAAGTTTGTTAAAAGTTTCAGTGAGAATGGGAGAGAGTATTTCTGAGAATGTTTTATAGTATATAGCCGAGTAGCCGTCTGGGCCTGGTCTTTTGTTAAGTTTTAGGTCTTTTATGGCGTTAGCAACTTCATCTATAGTTATAGGCTCATCCAAACTGCTTTTTTGATTCTGAGACAACTCAGGTAAGGTTATTTTTGAGAAGAAGGATTCAGCCTCTGTAGGATTGAATTCATTGTTTGTCTTGTATAAAGTTGCGAGATGTGAGTGAAATTTATGGACTATTTTAACTGGATTACAAGTATAAACATTTTTTGATAATTTCAAACGTATTGGTTTGAAAGATTTGTTAGTTGAATTTAATGCCCGAGCCAAATATGTACCTGGTTTGTTTGTATTCATGTAGAAATTGTGTTTGGAGCGTTTGAGGGATTTATCAACTGACTCAGTGAGAAATAGATCGTATTCCAATCTAGATTTTTCCAGATGAGATTTTGTACTCTGAGATGGATTATCTTGGAATGATATGTAGGCTGCATTAAAATTGAGTTCTAGTTTTTTTGCTAGATTTTTGCGTTCCCATTTAAATAGTGCCATTTGTCTTTGTATTGTACCACGCAAGACAGGCTTATGAGCTTCCCACAGTGTTATTGGGGAAATGTCTGTTGTATTATTAATTGATATGTATTCCTTTAAAGCTTGTTCAATGGCCATCTGATGTAGTGGGTGTTATGTCCGGTAAGTACCACGTTGGGTCATGCGCTTTTGGTATGGCTGAGGCTATAGTAGTGTATACTGCATTATGGTCAGACCACGGAATCGGAATTATATCTGATGCAATAATTTCTGGTATCATTCCTATTGTTAGAAAAATATGATCTATTCTGGTGAAGGTTTGATGAGGGTGCGAGAAATAAGTGAATTTCTTTTTCATTGGGTTACTTTCTCTCCACGAATCTACCAGATTGTATTTGGAAAGAAGTTGAGAAAAAGGTAATCTAGAGGTTATTTTGGATGGTGTAAAAGGTGATTTATCTAGAAATGGGAGGAGGACCTGGTTCGAATCCCCGCACATTATCACTGTTCCTATTTTGTGTGTATTAATCACTTGTAATATATGTGAGAGGAATGGTGTAGGTTGTTTGTTAGGAGCGTAGTAGGAAATCACCGTGATTGCTGTATCCATTATATAACCCATGAGTATCAGGTATCTACCTTCTGGGTCTTTAATTTCTGATGATAAGGTTAATGGTGTGGATCGGTGAAATGCAATTAGAGTTCCCCTTTGTTTGGTACAGGCAGAAGCCATGTAAATTTGTTGATAAAAAGGAGAAATATATTTTGGAGTAGAATCTTTGGTGAAGTGTGTTTCTTGGAGGCATACTATGTGAGCCTTCTTGTTATGGAAAGTACGGAAGGCTTTGGTCCTTTTTTGAGGGACATTTATTCCCTGAACATTGAGGGAAAGTATATTCAGTGGTGCCATGGCAACAGATCAAATAGTTTTGACTTACTTTTTGTTATGCAGAGCTGACTGCGCAGATCAACCTGTGTGGACTGAAGAGATGAAAAGATAGAAAAGAAACCAGTGAATTCTGGAGTAAAGAGTAAACAAAAAAACATATGAGATTAGATGATACATTGTATAAATTATTTTTTGCAAGTAATCACAATTTGCCCGTGAAAGAGAATAAATATCTCTCTCAGGGGAATAAGTGCCTTTGTCACACTCCCACATAATATGGTTGGGAGAATGAGGAGGGCTAATGGGCGTACACGGATCTTCTGCTTACAGGAGAGAAGTGCTATGTCAAAAGACATCAAAATGATGATTCATTAATTGGAGTGCAGAATATGGTTTTTGTTGAAATTATTTATTCCAGGGTGGTTGTATATGGTTAGTCTTGCCCTAGGCTAAATAATTCAGTTAGAAAGGTACTGTTAATAACTTTGGTATTGATGAAGATAGTTTGAATTATTTTGGGATTTTAACCCTTTTAGAGTAAACAATTACATATTTTATTCATATGTAACTGTTTAGATATGTTAACTCATAAAATTGAGGTTGTATTGCTTCAGATTAGAATAAACAAAAACATAGTTCTAGGAACTAGTTAGGTAATAATATATTTGTTTTAAGAAAAGAAAGAAAAAGCTTCCATTACTTCTGGATTATTGAACATATTTGTCCTAAAAAGTAATAAATCTATTGTTATTACCTGAAAATATATAACTGAACAAGAATTTCCTTATTTCATTTATATATTCTAAGGCTATATGAATCAGAAGTAATAAGAAATATAACTGGAATGTAACATGATCCCACACAGTGTGTGACTATCAGAATGCAGTTACATTCAGTTATAAATACAGGTTTTTTATAGAGAACCATCTCTTAGTATAATAAATGAAGAGATATCAGGAATTAGGATGTCAGTCCATTGAATCTTCTTGGTCCATGGATGATGTGGCATAACGGCCTCTTTTGTGAGAATGATGATTCCCATTTTGTTCTGAAATTTTCTGGGTGCTGCCTGAAGGTGAAGATGATGCCATTCTTCTGCGTGTGGGAGAGTTGCTGCTTGTGGGTTCTGTCAGATTTAATTTTAAAAGGGTTTGTTGTAGTTCATCTGCTGATCTGCTTCTGTAAATTGTACCTTGGTAGTTAAATCTGACTGAAAAGGGGAAGCCCCATTGATACATAATGTTGTGGCGTTGCAGTTCCATTAGTTGGGGTTTCATGGATCGTCTTTTAGTAATAGTAAGTTGGGATAGGTCAGCAAAAATTTGATAATTGTGTCCTTGAAAATTAAGTTCCTTTTTTTCTCTTGCAGCAATTAGTATTTGTTCTTTCGTTCTGTAATAATGAAATTTTGTGATTATATCACGTGGGGGTCCATCTTTCTTTTTGGCTGTGAGGGCTCTGTGTACTCTGTCCAGTTCTAAACGTTCAATAGGGATATCTGGCTTTAGTTCTTGTAATAGAGCAGTAATAGTAGATTGCAGGTCTGTCACAGTTTTAGGTATTCCCCTTATGCGCAAGTTTGAACGTCTGGCTCTATTTTCGTAATCTTCTAGCTTAGTTTGAAGTATTAAATTCTCTTCTTTTAATTGTTCCAATTCTGTTATATTTTCTTGGGTTGTAATTTCAATTTCATCCATTTTTATTTCTAAGGCTGCAGTGCGGTTTCCCAGCTTTCTTATTTCTTTGGTTAGGCTTTTTGTTATTTGGTCTGAGGTTTGTTTTAAAGCCTTATGAAGCATCTTTTCAAATTGTAATAATATTACTGGGGATGCTGAGGAGGCTTGTGGAGAAGTTTGTGAGAGGATTTGTTCTGTATCTGACTCAAATGGAGAGTCTTGCTGTGACATTTTCTGTCTGTGAGAGCACCCTGATGCTGTATATTGTGAGGTGACTGGAGCTGCTTTAGTTGCAGTGAGTGCCTGTGAGCTCTTTGTGAGGTGATTTTTATTTCTGCCACGGATTCCTCCCAGTACCATATTTCCTGCCCAAACTTTCACAGTTTGTTCCCTGGGGCAAAAAGGTTCAAATGGATACCTTTTGAGCCTGCAGGCTCCGCTTTGTCCTTCTCTTCTCTCCTCAGCGGTGCGGAGCTCTAACAATGCATGTCTGCTCCGCTAGACTCCGCCCATCTCCCCTCCACCTTATATATTTTCATACAAAGTTTCCTACGAACAATGTTTCCTATGAACGATTACTATGTCCACGAACATGAAAGTAGCCATTTAAAACTGTACAACAGTAAAGAAAAGCACATGGAGCAACATGCAATTTAATAGTCAGAATAGGAACACACGACAAGTACTTACTTTTTTGAAGCACTTTCTTTATTCTTCTGTACTGATCCGGCTCCCTCAGTTTAAGGTCGGACCAGCATTAATTGGTCTTTGGAGCGGTGTACCCCAAAATTATGCTGCAGAGTCTTCACAACTTTTGACATGATTTTGGCCTGGCACAAATTCGGCAGGGTGTATGGTCCATGCTTCCCATCATAATCATTCCTCCGCAAGATGTCCACCACCTCCACCATCTCTTCAAAGGCCATATTGGAGGCCTTAAATCTCTTCTTCCCGGATCGGGACATTTCGGGCACCGGGCTTTCCTCGTTACTGGAATAATAATAACACCTACTGTGTCTCCGCCATGTTGCTCCTACTGCACACCATAGAGAGAAGGGGCGGGGAATATTTGTGAAAAAGAACGTCAGGGGCGGGCGATGCAGGTGGAGTTTCACACATGGTGCAGTGTATATGGAGTTAACATGCATGTGCCGTACGTACGTACGTACATTCTGTGTGTAGATAGAGGGGACGGGGAATATTCGTGAAAAAGAACATCAGGGGTGGGCGACGCAGGTGGAGTTTCACGCATGAGCAGTGTATATAAAGCTAACACGCATGTGCTGTACGTGTACGGAGGAAAGAGGAACGGAAGTTGCGAGCGTCCGAAACTAAGGTAATTTTTTTTTTTTACTCTTTTGAAACATTCAGTGGCCTATACTGCTTAAAGATTGAGGCCTATATTGGGATTAGATTATAAGAGTTTAGGCTAACATTAGTGTTTTTGTCTTGTGTATTGTCTTACAGAAAAAATGAATAATAAGTTTAAGGAGCCTGGATTTATGTGCAAATTTATTGACAAGTACAGGGAGCTGAGAAATCTGTGGGAGGTCAAACACAGTTTATATTACAATAAACAAGCAAGGAAGGCAACGCTGGAGACACTTCTGGAATTTGTGCAGACTTTGATATCAGAAGCAACCATGGAGATTTTGGAAAGTAAAATTTTTATCTTGAGGAACATGTATAGGAAGGAGCATAGGAAGATCCAGGCTTCCCTGAGATCAGGAGCATCAGCAGATGATGTGTATGTACCCAGGCTGTGGTACTTCAAAAACCTGCATTTTCTTGACAACCAGACTAAAGCCAGGGTATCTCTTTTGACCCTTCCCTCCACCCTTCCCTCCACCAGCCTGACGAGGCTGACGAGGAACAACTTGGGCCTTCCATCCTGGAAGAAGCGGATGTGCCCAGCTTGAGCCAGGTATAATATTTTTATACATAGTGTCCTAACATTAATGATGTTAACTAGATGTTATAACTGATTACCTATTAAGGATTTTATCCAAAAGATTATGTATACATATCAATTGACAGTAGTGGCCAAAAATGTTTGTCACCAGCTTGAAAAAATGCTGGGGTCAGAATGATACTCTTTTATGTGTATTAACATTGAATTTGCAAGTCATGAAATTAAAATTGTGTGTGATTGATGAACAAAAAATAAAACTATGTCCCTTTTTTTACACAGGATGAGCTCAGCCAGGAGGAAGTTCTGGAAAGTGGCAGGCAGGAGGAGGCCAGGCCCAGTGACAGCCAGGAGGTGGGCGGGCCCAGTGTCAGCCAGGAGGTGGCCGGGCCCAGTAGGAGTCTCACCCAATCGCAGGTGCCTCCCCTCCGCCTTCATACAAAAAGGCCCAGGAAGGGGATGGTGACAGAGGAGGCATCACTGCTACGAATGTCCTCACGAGCCCCCCCGACGCTGAAGAGGCCTATGGCTGCAATATAGCCACCAGGTTGCTGAGGGGCCAGCTAACTGAGAGCAGCCACATACATGAGCAAGCTCCTCCTCCTTCTCCTCCTCCTGCCACAAGTCCACCACCAGAGCCACAGCCTCCAAGGAAGGCTGCAGGAAAGGGTGCAGGGAAGGCTGAGGGGAAGCGTGGAGGTAAGGCTGCAGCGAAGAGAAGAAAGTGATGACCTGGGTTCAGTCTGGTCTGTAGTGCCACAGCCTGGGGACATACAGTGGGGACGGAAAGTATTCAGACCCCCTTAAATTTTTCACTCTTTGTTATATTGTAGCCATTTGCTAAAATCATTTAAGTTCATTTTTTTCCTCATTAATGTACACACAGCACCCCATATTGACAGAAAAACACAGAATTGTTGACATTTTTGCAGATTTATTAAAAAAGAAAAACTGAAATATCACATGGTCCTAAGTATTCAGACCCTTTGCTGTGACACTCATATATTTAACTCAGGTGCTGTCCATTTCTTCTGATCATCCTTGAGATGGTTGTACACCTTCATTTGAGTCCAGCTGTGTTTGATTATACTGATTGGACTTGATTAGGAAAGCCACACACCTGTCTATATAAGACCTTACAGCTCACAGTGCATGTCAGAGCAAATGAGAATCATGCAGTCAAAGGAACTAGCTGAAGAGCTGAGAGACAGAATTGCGGCAAGGCACAGATCTGGCCAAGGTTACAAAAAATTTCTGCTGCACTTAAGGTTCCTAAGAGCGCAGTGGCCTCCATAATCCTTAAATGGAAGACGTTTGGGATGACCAGAACCCTTTCTAGAGCTGGCCATCCGGCCAAACTGAGCTATCGGGGGAGAAGAGCCTTGGTGAGAGAGGTAAAGGAGAACCCAAAGATCACTGTGGTTGAGCTCCAGAGATGCAGTCAGGAGATGGGAGAAAGTTGTAGACAGTCAACCATCACTGCAGCCCTCCACCAGTCAGAGCTTTATGGCAGAGTGGCCTGACGGAAGCCTGTTCTCAGTGCAAGACACATGAAAGCCCGCATGGAGTTTGCTAAAAAAACACATGAAGGACTCTAAGATGGTGAGAAATAAGATTCTTTGGTCTGATAAGACCAAGTTAGAACTTTTTGGCCTTAATTCTAAGCGGAATGTGTGGAGAAAACTAGGCACTGCTCATCACCTGTCCAATACAGTCCCAACAGTAAAGCATGGTGGTGGCAGCATCATGCTATGGGGGTGTTTTTCAGCTGCAGGGACAGGATGACTAGTTGCAATCAAGGGAAAGATGAATGCGGCCAAGTACAGGGATATCCTGGAGGAAAACCTTCTCCAGAGTGCTCAGGACCTCAGACTGGGCCAAAGGAGTAGGGAGTTACTGCTGGGGGCACCATGGTGCTTCAGGGATCTCCCATCCATGACCAAGTCACACCCAACTATAGGACCAACTTTACGCATATGCAATAATCTTTTTGCCAAGAGTAAGCTATCCTCAAGGGACTCACCCGTGGTCTCTGTTTTGGGGAACCCACAATTCATTTTAGGTTTACGGAAGGGATCCTTTGACATACTGATAAAGCGGGGATTATATCAGGCCTCACATTTTTTAAGAGCAGGATGTTGGCCTACAGTTTAGGAACTGACAGACAGAAATGGCCCCTTCCATTTAGACTTTTGGCGGGCGGTACAACTAAGAAATTTTTTACATATTATGGGTCCTCCTGAATCCTTGGATCGCAGCCTGCTGCCATTTGAGAAGTATTGTACGTAAAAATGACCACTTTTGCATACGCTCTCTAAGATGTATGCATTATTGGTCAAACCAACGGAGAATTACCAGTTGCCTTTTTTACGAAAATGGGAACTGGATTTAGGTAGGACCTTCTCGGAAGGTCAAAGTACCAACATAATACACTCCATATTTAAGACGGCGACTTGTACGAAAATGCAGGAAACAAATTATAAGATCATTTCCCATTGGTACAGAACCCCAGTTATACTTCACAAATGCTTTCCGAACATACCGGATGGTTGCTGGTGCTGTCAGAGGGAACAGGGAACCCTACTACATATTTTTTGGTCCTGTCCTAGAATTAGGAAATTTTGGAAAGAGATCATGCAAAAATTTAGTGATATTGAAATCCTGGAAGACCCGGCCTTCTTCCTATTGCATCTATCCGAAATCCCAGCTAAAACATACAGGAAGTCCATCTTATGCCATTTATCGAATGCAGCCAAAGCCCGTATCCCCCTTACTTGGAAACAGACACAGCCTCCCACAGTGGGAATATGGCTTAGGAAGGTAGAGGAAGTAAACCGAATGGAAGATCTAGTCTGGACATCTCGACAAAAATGAGAAATCTATATGAAAACAATCTTTTTGTTTCTTAGTATACCTTAAATTGAGAGGAGGGGGAGCCTTTTGGGGGGGGTGGAATTGGGGGGACTGGTTTTAGGTTTTTTTTTCCTTTAAGGTGTGGGGGTAGAAAAAGGAAAGGAGGAGAATAGTCTGATATTAGCTGTTATGTCTGGAACATTAGGGGGAGCAGTTGCTGTGCCAGGTCCTGAATCAGGGATTGTGTTCCCCCTTGACCAGGTTTGGCTAGCAATTTGGAAAGTGGCATTTAGATGGAGATATTTCCTCTTTTTGATATCCCCCCAGATTTAACTTCATGGTTAAACGATATTGAATTTGATGATATGTTGTTGGATACAGGTGATGTATGTCAATTATGGAAGAGGCTGTTCATTTTCCTTTGTTAAAATAAAAATAAAGAAATGGAAAAAAAACTGGAGACAAACAGGAACATTGTCCCAGTGTATTACTCTACCAGTGGTGCAAAGTAGGTATAAAGAAGAAAAAGTAAGGAAAGGGCAGAAAAGAAGGAAGAGGTAAAGAAAAAGAGAAAACCGCAAGAGAGACCGGCGGCTCCGCGAAAGGCACAAATGCTGAAAATGGGGATTCAGGGTTCCATAAGGGATTCATCGAAACCCGGGGGTAAGAAATGGTCCACCCAGGGTTGCCAGATTTTAAGGTGTTTAGGGACTTTGTCTTAGATAGTAGCCTCAATTTTGCTATGGATCATGGCCTGGGTGATTTCTGGTTTCAACAATATAAATTTTAGGGGACTTCCAAGCTCGTGCTAAAGTTTGTTTGGCTGCCGTCATCACCTGTAGTATGAGGCGGAACTGGGCTCTGGTACAATTATGGTTCAGCAGCGCGAGAGATGGGTCAGGATCCAATGTGGTATTGATTAAAGCTGAGGCCATGTGAAAAATGTTGGTCCAAAACTGTTGAACAACAGGGCACGTCCACCAATTATGTGCATGTGTGCCCTCCTGTCCACAGGCCCGGAAGCATACAGGGTCGTAGCCAGGTAGAAATTTAGAGATCCTTTTAGGGACAAACTAACATCTAATCAGGACTTTGTAGTTTGTTTTTGTTTTGTTTTTTTTGTTTTTTTATTGCAATGGTTTTTTATTGAATTTTTCATAGAAACAAACAAAAAAAACAAAAAGAAACAAACAAAACATATGTGAACATTATCTGCCAATCAGTTTACAGAGTACATTGAAACATTCATTCGAATACAAATGACAGATCCCGGCAGCAATAGAGTGAACGATAGAAAAATTTAAATTGCTAAAATGCAAGGTAAACGGTGTTGTCCACTCCCTCTCAGACACCCCTATGGGATCAAACTGTGTTAGAGAGGGGAGACAACACACCACCAGTCTGCGTTATCACTTCTTATGTAGCTAGTAGAGTGTTGTAGAGACAAACAAAAAGAGGAGAGAGTAAAGAAAGACACATAAAGGAATAGGGATAGATATAATAGGTGTAGGAAACAAGATGCACCGGTTGGTGAAAGTCAGAGTCAGAATAACAAATTACCCCTGGTTATATTGTCACTATAAACGTCTTCAAGTGCATACACCGGGTATTTATGTGGGTAAAAAGGTGCCCTTGCAAGCTGGTAGGTGGGGGGGGGGGGGGGAGTCACCCTATATAAGTCATTATATATAAGAATGAAAGCTATATATAAATGCATGGACTAGGTTGTTGGTTCATGGTGAGCAATCTATCATTCTTTGACTGTACATCTTGGGTTAGATAGCCAGCTGTCCCATTTAGTTCTAAATGGTTTGATCTTGAGATCTGTGATTGCTAACAGTTTCTCCATCTCACATTGGTGGTTTGGAGTGAATATGACATCAGTGGGAGATGGAGATTCAACTGTGTTCCACAACCTTGTGATAGTTATTTTTGCTGCTAACAAAAGTTGTGTAATCACTACTCATATCTTAGGTGAGAATTTGTGTATTGTTAGGTGTAGTAAAGCAAGTTCAGAGTTGGGATCTATATGTCGATCACATATGTCTGATATCATGGAGAAGGTCTGGTTCCAGAAGGATCGCACGGATTTACATGACCATAGGATATGGTACAGTGTACCTATGTCTCCGCATTTCCTCCAGCATAGGGCTGTGTGATCAGCGTAACACTTTTTGAAAATGTTACCAGTGAGTTACACATCTGGAAGATGAGTAGGTAGTGGAGAATGCTAATTTCCAGTAGTTATCTGGAAAAGTCTTACCCAGGATTTTTTCCCATTTAACAATAGTAGTTGTTTTGGAGAAGGAGTCCTGGGCATTATAAATATTGTAGAATATTGATATTCCTTTAATTCGGAAAGTAGGGTCCTGGAGGAATGTATTAATTGAGGCTGGTAGTTCTAAGTAGAAAGGCAGGGGGTGTTGCTTTAGAAAGGATCGAATTTGTAAGTAAGGAAAATGTGCAGAGGGAGGGAGATGGAATCGAGAGGCCAAATAATTAAAATTGTGGAGGAATGTGTCATGATATAGATCTTTCAAAAGGTTAAGGCCGTTCGATTTTCAAAGTTTCAAGTCAAGGCAAGGTATGAAATGTTGGAGGACTGAGATCGGGGTAGATATTTTACAGAGTGATCCGTTAGTTGAGAAGGAAGTAGGGAGCTCGGACCACAATCTAGTGGATATCTGTACTGTAGGAGTAGGAGATAGGGACAGGGGCTCCTAATTTAATGGCATAGAGGGTTGACTTAAGATCTCTGTGCTGGGTACTGCTGGCCTCCATGAGTGACCACGATTTATGTGTGGAAGGAGTCCACCAATATTTAAGCTGATCTATGACACATACTTTGTAGTACGCTGTTAGGGGCTCCCATTCCGCCATGCTTTCTATGTTTTAACATAATGGTAAGAGAACACCTAGGCGGTTTGCGGTTCCATATGTCCTGATTGAAAATTGTTTGTACTGAGGAAAGGACGGTGTGTAGTAGGGGGATTATTATTGTGCGGAATAAGTAGAGGAGTTTAGGGAGAATTATCATTTTTAGTGCTGCTATTTTCCCTGCTGTTGACAGATCTTGGGTGTGTAGGAGGGACAGTTGTTGGGGTAAAGATTCCAAAAAGGGCTTAAAGTTATATCTATAAAGCTGTGAGGTGTGTTGGGTCAGTTGAGTGCCCAAGAAAGGTAAAGAGTGAGGAGACCAAATAAAGGGGAATTCTTTGGTTAAGGAGGATCGCATAGGAACAGGGACATTGACAAATACCTAGTATTTGGAATTTGGTGGCATTCAATATATAGAATGACAGTGCACTAAATTCGTGTAATAGTTTCTGTGTCTCGGTCAAGGATGTTTTATGATTGGAGAGCATAAGCATGACATCGTCAGCGAATAGGCTTATTATATGCTCTTTACCAGCTATAGAGAGGCCTGTGATATTATGGTGGGATCCAATATTCTCTGCCAATGGTTCCATGAGAAGTGTAAAGATTATTGGCGATAAGGGGCATCCTTGCCTTGTCCCATTGGTTATGTGTATCGGTTTGGAGGTAATTCCAGAAGTAAGTGCAATAGCCGAGGGAGTGGAGTAAAGGGATAAGATGGCTGTTTGTATCCATCCCGATATTCCAAAGGTATTAAGTACTGTCTTAAGGTATTCCCAGTGGACCCTGTCGAACGCCTTCTCCGCATCCAAGGAGAGAAGCAGAGAAGGCGTTCGAGAGGATCCAGCCTGTGAAATCAGGTTAATAAGGCATCTAGTGCCATCCGGGGCTTGACGTCCGGGTACAAAGTCCACCTGATCTGGGTGGATGAGGTGCTGTAGAATTTTCTGTAGTCTAGTAGCTAAGAGTTTGGCAAACAATTTTACATCTGTGTTGAGGAGGGATATGAGCCTATAGTTGGCAGAGTTAGTAGGGTCCTTGTTAGCTTTTGGTAATGTCACTATCACTGCTCTCAACATTTCAGGTGGAAAGGTTCCGGAGGACGAAGCAAGATTGAAGACTGATTGTAGATATGGGGCAGTTTCCTTGGAAAAGTGTTTGTAGTACTCATTTGAGATACCATCATCACCCGGAGACTTACCTTGGGTAGTTTATGGATGGCTAAACAGATTTCTTGTGTTGTAAATGGTTGGGATATAGAGTCAAGTTGATCCCTAGAAAAGGTAGGGAGTTGTACTTTACGTAAAAACGCATTAATAAGCGCTGGTGACGGTTGAGGGGTAGATACATCTTTACGAAGGTCATATAGGGACTGATAGTAGTCCGCAAAGGTATTGGCTATATCTTTAGGATTAATAACGGTGTTGTGATTAAGTGGGTGGGTAATTGCAGCTATTCTTTATTTGATCTGTTTTGCTTTAACTGTCCTAGCCAACCAAGCTCCCGCCCTATTGTGTAGACCATAATAGTTGGCTTTGAGGAGTTTAAGATGGTTTACATGCTTGTAAAGAAGTAGATTCCTCAACTGCTGTCTGTCCCGGAGAATGTTTTGGGTAAGCTGTAAGCTGGGGGTCTGGTTTAAGTTTGTTATCTCGTTCTTTTAAAGTTATGGAATTGAGCAGGTCTGCAATCTGCTTTGTCCTCTGTTTTTTAACAATTGAAGCTAATTTGATCAATACCCCTCTCATATATACTTTGTATGTGTTCCACAATGTGAAGCTATTGACATCAGGAGTGTTATTGTAGTGAAAGAGATTCTGATGTTCTTGCACGATCATTTGGGCACAGTAGCTTGTTCTCCAAAAGGGACGTGTTTAGTCTCCAGAGTGGAGGAGGTGAGTTACGGAGTTTGTCATCAAATTCTAAAGTAATCGGGGTGTGATCCAACCAAGATATTGTGCCAATGTCCGAGCTCAGAACATTTTGGAGGGATCTTTTACCTGTAAAGAAAAAGTCAATGTGGGAATAAGAAGAATGTGCAGCTGATAAGAACGTATAGTCC
This sequence comes from Lithobates clamitans, assembly GCA_037952925.1. NCBI lineage: Eukaryota > Metazoa > Chordata > Amphibia > Anura > Ranidae > Lithobates > Lithobates clamitans. The sequence continues at coordinate 462,474 of JBBGZY010001840.1, read as the reverse complement.
TTTTCGGAGCCATGAAAACACCTCCATATGTCATACAGTTCATATTTATTGAGCAGGGGGACGATAGAATGTATAGGTCTCCTGGCCTGGGTAGTAGAGTCCATAGAGGGGTCTAAGACAGTGTTGAAATCTCCACCCATGATGAGGGTACCTTGGACTACTTCCGAGATAGTGGCAAGAAAGGGGGCAAGGAATTTCTGTTGTTTAGTATTAGGGGCGTACAGGTTGACAAGCGTAAAGGTTGCTTGGTTCAGTTCGCAGATAAGAATTATATACCTGCCTTGGGGGTCTTGAGTAGTGCGGATGTGGCGCAGGGGCGGCTCCAGGCATTTTTTTTGGGGGGTGCTGTGTGGGTGCTGAAAGTATAAGTGGTGGTGCTAATGCGGCACGCGTCGCCCTCTTGTGGGCGTGGTCAAAAGTGGGTATTTTTTCATTGTCTCTCCCATTGTATAGATAAAATAGGACCTTCGGGCACACATAAATGATTGTGGGAGTAAAACAAGCCCAAATGGAACCAGAGATGATAAACCCCAGCATGTATAAGAGCCAGAAATGATAACCCCTAGTACATGTTAGGGCCAGCCAGAACACACAGCACAACAGTGAGCAGCATACAGTGGAGGTCATTGAGCAGTACACAGCATACAGTGCAGAGCAGGAGTTACCCCTTAGAGTGCCCAGATTAGGAGTGAACCTTTAGAGTGCAAAGAGAAAAAGAGTGACCCCATAGAGAGAGTGCCCTCTTTTAGAGGGCCCAGAGCAGGAGAGTGCCCCCTTTTAGAGGGCCCAGAGCAGGAGAGTGCCCCCTTTTAGAGGGCCCAGAGCAGGAGAGTGCCCCCTTTTAGAGGGCCCAGAGCACAACGGTGACCCCATACACAGTGCCCACAGCATGACGGAGACCCCATACACAGTGTCCACAGCAGGAGGGTGACCCCATACACAGTGTCCACAGCAGGAGGGTGACCCCATACAGTACCCACAGCACAACAGTGACCCCATACACAGTGCCCACAGCAAGAGGGTGACCCCATACACAGTACTCACAGCACAACGGTGACCCCATACACAGTGTCCACAGCACAACAGTGACTCCATACACAGTGCCCACAGCATAACAGTGACCCTATACACAGTGTCCACAGCACAACACAGCACAACACAGCACAACTAAAAAAAGTTCTAAATATTTAAGCAACAGAAATGCACATATAGCAGCTTACACATGTATTTACAGTTTCACAGTTGTACAGATTATCCACATTCCAATTCCACCTTGGAGGGATGTAAAACACCCCTAAATCACATTTAAAGCTCAGCGTGTTAAGAAATGCATCCATGTTTAAATACTGTACTTTAAATATTCAAAATAGGTTGTAACATTTAAATGGTGTAATGCCTAACCACCTGTCCCCTGGATCCTATTCCCTCTCATATGCTACGGTCACCCTCTGACTCCATCCTACACTCTCTAACCCACATCTTCAATCTCTCCCTCACCTCTGGCATCTTCCCCAATGCTCTAAAACATGCACTGGTCACCCCCATACTTAAAAAGCCATCCTTGGATCCTACCAATCTTAACAACCTACGCCCTCCTTGCTCCCCTTTTCCTCTAAACTCCTTGAACGCCTGGTTTACAACCAACTGAGTGACCACCTCATTAAAAACAACCTTCTTGATCCCCTTCAATCTGGATTTTACTCAACACTCCACAGAAACTGCTCTTTTAAAACTCACAAATGACCTACTAACTGTAAAAACCAATTTTTAGCTGCCTTAGACATGGTTACCACCCCCTCCTCAAAAAAAAAACTTTACTCCCTCGGTCTTCATGACTGTGCTCTTCAGTGGCTCTCATCCTACCTATCACAACGTACCTTCAGTGTCACTTACAATTCTACTTCCTCCACTCCTCTTCCCTTCTCTGTCGGGGTCCCCCAAGGTTCTGTTCTTGGACCTCTTTTATTTTCAATCTACACCTCTTCCCTGGGTCAGCTGATAGCCTCTCACGGCTTTCAATATCATTTCTATGCTGACGACACACAAATCTATATCTCCACCCCTCAACTCCCTCCATCAGTCTCCTCACGCATCACTAACTTACTAACCTACATATCTGTATGGATGTCACACCACTTCGTCAAACTTAATTTGTCCAAAACCGAGCTTATATTATTTCCACCCCCACGTGACTCTTCCCCTGCCTTGTCTGTCAAGAGCAATGGCACAACCATCCACCCGTCCCCACATGTCAGGGTATTAGGTGTTATCCTGGATTCTGAACTCTCCTTTCGGCCCCACATCCAATCACTTTCCAAAGCTTGCCGCCTCAACCTCCGCAACATCTCTAAACTATGTCCCTTACTAACCAATGAAACCACAAAGCTCCTGATTCACTCGCTGGTTATCTCTCGCCTCGACTACTGCAACTCCCTCCTCATTGGCTTACCTTTAAATAGACTATCCCCCCTTCAGTCCATCATGAATGCTGCTGCCAGACTCATCCACCTTACAAACCGCTCAGTGTCTGCTACCCCTCTCTGCCAATCCCTCCATTGGCTGCCACTCGCCCAACTAATTAAATTCAAAATACTAACAATAAGTTACAAAGCCATCCACAACTCTGCCCCCAGCTACATCACTAGCCTAGTCTCAAAATACCAGCCTAATCGCCCTCTCCGTTCCTCCCAGGACCTCCTGCTCTAGCTCCCTCATCACCTCCTCCCATATCCGCCTCCAGGACTTCTCCCGAGCCTCGCCCATCCTCTGGAATTCCCCCCAATCTGTCAGACTGTCTCCAAATTTATCCACTTTTAGGCGATCCCTGAAAACTTTCCTCTTCAGAGAAGCCTATCCTGCCTCCATCTAACAACTGCACTATTTTCTCCATTAGCTCATCCCCTACAGCTATTACCCTTTTGTATAACTTGACTCTTCCTCCTAGATTGTAAGCTCTAATGAGCAGGGCCCTCTGATTCCTCCTGTATTGAATTGTATTTTACTTGTACTGTCCTCCCTAATGTTGCAAAGCACTGCGTAAACTGTTGGCGCTATATAAATCCTGTATAATAATAATAATAATGCATTTGAGTGTGTTGCTAGTTTCAACAAATGGAACACACAGTGCCCACAGCAGGAGGGTGACCCCATACACAGTGCCCACAGCAGGAGGGTGACCCCATCCCCCTTCCTTCCAGGCTCAGTAGCTACATTAAAAACAGAATGATGCCTGCAGCAGCGATCAGCCTCGCTCCTCCTAAGCCTTCCTCCTTGGACCACACCATGTGACACACACACAACCCTCTTGTCCTCTGACACTGGCAGACTCAGTAAGCCCTGCAAACTGCAATGCACTGAGTGCAGCAGCTCCATTCTGCTCCCTCACTCCTCCCCCACTATATAAGGAAACAGAGCTTCTCTCCTCCTCGCTCTCTTTAGAATACCTGCTTCCTCCAGGTTCCTGTGGCACTGCACAGGGCTGGGCTCTCTCTGCTGCTTCCATCCAAATTCTTCTTTTGACGGCAAATGCAGGAGACCAGCACTGATGCAGGCTCCTCACCACCCAGCCCCTGCCGGGTCTAACTGATCATTAGCGGCTTATTCGGCTATATCCCTCCACTTTACAAAAGAGTCTCTAGCCTCTTGCAGACAGGATTCACAGCAGGTACCAAATAATTTGTTTAAAATCCTGTGACTGTACTGTAATACCTCTGTGGAAATTTTGGGGGTGCTATGAGGGTGCTTGAAGATTTTTTGGGGGAGCTTCAGCACACCCAAGCACCCACCTGGCGCCGCCCCTGATGTGGCGGAACAAAACTGAATCCCTGATAGCGATGAAAACTCCACATGCTTTTTTGGGGTCATTAGATGTATACAAGTGGGAGTAGTTTTGGAAGTTCAATTGAGGACATTTGTGGGCTGCAAAGTGGGTTTCTTGGGCAAAAATGATTTCCGCTTTAAGGAACGGGCTTCCTTTAGTAGCGCAGCATGCTTAAAGGGGCTATTGAGTCCCTTTGCACTTATAGACATAAACTTCAGAGGCATGACAGTAGTTGGTTACTTGCTGCGACAATGCAGTACAAGGATACACTGTTATACTGAAGGTGACAATTAAAGTACCTGTGCGACTGAATCTTGGGAATCCGGAGAGTAGATCTGCTTGTGGTAACAGTAGTGGAGTAGTTTACAGTCGCCTCGCAGGGCAGCAAGTCCTTATTATCAGCAATCCATGTAAGCAGTGCAGTCAGAAATCCATGTCCATGTGTAGTTGGGGAAGCATCATAGGTGGTGACTAGGTGGGTAGAGGGTGTGAGCATAGGTGTGCGCAGCCTCTTGCATTAGAGTGTGCACCCCAAAGCTCAAATACATATGCATGTGTATATGTACTGATGGTGTCAGTAGGGCAGTGGACAGTGTCAGTAATTTTTTGTTTTATTCTTTTTAAATTATTTTATTTTGTAAATTTTTTTTTTTTGGATGAAATATCAGTGGTCTAAACAGGGGGGAATATGCACCACACAGGACGATTAGGGTGTGCCCAGGCACACCTGGCACACCCTGTGCGCACGCCTATGGGTGTGAGAAAACACAGAACAAAAAAGGAAAAAAGGAACAAAAGCAACATGTGTAAAAAAACACCTGTTAAACACAGGTACAATGGGCAGCTTGGGCTGCTGTGGTAATTTGGGTGTAAGTAGACCAATAGTGCGATGCACTAGGTACTGGGAGAGGAGGACAAACGAAACGTTTGGTCGTCCTGTCTCACACTACTAAGAGGTATTAATGATAGGGAGAGGCTCATTGCTGATTATGGAGAAAGGATTAGGTCCACTCCGTGTCCAGACATTCCGGGGTGGGTTGAACAGGCGGTTATGCATCTGGAGTGAGCAATTTCCATTGTTTGAAGAGTAGTATGCCTTTTTCCATACTGTGTATAGAGAATAGTTTACCATTCCAAGTGACGAGTAACTTTGTGGGGAATCCCCAACGATATACTACATTATTGTTGCGTAAAATCTTTGTGAGTGGATTAAGCTTCTTCCTGTTCAATGCGGTCTGTTGCTATATATCAGTATAGAGGGAGATACCAGTAAAGTCGTCTGGGACAGCTGGATTTTGTTTGGCCGCCGCCATGACTTGTTCTTTCACGTGGTAGTAGTGAATGTGTGTCAGGGTATCTCTGGGTGCTGTGTCAGGAAGAAATTTTGGTTTGGGCATGCCGTGGACTCAATATCGGTCAGAGATGGTATGAGGGATTTCATGAGGCATTGAACAAAATTGGTAAGTTCATTCGGTGGTATTGATTCAGGAATCCCTCTGAACTTAATATTGTTCCGCCTTGAGCAGTCTTCTAAATCCGCTAATTTGTTTTGAAGGCGCTGCACCTCAGATTCCTGATCAGTATATGCATCAACAAGGTCATTGTGAGCAGTATAAAGATCCGCCATTTTAGATTCTAGGTTCTGGATTTGATTAGTGTGAGTTTGAACAGTATTGTTTAAAGGAGTAAACATATCAGAGAAATCATTAAAGAGGGTTCTTCTGAGGGACAAAAGCATATTTCTCATGGTGCTCTCTGAGATGGCCTGGTCCGTGCCTGGGAACATGTCCATCAAGGGCTCTGCGTGTGTGCCCTGTGAGGAGAGCTGTGTGGTGACATGCTGCAGCCCAGGGGAGAACTCATCTCCCTCCCTGCGCTGCCTGGTTTTAGCTGGGCTACGCATAGTGGGGGTGAGAACTCTCCCATCTCCCCCGGAGTAACAGGGGCATGACTCACCGCAGTTTGGCGGCCGGGATGAGAGCGGGTCCCTCCGCTGGAGCAGGCGCCAGCACCATCTTGATTATCTTGCGGTGTCACCGCGGGATAAAAGTCTGTGAGGCGCTGGGGCGGCTTGTTGTTTTTCCGCCGTTTACTCATAGCTGCCTCGAGTGGCCGTCAGATCGGAGGTGGATTCAGGGCTCAGGGAACCTCTCCTTGATGTCGCTCTGGAGTTGCTATAGCATGAGGCGGCTGGAGCTTTCAGCTATGCGGCCATCTTCTTCACCGGCCAGACACGCCCCCCCTTTGTAGTTTGTTTTGAGCGCTAAAATATTTTGGGAGGGGGATTTAGTGGTCGCCCAGTTATCCTCCCAATCCTCGGCCTCCAGGTCAATCTCAAGGTCTCTGGACCATTGTGCAGTATTTAATACCTGGCACATTAGAGGTGCGCATCTTCACTGGTCTCACGATTCAATTCGATTACGATTATCTGGTCAATGATTCGATTCCGCGATGCATCACGATTACCGATGAACTCCCACTTCCGATTGGGCCGCCTAGGAGGCCCTTCCTCCCTGCAATCTTTTGGGACACATCACAGGTCCAAGAAGATTGCTCGGCCATTCAGGACAGCGCAGTGAGACATGTGCACCCGGCTGTGAAGCTGCAAGCTGTCACAGCCGGATGCCCACAGTAGTATTGCCAGCGCTGTGGACAGGCGGGGGAGAGAAGGGAGGGTTTGGGTGGCCACGCCGCTGGATTGTGCGACAGGTGAGTGTCTTTTTATTAAAAGTCAGAATATACACTTTTTGTAGCTGCTGACTTTTAATATACAAAAAAATTGACTGGAACTCCGCTTTGAATTAAAAATAACCTCACACCCTTAACCACTTCACCCCCCAAAGATTTGGCTGCTGAATGACCAGGCCATTTTTTGCGATACAGCCAGGGCTTTAGGCTCAATGCACACTGGAGCTCATAAACGGCCGGATTGCTGGCAGGAAAACGCTGCTTTAAAAATGTGATTTTATCAGCGGTTTGCATTGCCGTCAACGCACGTTTAGCGGTGCTAGCTTTTAACCGCGTTACTCTGCCTCTATTCAAAATCATAATAATGAATAAAAGTTGCACCAGAAGTCGGATCATTATGATCCGACTTGCAGTGCGACTTGTGTGCTGAGGATGAAGGGGAACCCCGCAACAATGAAAAAAAATTGACGTGTGGTTCCCCCCTCAGACAATACCAAGCCCTTCGGTCTGGTATGGATTTTAAGGGAAACCCCCTACACCGAAAAAACAGTGCGGGGTCCCCCCCCAAATCCATACCAGACCCTTATCTGAGCACGCAGGAATGGGGGTGGGGACGAGCGAGCGCCCCCCTCCTGAACCGTACCAGGCCGCATGCCCTCAACATGGGGGGTGGGTGCTTTGGGACAACCCTGGCCGTTGGTTGTCGGGGTCTGTGGGCGGGGGGCTTATCGGAATCCGGGAGCCCCCTTTAATAAGGGGGCCCCCAGATCCCGGCCCCCCACCCTATGTGAATGAGTATGGGCTACATGGTACCCCTAACCATTCACCTAGGGAAAAAGTGTCAATAAAAAAACACACTACACAGGTTTTTTGTTTTTTTTTTTTAATACAATTTTTATTTATCAAAACATTTTTAACAATTAATTGTAATACTAGTATACATCCATAACATAAAACAATTCTATATTTCTTATCAGAACAATGATTCACTTTTCTATTTTCTATTTACATGGTACCCTTACCCATTCACCTAGGGAAAAAGTAGCAATAAAAAAACACACTAGACAGGTTTTTAAAGTAATTTATTAGACAGCTCCGGGGGTCTTCTTCCGGAGAGAAGGAGAGAAAAGGGGAGAAGACGACGCTGAAGTCCGGGCCACCGCTAGCAAAAGAGCGGCAAAAGAGCAGAAGATAGCGGAGTTGCCCGGCAGAAGAATCGGAGAGCGGGAGAGACCCCCGAATTCGGAAGAAGACCCCCGGAGGTGTCTAATAAATTACTTTAAAAACCTGTGTAGTGGAGGAGGAGCTGATGCCCAAGATGGCTGCTTAGGGAGATCGAGAGGCAGACATGCTGCAGACGCTGCAGACGCCGTAGCGAAGGGAGTCCAGGCCGGCTGATATACATGCCTAACTGTTTGACTGTCTGACTATATGCCAGAGAATACCTCTAACAAGAGACTGAGACTGAGCCATCTGAAGAAAAGCCTCCACAACCGGAGCAGTGCTATGAAGTGGCGTGAATAGTCTCCGGGAGACCAAGGAAGCGGCAGTACCTGTCGAGTGCTGGAAGTGAGACCGAGGACGGAGCCGAGAGCCAGCACAGAGCCGTGCGGGAGTCTCTGCCTGTCTGCATACACAGGCGGCGGGGGGGCTGCTCGCTGGAAGGACGCGCACTCCGGCGGAGGATCTCGGGACACAGACAGCAGAATTCAGGAAGACCAGGTGATCTCCTGGTTGTCAGTCTACGTAATCTACACAGAGGAAACCTCAGCTAAAGGGGGAAAACGTTATACCAAACAAAGAAAGAAGAACAATGACCTCTGCACCAGGTATGATTGTGGAAGAAATGTAGAGGATTGTATAAGAACTATATAAGACGGCATAATAAATCACAAAAAGCCATAGTTTATTAACTTTGCTGAAAGCATGTTAATGAGAAGATTTATGGGCTTCACGCAGACACAGATATTTTTGGGGCAATAGAGCACAGAATCGAAATACGCAATATATGTATAGAGACAACATTTAATATACATACACTATACCAACAGTCCCTACTGGTTTCCCCAGCATCAATCAAGGGTTTGACTATAAGATGTAAATCAAGATGTAAAACAGTTTATTGCAATACCTTGATAAATATTGTGCCCATTTAAAAAGGAAGGGAAGGAAAGGAAGGAAAGGAAGAGAGGACAGAAAGAAGATATCATACAAGAGCCAAGATGGACAATTAATCATAAAAAAAAAAAAAATTATATAAAATATACATTTTTACAGGAGAGGATTAAGAGATAGAAGCTCTAATTAAATATGGCACCCAAGAAAGGAAATAAAACACCTCAGCCTCAAAAGAACAAAAAAGATAAAATGGAAAGTAAAAATAAAAACCCTACAGGGGCTCAATCTACACAAACTTTGGATATAAAGGAGATCTTTCAACAATTGCAATTGCAATCGCCCCGAATAACTCAAGTACTCAACAACATCTAGATTGTCAGGGGAGGAGCAAATGGTTCACCCTAGGAATAGCTCACCAATAGATACAACGGTTTCTTTAAGTGAACAAAAAGAAGAGGATAAAGAAAACTGGGACATGAGAACATACATTCAACCTCTCCCAACTAGAGCAGATATGGACCAATACGTGCATAGACTGGAAAAAACTTATAAAATAGAGATCCAAGAGCTCAAGATATCCACAAAAGATGCATTAGATAAAACGGCTAAACTAGATAACAGAGTTTCACAAACAGAACAAGAACTAGTGAAGATAAAAGAAAAAATACAAAAACAAGGGAATCAAATAAATCAACTAATAAATAGTTTAGACGAACAAGAAAACAGAAGTCGAAGATCCATCATAAGAATCAGAGGTTTAAAGGAAGAAGTAAATGCTAAGGATCTTATAACAACGTTACAGAAAATCTTTCAGGAAATAATTCAGGATATGGATGTAAAGGATCTGATAATGACCGCGCACATAGAGTAGCAGGAGCAAGGAGAGTAGATCCTAGTAAACCGAGGGATATTATCTGCAAGATGCACTATGCTCACATAAAAGATAGAATCATGCTAGCAGCAAGACAAAATCAAAATATCCAGCATGAGGGAGATTCACTACTATTTTTCCAGGACTTATCGAAATATACATTGGATCGAAGGAGGGCATTAAAACCCCTGGTAGAACAGCTTAGAAGGAACAATCTGCAGTATAGATGGAAATTTCCATTTCAATTACAGGCTCAAAGAGAGGAAGTAACCGCAACATTTAATGATTTAGAAGATCTACCACAGTTTCTGACAACTCTTAAATTATCAGAAGTCGAACTGCCGGACTGGCCTATTTCTTATATGAAATCGCCTAGAAGGTTTTGAAGAGAAATGTATGGGGGAGGGGGGTTGGGGGAGGAAGGGTTATAAATAATATATAACTTATCAATTAAAAGGTTTAATAAAAGTAAATAATGTAGGGGGGAGAGGGAGGAGAAGAGTTTGGAGTATGGGAGGTTTTACCCCCCTTCCCACTTTTTTTTTTTTTTATTAGCACAAACATGAAGGATATTTTGGCAGGATTTTTAACACTATTTTTGGTGAGATGTAAGCACTATATAATTTATTATTATGTTATAAAATAGCCAAGATCAATGGACTCGACACTAAGAGGGATGGGGTAATCATGGAATTGGATATGATGGGTTTTTTTTTTGATTCTAACATTATTTTTGGTGAGATGTTAGCACAATATAATTTATTATTATGTTATAGAATAGCAAAGATCGATGGACTTGACACTAAGAGGCTCGGGGTAATCATGGAATTGGATATCATGGTTTTTTTTTTTTTTGTTTTTTTTTCATATTATAGATGTTAATGGAGTATTATATTGGAATATTTTGGTTAACACGAAATACATGATGTATAGAGGGTATTTACTAGATTGGTTAAACACGGGGTATGTATGAATGATTAAAGAATTTAGGCACGAGAAAATGGAGGTCACAATGTTGATATAGATTCCCCCCCCTTTTTTTTTTTTGTTGTCTTTCCCCTCTTTATCCCCCTCCTTGCTACGTCTCTGTATCCCCCCCCGCGGTGACGGATAGGAATTTCCGCCGAGGCGGGACCGGATGGAGAGGGGAAGATACACATGAGATGTATAAGTGTTGAGATGTATATGCTTACAGAGACCTCCTCTAGCCCCCCCCCACCTGTGTTCTCCTGTCTTCCCTCTCTGGTGGTTCAGGATGGGGATAGGATAAATGGATAACAGGGAGAGAGGAGGGAGAAGGTGAAAAAGGAAGAATAGGAAATTAAAATTCAAATGCAGTGTGCGCCACCGATGGAGCAGCCGATCTTGGACGCCGGTGTCCGAAGACCCCTTTATAGGGAACTTACTTTAGTTAGTAAGATAGACTTTATATAAGTCAATAGCTTTAGGGTAGTTTGGGTGTTGAGTGTGAGTGTGTGTTTTTCCTTTTTTTTTTTTTTTTCTCTCCTCTTTCTCCTCCTGGGTACTTTTTCAGACTCTGAAATATGAAAATATGCTCTTATAATATTAGAGGTCTTAACTCAGCAACAAAAAGGTCTCAGGTTCTATACTCCCTCCATAAACAAAAAGGTTGTGTGATATTTTTCCAGGAGACGCATTTCCGCTCGGACCATATCCCTAACCTACAAAATAGATTTTACACTACATGGTATCATGACTCCTTTGAGTATTCAAAGTCAAAAGGTGGAGGGGATAATAGTAATTGGGGGAGACTTTAACTTTGTCTTGGATAAGGAGAAGGATACTACAGCACCCTCACTAGTACAGGTGAGTAGAGAGAAAAAAACTTTTTAGATACAATGGCAAAATATCAGTTGATTGATATTTGGAGGATATTACACCCAACGGAAAAAGATTTTACGTTTCATTCAAAAGTACATGGGACATACCATAGATTGGATTTTTTTTTGATAAACCAGTTGGGGATGGCAGTAACTTTATCTACCAAGATAGGTAGTTCACTATGGTCAGATCATGCGCCAGTATTTTTGGTACTGGACATACTTAAGAGTAAAAATAGTAGGGGAAACTGGAAACTTAATGATAATTTGCTGTATGATGAAAAATGTGTGACAGAGATTAGAAAAGCGATAACAGACTTTTTATACGACCATTTAAAAGACACTACATCTTTGCCGAACCAGTGGGAAACATTAAAATGTGTAATTCGAGGGCTTTTTATAAAACATGGGGCCAGATTGAAGAAAATAAAAAGTAATAGAATGATTCAACTACTAAAAGAAATACCCATAATAGAAACTCAACATAAACAAAATCCAACACGTGAAAAATTAATTGAATTAACAAATATGAAAACAGAACTAAAAACACTGATAAACGAGCAAACCTTACGAATAAGAGATAGTAACCGTTCGTTATACTACCAGCAAGGTAATAAACCAGGTAAACTGCTTGCAAGGGTTCTGCGCCATCGGGGCAATGTATTGCCCATTGTCAAAATCAAGTCAGAGAAAGGAGATATTAGATATGACCCAAAAGAAATACTAAAGGAGTTCCAGATTTTTTATACGAAACTATATAATATACCTAATGATGGCATAAATAAGGACCCGGAGGGATTCCAACAAAGTGTTCATCAATATGTTAGAGAAACTGCACTCCCTGTATTAGCACCGATAGAAATGTTACAACTAGATCAGGACTTCTCGGAGACAGAGATACAAAAAGCAATTGAAGCATTAGTGCCTGGGAAAAGCCCAGGCCCGGACGGTTTTACTCCCAGATTCTATAAAACATTTAAAGAAGAACTTATTCCTATTATAAAACGGACCTTTAATGCAGTAGCCGCATCAGTGCCTTTTGTCCCACAAAGTATGCAGGCTTACATTTCACTTATACCCAAACCAGAGAAGGATCATACATTATGTGGAAATTACAGACCAATCTCTCTAACAAATATTGATTTTAATATTGTACTCTAAAATAATCGCCAATAGACTTGCCCCTATAATGCCTACATACATACATCTAGATCAGGTAGGTTTCGTTAAGAGTAGAGAGGCAAGAGATAATACTCTAAAAACACTCACACTGGTAGAACACGCATAGAGAAGCTCCATCCCATCCTATCTATTGGCAATTGATGCTGAGAAAGCTTTTGATAGGGTGGGATGGAGCTTCCTTAGAGAGACCTTAGTACAATGGGGGTTGGGCCCTATACTTATAGATAAAATAATGGCCTTATATCAGACTCCAACGGCTAAGATACGGGCAAATGGTGACCTATCGGACGTAGTCCATATAGCGAATGGAACCCGACAAGGCTGTCCGCTATCCCCATTGTTATATATACTAGTGATGGAGCATTTATTAATAGCGGTTCGAGAAAATAAAGACATACAAGGTATCAAAGTAGGAGCTATAGAGTACAAGATGTCAGTATATGCAGATGACATCTTGTTATATGTCTCAAATCCCTTGATATCATTACCAAATCTGATATCTGAATTTAAACGATTTGGGGTACTAAGTAATTTCAAGGTAAATTATAATAAATCTGAAGCTCTAAATATCAACCTGCCAAATACCTTGGTGGAACTCCTTAAAAATGATTTCTCTTTTAAATGGCAGGTGAACGCAATTAAATATTTAGGTGTCTATATCCCCACTGATCTCAGCAAATTATGGGTATATAACTATAATGTCACGATGGTGCAGAAAACTATGAGAACGTTATAACAATATGAAAAAGGAATGTTTTCCTGGATGGGTAGAATAAGTATAATAAAAATGGACATACTACCCAAAATTCTGTATATTCTATAAGCGATACCTATTTTCCCATCAACAATTATCCTTAAAAAATTGCATAGTTTATTAGGAAGATTTATATGGGGAGGCAAGACCCCCAGAACTAGTAGAACAGTATTAAATAAAAATAAAAGAGATGGGGGCCTTGCCCTTCCAGATATAGATTTGTATCTCAGAGCAATATTGGTAACTAGAATAGTGGATTGGTTCCACAACAGGGACAATAAACAATGGGTAAAACTTGAAGAAGAGATCACGGCCCTAAAATTAAAATCACTACCTTGGATTAGAAGAGAGCAAAGACCGCCAGATGGCGAAATGCCCTCTCTAGTGGTATCAACACTAAAAGTATGGGATATTATGATAAAGAGAGGGATGGGATCTACTATTAGAGGCCCTATGACCCCACTATTTAGTAATCCAGAATTTCCACTGGCACTTGAATCTAAAACATTTCTTAAATGGAAGAGATGTGAAGATACTAGGATAGTGGAAACGATGGAAGAGAATATACTCCCCCCAATGGCAAGGCTGGGCGTAGAACATAAAACAAAATGGATGCAGTATGGATTGCTCCAACGGTACATTACATCTCTAACAAGGGAGTCAGTAATAGATAGGCCTTTGACAAGTTTGGAAAAAAATTTCCTGCAAGAACATAGACCTACCCATGTCCTATCTAAAATTTATAAATACTTGAATTCAGGAAAAATAGGTCAGGAGTTGTCTTATATCAAGAAGTGGGAACTAGAGATAGGGACGGAAATCCCCAGGGAAATGTGGAAAAAGGCAATCATAGCAACCCATAAACTTTCAATTTCCGCTAAACATCAGGAAAGAAATTATAAAATTTTAGCTAGATGGTATAAGTGGACCTACATAAAATAAACCCTGATAATGAAGATACCTGTTGGAGGTGCCAAAAAGCTCAGGGCACAATGTCACATATTTGGTACTATTGCTCAGAGATCCAACCATTCTGGCAAAAAGTATTTGAGATATATAGAGATATGACCGGAATCGATCTGTATCCTGGAATACAGGTCGCAGTATTATCTATGATCCCAGGATCGGTGAAAACAATAAAAACGAGAATATTGAAATATTTTTTGACAGCAGCTCGAACCATGATAGCAAGAAAATGGAAAAGCACAAATGTGCCCTCTATAGTAGAGTGGAAGTGTGAGATGGCGGAGATGCGTGCCCTGGAGGAAAGAATGGTGATAGAAGAGGGGTTCAAACAACAAATATTAAACATATGGGCCAAGTGGGAGGACTTCAGAGCTTCTTCAGGGCTCCTGAGGATGGGGTAGAATTTTAATGGTTTATAACAGGAGGAGGATATATAAAAATATTTTTTTTTTTTTTGTTCGTTGGTATGAATGGGTATGATTGAGTGGTGAGAGAGATTGGGGGGTGGGGGGTGGGTTTAAATTACGGAATCTACATCCTTGAACTAAGTTTGTAAATTAAAGAAAATAGAAAAGTGAATCATTGTTCTGATAAGAAATATAGAATTGTTTTATGTTATGGATGTATACTAGTATTACAATTAATTGTTAAAAATGTTTTGATAAATAAAAATTGTATTAAAAAAAAAAAACAAAAAACCTGTGTAGTGTGTTTTTTTATTGACACTTTTTCCCTAGGTGAATGGTTAGGGGTACCATGTAGCCCATACTCATTCACATAGGGTGGGGGGCCGGGATCTGGGGGCCCCCTTATTAAAGGGGGCTCCCGGATTCCGATAAGCCCCCCGCCCGCAGACCCCAACAACCAACGGCCAGGGTTGTCGGGAAGAGGCCCTTGTCCTCATCAATGTGGGGACAAGGTGCTTTAAAGGTGGGGGGCCACACGGCACCCCCCTGCCCCAAAGCACCCACCTCCCCCATGTTGAGGGCATGCGGCCTGGTATGATTCAGGAGGGGGGGGCGCTCGCTCGTCCCCACCCCCATTTCTGACCGGCCGGGCTGCGTGCTCGTATGGATTTGGGGAGGACCCCACGCCTTTTTTTTGGCGTAGGGGGTTCCCCTTAAAAGCCATACCAGACCAAAGGGCTTGGTATTGTCTGAGGGGGGAACCCCACGTCAATTTTATTTCATTTTTTTTTTTTCATTTTGGCAAGGGTTCCCCTTCATCCTCAGCACACAAGTCGCACCGCAAGTCGGATCATCACTTGCGGTGCGACTTCTATTCAAATAAATGGGCTCCCATCGGGAACCATTGATTTTGAATAGAGGCAGAACGCCGAACGAGGCTTAACGCTCTTTTTACAGCGTTAACCCTCGTTTAACACCTTTTACCGGTGTCTGGCGTTTCCAGTACTGCTCTTGAACGCAAATTTCTGGCGTTCAGAAAAAAGCCCATAAACTCCACTACTCCACTTTATGGGCTTTTAAAAAAAAAACGCCCAAACGCCAATAAACTGCAGTTTATCAGCTCCAGTATGCATGGAGCCTTAATGTTAATTGGACCCTGGGAAAACATTTTCTTGGGCCCCCTTCCATGTAATTTTGCTCTCCACATGCTCTGAGACATATAATAAATAGCAGCTAGACTCAAAATCGGTTTACTGAATCAGATCAGGCAGTGATTGCGATTGGTTGCCGGAGATTACAATGTATTATTACCACTCACTGCATGGCTGCTAGAGGTTATAGCACACATTATGGCTCACTGATTATTTGCTAGAGGTTAAAACAAATGACTTCTGCTTGTTGATTGGTTGTTAGAGATTACTGTACATCAATACTGCTGATTGATTGGTTGGTAGAGGTTAATGGAAATCCTTACCACTCATTAATTGGTTGCTAGAGGTTACTGCACATTATTACTGCTCGATGATTGGTTGCTAGAGGTTGCTGCATATCCTTACCGCTCAATGATTGGTTGCAAGAGGTTAGTGCACATCATTACTGCTCACTGACTGGTTGCTAAAGGTTACAGCACATCATCTCCTCACTGCCTGCACACCATGGACTGGGGAAGTGAGGGGACCCATCAATACAGAGAAATCTCCTAGGGATCCTAGGACTCCTGGGATCAGTAGCAATGCTGGGGGGGGGGGGGTGTGATCAGTGGAAATGCTGGGGGGTTGATGGGATCAGTGGTGGGGGATGGGATTAGTTAGGAGGCAGTACACTGTGGCAAATTCTGAATCATGTAGAGCAAAGCTGGAAATTTTTGGCAAGTATATAATGGGGATTTTAAACTGTCCACCAATGTGAGGGGGGATTTACACTGACCACCAATGTGAGGGGGGATATGCATTGACCACCTTGTAACGGTGGATTTTACGCCACCCCCTAAATATAAAGAGGGATTTCTACACTGACACCAATGTAGTAGGAGCATTTACACCAACCGCCAGTGTAAGGGAGAATTTACACTGATAACCATTGTCGAGGGGATTTGTACTGACCACCAATACAAGGTGACACTTCTACACCGACCACCAATGTTAGGGGGGATTTACACTGACCACCAATTTAAAGGGGGATTTACACTGACCACCAATGTAAAGAGGAATTTACAGTGACCAGGCAGATTTACACTGACCACCAATGTAAAGGGGGATTTACACTGACCACCAATGTACAGGCGCTCCCCTTGTTACAAACATCTAACTTACAAACAACTCCTACTTACAAACGGAGGGAGACAACAGGAAGTGAGAGTAAATCTCCCCCTAGGAAGGGAAATTCACTCCTGTAAGAGTTATCATGGGAAAAAGGTGTCTGCACTGAAGCTTTATTACCAAGGCTTGTTTCCACAACAACCCAAAATTTTCAAAATCCAATTGTCATTGGGGCAGAAAGTGAGGAGAAATCTTCTGAACAGGGGCACAGACAGCAAAACATTACAGGGGTGTTGACCCTTCCCTATGCTATCCAAAAAACATAAAAATTGGCACCATTTTTGAATAGACGATCGGGACACTGGCGGTCGGTGACTCGTGCAGTGCACTCGCCATAGGCAGAGGTCCAGAGGAGCCGAGCAGGGGTGAGGAGGATGAGAGTAAAACTGCGGGGGGATATTAGAGTGAGAGGAGGACATTGCTGGGAGCCCGGAGGGTGAAGCCGTGGCATGCAGGGGAGGCTGGGACAGAGACTGATGTGCTCTGCCCAGTGTCCACCATCATATTACTTCTCCACATCATCAGTGTGCTGTGCACAGTGCTGCCCTGACCTGTGGAGAGGTGAAAGGGGCACAGGAGGAGGACATAGCATACTGATGATGTGGAGAAGTACAATGATGGTGGACAGAGGAGGAGGCTACTGTGAGGGGGTGAGGAGGACACTATCATATTGACAGCCTCTGTCCACCTCCTGCAGTATGTCCGCAGCCTCTGTCCATCTCCTGTATCATGTCCGCAGCCTCTATCCACCTCCTGTATCATGTCTGCAGCCTTTGTCCACCTCCTGTATCATGTCCGCAGCCTTTGTCCACCTCCTGTATCATGTCCAGAGCCTCTGTCAACCTCCTGTATCATGTCCGCAGTCTCTGTCCACCTCCTGTATCATGTCCACAGCCTCTGACCATCTCTTGTCTTTTATCATGTCTGCAGTCCCTGAGGGGGAGCCTAGAAAGGAGTCAAGAGTGGGAGCGCCACCGGGATGGGGGTTATGGCAAGAGACAGATGTGTGTGGACTGTGGAGAGGAGACTATAGGATAAAACCATAGCCGCCAAGCTGGAGCTGTCTGACTGAGCCCTGCATGGTGCACCTGAGAGAAGGTCAGTGACAGCGCCGCCAGGCCAGTCAGGGGGGTCACTGATGTAAGGAGGAGAGTGAATACAATAACGTAAGGGGGCACTAATATAAAGGTTCCCCCCTATATTAGTAACCCCCCCTTACCTTAATGTATTCACTCTGTGGAAGGTGGCCTCGATTCACCACAGCCCCCCTCCACGTCAGAGTTCCCCCTTACATCCCCTTTACATAAGAGTTCCCTTGCACTATAAGGGGGAATCCTGCAGACTCTGATGTAAGGGGGAACTCTGTGCTGGCTGGGTTATAGTAACCTAACCTTCATGTAAATTGAGAAATATGTTTTTTGACTCTTGTTTAACTTAAACACATTGCTAATAGCATTAGCTATGTGTTTATAGTTCAAATATTGATATTTGCACTGTTTAGCACTAAAAACAATTTTAGGTACTTTTTTGCAGTGCCAGTATAGAATGTAGATCTGCCAGTAAATTTCATGATTTTTTTTTGCCAGTAAAAAATTGGTGTCATTTGTAAATTTTGTCGTTCTGCCAGTAAATTTCACTTCGGGGGGTTGGCAACACTGGGGGGGGAATGATATGTATATGAATGCTGCCTCTATTTTCATATCAATGCCGCTGGTCCGTGGCTATTTACATATTAATGCAGCCCCTATTTACATATCAATGCAGGTTATTTATGGGTAAACACAGGGTCTGCAGGTGATTCAGCTGTAAATGGCAATAGGGCAGAGCTGGGCAGCATTAGTAACAGAACTTCACACTGAGATATCGTGACACAGCACGGGACTAAAACTTCAAGGGATGAGGGAATTTAAACTGGAATAGTTGGCAAGTATGAGGCAACTGCTTTGGGCCCCACAACAATGATGGGGCCCAGGGCAGCTGCCCCTTTTGCCCTGCCTTAAAGACAGCCCTGGATACGGCACTGCGTTACTTTAACTGACAATTGCGCGGTCATGCGGCGCTGCACCCAAATAAAATTGATGTCCTTTTTCCCACAAATAGAGCTTTGTTTTGGTGGTATTTGATCATCTCTGCAGTTTTTATTTTTTGCGCTATAAACAAAAAAAGAGCAACAATTTTGAAAAAAACACAATATTTTGTGCTATAATATTTTTTGCTATAATAAATATCCCCATTTTTTTTTCTTAAAAAGCTATTTTTTCTCAATTTAGGCTGATATATATTCTTATATATATTTGTGGTAAAAAGAATAAAAAAAAAAGCAAAAAGTGTATGTTGATTGGTTTGTGCAAAAGTTATAGCGTCTACAAAATAGGGGATAGGTTTATAGCATTTTTATACTAGTAATGGAGGCGATCTGCGATATTTATCGTGACTGCGACATTATGGCAGATATATCGGACACTTTTGACACATTTTTGGGACCATTGGCATTTATACAGCAATCAGTGCTATAAAAATGCATTGAATACTGTAAAAATGTCACTGGCAGGGAAGGTGTTAACACTAGGGGAAATCAAGGGGTTAACTGTGTTCCCTAGTGTGTGTTTCTAACTGTAGGTGACTGACTAGAGGAAATGACAGATCGAGGTTCCTAGCTAATAGGAACACACGATCTGTCTCTCCTCACAGAACAGGGATTTGTGTGTTTACACACACACGTCCCTGTTCTGCCTCTTGTGCCCGCGATCGCTTGTGGCCAGGGGTCATCGCGACCGTCTGCCACGAGCATAGGCACCCCCGATGTGACTGCCTGGGCTGCCTCTCTCCTCTCACTTCCAGCTCTCCTGTCATGTCTTTCCTGACGTCAGCAGGGAATTCTCAGCCCAGCCCACCTCTCTTCTGATTTGATAGCGACAATCAGCGGGCAGGGCTGAGAATTCTCCGCTGACGTCAGGAGAGACGTGAGAGGAGAGCTGGAAGTGAGAGGAGAGAGGCGGGCCGGGCAATCACATGAGCGGCATGGATTGTAGACAACAGGGGATACGCTCGGAGCAATCTCCTGGGAGGGGCGGGGCAATGACATCATCGGAAATCGATTTTTACAGCCGCATACATCGATGCCGCATCGGGGACACCCGAATCGTGATGCAGCAATTAATTTTAGCACCCCTATGGCGCATGAGTTCCCCCCTGTCAGAAACCATGAATCAGACTGAGACAGAAGTACAGTTAAATCACACTTGTTTAATAATAATAAAAAAAGGTACACAGAATAAACGTAGTCAAAACATTGCCAGATTTCAGGAATCGGAACGGATAGTCAGACAAGCCAAAATGTCAGGCAGCCAGAGATGAGTGTAGTAGAACAGCAAGCAGGGTCTGGAGCCAGAAGGAATGTCAGCCAAGCAAGTCTTTAACAGGAACACAGGAGAGCATCTCTAGAGATGTGACCAAGGCGAAGGCAGAGATTATCTGGACTGGATGGCTTAAGTAGGCAGGACTGACGAGCAGGATATCATCAACATTTGAATCACTGTGGAGAGATAAGAGCTGGCAATTAGCCAACAGCTGAGTGGCCAGATTTGAGAAAGAAGGGCTGAGCCCAGCCCTGACACCCCCCAAATTTTTTTGTCATCTAACTTTCTCCTCTCCTGCTCTCCCCTGTCTCCCTCTCTCCCCACACTCTCTCCTCTTATTTTCTGCATCTTTCTTTCTTCTTTCACACTTTTCTTTCTATCCCCCGCTCTCTCCTCTCTTCCCCTTTTTCTCCACCCTCTCTCTCTATCTCTTTTTTTCCCCCTCCTCTCTCCTTTCCTATCTATTTAATGCTAGCAGCATAAGGATCAAAAAACAGTCAAGTGTGCTATTTAGTGTAGGTAAATTTATTTTGGTATGACTCATGATAACTGTGTGAGTCTGTAATTAGGCTGGGTTATTGCAGGTCAGGCTGGATGGCTCTACAGGGCAGGTCTCTGGTACCTCCCCCTGGATGTAGAAGTTTGGAGAAGCTTCTAGAACTTAGTAGGCGGAAGGCAGGAGGTCCAGATCTGCATACTTGAAGGAACCTGGCCAATCCCCAGACAAAAGGCCTTGCAGGGTAGCTAGGTCAGCCCTTAAATATGGTGGAGCCTGGCAAGAAGGGACCTTCGGGTTGAAGGTGGAGCATTGAGGAGGCTGTCGGTGGCCTAGGAGGGGAACCCCGGGTTTAGGCTCAGCCTCCAGGCCAGGGCTTGGGCTGGCCTGGAAGAATCCTTTCAGCGTCCAGTTTGAGAAGGAATCTTGCCTAAGTGCAGCAGGGAGCAAGGAGTGAGTACATCATCAGCACACCCAAGGATTCACAAGGGGAGAGACTGCCACATGTAGCAAGCTTTCAAAGGACAGCGCTGTGTGCTTAACCCTGTATTCCTTGTCCTGGGAGATCTTCAGAGCAGCCAGGTGGGCTGGTAGAAAAGCAGCCAGGAGGGCTGGAAGTACCTGCAGGCAGTGGAGCTGGGAGCAGTTCTACAGAGGAGAGGAGATGCCTCTGCATGCAATTTTGCAACATTTTGTGCTATTTCCCAAAGGAGACCATGAGCTCCTAGACCGCAAGGGACTTTTGCCACTGATCCTTAACCAGTTGCCAACCGCCCTATAGCCAATTGACTAATGCAGGGCGGTTGGGTAACTCTGGGATCACGTACTATGATGTGATTCTAGAAAACCGCTCCCGCGCGCCCCCTGGGGCGCGCACACGGGAATGTCCTTGACCGCCATGTCCAGAGGACCTGGCGCATCATGGTAAACAGCCGCTAATCGCGGCCGTTTACCATGTGATCGCTCCGTCAAATGACGAAGCGATCACATGTAAACAAACCAGCGTCATGTCATGACGCCGGTTCCTCTCTCCCCTCTCTGTATCGATCGGTACAGAGGGGGAGGGATCAGATGGGAGCAGCGCTGTGGGCTAGATGTGTAGTGCCCACAGTGCTGCTCAGTGACATGTGCAGTCACATCCATCCATCCATTCCTCCATGCTCAGCCATCCCCCCATGCTCAGCAATACCCAGCACTACTCTGTCTGCAATACTCTGCAATACCCTGTGCAATACTCTGCAATTCCCTGTGCTATACTCTGCAATGCCCCGCAATACGCTGCAATTCCCTGCAATACTCTGCAATTCCCTGTGCAATACTCTGCAATACTCTGCAATTCCCTGTGCAATACTCTGCAATTCCCTGTGCAATACTCTGCAATACTCTGCGATTCCCTGTGCAATACTCTGCAATGCCCCGCAATACTCTGCAAAGCCCCGCAATACCCCGTAATACTCTGCAATACTCTGCAATTCCCTGTGCAATACTCTGCAATACTCTGCAATTCCCTGTGCAATACTCTGCATTTCCCTGTGCAATACTCTGCAATGCCCCGCAATACTCTGCAATACCCCGCAATACCCTGCAATACCCTGCAATATTCTGCAATGCCCCACAATACCCCGCAATACTGTAATACTCTGCAATGCCCTGCAATACTCTGCAATACTCTGCAATACCCCGAAATACTCTGCAATACCCAGCAATACTCTGCAATGCCCCGCAATACTCTGCAATGCCCTGCAATACTCTGAAATACCCCGCAATACTCTGCAATACCCCGCAATGCCCTGCAATACTCTGCAATGCCCCGCAATGCCCCGCAATACTCTGCAATGCTCTGCAATGCCCTGCAATACTCTGCAATGCCCCGCAATACTCTACAATACTCTGCAATACCCCGCAATACTCTGCAATACCCCGCAATGCCCTGCAATACTCTTCAATGCCCTGCAATACTCTGCAATGCCCTGCAATACCCTGCAATGCCCTGCAATACCCTGCAATACTCTGCAATACCCTGCAATATTCTGCAATACCCTGCAATACTCTGCAATACCCAGCCATTCCCAGCCATACCCAGCCATACCCTGCCATACTCTACCATACCCGGTGATACCCAGCCATATTTTGCCATGCTCAGCCATACCCAGCCATGCTGTGCTATACTCGGCCTCTGTATGTGGCCAGGCTGTGGAAGTCTCACACATGTGATATCGCCGTACTCAGGAGGAGTAGGAGAATCTATTTTGGGGTGTCATTTTTGGTATGTACATGCTATGTGTTAGAAATATTGTATAAATGGACAACTTTGTGTTAAAAAAAAAAAGTGTTTTAACCACTTCTCGCTTGCCGGCTGTCATACGACGTCCTTGACTTTGTGCGGGGATATCTGAATGATGGGTGCAGCTACAGGCAT
Source organism: Lithobates clamitans (assembly GCA_037952925.1). Taxonomy (NCBI): domain Eukaryota; kingdom Metazoa; phylum Chordata; class Amphibia; order Anura; family Ranidae; genus Lithobates; species Lithobates clamitans. Next base: position 439,235 of record JBBGZY010001840.1, on the reverse strand, counting down.
CATTCAGATATCAACTTTTTCAGCCAGCAATTCCCTACACCATGAGAATGATCATAGTGGCTGTTCCGCTGCTTGATCGTTCTTACGGGAGGCGAGAGGGGACATCCCCCCCTCCCGCCGCCCTCAGGTGCTTCTCCCGACTCACCGCTACAATCGAAGCCAGGATCGTTGTTTTTTTTTTATTTCAGGATTCCCAGCCAGAGGTGAGATGTGGGGTCTTATTGACCCCATATCTCACTGTAAAGAGGACCTGTCATGCCATATTCCTATTACAAGGGATGTTTACATTCCTTGTAATAGGAATAAAAGTGATCAAAAAATAGATTTTTTGGAAAAAAGCATCAAACTAAAATAAATAAAGTAAAATGAACAATAAAAATTTTTTTTTTTTTTTCCCGTGTCCCCGTGTGCTCGCATGCAGAAGCGAACGCATACGTAAGTCCCGCCCACATATGAAAATGGTGTTCAAACCACACATGTGAGGTATCGCTGCTATCGGTAGAGGAAGAGAAATAATTTTGGCCCTAAACCTCCTCTGTAACTCACAACATGTAACCAGTAACATTTTTTAAAGTGTCTCCTATAAGGATTTTTAAGTAGCGAAGTTAGGCGCCATTCCACGAGGGTGTGCAATTACTCGGCATAACTTCATCTTTCACATTATGCAAAAACTTTGGGCTAACTTTACTGTTTTGGTTTTTTTTAAAGCACAAAACTGTTTTGTTTTTTTTAAAACGCGTTCGAAAAATTGCTACGCAAATACCGTGCGAGAGAAAAAGTTGCAACGACCGCTATTGTATTCTCTAGGGTCTTTGCTAAAAAAAATATATAATGTTTTGGGGTTCTATGTAATTTTCTAGCAAATAAATTATGATTTTTACATGTAGGAGAGAAATGTCAGAATTGGCCTGGGTGCTCCAGAACGCCTGAAGGTGCTCCGTGCATGTTGGGCCTCTGTATGTGGCCACGCTGTGTAAAAGTCTCACACATGTGGTATCACCGTACTCAAGAGTAATAGCAGAATGTGTTTTGGGGTGTAATTTGTGGTATGCATATGCTGTGTGTGAGAAATAACCTGCTAATATGACAATTTTGTGAAAAAAAAAAAATCTTGATTTTGCAAAGAATTGTGGGAAAAAATGACAACTTCAAAAAACTCATCATGCATCTTTCTAAATACCTTGGAATGTCTTCTTTCCAAAAAGGGATCATTTGGGGGGTATTTGTACTTTTCTGGCATGTTAGGGTCTCAAGAAATGAGATAGACTGTCAATTTTCAGATATTGGCACCATAGCTTGTGGACTATAAATTTTGGCCAAAATATATGAAGAAAAATTACTAACTTGCAAAATTTTATAACAGAAACGAAGAAAAATGCATTTTTTTACAGACTTTTTGGTCTTTTTTCTTTTATAGCGCAAAAAATAAAGAACCCAACAGTGATTAAATACCACCAAAAGAAAGCTCTATTTGTGTGAAAAAAAGGACAAAAATTTCATTTGGGTACAGTGTTGCATGACTGAGTAATTGTCATTCAAAGTGTGAGAGCACCGAAAGCTGAAAATTGGCCTGGTTATTAAGGGGGTTTAAGTGCCCAGTGGTCAAGTGGTTAATGACTGATTGTGTTTAGGAAAGAGAACAGTCCAGGATCTTTGTACTAAGGAAGTTGTCCCCATCTGTTTCAGTCAAGTTGGGCATCCCATAACCCCTCTACCCCATCCAGGTTGTTATTCCTAATAAAAATAACAAAAACAAGCCCAGGGACTGATTTCTTGTGTCCAGATGCAAGTGGAAAATGTGTGTTGCCTTGCTGTGTGGGAATGGGGGAGCTAGTTACCTGCAGCCCCCCGCAGGGGTAGTGCTACATAATGTTTGGGGAGGTTGAGTAAATGATATGTCCATGGTAGCCGATTAAATTGTTGTGATTAACATGTTTTCCCCCTATGCACAATCCGGGCCCCATACGTGCTCTAGCTTTCTTGGGGATAGGTCATTTGTGGTCATGGTTGCCTATGCTTCATATGAATTTACATTGCTCTTTCCTAGAGACTGGTTACTGATGTACTGATACAATATGTGCTTGTGTTTGCTATTCTCATATCTTTTGTGATGGAACTGTACACCATACTTTTTGGAGCGGTACTGCTTTCTAGTGCTGTTACATTGTTCTGTATGTTTCTGGTTATGTCTGTAACTGTCTGGTTTAACTCTGCATTATTTTTCTAAAAGCCCCTTATACTTGAGCCTGATCTCGATCCAGCACTGTGCCCGAGAGCAGTGGCTCTCTCCGTCCTCACAGGGCAGATTGATGGCAGTGGGACCCTTTGCCTCCTGCTACTGGCAATAAAATCCTGTTATGATTTTGATCTCCTGCAAATGTGTGGTCTGCACAGGCAAAGCGACATCCCTGTAGGTCGCTGCCTGCTTTCCAGGTGCTGAGCGCGTGTATGTGCCCCCCCCCCCCCCCCCAATGATTCAGGGCTGGGACCCGCTGATCAGCTGTGTTCAATTACAGCCCAAAGCTCTGTGTTATTAATCAATACAGAGCTCTGTACAGAGAGAACGATCTGTTTCCTAGGGATGAGAAACTTAAAGATCTATTAGTAAAAGCAGCACACATTACACATAGCTCGGCACACATTTAACCCCTTCCCAGCCAGTGTTATTGGTACAATGACAGTGTATAATATTATCACTGATCACTGTATTAATGTCACTGGTGATGTCAGTGGCAGTTAGTCAGTTTCCCCCAGCATCAGTTAGCGTCAGATTGTCGGCTGCACTATTGCAGTGCCATTATAAGTTGCTGATCACTGCCATTAGTAGTATAATAAAAAAAAAAGTATATATACCATAGTTTGTAGACACTATAATGCCGCGTACACACGAGCGGACTTTACGGCAGACTTTGTCCGGCGGACTTTTCGACAGACTTTGTCCACTAGGTGCGCCGGACTTAAAAGCGGACGGACTTGGACACACACAATCACTCCAAAAGTCCGATGGTTTTGAACGCGGTGACGTACAGCACGTACGACGGGACTAGAAAAAGGAGGTTCAAGCCCCACTACGGCACCCTTTGGGCTCCTTCTGCTAATCTCGTGTTAGTAGAAGTTTGGTTAGAGACGATTCGCGCTTTTAAACTTCAGCTTATTTCGATCGTTTTCTGCGGTTCAGTTTGTGCTTGTGATGTTTGTATCTGCTTTTCAGTGCGTGTTGGTCAGTTGGTAACCTGCCTAGCAGGCCATTCTGGTCCGCTCGTTCCTGATTTTCAGGTCGCTCTTCATAGGCCTTGCTGTTCTTCAGTGCGTTTGTTATAAGTTTGTTTGTTTGACCAGCCGACCGTTTTGAAGCCATGTCGCGTGGACGTACTCGCTCTCGAGTTCGTGCTGCATGGGGACTTGGTGTTGGGGTTAATACTTTGACCCGAGTCCAGTCCATGAACAGGGCGAGGAGGAGTTCATGGATGAAGAATTGGTTGCGCCAGCGTGACCAATTCTTGCACATGCCTTTGCTCCGTGAGATCCGTGAGAATAATCCTGAGGATTTCAGGAATTATCTCCGGATGACGGACCCCGTTTTTGAACGTCTGCTGGCTATGCTGACCCCCTATATCAGCAGGCAGGATACCTGCATGAGGCAAGCCATCACTGCGGAGCAGAGGCTAGTTGCCACTTTACGTTACTTGGCGACAGGGAGAAGTCTTTAGGACTTGAAGTTCTCGACAGGCATCTCCCCCCAAGCTCTGGGAATCATAATCCCAGAGACCTGTTCTGCCATTATTCAGGTCCTGCAGAAGGACTATATGAAGGTAAGTTTTATCCTTTAACATTACATGATATGTATTAAATGTTTGCTAATGTATTGTCTAAATGTCCTCGTTACCTAATTACCATGCTTGGAATATGCTGTGAATGTCCCCTTTATCTTCATGCATGCCTGTTTTTTTATAATAATCATTTTTTGCCCTACATGCATATTTACCTTCAATAACCTCCCCACCATGCAATCCTGGGTCCATTTATATCTCTAGCCTATAGTCCCTTGAACAATGTATATTGTCAGCTCCATTGTACTGTTTGACCCTCCCCCACCCCCTCAAATGTTTGCAACTGTCAGGTGTGTTTTTTACCCAAATTAGAACCCCTCCCGCACCCCCTCAAATGTTTGCAACTGTCAGGTGTGTTTTTTACCCAAATTAGAACCCCTCCCCCACCCCCTCAAATGTTTGCAACTGTCAGGTGTGTTTTTTACCCAAATTAGAACCCCACCCCCTCAAATGTTTGCAACTGTCAGGTGTGTTTTTTACCCAAATTAGAACCCCTCCCCCACCCCCTCAAATGTTTGCAACTGTCAGGTGTGTTTTTTAACCAAATTACAACCCCTCCCCCCACATTCAAATTGATCAATGGGCCATCAGAGGGGGTGAGTAATCTTATAAGTGGGCCTTATGTTTTTTATAATTAAAAGAAAAAAAACACATATTAATAATGTTCGACTGCTGTTGTTCAAGAATGTTTTTGTGTAATCTGATATCCAAGTTATGTTTAAAAGTACTTATCTTATTTTTTTTATTGTTTCACTCCACAGTTTCCTTCCAGTACATAGGAATGGCAGACTGTGGCCTCCCAGTTCGCTGACCGTTGGGACTTTCCCAACTGTGTTGGGGCGATTGATGGGAAGCATGTCCGCATTGTGTCACCACCCCATTCGGGGTCTTATTTCTACAATTATAAGGGGTTCCATAGTGTAGTTTTGATGGCGGTGGTCTCGGCACATTTGGAATTTCTGTTCGTGGATGTGGGGAAGAACAGCCGGTGTCTGATGGAGGAGTCTTTGCACAGACCCAGCTGTGCCAGCGTCCCCAGACTGGTGGCCTGAGATTGCCACCTGATGACCAGAATGTGGATGGATTCCTCTCGGCGAGCACTTGATGAGGCCCTTCCCCCAAAGGACACTCACCCCTGAGAGGAGGGTATTTAATTACCGGCTGGCCAGAGCAAGAAGAGTTGTGGAGAATGCCTTTGGGATTCTGGCCAGCCGGTTCCGTTTGTTCCTCTCGGCCATAAATCTGGCGGACTATAAAATAAATCATGTGATAATGGCTTGCTGCATTCTCCATAATTATTTGAGAAGACATTCTGCTACATATATGACCTCTGTTGGGCATGAGGCCGGACTTGTAGTTAAACAAACACTCACAGGCCTGGAAAGTGGCCGTATTGGCTTGGCCACCCAAACCGCATGTCAAGTGCATGACCGATATGTTAATTATTTTACTGGTCGGGGGGCCATTGCTATTCAACAAGAGCTATAATTTCTTACAAAAATAAAGGAAAAAAAAATTGATAAAATATCTTCTTTTTATTCTTGTTTGCATTTAGTTTTGTCTGTCTCCTAGTGCACTTGTAGTGGCAAGTGCATTTCCCTTTAGTTAATAAGGCCCTTTGTCACTGTAACCACACAAAAATTATCAAAACATCTTATTGATAAATAATCAGCCACACACATTGTAGTAGTAACAAAATTTTACTGTGTGCACATTGAAAGGTGCATTTTTTGGAAACGTGTTTATTTTATTTATTTATTTTTTTCAAAAAACAATCTTTTCTTTTTTTTGTTATTTTAGGCATATTTCCACAGAAATAGACCTTCTTTACAAAATTACAAATAACAACAGTGTTTTTAAAAACATACCCAAAAAAAAAAGAACTTACAAAGTTCAACATGTTAAAGAGGAGTTCCACCCAGGCGGGCCATTAAAAAAAAAAAAATTAAAAGTCAGCAGCTACAAATACTGCAGCTGCTGACTTTTAATTGGACACTTACCTGTCCCTGGGTCCAGCGATGCGGGGGATCGAAGCCCCGCTCGTCCCCCCCCTCCGCTCGTCGGCGCCGGCATTTCAACTGTGGGCGCCGGGCTGTGGCTTCACAGCCTGGCACCCACTGCGCATGCGCTAGCGGTGCCGCGCGCCGTGATTGGCCGCTCAATCACCTGGGACCTGTAATGGGTCCCAGATGATTGACAGGAGGGAGGGAGAAGAGCCGAGCCCTTCCTGTGCCAGGGGGAAGTGATGTCACCAGCCCAGGCAGAGGAAGGGGCAGACTACGAGGGACCACCTAGCAACAGGCATTTAGAGGTGAGTAAAAAAAAAAAAATATCCAAATGTTTTTTTGTTTTTTTTTTAGAATTTTTTAGATATGTTTGTTTTTTTGGGTGGAACCCCACTTTAATAACGGTGCTGGTGATGTCACCCTTGTAAAGTCTAAAATTTGCAGATGCTCAAAATTGGATATTAAAAAAGGTTCAAGTCAACATGTGCTGTCTCCCATCATGGGGGAGCAATGTACGTGTTTTGTGTGGGCAATCCCTTTGTTCCTCTCACAAACAAACATTTTTATGATGTAGGGGTTGCAAACACAAAACAAGTACATTGATATACCCTGATGGAAGATAGCACATGATGACAAACCGTGTGCATCTGCAAATTTTTTTTTTTTTTTTTTAAAACATTACAAAATTTACGAAAAAATAAACTTGACAATGGAATGAAGAACATGATTGATGTTTTTAGGCAAAACTTTATTATATTCTGCCCAAAACATCAATCATGTTCTTCATTTCCTGTTGCATGGTGTCCAGCCGATGTCTCATGCTGTCAATTTGGTCACGCATTTGATCAATTTGGCCATTCCACACCATTATCTGGCCAATAAGTCTTTGTGCACTGTCTGTGCTAAATGGCTCGTCCGCTTGGCCTTCCACAACCAGAACCTCACCTAAAATGTGTGGATAAAAAAATGGGTTAAAATATGCACGCCTAAATAGATTACCTTAAGCTGGGGTGTCAGTCACTCACTTGGCGGGGTTGAAATCTCGCACACTTCCTCCACCTCTCCTTTCTCCAGCTCGTCGGGTGGGCGTGGTCTTGGGCTGGGGCTTGGGGTATATTCAGCTTCAGGCTTGTGACTTGGGGGGGTCCTGGGATCCTTGGACTGTTGTCTGAGTCTTTTCTCCCCTATGATAATTAAACAAAAGGTATAGTTAAAACACAGTGATATTTCTTTTTTTTTAAAATAATATGAAACGTTGGTTAGGAGTTGGGGATAATTGTCATTTTTTGGCCACAAAAAATTTAGAAGACAGGATGAAAATTCCCTCTGAACAAAATATCTAAACAATACACATTTTCAGGCAAGTTTCACAGATGCAGACACCTCAATGATCTCCTATGTGTATTACCCCTCAAAAATTTCCTTATGGTCACATAGTACACTAGTGCTCGTGAGTCCGGATGTGGACACAGCTGCTGTGTCCTGTCCTTACATTACACTGAATCATTTTTGAAGAAGCATTATATTTTCAAACACATCTACACAACATCACCACATTTTTGGAATACGACAAATTCTCAAGACCTAAATGTATATCCAACCCTGTACCATCGTTTTTGGCGAAAAAAATATGTCATTTTCATATGTATTTTACGAAGAACGGTCTTTACGAACGATGCTGTATAAACAAAAAAAATATGGATCAGCATGCAAGTTAAGTATCTCAATAGGAAAACACAACAAGTACTTACTTTTTTTAAGCAGCTTCTTTATTCACCAATATTGTTCAGGCTCCCTACTTTTGAGGTCAGACCACCGCTTCCTCAATTGATCTTTAGCCCGTTTAGTGCCAAATTTTGCTTCTAGAGCAGAGACAACTCAGGCCATTATTTTGTCTTTATGCATATTGGGTCGGGTGTACGGTCCTTTTTTCCCATCGTGGTCCTCCCTTCTCAATAGGGACACCATCTCCACCATCTCTTCAAAAGCCATGTTGGTGGCCTTATATCTCCTCCTGGATGTGGATGGTTGTGGCTCTGGGCTTTCCTCCGCGCTACTTCCAGATAATCTCTCCGCCATCTTTCTCTATATACTCCCACTGCGCAATGAAGAGTGAAGGGGCGGGGACAAATCGTACTAAAGAACGTCAGGGGTGGGCGACGCAGGCGGAGCATGACACATGCGCAGTGTATATAAAGCTATTACAATGGCCTACGTATGTCCGTGCGGAAGTAGCGAGCATCAGAAACGAAGGTAAGATGAAACGTGGGGGTGTGTGTGTGTGTGTTTGGTGAGTGTGTTTTGTGTGTGTGTGTGTGTGTATATGTGTCCCCTAGATTCTGCCAAAAATAATCCTGGGAGTTCTGACTGACATTACAGTTTTTATCTTGTGTCTTGTCTTTCAGCAAAAATGAATCCCTTTAAGGAGGCTGATATTTTGTCAAGATTCATTGATTTGTATCAGGAAAACAAAAACCTGGGAGAGGTCAAACACCCATTATATTTCAATCGAGATGTAAGGAAGGCAACACTGGACACACTTTTGGAATTTGTGAAGACTCGAGTCCCCCAGGCAGACCTCAAGTTTGTGGACAAGAAAATTAATATCTTGCGCAATATGTACAAGCGGGAACACAATAAGATCCAGGAGTCTCTGAGATACGGAGCAGCAGCCGGCCAGGTTTATGTCCCCAAGCTGTGGTATTACCAAAAAATGCGATTTCTGGATGACCAGACAGAAGCAAGGCAATCACTTTCGATTCTTCCCCCCACCCTTCCCTCCAGCCTTCCCTCCACCTCCACCCCAGCTGAGGAGTCCCAGGAAGAACTTGGCCCTTTCATCCTTGATGAAGTGGATGTGCCCAGCTTCAGCCAGGTATCCTTTTTTGTTGAATTTGTGATTATGTAAATATTAATGATGTAAACGTCTCAAATTTTTAAGTGCTTCAGAAAAAATGATATCATCACAAATATTAATATGTAGACATATCACGAGACAGTAGTGGCCAAAAATATGATTCAGCATAGGTGTGCGCAGCCTCTTGCATTAGAGTGTGCACCCCAAAGCTCAAATACATATGCATGTGTATATGTACTGATGGTGTCAGTAGGGCAGTGGACAGTGTCAGTAATTTTTTGTTTTATTCTTTTTAAATTATTTTATTTTGTAAATTTTTTTTTTTTGGATGAAATATCAGTGGTCTAAACAGGGGGGAATATGCACCACACAGGACGATTAGGGTGTGCCCAGGCACACCTGGCACACCCTGTGCGCACGCCTATGTACTTCAGATATTAGTGAGCAGCTGAAATAATGGTGGGGTCAAATAGATAGCCTTTACTATTTGTTTCAAATTATATTTGCAAGTCATGAGCTGAAAACTGTGTGTGATTGCGTAACCCAAAATTACAACTATGTCACTTTTTTTTACCCAGGATGAGCTCAGCCAGGAGGAGGCCTTGCCCAGTGGGAGAGAGGAGGAGGCCTTGCCCAGTGGGAGAGAGGAGGAGGAGGCTGTGGCTGGGCCCAGTAGAAGCCGCACGGAGTGTCAGGTGCCTCCCCTCCGCATTACCACCAAAAGGCCCAGAAAAATGACCCAAACTGAGGAGGAATCACTAGCCCTCATTCGTGAAGCCAGCAAAATCATCAGCACACCACCGAATGCAGAAGAGGCGTATGGGACATATATGGCCAGCAGATTGCTGGAACTCGAAAAGGGGCAACGCCTCCTCTGTGAGGGTCTGATTTTTCAGGCCTATCAGAAGGGCTTGAGAGGGGAGCTTACTGCTAAAATATATCTAGCAGATGAAGCCACTCCTCCTCCTCCTCCTCCAGCCCCAAGTACACCACCAGAGGCACAGCCTCCAAGGAAGGCTGCAGAGAAGCGCGGAGGGAATGCTGCAGAGAAGCGTGTAGGGAAGGCTCCACGGAAGAGTCGAAAGTGATTGCCTGGCTTCTGTCTGGTCTGACTGTGCTCCCTGTGCTCCCTAGTCGCAAGATACCAATTTTCTTGTCCTAAAACTTGATGTGTGTCCTGGGGGACGAAAAGGCATCACAGATTCCAAAAGTGTCTCCAGTGTTGCCTTCCTCATTTTTTTTCCCCAAAATAAATGGATTTTTTCTTTACCTTACATTATTGACTATGTGTTTTGATTCCAAAACGACATTTGGTTTGGGAGTAGGCAGGTAAGGTCAAAAAGACTATGTGTGTTTTTTCCAAAAGGCTAAATTATTTTGAAAATCAAGTGCAAAGTACTAGTGAAAAGTGCACTTTAGAAATTGCACTGCAAGTGCACTTGTTGGAAGTGCAGTCGCTGTAAATCTGAGGGGAAGATCTGAAATGAGGGGACGCTCTGCTGATTTTATCATACAATCATGTGCAAGAGAAAGGTTTGTTTGTTTTTTGGGGTTCCTTGCATGTGCCCCTCGGATCCACAGCGAATGCACTTTAAAATGCTCTTTCTGTGCAATTCCAAGTACAATTTGCACTTGTAGTGAAAAATGAATTTGCCTTTGGAAAATAAACCCCCCTATGTCTAATTAACAAGGGACACCAACCTCATTAAGGTTCATTAAAACAACACAAAATATTAAGGTTATTGTGGTAACTTGAAACTCCAAAACTAAAAAAAAAAAAAAAAAAAAAAACATTTTGTATAATTTAGCACACATTGTAAAATAGATAGTGTTTAAAAAAAAGAAAGATGAGTCCAAAATCTAATTTAATACTTTGTTTATGGAGATCTGGCTTTTTAAAAATATCATATTAGTCATGGCATGTGGATAAATCATGAAGAAAGTAGTTTGTGAGAACTCTGTGTGAATATAAAGCAGCAAAACAACTTAATTCCTCTCGCATTATAAAGAAAAAAAAAGCGCTGTATTAAAATATCACAGAAGAGGAATGTGCTAGCTTCAATAGGAAGGCTAGTTTTACCAGACCGAGCGCTTCCGTCTTGTACTTACTTCAGAGCATGCGTGAGTTTTGGTCCGTCGGACTAGCACACAGACGACCAGTTTGTCCGCTAGAAAGCAGAGTCCGTTGGATAGATTTGAAACATGTTTCAAATCTAAGTCCGTCAAACTTTTGAGAAAACAAAGTCCGCTGGAGCCCACACACGATCGAATTGTCCGACGAAATCTGGTACGCCGGACCAAGTCTGCCTTAAAGTCCGCTTGTGTGTACGCGGCATAACTTTCACGCAAACCAATCTACACTTATTGTAATATTTTTTTTATCAAAGACATGTAGCAGAATACATTTTGACCAAAACGTATGAAGAAATTAGATATTTACATTTTTTTATTGGATATGTTTTGGAGCAGAAAGTAAAAAAAAATTGTTTTTTTTTTCAAAAATTTCTGTCTTTTTTCGTTTAGATCGCAAAAAATGCAAAATCAAGTGGTGATTACAAACAACCAAAAGAGAGCTTTATTTGTGTGAAAAAAAATATACAGATTTAGTTTGGGTACAGCATTGCAATTACAAGTTAAAGTACCACAGTGCTAAATAGCAAAAACTTCCCTGGTCATGAAGAGAGTAAAATCTCCTGGAGGTCAAGTCGTTAAAAAAAAAAGTTTACAATAATTTTAATGTTTATTTCCGCTTTAAGTGTAATAATGTCACAGACTTTGCATAGCCAGTTTGAAGGAGTATGGCAGGATTAGCAGAGAAGGGTGCATCTGCAATGCTAGCTGAATACTGTCTGTGCTATGCCTAGTAGGTGGAAGATGATATACTTATGCAGCATACACACGATTGGAATTTTCGTCAGGAAAAATCTTGGATGGTTTTTCCGACGGAATTCCACTCAAGCTTGGCTTGCATACACACGGTCACACAAAAGTTCTCTGAACTTTCGACCATCAAGAACGCGGTGACGTGCAACACATACGACAGCACTGAAAAAGGGAAATTCCATACAAAGCGCGCCACCCTTTGGGCTCCTTCTGCTAATCTCATGTTTATCTCGTGTTAGTAGAAGTTTGGTGAAAGACGATTCATGCTTTTCAGCCTCATGCTTATCTGATCGTTACTGCTCTTCAGTTTGTGCTTGTAGGTTTGTATCTGTTCTTCAGTGCGTGTAGTCAGTTCGCATCTGGGTTTCAGTGCATATTATTATAGTACGTATTTGTTTTTCAGTGCGTTCTTGTCCGCTCGTATCTGATTTTCAGCTCGCTCTTCTCAGGCCTTTCTGTTTTTCAGTGCTTTCTGTTAGTTCGTTCTAAACAGCCGACCGTTTTGAAGCAATGTTGCGGTTACGTACTCGTCATAGAGTTTGTACTATGTTGTGGGGGCTTGGTGTTGGGTTTTTGCTTTGACCCAAGCCCAGTGTATGAACAGGGTGGGGAGGAGTTCATGGACCCAGAATTGGTTGCTCCAGCGTGACCAATTCGTTCATATGCCTTTGTTGCGGGAGATTCAGGAGAATAATCCTGATGATTTCAGTAATTTTCTCCGGATGACAGACCCCATTCTCCGGATGACAGACCCCATTCACCGTCTGTTGGCTTTGCTGTCCCCTTATATTACGAAGCAGGACACCTGCATGCCGCAAGCCATTACTCTGGAGCAGAGGCTCGTCGCCACGTTGCGGTACTTGGCGACAGGGAGAAGTCTGCAGGACCTCAAGTTCTCCACAGGCATCTCCCCCCAGGCTCTGGGGATCATTATTCCAGAGACCTGTTCTGCCATCATACAGGTTCTGCAGAAGGAATATATTAAGGTAAGTTTTCTCCTTTAACATCACATTCTATGTATTTAATGTTTGCTAATGTATTGTATTTCTTTCATTATTCCCTAATTACCATGAATGTAATATGATGTGAATGTCCCCTTTTTCCTCATGCATGCTGTAAGCTTTTAATGCTCCTTTTTTGTCCTTCATGCATATTTGCCTTCACTAACCTCCCCAGCATGCTAACCTGGGCCCATACACACCTAGCCTACTCACTTAACAATGTATTTTGTCAGCTCCATAGTACTTTACCCTAAATACCCCCTAAAATGTGTACAAATGTTATTGTTGTCCTTAAATTCAGGCAGAGTGCCAGAGGCTTTTTTTTTGGGTCCCAAACTCATCTAGAACCCCCCATCTAAAATTTTTACAATGGGCCATCAGAGGGGGTGAGGAATCTGATAAGTGTACCTTATCTTTTTGTCTTTAAATACTCCTTCAAATAAATGTTATACTGATGTTGGCCAAGAATGTATGTGTCTAATCTGCTTGGAATGTTATGTGCAAAAGTAGTAATTTAATTTTTTCTGGTTTGACTCCACATATTCCTTCAACGCCACAGGAATGGCGGACTGTGGCCTCCCAGTTTGCCGACCGTTGGGACTTTCCCAACTGCGGAGGGGCAATCGATGGGAAACCTGTTAACATCGTCCCACCACCCCACTCGGGGTCATACTATTTTAACTATAAGGGGTTTCATAGTATTGCGTTGATGGTGGTGGTCTCGGTGACATATGAGTTTTTATATGTGGACGTGGGGAAGAATGGCCGGATGTCGGATGGTGGAGTCTTTGCCCAGACCGAATTCTACCAACGTCTCCAGAGTGGTGGCTTGGGATTGCCACCTCCGGAAGAGAACGTGGAAGGACTCCCGTTTGTGTTTGTCGTAGATGAAGCATTTGGCTCAGGGTGAACATCTGATGAGGCCATTTCCCCAGAGGACCCTCACCCCGGAGAAGATGTTTTTTAAGTACCGGCTGGCCAGAGCCAGAAGAGTGGTGGAGTATGCATTTGGTATAATGGCCAGCCAGTTCCGCCTATTCCTTATGGCAATAAACATGGCGGAGTATAAACTGAATCACCTAGTGCTAGCGTGCTGTATTCTCCATAATTATTTAAGGAGAAATGCTCCAAATTATGTGGCCTCAGTTTGGCCTGAGGCCGCAATTCAGGACATAAATACAGGGACGGCCCTGAAAGCTGGCCGTCCTGGCTTGCCCCCCCAAAGCACCCGTGATGTGCGGCAAAAATATCTGGACTATTTTACGGGTAGGGGGCAATTGCTATGCCAGCAAATTTTTGATTCTATTATAAAATAAAAAAATTAGTTTAATCTGAAATCATCTTGAATTTGATTTACCGCTTGTGTTTCTTTTAGCTGTCTCCTAGGTTCTCCTAGTGCACTTGTAGTGCCAAGTGGATTTTGCTTTATTAAATAACCCCCATTGTCACTGTAAACACCAACTTAATACAAAAACCGGTATTGAGCATTGAAAGAAGAAGCCACACATTATTGAGTATAAAAACTTTTACTCTGTGCACATTCACATGTGCGTTGTAAAACATTTTTCCACCAAAAATACATCTTTGTTTAATTAAGTTTGACATTTTTAGTTTTATATTTTTTGCAATAACACGCATGTTTCAAACCATAACATACACAACTCTGGAACTTACAAAGTTCAACGAACAAAAAGTGAAGGCAATATCAGACATTAGTATGTCAAAACTGTGTTGATATTGCCTTCATCAGATGGGGTGATGTCACCCCTGTAAAAGCCAAATTTTGAAGATGCACAAAAATTGGGATTCAAAATTGGGATTTACCTCCTGATCCCATGCCTAATGTCAACATGTGCTAGCTCCCATCATGGGGGATCAAAGGATGTGTTTTGGGAGTGCAACCCCTTCCTCTCACCTACTTGACTTGCGAGGAATAGGTTGCACCCACAAAACGCATACATTGATATCCCTTGATGGCAGATAGCACATGGGATGCATCTTCAAAATTTGGCGTTTAAAATGTATTAAAACTTTAGAAAATTTCTCCCAAAAATGATAAAATTGTGTCATTTTGTTGTTATTTAGATTCACCCGAATACATCAATCATGTTCTTCAGTTTTTGTTCAAAAATTATTGTTTTTTTGCTTGATGATGTCTAAATCCCGACTACACACCATTATGTCCTGGATTAGCATTTGTGCACTTTCACTTGTAAAATGTGAATCTTCTTTCACAACATGCACATCACCTAAAATAAAAAAACACACCATGCATTAGAAATATGCAGGCATACATCTATTACCTGAAGCTGTGGTCTCAGACACTCACCTGTTGTGGTGACTATTTCAACCACCTCTCCTTCCTCCACATCCTCTGGTTTTGTGCTGAGTTCCCCTTCTTTAGTAGGTGGGGGGTACCTGTTGTCCTCAGACATCCCAGCACACAGATATTTGAGGCCAGAAATAGGAATATGAAACATTGCTTGGAAGTGTGGTACTGTCACGTACCTGGTGGGGGAGCCCAGAATGCAAGGAGTAGCCTCTCGTGTGCCTCTGGTTTGAGAGCCCCTGATAGAGAAGACAGGGACTCAAGAGCGCAGGGGGCCACAAGTGCTTGGTAAGTGGCAGGTGTAGAGTTGATCCGGACCTCTGGTGCAGCAGCAGGAGGACTGACAGGAACACTGGATCCACTGGCAGGAACTCAGGAACAACAGGCAACAGGGAGGTGTTCTGTAGTACAACTGAAGCACTGGAACAACTGGTAGATGAACCGGAACTCTTGGCAGGAACACTGGAACTGTAGACTGGATAGAGAAGCACTGCAGCTAGCAGACACCCACGAACAAGCAGGCAGCAGGGAGGTGTTCTGTAGTACCACTGGAAGCAATAGCAAAGTCAGACAGGCCGGGTCAAACACAGGCAAGCAGAGCAGGTACAAAACGGAATCAGGAGAGTAGTCAGGGCACGGACCGGGTCGGCAACAGACAGGCAGGTAATAACTGAAGGATGAGGCAGGAGAATCGTCAGACAAGCCGAGGTCGGGGACTGGCAGCAAACAGGAGAAGTCAGGAAGAAGCCGGGTAACAGGAATCAGGTAAACAGGTATACTGGAAGCTTAGGGTCACAGGGAACGCTGTAGACCGGACAGCAAGGAAGCATGCTGACAGGCACCCTTAAATAGGCCTAATGGCGCCAAAAGCTGTTACACTGCACGTCTGCGCGCCGCCGCGTGCACACGTGCACGCCCGAGTACCGATCGTACGTGCCCGTTCGTCTCACCGTGTACCCGCGTACACCCGCTCGTATTAGCGCGCACCCGCATGCGTCCGTTCGCGTCAACGCGCCTCCGAACGTGTCCTCCGGCTCTACTGACAGTAGTTCTGTTAACCGATCTTCCGCCGACGGCTGAACTAACAGGACGTCTTTCATGACATTGCCCCCCCCAAGGGGCAGCCTCCGGATGCCCAACTGTGCCATCTTACTTGGATGAGATCTTTTAAAGGCAAGAATCAACCTCCTAGCATGGATGTTGGACTCCGGCTCCCAGGAGTTTTCCTCAGGCCCATACCCCTTCCATTTTACCAAGAACTGGACTTGATTACGTCTCTTCCTACAATCCAGAATGGACTCAACCTCATATTCGGTTTCTCCGTCAATGATCACGGGTTCAGGGGGATCGACCCTCCGGTTGACAAAAGGATCAGGAACTGCAGGTTTGAGTAGGGCAACATGAAAGACCGGGTGAATCCGGAATGATTCTGGTAGCTTTAGTTCGTAGGCCACATTATTAATTTTTCTTGTCACTGGAAAAGGACCCACGAACTTGGGACCCAATTTTTTGGAAGGACAAGCCAATCTTAGATTCAAAGTGGATAGCCAAACAAAATCTCCAGGTTTAAGATCAAGCTCCCCCCTTCTCTTCTTGTCAAACACCTCTTTGTTGTAGTTCTGGGTCCTTGCTATAGTCTCTTGCAGAAGCTTATTATTTGATTCGAAGAAGTTTAGGTTTTCTTGAACAGCTGGTACTGGACACTCCGGAATGTTAGTGGACAAGAACAGAGAATGGAACCCATAATTTGCAAAAAATGGTGCTTGTTTTGTAGCGGAATGAACAGAGTTGTTGTATGCAAATTCGGCAAGGGGAAGAAGCGGAGCCCAATCATCCTGGGTGAACGAGGAAAAGCAGCGCAGATATTGCTCCAGCGTCTGATTCGTTCTCTCCGTCTGGCCATTTGTTTGGGGGTGATAGGCAGAAGAGAAGGCAAGATCAATTTTCAGGGATTCACAAAGAGCTCTCCAAAACCTAGAGGTGAATTGTACCCCCCGATCAGAAGTAATATTGGCAGGGATGCCATGAAGCCTCACCACCTCCTTAATAAATGTCCTGGCAGTTTCAGCAGCAGTAGGGGTACCTTTCATTGGTAGGAAATGTGCCATCTTGGAAAATCTATCCACTATTACGAAGATCATAGTGTAGCTTTCAGAGGGTGGCAACTCGACAATAAAATCCATGGAGATCATCCTCCATGGCTTCTCCGGGACAGATAGTGGTTTTAACAGGCCCCAGGCTTTAGACTTATTACCCTTATTTTGGATACAGGTGACACATGCTTCCACGTAGTCCTTGCAGTCCTTTCTTAATGATGGCCACCAGAACGTGCGCTGAAGATGTTCAGATGTCTTATGTACTCCGAAATGGCCGGCTAACATATGGTCATGGCAAGAACTAAGAGCTGCCGTTCACACCTCCTGAGGTACGAAGATCCTATCCTTAAACCACAGAAGATCATCTCTGGCCTGTAGGGTTGTATCAGGTGGAGTGGAAACGTTCCTGGAGGCTTGCTTGATCTGTGACAGTAGATCCCCTTGGAGTAACAGAAAGTTCCCTGAGGACAAGATGGTATCTGGCGGAGAAGGTGCTTCCGAATCACTGTACATCCGTGACAGAGCGTCAGGCTTGATATTTTTTGACCCGGGACGGTAGGTAATATGGAAAGAAAATCTAGTAAAGAACAGTGCCCATCTGGCCTGTCGTGGTTTCAACCTCTTGGCAGTCTTTAAATATTCTAGATTCTTGTGATCTGTATAAACAAGAATCGGGTGGGCTGCTCCCTCTAACAGGTATCGCCATTCTTCCAGCGCAGCTTTGATCGCTAACAATTCTCGATCACCCACATCATAGTTCTTTTCTGCTTCCGATAATTTACGGGGATAAAAAGCGACTGGGTGCAGAAGAGCCCTAGGCCCCTGTCTTTGGGAGAGTACTGCACCGACCGCTATCTCCGATGCGTCCACCTCCAGGATGTAGGGAAAGGGAATCAGGATGTTTTAAAACTGAGGCTGAGACAAACAGATCCTTCAGTGTAGTAAAGGCCATCTGAGCTTCCGTAGACCAGTGGAACTTGAGGCCCTGTTGGGTTAATTTTGTAATGGGAGAAATGATGGTGGAGAATTACTTGATGAATTTTCTATAAAAATTCCCAAATCCCACGAAACGTTGAATCCCTTCTTTGTCAGTAGGAGCGGGCCAGTCCAGAATGGCAGAGACCTTCTGAGGATCCATTTTGATGCCTTCCACAGAGATAATAAGACCAAGGAACTGAATACTCTCCTGCTCGAAGACACATTTCCCAGGCTTGGCATAAAAGGCCGTGCAGGCGAAGTCGGGTCAAAACGTTTCTGACATGTTCACGGTGTTCAACTAGGGAAGAGGAGAAGATTAGAATGTCATCTAGATAAATAACAACAAACAGGTCAAGGTAGTCTCTGAAAATGTTATTTACAAAATGCTGAAATGTAGCAGGAGCATTACAAAGTCCGAAAGGCATGACTAAATATTCGAAGTGCCCAAACCGGGTACGGAAAGCAGTCTTCCATTCGTCTCCCTTGCGAATGCGGACAAGATTGTAGGCACCCCGAAGATCTAATTTAGAAAACACTGCTGCAGACCCCAGTCTCTGAAAAAGTTCTGGCACTAATGGTAAGGGATAACGGT
The DNA here is from genome assembly GCA_037952925.1 of Lithobates clamitans. NCBI lineage: Eukaryota > Metazoa > Chordata > Amphibia > Anura > Ranidae > Lithobates > Lithobates clamitans. The sequence continues at coordinate 420,663 of JBBGZY010001840.1, read as the reverse complement.
TCTTGATCGTGATTTTATTGAGTGCCTGATAATCCACACAAGGGCGCAATGAATGGTCCTTCTTTTCCACAAAAAAGATTCCTGCTCCTGCCGGGGACGTGGAGGGTTGGGTGAAGCCTTTCTTTAGATTGTCGTCAATGTAAGTCTTTAATACTCCTAGTTCTAACTCTGATAAAGGTAATATTCTCCCAAAAGGAATCTCTGCCCCTGGGAGAAGCTCAATCGGACAGTCATATGGCCGGTGGGGAGGAAGGGTCTCGGCCCCTTTTTGACTGAAAACGTCCAGAAAGCTATGGTAGACTTCGGGTACAACTTGACGGGTCTCGGCATCAGTTTCCATGCACAACAGGGCAGAGGGAGCTTGAGTAACTTCTGGTAGACAGTGTTGGTGGCAATAGGAGGAGGGAAACTCAATTTTCCCTGAGGCCCAGTCAACTTGTGGGTTATGGGCCTTGAGCCATGGTATGCCCAATATGATGGGGAATAAAGGAGATTCAATGACATCCAGACAAAGTAGCTCTTGATGAGTGCCAGCAATGGTGGTGAGCATGGGTACTGTTTCCTGGGTTACTGGTCCTGATCTGAGGGTAGAACCATCGGCCAGATATATGGAAAGTCCTTTCGCCTTGGGCCGGATGGGAATGTGATGTCTGGAAGCGAAGGACAAGTCTATAAAGCCACTGCAGGCCCCGGAATCAATGATAGCGCTGGTTGGTATATTCCCTCCTGGGAGCTGTAAAAGAAGCGGAACAGCCAGGTGAGAAATATTATTCAGTGCAGCTGGGGTAAGAGCAAGAGAGACAGAGAGGCACTTACGAAGCTTGGCCGGGCATGTTCGTACAAAGTGTCCGGGTTCCCCGCAATATAGGCACAGGTTACCAGCCCGACGGCGTTGACGCTCTTTAGGAGTGAGGGATGGCTGTAAGAGTCCCAGCTGCATTTGTTCCGGTGTATCTGAGGTCATGGTAGTAGAAGCTGGAGGAGCGGTGTGGGGAGAACTAGGCACCCGGGGCAGCATCCAGACAGGACGAGCAGGACCAGAAGATGGCTCCGTACGTCGTTCTCTCAAGCATCTGTCTATTTGGATGGAAAGGTCTATGAGGTCCTCTAAAGTCTCAGGAATGCCCACTCGGGCTAGTTCATCCTTCAAGGTTTCTGAATAGCCCATACGGAACTGATACCGTAGGGCGGCGTTGTTCCAGTTTGTGTCGGAACTCCAGCGTCTGAATTCTGACACATAGTCCTCAACAGGTCTGCGGCCTTGCTGTAGTGTGTGCAAGGCTGCCTCTGCCGTGGCGGTCAGCTTTGGGTCTTTATATAGTGATGACATAGCCTGAAAGAAGGTATCCAGGGTATCAAGTGAGGTATCTTTCTTTTCTAATAAGCGATGGGCCCAGGACTGGGGCTCGCCGGTCAGCAACGAGATCACGAACCCCACCTTGGTGGCTTCCAGGGAGAAAGTGCTTGGTTGAAGGGCAAAAAAGAGCTCACACGAGTTGCGGAAGGACCTGAATTTGCTCCGGTTACCCGAAAATCTTTCAGGCGTGGGGACCCTGGGTTCAGGCGGCAACATGACCACTGATGGTGAAGCAGAAGTCCCGGATACTGGAGGTGTAGAAGCGGCTAGGGCCTGGACTCGGCCTTCCAGCTGGGTGTAGCCTTCTTGTAGGCTTTTTACTGCCTGGGTAAGTCCAGCAAGATGGCGGCAGAGTTCATCCATGGGAGAGGCTCCCTGCGTGGGCTCAGACATGGCTGTCCGGTACTGTCATGTACCTGGTGGGGGAGCCCAGAATGCAAGGAGTAGCCTCTCGTGTGCCTCTGGTTCGAGAGCCCCTGATAGAGAAGACAGGGACTCAAGAGCGCAGGGGGCCACAAGTGCTTGGTAAGTGGCAGGTGTAGAGTTGATCCGGACCTCTGGTGCAGCAGCAGGAGGACTGACAGGAACACTGGATCCACTGGCAGGAACTCAGGAACAACAGGCAACAGGGAGGTGTTCTGTAGTACAACTGAAGCACTGGAACAACTGGTAGATGAACCGGAACTCTTGGCAGGAACACTGGAACTGTAGACTGGATAGAGAAGCACTGCAGCTAGCATACACCCACGAACAAGCAGGCAGCAGGGAGGTGTTCTGTAGTACCACTGGAAGCACTAGCAAAGTCAGACAGGCCGGGTCAAACACAGGCAAGCAGAGCAGGTACAAAACGGAATCAGGAGAGTAGTCAGGGCACGGACCGGGTCGGCAACAGACAGGCAGGTAATAACTGAAGGATGAGGCAGGAGAATCGTCAGACAAGCCGAGGTCGGGGACTGGCAGCAAACAGGAGAAGTCAGGAAGAAGCCGGGTAACAGGAATCAGGTAAACAGGTATACTGGAAGCTTAGGGTCACAGGGAACGCTGTAGACCGGACAGCAAGGAAGCATGCTGACAGGCACCCTTAAATAGGCCTAATGGCGCCAAAAGCTGTCACACTGCACGTCTGTGCACCGCCGCGTGCACACGTGCACGCCCGAGTACCAATCGTACGTGCCCGTTCGTCTCACCGTGTACCCGCATACACCCGCTCGTATTAGCGCGCACCCGCATGCGTCCGTTCGCGTCAACGCGCCTCCGAACGCGTCCTCCGGCTCTACTGACAGTAGTTCTGTTAACCGATCTTCCGCCGACGGCTGAACTAACAGGACGTCTTTCATGACAGGTACAATTGTCTGTTTTGGCAGAGTTCCAAGCTGAAGTCATTTTTTTTTCCCTTTATAAAGCTGGAATACTTACCTTTTTTGGACAATATTCACACATGGAGACACCCCTAGTATCCCCTGGAGCACCTGTGTGGGACACCCTAAAAAGTTTGTTCTGGTGTCCCACACTAGTGCTCCTGCGTCCAGATGTGTAAACAGCTGCTGAGTGTCCTCTCCTTACATTACACTGAATCAAGTTTGCATTTCATTCTAGTTACAAACACATCTAGACAACAATGTACTAAACTTATTTTAATACAAATTGGCATGACCAAATGTAGTTAACCTGCATCTGCAAAAAACATTTTATTATTAGTGGGCAAACGAATGATGTTTACTACGACTGATTACTGTGCCCACAAGCCTGAAAGTTGCCATTTTAAACTGTACAGAAAAGCACATGGAGCAGCATGCAAGTAAAAATAATAATAATAAAAGGAACACAGGACAATTACTTACTTTTTAGAAGCAGTTTCTTGTTCCTTCTGTACTGATCCTGCTCTTTCGATTTCAGGTCTGACCAGTGATTCCTCAGTTGCTCCTTGGATCGCCGTACCCCAAAATTCCTGTGCAGACTTCTCACAACTTTAGACATGATCTTGGCCTTTCTCACATTTGGGTTTAGATAAGGTCCATACTTTCCATCATAGTCGGCCCTCTTCAAGATGTTCACCATCTCCACCATCTCTACAAAGGCCATATTTGAGGCCTTAAATCTCCTCTGGGATCGGGACGTTTTGGGCTCCGGGCTTTCCTCGTCGTTACTGGAATTACACACCTGCTGTGTCTCCGCCATGTCCTCTCCCACTGCGTCAAAAGAGAAGGGGCGGGGAGTATTCTAGAAACAACGTCAGGGGCAGGTGACGCGTGCGGATTTTCACGCATGCGCAGTGTATATAAAGCGTAACGTGCGTGCGTCGGACATGTGATCTGTGAGTGGAGGAAGTGCCGATCGTGAGAACAAAGGTAACCTTTTAACTTGGGGCATCGGTGGCCTATATTTCCTCTAGATTGAGGCTTATATTGTGATAAGATTATGAGAGTTTAGCCTGACATTAGGGTTTTTCTCTTGTTTTTTTCTTGCAGAAATAATTAATCCGTTCAAAAAGCCAGAGTTTATGAGCCAGTTTATAGATGGGTACAGGGAGTTGCCCAGTTTGTGGCAAGTCAAACATAATTTATACCATAACAGACCAGCTAGGAAGGCAGCGCTGGAGAAACTGCTGGAATTTGTGAAGACAGAGGTCCCCAACGCAGACAGCAATTCTTTTGGACAGGAAAATTGGTAGCTTGAGGAGCACATACAAGAAGGAGCTTAATAAGGTCCTAGCATCCCAGAGGTCAGGAGTGTATGTACCCAGTCTGTGGTACTACAACAAATTTTCTGGCATTTTCTGGAAGACCAGACTGAAGTGAGGTTATCACTTTCCACACTTCCTTCCACCCCAGCTGAGGCCTCCGAGGACCAACCTTGGCCTTCCAGCCAGAAAGAAGTGGAAGAGCCCAGCTTGAGGCACGTATAGTATTTTTCTACATATTTCTTGTCCTAAAATTAATGATGCTAACTAGATGTTATTATTGATAAGAAATTAATGATTGAACAAAAAGTGTTTTACATATCAATAGACAGTAGTGGCCAAAAATGATTGGGACAAGAATGAAAAATGCTGGTGTCAGAATGATAGTCTTTTCTATTTATTAACATTCAATTTGCAACAGTCATGAGCTGAAAATTGTGTGTGATTGATGAAGCAAAAACTAAAACTATGTCCCTTTTTCATACACGGGAAAGCCTTAGCCAGGATCAGGGTCTGGAATGTGGGAGCCAGGAGGTAGCAGGGGGAAGTGGCAGCCAGGGGGTGGCCGGGCCCAGTAGACTGACCCAATCCCAGGTCCCTCCCCTCCGCCTTCCACCCAAAAGGCCCAGGAAGGGGAGGACCATGGAGGAGGCAGCACTTGCCCTCATTCGGGATGCTCATGCGACCCTAAGAACCCCCCCCCCAGCATTCAAGAGGGCTATGGCTGCATAGTAGCAGCGAAAATGCAGGAAATGGAGAAGGCACAACGCCTCTTATCTGAGAACATAATTTTACAGACCCTAAATAATGGGTTGAGTGGACAAATGACAGAAAATACACACCTTTGTGAGTTTGTCCATCCTCCTCCTCTGCTTACACTTCCTGCCACAACTCGACAAACAAAGCTACAGTGTGCAGGGAAGCGTGTAAGGAAGACAAGAGAGTGATGGCCTGGGTTCAGTCTGGTCTGACAGAAGACACAGGCTGTTGTAGTACCACAGCCTGGGGACATATATGTCATCTGCTGCTGTTCCTGATCTCTTGGATTCCAGGACCAGATTGTGCTCCCTATTGTATGGACTCCTCAGGCTACCAATTTTCATTTTCAAATAGTTGATGTCTGCCCTGGGGTACAAAGGCTTCGCAAATTTCTGCAGTTTCTCCAGCGTTGCCTTCCCTCTTTCTTTTGTTTTCAACAAATACTTGGCTATGTGTTTTTATTAAATAAGGACAGTTTGTTTGTGAGTAGGCAGGTACATTTCAAAAATACAATGTCAAATTAAGAAGGGACACCAACCTCCTTGAGGTTAAAAAATACAAGATAATAATGTTGTTGTGGTAACTTGACACACAAAAAAATAACAAAAAATAGAGATCACTAGAAAATAATTTTTAAATAATCAAAAAAAGGAGATCTTGATTTAACCTCTTCAGCCCTGGACCTTTTGGCAGCTCAATGACCGGATGACTTTTTACAATTTGGCAATGTGCTGCTTTAACTGGTAATTGCGCAGTCATGCAATGTTGTACCCAAACTAAATTTGCGTCCTTTTTTTCCCACAAATAGAGCTTTCTCTTGATGGTATTTGATTGCCTCTGCGATTTTTATTTTTTGCGATATAAACGGAAAAAGACCGAAAATTTTGAAAAAAATGATATTTTCTACATTTTGTTATTAGAAAAATCCAATAAACTTAATTTTAGTCATACATTTAGTCCAAAATGTATTCAGCCACATGTCTTTGGTAAAAAAAATGTCAATAAGCGTATATTTATTGGTTCACGCAAAAGTTATAGCGTCTACAAACTAGAGTACATTTTCTGGAATTTACGAAGCTTTTAGTTTATGACTGCCTCATTTCTTGAGGTGCTAAAATGGCAGGGCAGTACAAAACGCCCTCAAATGACCCCATTTTGGAAAGTAGACACCCTAAGGAAATTGCTAAGAGGCATGTTGAGCCCATTGAATATTACATTTTTTTCCCAAGTGATTGAATAATGACAAAAAAATAAATAAATACATTTTTTTTACAAAAAGTTGTCACTAAATGATATATTGCTCACACATGCCATGGTTATATGTGGAATTGTACCCCAAAATAAATTTTTCTGCTTCCCCTGAGTGTGGGGATACCACATGTGTGGGACTTTTTGGGAGCTTAGCCGCGTACGGGGCCCCCGAAAACCAAGCACTGCCTTCCGGATTTCTAAGGGCGTAAATTTTTTATTTCACTCCTCACTACCCATCACAGTTTTGAAGGCCATAAAATGCCAAGATGGCACAAAACCCAGCCAAATGACCCCATTTTGGAAAGTAGACACCCCAAGCTATTTGCTGAGAGACATGTTGAGTCCATGGAATATGTTATATTTTGCCACAAGTTGCGGGAAAATGACAAACTTTTTTTTTTTTGCACAAAGTTGTCACTAAATGATATATTGCTCACACATGCCATGGGCATATGTGGATTTACACCCCAAAATAAATTCTGCTGCTTCTCCCCAGTAGTGTTTCATTTTTTTTTTCACACAGTATTTGCGCAGTGATTTTTCAAACGCTTTATTTGGGAAAAAGCACACTTTTTAAGATTTTTATGCACTAAAACACACTATATTGCCCAAATGTTTGATGAAATAAAAAATATGATCTTAGGCCGAGTACATGGATACCAAACACGACATGTTTTAAAATTGCACACAAACGTGCAGCAGCAACAAACTGCTTACATTTTTAAAAGCCTTTACAGGTTACCACTTTAGATTTACAGAGAAGGTCTACTGCTATAATTACGGCCCTTGATCTGACCTTCGCGGTGATACCTCACATGCATGGTGCTTTTGCTGTTCACATTTGACGCCAGACCGACGCTTGCGTTCACCTTTGCGCGAGAGCAGGGGGGGCAGGGGTGCTTTTTTTTTTTTTTTTTTATTTGTCTTGCTTTTTTATCTTATTTTTTTTATTAGACCCTAGATCTCTCCTCTGCCCTCAAAGCATCTGACCACACCAAGATCGGTGTGATAAAATGCTTTCCCAATTTCCCAATGGCGCTGTTTACATCCGGCGAAATCCAAGTCATGAAATGCTCGTAGCTTCTGGTTTCTTAGGCCATAGAGATGATTGGAGCTGTTCTGGTCTCTGATCAGCTCTATGGTCAGCTGGTGGAACCACCGGATGCATTCTCAGGTCCCCTGTTGGGACAGGAGAGCCAGAGAAAACCATGGAAGATGGTGGGGGGGGGACATTCCCTCCCACTGCTTGTAAAAGCAGTCTAGAGGCTAATTAGCCACTAGGATTGCTTTTAAATGAAAGCCGACCGCTGGCTGAAAAGAATGATACCAAGATGATACCTAAACCCGCAGGCATCATTCTGGTATAACCACTCAAAGTCCAGCAACATACTAGTACATTACTCGTCCTTGTTGGGCATATATTGTAATCATTTTTTTTCATGCAGCCTGTGTGCTGAACAAAAAAAAGAAATTGATCGGAGGGTATGCCCACCATTAGAATACCTCCCTTCATCCACCCACTTCTAATGATGGGCATACATGCACCATTTTGTTTTTACTGTGGTGGTGAAATCACCTCCTACAGCGCTGGAGTCATGGCTTTATGTATCGTGGGAGCAAACGCTGTTGCTGTTAAGATAAATAATTCTGCGCTGCAACTGAATGGCGTACCTGTTAAGCAAATGATGGTTAACAATAAAACAAAGTAACATTACAGTATAACAGTAAGACATACCATACCTGCAAAGCAAATACAAAAAAAAAATAGTAAAAAATAAAACATTTTTAAACGCAATCTGTGCCTAAAATATATATATATGTCGAAGCATGGGGGCATCCACCCCAAAAATTAGGAGCAAATCGCTCCTCCACCCCTGCTGCCCCCATGCTTCGGCATATATGCTCTTTTTTTTAACTGTGGTGGTGAAATCTCCTCCTACAGCGCTGGAGTCACGGCTTTATCTATCTTGGGAGCAAAAGCTGTTGCTGTCAAGATAAATAAATCTGTGCTGCAGCTGAATTGCGTACCTGCTAAGCAAATGATGGTTAACAATAAAGCAAACATTACAACATAACATACCATACCTGCAAAGCAAATACAATAAAACATAGTAAAAAAAAAACCAAAAGAGAACGATAGATATAGAACAATAGTGAGCGAACAGTAGAGTCGAAAGTAGAGAGCGAACATAAGAGAGAGAACAATAGAGAGAGAGAGAGAGAGAGAGAAGAAGAAAAATACAACCACAACTATTTTTGGCTTTTTTATTTTTTTTGTGTTTTTGTGTGTTTTTTTTTTTTCACTTTTATAAAAGCTGTAAAAAAAACTATAAACTGAACGTTGCAGATTAGGGTCTCTCAAAATGTGATGGCCATCACATCTTTCGAGACCCCGAGACCCTGTGTACGTGTGCCTATGACTGTGTGGTGCTGTACCCTACGCTAATACTCAACTAGTGTGTGATAGCGTTCGAAACAGTCACCAATGCAAAGACCAGGTTGGTCAGGACAGGAGGGACAATAAAAGCGGGTGTCACGCCTAAATCCGCGCTTTCTACAGTCACGACATCTTCTTTGGGGTGTTCTCTGGGTAGGGGCACCAGAGAGGACATGCAGAAAATGCCTCTCATGCAGCCGGCTTACTGCATTTGCGTTGGGAAGTTGGGCCAGAGCACCATCTGGAAACAGAAGTGCTCTGTTGATCTCTTCCTGGAACTTAAGGATCCAGTTCGTCCTGAAGCTCTGTATAGCACACGAGCGTTCAGCAAAGCCAATTGAAATAAGTATACAGACCCTTTTTTATACCAGCGTCTGGCCTTATGGACAATTAGGTACAGCGCCAACAACTGGTCGTTGAGGTCCACCCCTCCCATATTGAGGTTATATTCGTGGACACAGAGGGGTTTCTCCACAAAACCAGTCGTCGTAGTAATTTGGGCAGTCGTGTCTGCATGAAGGGAGGAGAGAACGAAAACATGTTATCCCTCCACTTCACAGCGAGCAAATTACATCTCAAGCAGGCTCTCGTCCCTAGCCTAAGACATGAATCTAAAAGCCGCTGGGGTAAGCCCCGGCGATTAGATCGCACGGTGCCACATGCGCCAATTTGATGATCAAATAAGTGGCACGCTTGTGTAATAATTGTCCACATAAAAGTGGTACCCCTTTCCGAATAAGGGTGACACCAAGTCCCACACAATCTTACCAGTGCTCCCTATGTAGTCAGGGCAGTTTTACGGCTCTACGGAACTATCTCTTCTCTCGTAAACCATAAAACTACATTCATAGCCTGTGGCCCTGTCACAGAGCTTATACATCTTGACCCCGTATCTGGTACACTTGCTGGGAAGATACTGTTTGAATGACAAGCGACCAGAAAACTTAATCAGGGACTCATCAACGCAGACAACTTGATGGGAAGTAAACAAGGCTGCAAAACGTTGGTTGAAGTGGTTTATGAGGGGCCGAATTTTGTAGAGCCGATTAAATTTAGGGTCACCCTGAGGACGACAGAGTTCATTGTTGTGGAAATGCATGAACCGCAAGATCTGCTCATATCGTGTCCTGCTCATGGAGGCAGAGAACATGGGCATATGGTGAATTGGTCAGTGGACCAATATGACCGCAAATCACTGTTTTTAGTTATGCCCATGAGGAGGGATAGGCCCAGGAAGGTCTTAAATTCGGAGACCGTAATTGGTCTCCAATCTCTGGCAAGGGTCAGCTGGGGATTAGCGGTGATGAAATGACCAGCATATAAATTGCTTTGGTCCACAATAGATCTATAGAGATCTTCCGTGAAAAACAGCGAATAAAAATCAAGTGACGTAAAATCAACTGTTTCCACCTGAATTCCGGGTTGGCCAGTGAATGGGGGAAGTACGGGTGCTGCAGAAGTGGTGGGTTCCCAATTAGGATTGGCGAATGCAGCAGGAAGGGCACTATGGGCTCAATGGGCCTGTCTTTGTCTTCTTGGTGGCAGCGGGACACTACTCGTGCTTGCCACCTGGCCAGCTTGAACTGGACTTATGGGACTCGCCACATCACCAAGTGTTACTGCAGTGCTGCATGTATGACCAGGATGTACTAGGCCGCTGGTGCTTGCCAGTTCACCAGAAGGAATAGTGGCGCTAGTACTGGCTCTCTGCTCCATACGAGGGACCTGTGGTTCTTTCACCTTAACGACAGCATAAGAAGATCGGTGTCTGGCACGCCTGACCTTGGCAGGGACCACAACTCCATCGTCAGAGCTATCTGTCAGGGTGCCGCTGTCGTCTACAGGTTCATATTCTGAGCCTGAATCTGACAGATGAGTGACTTCCTCTTCACTATCTGTCATGCTCAGAAACGTGTAGGCCTCTTCACTACTGTACCTTCGATTTGCCATTTTGGGCTCTAAATTTACTGGTACACTAGTGAGACTCACAGGTAAAAAAGCTCCCGACTGTTAGCGACTGATTCAAACGCTACCAAAAAAACTGTTAGCGTTCGTAGGGATCAGGCCTGACTCTGCAAACGCTGTAGTTATGTGTGTTGTGTTTTGTAAGTGACAGTGATTGATTGATACTGCACTTGGGTGGGCTGGGCTGGGCGGAGGGGCTAAACGCAGGTGCTAGCAGGTATCTGGGCTGGTTCCGCTAACACTAAGTTTTTGGGAACCCTAAACTGCTGGGGACGCTAGTATAGATCTGATCAGATCAGATATTGATCCGTTCAGACAGTATACTACTAAGGGAGGTGTATGGTGCGTGCGTGGGTGTTAGTGGCACTGGCACTGATCTGACGCAGACCCTATCTGACGCTAAAACCTAACTTTGATCACCCGCCGCGTGATCAGGGGGTTAAACCTTTATTGAGTAGAATACGGCGGGTGCCCTGACGCTATAACAAAAAAATCTAGCTAAACTGCATCACCCGTGACACTTATACTGTGATCACAGGTGACGGGGTAATCAAGAGGTTAAACCTTTATTGGGGGGGTTAGGGGGGTCCCTAAACCTAACACTGATTAGTGTCACTAATGACACTAGTACAGCAATCAAAAAAAAAACTGATTGCTGTACTGGGTGACATAGTGACAGGTGGTGAAGGGGTAATTGGGGGGGGGGGGTGATCGGGGGTGAATTGTGTGCCTTGGTACCTGGTGTCAGTGTAGTGTTGGTGCACTTACATGTCTTCTCTCCTCTCAGTCTGGAACGAAAAGACCGACACGAGGAGAGATGACATCACTTCCCCTGTCAGTGTTTACAGTTACACAGACAGGGGAAGGATCTCATTCGTCAGGACCGATCGCCAGGCCCAGGCCAGATATCATTGGCCTGGGCTTGCGGATTGATCGGTTCCTGATCGAATCCGACGGCGATTCATCTGCCTGTGCCATTCTGCCGCAGTATAACTGCGGCAGACGGTCGGCAAGCGGTTAAATAAAAAAAGGAAAAAAAAATCACAAAAAAAAAATTCTAAACATTATTATGGAGATCTGGCTTTAAAAACTAAAAATATTATTAAGGAGATCACAAGAAATAATAAAGAAATAAGTTTGTCAGTTTGTGAATATCAGCAGCAAAACAACTTCATTCTTCTAGCATTATAAAGAACAAATGAATACGCTGCATTAAAAGATGCAAAAATTTACAGCGTGACGAATGTGCTATCTCCATTACAAACGCTAGTTTTACCAGAACGAGCACTTCCGTCTCATACTTGATTAGAGTTGCCACCTCATCCCTTTAAACCCGAACACCTTTGAATTACACAGGTTCTGAGGCTAAGTAAATGCAGATAAGGCACCAATTGAGTTTAATTACCATCTTAATCAGCCACAGAACCTGTGTAATTAATATGTGTTCGGGTTTAAAGGGATGAGGTGGCAACACTATACTTGATTCTGAGCATGCATGGTTTTTTGTGCGTCTAAATTGCATACAGACGAACGGAATTTCCGAAAGGAACTTTTTCAGACAGGAAAATAGAGAACCTGCTCTCAGTCTTTTGCTGGCAAAAGTACGATGGAGCATACACACGGTCGGAATTTCAGACCAAAAGCTCACATCGGACTTTTGCTGGCGGAATTTCCAATCGTGTGTACGGGGCATAAGGCTTTGTGAGCCAATCTGTCAATCACCTCTACTCACTTTTCTGCTGCATTCAGTATTTAAAGTGGTTGTAAACCTCCAAAACTAAAAAAAACAAACAAACCTGCAAGACAAAGGCCTAATGAGCTAATATGCATCGCATATTAGCTCATTATAAAATACTTACTTTAGAACGATGCACTGGATCAGCACCGGCACCTCGCTGACAAGGCCGACATATTTACAGGAGTTACTTCCGGGTTCGCGGGCTCTGGCGATATCAGGCCGGAGCCGCGATTACGCCACTCCCGCACATGCGCATGGGAGCCACCGGTCACGGAACGGGCCTTGAAGAAATGGCACAAGCAGGTAGTTCCTTCAGTGTGCATGCGGTGATGACGTCATATACAGTAAATACAGTTATGTGAAAAAGTGTTGGCCCCCTTCCTGATTTTTCATTGTTTTGCACGTTTGTCACACTTTAATGTTTCAGATCATCAAACAAGTTTAAATATTAGTCAAAGATAACACAAGCAAACACAACATGCAGTTTTTAAAGGAAGGTTTTTTATTATTAGGGGAAAACAAAATCCAAACACACATGGCCCTGTGTGAAAAAGTGTTTGCCCCCCTGTTCAAACATAACTTAACTCTGGTTTATCACACCTGAGTTCAATTTCTCTAGCCATACCCAAGCCTGATTACTGCCACACCTGTTCGCAATCAAGAAATCACTTAAATAAGACCTGACTGACAAAGTGAACTAGACCAGATCGTTTGAAGTAGACCAAACGATCCTCAAAAGCTACACATCATGCCGAGATCCAAAGAAATTCAGGAACAAATGAGAAAGAAAGTAATTGAGATCTATCAGTCTGGAAAAGGTTATAAAGCCATTTGTAAAGCTTTGGGACTCCAGCGAACCACAGTAAGAGCCATTATCCACAAATGGCGAACACATGGAACAGTGGTGAACTTTCCCAATCAAAATTACTCCAAGAGTGCAGCGACGACTCATCCAAGAGGTCACAAAAAGACCCCACAACGACATCCAAAGAATTTCAGGCTTCACTTCCCTCAGTTCAGGTCAGTGTTCATGACTCGACCATAAGAAAGAGACTGGCCAAAAATGGCCTGCATGGCAGAGTTCCAAGACGAAAACCACTGCTGAGCAAAAAGAACATAAAAGCTTGTCTCAGTTAGGCCAGAAAACATCCCCAAGGCTTTTGGGAAAATACTCTGTGGACTGACAAGACAAAACCAATGGTTACGTACCGATAACGGTGTTTCTACAAAACCTTCCAGGATGGCAACACATGAGAGATAAAAACGAAATATAGGTTTCTTGCGAGCCACAAATGGACTAATGCCTCCAAGGAGTAAACTAATTAAGCTGCAAGCACTAAACCACGTTTCATTGCGTGTAATTTGATGCGTATATAGTAATTGTGCCCGCGCTAATATAATGTCACATATAAAAAATATCACAAATAAAAAAGAAATGCAGTGTACAAATATTTAAATATAATAAATATGTATGAAACCGTACATATAAAATAAAGTGCAAATATTTATATATAATAATAAATCACCAAGTGCATATAAAAAAGTGCAGTCGTGGTAATGATTATGGAAAGTGCAATGTGCTAAAATATAAATTATTATTATTATTATTATACGAGATTTATATAGCGCCAACAGTTTACTCAGCGCTTTACAATGTATAAGGGGGACAACACAATTACAGTACAATACAAAAGGTACAGGAGGGCCCTGCTCGTAGAGCTTACATTCTAAAAGGGAGGGGGTGGTGGTACAAAAGGTAATAGCTGCAAAGAATGATTTGATGGGGGTGGCTCAGGGACAGTTATGTGGGTGTGGGATAGGCTTCCCTGAATAAATGAGTTTTCAAGGATCTCCTAAAGGTGGACAGGGTAGGGGCTGATCGGACATACTGGGGCAGGGAATTCCAGAGGATGGGAGAGGCTCTGGAGAAGTCCTGAAGGCGATCATGGGAGGAGGTAACAAGGGAGCTAGAGAGCAGGAGGTCCTGGGAGGAGCGGAGGGGGCGATTTGGGTGATATCTGCAGATGAGGTTGGTGATGTAGATGGGGGCGATGTTGTGAATTGTCTTGTATGTTATGGTTAGCATTTTGAATTTTACACGGTCCTGTGACATTTAAGTGTTCAACCTAATCAGCAAATGCACATCACAGAAAACAAACGTGAATAAATAGTGTCCATAAAATAAGCATTCATCATGCTTCTTCTGATGGGTGTCTGAATCACAACAAGCAAAATGTGCTCTCCCGTGACACCCCACATGTGCTTGTGCTCACCTTTAATCGTATGACACAGTAATTAAACGGTGTCAAAATACGCATTGGGGCCACTCCTGGGCTCACTCAGGATACAATGATGCAAAACACTCCTCACAGGTAAAGCCAAGATCCACATTCATAGAAGAAACAAACAGAAGGACTCCATAGTGTAATATAGCAAGGACATTTATTGGATGAAAAAAGTCCTCCAGGAGGGTACTCACATTAGATGGGTGCTACAGTGCACCAAACTGTACAGGTAAAAAACGAAAGCAGCTATTCGTATGGCGTGTGGTGTGGCATGTAAAATCCTCCTCCACTGCTGACAGCTCCCCGACGCGTATTCGGCAAAGGGATCACGTGCCTTCCTCTGGGGGATCCCAGAGGAAGGCACGTGATCCCTGTGCCGAATACGGCACAAAAACGAAAAAACTTAAAGGGGTTGTAAAGGTTAATTTTTTGATTTTTAAAAATAACAAACATGTCATACTTACCTCCACTGTGCAGCCGTTTTGCACAGATCCTCCTGTTCTGGGGACCCACTGCGGCTCCTTCCCGCAATAGCTAACCCCCTCAGGAGCTCTCTCCCGAGGTGGTTACCTTGCGGGCGCGCTCCCCTCTCATACACTCTGCGTCCATAGACACAGAGTGTATGTCTCTGTCTCTTTTTCCGGGGTTGCAATGTGCTCAGCTCCCTTCCCACCTCCCCTCATTCATTTCGGGGTATGTTGGGGTTCGATTTTAACGCATCGGCGTCATGCCTAAACGGGCCTCTCGAGCGGCGTCAACAGACACCGCAAGGTGGGAATCTGTTCATTTCATTTCCATCTGACGCCTGCAGCTGAGATGGGCGGACATCCACTGAGGTATAGGTTATCCTCAGCTGTGATTGTTTCCTCATTTCTCGACTGCCAAAGACGTCACGCATGACACTGGCGGGGACCCCCAACAGACAGACGGTTCACTCCTCCACTGTGCCTTGCTAGGAAGGGACCACTTCGTTAGCAGCCACCATTCAACACATGGGTAATAGAGTCTTATTCATGTCTCTTTTTCTTTTTTATGTACACATATTTTTATTCTTTTTATTTATTTATCCAGCGCAACACACATACATTTTTATATATCTCCCATTGGTTGAGGTTGTATTTCCTTTTTTAACCCATTTCCACCTGCATCACATACATTCAGTTCACTCCTATTTCCCCCTTATTATTTCCCACTCATTTTACTTCCCCCAATGTATTTAATACACACATTTTTCAGTCATTTATTCATTCAACATGTTCAACTCAACATTCACTTATTTTGACACATACAACAATTTTTCTTAATTTTCAATTTCTCTTTACCTTTTCGCAGATTTGCACATTCATAACCCATTGACCAGTGTTTGTGGGCATAGGAATCAGTTGGCTTGTGTATGCCCTGGCCCGCCCTCCAATGTGCTGGGAGGAAGGTCGGAACCCTGCCTCAACCCCGGTTGAGACAGTTATATCTTAGACCTTAACAGATCCCATTGCTGGAAGTTCTCCTTGATTTTTGGGCTATTTTGTAAGTAGCCTCTCCAATTAAGTGGACAATTTTGATATCTTTTCTCTATTAAACTGAGGTTTCACATGTATCAATATTCATCATATTCTTTTGCTTTTTTCAGTAAAAATATGCATCCCACCCCTGATGACTGGCAAGAAGCCAAGAAACGCGTCGGGTTCTCAAACTAGGGCTGCCCTATTAAGCTTAATTTTAATTCCTGACATTATCAATTTTCTTCTATCGGGTTTGTACTAATTTTATGTGATTTTGTGATCTTGATTGGTAATTTTAATTCATGTATTTCTGTAATGAACTGCATTCATGTATGTCCATTGATTTGTTCGCATTCCAGATTTCTTGATAATTGTTATTTTTAATATGTCAATCTTTTTGATTATATTTGAATTTATACTACCTCATTGTTACTGTATGCATCATTGACCTTAAATTAAATCCAAATCATTTTACCTACTCACATGTATTCATCATTTTTACTCTCAATTGACATGCTTCATTTAAAGTCCCACTTGTCCCCCTTTTTCTTTCTATACATTAACCCGGGATGGAAGCATGCCATTGATACTTGGTTATGCGA
This sequence comes from Lithobates clamitans, assembly GCA_037952925.1. Classification (NCBI taxonomy): domain Eukaryota; kingdom Metazoa; phylum Chordata; class Amphibia; order Anura; family Ranidae; genus Lithobates; species Lithobates clamitans. The sequence continues at coordinate 404,090 of JBBGZY010001840.1, read as the reverse complement.
CTGGTCACTTCTCTTAGATTTCAAAAGGATATTAAGCTTATTACCTGCGTCCTATGTAAGGCTGATGACATCTTAGGCAGATACAATGGATCTGGCTTGAGGATGATTCTATCTGGTAGGATCAACAAAAACGGTTCTTTAAAAGACCCTGTAAGTCCCCTACCATCCTAGCTGTAGTAATCGCTAGGAGTAAGACTAGTTTTATGGTCAAAAACTTAAAGGGGTTGTAAAGGTTAATTTTTTTATTTTTTAAAAATAACAAAAATGTCATACTTACTTCAACTGTGCAGCTCGTTTTGCACAGAGTGGCCCCGATCCTCCTGTTCTGGGGACCCACGGCGGCCCCTCCCCGCAATGGCTAACCCCCTCGGGAAGCTCCATAGACACAGAGTGTATGTCTCGGTCCCGCCCCCCAGTGGCCGCGTCATTGGATTTGATTGACAGCAACGGGAGCCAATGGCTGCGCTGCTATCAATCTATCCAATCAACGCTGAGACTCCGTGGAGAAGAGGACGCCAGAGACGAGCCGAGCAGGTAAATGGGCTTAGGTAAGTAAAACGGGGGGCTGGGGGGCTCGTCATTGCCAGGTGTTTTTTCACCTTAATGCATACGATGCATTAAGGTGAAAAAACACGAACCTTTACAACCCCTTTAAACTTCTTCTAAAGGTTCAAAAGGGTGTCTAGATAATGTCTCTAGAACCTTTGTTTAGGTCCCAAGTTGGGAACCTATCTTTCGTTACAGGGGTAGCCCTATCCCTGGCCACCAAAAATCTTTTAATTAAAGGTTCCTTCGCTATTCTCTTGTCAAGAAAAACTGAAAGAGCTGCCACTTGTACTCGAAGAGTGTTGACAGCCATACCCTTCTCTACTCTATCCTGGAGGAATTCCAGGATTACCGGAATAGAAGTGGAAACTATATGTTTTTGTTTACACCAAGTACAAAAAACTTTCCATAACTTACAGTAAATTTTTCTTGTCACCGTCTTCCTGCTCAAGAGGAGAGTGTCTATCACTCTGTCTGAGCAATCTTTGCCCTTGAGGATCTGGCGCTCACTAACCAGGCCATCAGATGAAAAAAATCCCCGTCTGGGATGCAGCACTGGACCCTGCGAGTGAAGGTCCGGAAGGTCCAGGAGCTTCCAGGGAGGCGCTACTGATAGTGCCTTCAAGATCGCAAACCAAGCCCTCCTTGGCCACCATGGGGCCACTAGGAGGACATGGCCTGAAAACTGAGTTTCCAAATGACTCGCGTAATCAGTGCCAGAGGGGGGAAGGCGTAAGCCAACTGGAAATTCCAGTTTTGTGCTAGAGCATCCAGTCCTTCTGCCTCTTTACTGAGAGAGAGAAAAGAACTTTTTACCTTTCTGTTCTTTTGATTGGCAAAGAGGTCTATCTCTTGGCAGCCAAACTTTTAAACTAGCACTCGAAATACTTTCGGGTTTTGTTCCCATTCTCCCTGTCTGCCAGGTTGGCGACTGAGGAAGTCTGCTTCCTGGTTGTCTATGCCCTTTATGTGGAGCACTGACAAAGAGACTACCCTGTACTCGGCCCAGGTCTAAAAGGGTTTTGGACCTGGTTCCCCCCTGATGGTTCAGATAGGCTACAGCCGTAGCGTTGTCTGAGCAAACAGGACTTCTTTCCCTGTGACCGTTTTTTTGAAGGCTTTTAGGGCTTCGCCCACCGCTCTGAGTTCCCTGAAATTGGAAAACGATCTGGCTACCTCCTTCTCACAGGAACCCTGTGCTTTGGCTTTTTCTAGGTGGGCTCCCCATCCCTGGGCACTTGCGTCTGTGGTGACCTTTAGAGGATCCCACTGTCCCCAGGGTCTGCCTTTTTCCAAATTGCCTGGGACTGACCACCACTCCACAGAAGATTCTAGATGGTGGGTAATGATTAAACGTTCATCTAGGGATTTGTTCTTTTTGTCCCAAGTGGAAAGATGGAACAATTGCAGATCCCTTGAGTGCAGTTGTGCCCAGACTACTGCTGGAATCCTGCGGACATGAGACCCAGGACCCTGAGGATCTCCTTTCTGGAACACACAGGGGCTCCAATCAGCCTTTTGATGGCTGTGACCACTTTCTCCAGCTTTTCCCTTGGTAGGAAGAGCTTTTGGACCGGACAGTCCATCCGGTAGCCCAGGAAGGTCTGAACCTAAGCTGGTTCCATGGAGGATTTTTCCATGTTTACCAGCCAGCCCAGTCTTTCCAGGACAGAGATCTGTTTCCACTTGAGCGGCTGATGGACTGAAGATGAGCAGGTCATCCAGGTAGGGTAGGGTATCACTGCTATCCCCTGGAGGTGGAGATGGGCAACCGCCTCTGCTAGAATCTTCGTAAGGATTCTTGGACTTGCCACTAGCCCAAAGGGAAGTGCCTTAAACTGCAAGTGGGAAACTCCTTCCTGGGCTATCACTGCAAATCTCAGGAATGCCTGGTGTTCCGGGAAGATCGGGACATGTAAATCGGGAATCCCTTTGGTCCAGGGTGGTCATGAAGACTTCCTTCAGTAGGTTTTTTTGCACTGAGTAAATACTCTCAATAGAAAACCTCTTGTATTCTAGAAATTTGTTTAAGTTCCTGAGATTTTATAATAAGGCGATACTTTCCTGAAGGTTTGGGTACCACAAAAATGTGGGACTAAAAGCCTTGGTAAAGCTGAATTTTTGGAACTGGAACTACCACCTGTTGTTCCACTAGTTCCTGAATCCCTTCTAGTAAGGCTTTCTTTTTTGATGCATCCTTGGAACGATGCGTTAACGTGATGATTGGTGGGGGCTCTGATGAGAACTCTAGGCGGTAACCTTCCCTGATCAGACTGACGAGGTAAAGACTGTCTGAAATGTCCTCCCACTGGGGGATGAAATGAGACAGTCTGCCCCCTACCCTGATTCTGGCGTCACTTGGGATCTTTTGTGTTTTGGCCTGGAGAGGAAAAGAGCAAATTACCCTTTTGCCTGCCTCTACCATAACCCCACCTTCTGTTGGGTTCTTTTTTAAGTTTCTGTTGATTGTCTCATGGGGGCTTGAAAAAAATTTCAGTACTTTTCGCGTTTGGGTTTGACAGGAAATTTCTTCCCTTTCTCTGAGGACCTAGACAGAACATCATTAAGGCCTGGGCCAAACAACAAAGGTCCTTTGAAGGGCAACCCGCACAGTTTGGCCTTTGAGGTAAGGTCACCTTCCCAGGCTTTCACCCATATGGCCCTCCTGGCCGAGTTAATCAGTGCCCCTGTTTTTGCAGAGGCTTTAAAGGAATCCACCACCACGTCAGCCAGGAAGGCTACAACCTTCCCTATCACCGAAAGGATATCCTGAGACTTATTACCCTGGGACCAAGCTTCTCTATCCAGAAGTCTGCATTTCTGGCAATGCAGGTTGCTGCTAATGCAGGGGCCATAACCAAGGCATTGCCCATCCAGGCATTTTTCAGCAGGAACTCCGATTTGCGATCCATTGCATCCCGGATGTTCCCAGAGTCCTCAAAGGAGAGGTCAGACTTTTTTGTCACCTGGGAAAGTGCAGGGTCCATGTGTAGAGGTGCGGAAAGATTGTATAGTGGCCAACATATCCTCTTGAACAGACTTGAGAAAATCTTTCATTAATCCTGAGGCCTCTTTCCCAGCCAGCTTGTTAATACACCTATAACAAAATGGCTTGGTTTGGGATTTATACAATAGTTCCCTGCAACTAGTGCTAGTGGATGAGGAAGATGGTTTGTCAGACTTCCTGTGCGCCGCATGGGGAACCTGCAAGAAAAGAAGAAATAAGCAACAGTAACTCTTCCTGCCCCCTGTATCATGGCTGCAGGCGCCCCTCCCCAGAGGTGAGAGCATAGGGGATTACCAGGGATTGTTCTAATCTGATGCCACCCCCCATATAGGTAAAAACTGCACTTATCCGGCCCCGGCTTGCTCTTGCCTGCAGCCACCTGTGCTGTCTTTCCATCCTCCTTGTCCATGATTTGGGCTCAGATAGGCTTTCAGCTCCTTGCAGCTCACTGAGCCCTGTTGTGAGACAGGAATGCTTCAGTCTCCGCAGCCATGTGGGTCCGGAGTCTCCTCTACGCTTAAAACCCACTTTCTGGGTCGAGCTGGGTGTGCTTCACCCTCTTCCTGCTGTGACAGGAAGTTTTAGCCTGAGAGTGAGACTTGGAACGCGTTAAGTCCTCCCTGTGGTGTCTTATATCGTTTGGACTCTGGCAAAATGGAGCCCGCTGCACCAGGGGAAAACAGGAGGAGACCTGAGCGGCGTGCAACAGCAGGGGATTGAATACGCCTGGCCCACCTGCACAAACGCCGTTTGGGGGTGACTTGTGAGAAGCTCTGAGGCAGCAGGTAAGTGCAGCCCTCACCGGCATTCCTAAACCTGGCTCACAGGGGTACCATCCATCTCTCTTTTTAGTCTTCTGGTCAGCTGTGATTTGATTGTGTTTTCTGTAGGGAGGAGCCTATCATCTCTCATGTGTTGTCGTCCTGGAAGGTGAGTTGAGAAAGCTGAACTTTTTGGAAGGTGTGTGTCCCATTACATTTGGCGTAAAAGTAAAACAGCATTTCAGAAAAAGAACATCATACCAACTGTAAAATATGGTGGTGGTAGTGTGATGATCTAGGGCTGTTTTGCTACTTCAGGACCTGGAAGACTTGCTGTGATAAATGGAACCATGAGTTCTGCTGTCTACCAAAAAATGCTGCAGGATAATGTGTGGCCATCTGTTCGTGACCTCAAGCTGAAGCGAACTTGGGTTCTGCAGCAGGACAATGATCCAAAACACACCAGCAAGTCCACCTCTGAATGGCTGAAGAAAAACAAAATGTGGCCTAGTCAAAGTCCTGACCTGAATCCTATTGAGATGCTGTGGCATGACCTTAAAAAGGCGGTTCATGCTCGAAAACCTTCCAATGTGGCTGAATTACAACAATTCTACAAAGATGAGTGGACCAAAATTCATGCACAGCGCTGTAACAGACTCATTGCAAGTTGTCGTAAACGCTTGAATGCAGGTCTTGCTGCTAAGGGTGGCCCAACCAGTTATTAGGTTTAGGGGGCAAACACTTTTTCACACAGTGCCATGTAAGTTTGAATTTTGTTTTCCCTTAATAATAAAAACCTTCTTTTAAAAACTGCATGTTGTTTTTACTTGTGTTATCTTTGACTAATATTTCAATGTGTTTGATGATCTGAAACATTAATGTGCGACAAACGTGCAAAACAAAGAAAAATCAGGAAGAAGGCCCAACACTTTTTCACACAACTGTATCGTCCAAACGGTGCAAGTTTAGGAGATATTTACAGTACTTATGGGTAAGCTTTATTATAGGCTTACCTGTATGTACAATTAAAGAGGAAGACTTTACTTCCTCTTTTAACCACTTAAGGACCGGAAGAATTTACCCATTTCCTGACCAGGCCAGTTTTTGCGATACAGCATTGCATCGCTTTAACTGACAATTTTGTTAAAAAAAAAATAAAATCGCAATAGGCGTATATTGATTGATTTGCGCAAACGTTATCGCGTCTACCAACTGTGGGATAAATTTAGGGACTTTTTTTATTGTTTTTAATAGTAATGGTGGTGATCAGCGATTTTTAGTGGGACTGCGACATTGTGGCGGACAAATCTGACCCCAAATTACACTTTTTGGGGACCAGTGACATTATTACATTGATTGGTGCTATAAATTAGGACCGATCAATGTATAAATGACACTGGCAGGGAAGGGGTTAACACCAGGGGGCGATCAAGGAGTTAACCGTGTTCCCTCAGCGTGTTCTAACTGTAGGGGGGGATGGGCTGCCAGGGATAGGACAGAGATCGCTGTTCCCGATCACTGGAAACAGAAGATCGCTGACATGTCCCCTGTCAGAAAGGGATCTGCCTTGTTTACATAGGCAGAACCCCGTTCTGCCTCTGTACACTGCGATCATGGGTTGCCAGCAGGCATTAAGTCCGCCGGACCTGTGGGCGCACCCCCTATATCACTTAAATGAGTTAACTTACAATGACAGCGATTCGTGCCATCCTGCCACCTTGCCGCAGTATAACTGTGGCGGGGTGGTCAGGAAGCGGTTAATTCAATGTTGCACATACAGAATGTCATTGTTAAAGCAACACTTCAAGTGCTATTGCTGTTTATTAAGCTTATTATTTGTAAACATATTATTATTATTATATGTTCAACAGGCAACACATTGAAATATTCTATATTTATTAAGTCTAAAGGGATGAACTGTACAGACGAGGCCCCATTGCAGGCTCACACATTTGCAGTGGGCTGCAGGTAAGTACTCATTTGTGGCGGGGAGGTGAGAGCGTTTAGAGACATTTTCCTATTCGATCAAGGTTTCCATGTCTGCATCGGATTTCTTAGCTTCCACAAAACCATACTTTACTCTTATAGCCGCTTGAAACCCCGCCTGTTTTCTGGTCAACTGGTATAGCCACGTGATCGTGACGTCACGTATGTCTGTACGTACTTCTTGCCTAGATCTTACGGCTAGCTGTGTTTATGAACCTCGTGCAGAGTTTGCTGCTAGGTAGTCGTAGTTATGACATCTAAGGCGCCCCACGTGACAGGGGAGTCTGCAGGTGTGAGATTCTTCTGCACTGCTGGCCGAGGCATGGAGCGCTTTGTAGTGGATGAGGTGACTCGGAAAGTGTCGGCTGTAGAGGTGAGTGCGGGCAGGCGAGTTCTGATGCTGGCCCGAGAGCCTTAGGTAGGCGGACTATCCTGTTATGGCCCGTGCATAAAGGAGCTTGTAGTTCCGTGTTAGGTATACCTGATTTTTCAAAGTGATTCTTGGGATATTAGCTTGAGTATATCAATAATAATTTTGTAAAACTGCGTTCTGACCTATGTACCCGCTCCTGTCCTTATGTCAAGCTGCTGCATCTCAATCCGCATCAGTAGTCGACTTGCTGCGTGCAGCTCTGAGGTGGATGCACAGCAAAAAGCGGCTCAGCACCAAGGATAGGTCTCAGTGAGCCCATAAGGGTATTGCAGACATTTTTTTTTTTTTGTATGTGTATCAAACTTCATAAGTTTGTTTCCTAGGCTGGGCAAGTAGGAGAAGAGCGGCTGTATAGGAGGAAGGTTGTTCTTCACACTTAAAAACAAGTATATTGTTTATGTACAGGTGCTACCGTATTTCCCCTGAAAATAAGACCGGGTCTTATAATAATTTTTGGCAATAAAATATACATTGGGGCTTGTTTTCAGAGGGTGTCTACTTTTTTTTTCATATTTTGCCATTTGAGTGAACACACTGCTCTCATTTGCCTGTTCCTTCTAGCTCTCCCCCTCTCCCTCCCTGCCAAGTCAGGAGTCTTTAGCATTAAGGAATCTTGTAATCCGCTCTTACAGTATTATATAATGTATGTGTTTCTGTAACATTATTAAGCAAAAAAAAAAAAAAAAAAAAAAATTTACAGCACCTGTACTTAATCCTTTCTGGTTACAAAGGATGGGGAGATGGCAAAGGTATTGAATTTTATTCTTCTCCTCAGTCTTCACGAGTGAATCGGGGGGGCTTCAGTAACCAAAACTGCAGTGTTTATCCTCATGACACAACACAGGAAGCACCTCCATGGTTAACAGAGGACGGAATTAAAATTAGACTTGAGAAACTTAACATTAATAAATCACCGGGACCAGATGGCTTGCATCCGAGGGTACTTAGGGAACTCAGTCAGGTGATTGCCAGACCGTTGTTCCTAATTTTTACAGACAGTCTATTGACTGGAATGGTACCAGCTGATTGGAGACACAGCACCAATATTTAAAAAGGGCCCAAAAAACATCCCTGGGAATTACAGACCAGTTAGCCTAACATCAATAGTATGTGAACTCTTGGAGGGGATAAGGGGACTATATACAAGATTTTAGTAATAAGAATGATATCATTAGCAGTAGTCAGCATGGAAACCAATCTATTAACCTTCTATGAGGTGGTGAGTTGCCATCTAGATAAAGGAAGGCCCGTAGACGTGGTGTATCTGGATTTTGCAAAAGCAAAACACAGTTCCCCCTTAAACGTTTACTGTACAAAATAAGGTCCGTTGGCATGGACCATAGGGTGAGTACATGGATTGAAAACTGGTTACAAGGGTGTGTTCAGAGGGTGGTGATAAATGTGGAGTACTCAGAATGGTCAGGGGTGGGTAGTGGGGTTCCCCAGGGTTCTGTGCTGGGACCAATCCTATTTAATTTGTTTATAAACGACCTGGAGGATGGGATAAACAGTTCAATCTCTGTATTTGCAGACAATACTAAGCTAAGCAGGGCAATAACTTCTCCGCAGGATGTGGAAACCTTGCAAAAAGACCTGAACAAATTAATGGGGTGGGCGACTACATGGCAAATGAGGTTCAATGTAGAAAAATGTAAATTAATGCATTTGGGTGGCAAAAATATGAATGCAATCTATGCACTGGGGGAGAACCTCTGGGAGAATCTAGGATGGAAAAGGACCTGGGGGTCCTAGTAGATGATAGGCTCAGCATTGGCATGCAATGCCAAGCTGCTGCTAACAAAGCAAACAGAATGTTGGCATGCATTAAAAAGGGGATCAACTCTAAAGATAAAACGATAATTCCCCCACTCTACAAGACTCTAGTCCAGCCGCACCTAGAGTATGCTGTCCAGTTCTGGGCACCAGGCCTCAGGAAGGATGTACTGAAAATAGAGCGAGTTAAAGAAGGGCAACAAAGCTGGGGGGAGAACCTCTGGGGGAATCTAGGATGGAAAAGGACCTGGGGGTCCTAGTAGATGATAGGCTCAGCAATGGCATGCAATGCCAAGCTGCTGCTAATAAAGCAAACAGAATATTGGCATGCATTAAAAAGGGGATTCACTCCAGAGATAAAACGATAATTCTCCCGCTCTACAAGACTCTGGTCCGGCCGCACCTGGAGTATGCTGTCCAGTTCTGGGCACCAGTCCTCAGGTAGGATGTACTGGAAATGGAGCGAGTACAAAGGGCAACAAAGCTAATAAAGGGTCTGGAGGATCTTAGTTATGAGGAAAGGTTGCGAGCGCTGAACTTATTCTCTTTGGAGAAGAGACGCTTGAGAGGGGATATGATTTCAATTTACAAATACTGTACTGGTGACCCCACAATAGGGATAAAACTTTTTCGCAGAAGAGAGTTTAATAAGATTCGTGGCCACTCATTACAATTAGAAGAAAAGAGGTTTAACCTTAAACTACGTAGAGGGTTCTTTACTGTAAGAGCGGCAAGGATGTGGAATTCCCTTCCACAGGCGGTGGTCTCAGCGGGGAGCATTGATAGCTTCAAGAAGCTATTAGATAATCACCTGAATGACCGCAACATACAGGGATATGTAATGTAATACTGACACATAATCACACACATAGGTTGGACTTGATGGATGTGTGTCTTTTTTCAACCTCACCTACTATGCAGCACCTTGGGCGCTCACGTAACCTGCCAAAGTATTTCTTCCCTGCTCCAAGCACTGCAGCTCTCAGTAGTGCTGTAAATAAGGTATATGTTACAAAAACACATGCATTGCACATTATATAATCTTTTAACAGAGCGTATTACAGGATTCCTTAATGCTAAAGACTCTTGAGCCACTTTAACTAGGGCTTATTTTTGGGGTAGGGCTTATATTGGAACCATCCTGGAAAATCATGCTTGTTCTTATTTTGGGGAAACCGGGTACTAGTACTATGGGATCAAAAAATGCATGTGGGGGAAAAAAAAATCCTGTACTTTTTTTGAGCATAGGGTTATGGGCGTCACGTAGAAAACCCCTTAGGACTCATTTACACTAGATGTAGTCAGGTGTGTGTGTGTGTGTGTGTGTGTGTGTGTGTTTTTTTCCAGAAGGAATGAGCCTGGGTTGCACCATTGCAGTGCTTTTAATGTGCGTTTTTAAAAAAAAAAAGTAGAGCATGCTGCATTTGTCCCGCACCATGAATGCTTGCACGCATAAATGTGTGCAATGCAGTGCAACATAGTAATAAAAATAAATAAAACTCACTAAAAATGTATAAAATAGCATTGAAATCGTGTTCAAACATGAATGCAGAAACATAGTGAAAGAAGAGGTTGTGCTTGAATAAATGCCAAAACACATACCAGGGTTCTAACAGTCTGACACCTGTGAGGTCCCTTGCTGATGGCACCATCTTCTCAGCTTCTTCTGGGTGCCAGTCTTTGGCCATCTTAAATGGCTGACACGGGATGATGTCACTCCTGTGCATGCGCAGGAGTGCAGTCCTCCTGACACATAGGCAGTATGGCAGAATGTAAACTGAAATGCGTATGTGCGGCTCAGTGTACATTCTACAGGGGATTGCGAACAGGCTGGTAAGCATATTTTATTGTATGTCTCTTCTGCAATAAAGAGCTTGCCTGTTCGCAGTTTTTTGTTTTCAACTTTAGGTCCGCTTTACCCCTTTCACACTGGGGCTTGAGGTGCGTCGGCGGTAAATCGGCGCTTTACCGTTGTTTTAGCGGCGGCATTCGGCCACTAGCGGGACGGTTTTACCCCCCTGCTAGCGGCCGAGAAAGGGTTAAAAACCACCGCAAAGGCACTTTGCCGACGGTATTGCCGTGCTGCCCCATTGATTTCAATGGGCAGGAGCGGTGTATACCCCTCTCCTTCACTGCTCTGAAGATGCTGCTAGCAGGACTTTTTTTCCCGTCCTGCTAGCGCACCGCTCCAGTGTGAAAGCCCCCCGGGCTTTTTCACTGGAGACACAGCAGCGGCTGTTTCAGGTCGGTTTGCAGGCGCTATTTTTAGCGCAATCGCGCCTGCAAACCGCCCCAGTGTGAAAGGGGTCTAAGGACCAGTTCACACATGAATCACACAGGAATTATCTGCATTCCTGTGCGACTGTGTGGTGCAAATTTTCTAACCTGTTTATTTGAATAAAGTAAAATTGCACTGGATTGCACAACGTAGTGCATGCATTACTTTTCAAAAAGTGCACTACACCAAATCACTGCATCACCATGTGATCGGGTGCAGGCAAACGCATTGTGTTTGCTAACTTCATTTTGGGTGTCATTTGAAATATATTGACACGCGCAGCTGAAAGCGCACACGGAGAGTGGTTTTCCTGCACCGCATTCTGGTGTGAACGAGCGCCAACACTTTTTCAAAACGGTTGTATTCAAGGGATTCCATAAACGCTAACTTTCACAGGTGTTTGTGCTCTCAACCAAAATGTCAAGCCGCCCAATAACTGGTGTCATTACATCACGTGTAGCACCATGGAAACTGCAGATCTAAGCGAGGCTAAGATGCCAGCCTTTTTTGGCTGTAAAGTGTAGGAGGGTTATTTCCTCTTTAACCACTTTCCATCCAGGCCAATTCTGACATTTCTCTCCTACATGTAAAATTCATCCATTTTTTTGCTAGAAAATTACATAGAACCCCCAAACATTATAAATATTTTTAGCAAAGACCCTAGAGAATACAATGGCAGTCGTTGCAACTTTTTATCTCTTTGCGCAGAAATGTTTCGAACACGCTTTTTTTTTGGAAAAAAAAGTTTTATGCTTTAAAAAAAAAAAAACATAAAGTTAGCTCAAATTTTTTTTGCTTAATGTGAAAGATGAAGTTACGCCGAGTAAATAGGTATCCAACCATGTCACGCTTCAAAATTGCACACGCGTGTGGAATGGCGCTAAACTTCGGTACATAAAAATCCCGATAGGTGACGCTTTAACATTTTTTACTGGTTACATGTTTTGAGTTACAGAGGAGGTCTAGAATTATTTCTCTCGCTCTAACGTTCGCGGCTGTCTTCATATGTGGGCGGGACTTATGTATGCGTTCACTTCTGCGTGCAAGCACACAGGGACAGGGGCGCTTTAATTTTTTAGGCTGGGAAGCCTGAAATAATTTTTTTTTTTTTTAACGATCACAGCTTCCCAGTCGCGGTGCCGCCATTGGAATGCAGAGGCCAGGTGTGATGTCATAACATCGCGCCCGGCCTCTGAACGATCATAGAGACTCCGGCGACCATCTGGTCCGCTGGAAATGTCTATGATCACCATTCGGGGGCGGCGGATCCTGTCTCCGACTCACCGATGAGTCGGTAGAAGCAATAGAGGGCGGCGGGAGGGGGGGGTGTCCCCTCTCGCTGCCTGTAAGAACGATCAAAGGGTGAAACAGCAGCTATGATCTTTCTTGTGGTGTAGGGAATCGCCGGCACTAAAAGATGATATCTGAATGATGTCTGTAGCTGCAGGCATCATTCAGATATACCCCCGCAAAGTCAAGGACATCCCTGGACGTACCTTGGGTGGGCCTATAATGAGGCTTAGCTATAAGTAGTGTAAATTTATCCTAAATGTGCACTGTTTAGGAGATATTTACATTACATGCAGCCAGTGACATCACTGTAGCATGCACTCTGAAGGAACGGCCACCCGTGCCATTTCTTCAGAGCCCTGTGCCATGAACGGTGGCTTTGGCCAGTCGCAGAGCTGGAGCCCTCCAAAACCAGAAGCAAGATGGGTGAAGATGGAAGCCCCTGCAGTGCTGACATTGCAGCACTGGAACAGCTTAGTGGTTTTTTTTTTTTTTTTTTTTATTTATCACAGGAAATAGGTCCACAGGAACCGATACATCAGCATTTAGCATTGTAACAGTGTAGTACAAACATTTACATAGGTATTGTAAAGAAAACTTTGTTTCATACATTTCCAGAACCTCTTGTGATGAAATACAATATGAGGTTGATATATTCCCGAGATTCAGGATGTGTAAAATCCCCCAGAATAAGGTGTAATATAAATGCTGTCTATTTTCCTCGGATTGTGTCAGTATCGTGACACAGTCCTCTAGTAGAGGTAGATACTAGAGGCCCATAAATTGTTCCTTTTATGTGTCCTGCTTCCTTCCTTTTTCTTATTTTCTAAAGATCAAGAGAACACAGATAAAAGTGAAACTGAAGAGAAAGAAGAAGAAAGGAGAAAGAAAAAGAGACAAGGAGGGAGGGGGGGGGGGGAAATTGCGAACATAAAGACCCCATTTTGTCCCGCTGAGGACACTCACCAGACTATCGATTAGTGATTTATCTGGTTCCAGCACATATTAAGTATCAGTTTCCTCTCTCCGGAGGGTTTGTCCCTCCTCTGAGTATTTAAACATGTTCCAAAGCTGGCAAGTCTTGGAATACGTCTCACCTCTGTTTTGACTCGTGAGGATCAAGTCTTCTAGTTTGTTAATTTCGTCTATTTTCCTAAGCCAACTGGCAATGGAGGGCGGGTTGGGGGATTTCCAGTTAAGGGGAATGCAACTTTTAGCTGCGTCCAGTAGGTGTCGTACTATTGACCTTTTGTAGGTCCGAGCCGGTGTATCGGTAGCGTGTAAGAGGAAGTATGCTGGTTCATCAGGGACGTTGCGATCAGTGAACTTTTGTGCTATCCTGCGAACCTCCTCCCAAAAAGGCCTTAGCCGGGGGGCAGGACCAGAAAATATGTATTAACGTGCCTGTGTCTTGTTGACATCTCCAGCATAATTTCGATGTCGCAGGAAAAATTTTTTGTAATAGTTCTGGTGTTCTGTACCATCTCGTAAAAATTTTGTAATTGGTTTCTTGGTATTTGGTGCATATTGATGATTTATGTATGAATTGAAGGATGTGTGATCTTGTTTGCGTAGTGAAATGGCAGTTCAGATCCCTCTCCCATTTGTCAAAGCTGGGGTGTTGATAGTTCCCAGGTGGTGTAATAAGCATGTTATAGGTCAGAGATAGCGTGTGCGATAACACTTCCGCTTTCCATACAGACTTCTTCGAAAGCAGTGTGGGGTGGATCAGTTACAGTTGGGGGACCAAGCTGCTAAGGAAATGTGAAAGTTGGCTATCTCTCAGGAAGTCCAAACAGTATGGGCCGTTTGGGTCCGAGAGCTCGGCCAATGTTACCCATCTTCCACCAGTGCTGTAATGGGAGGCTTGATATCTCCCTGTATCTCTCAGCATGCGGAATGCAGGATCTATTATACCTGGTGTGAATTGTGGGTTGCCTATTATAGGTCTCAATAGTGAGTTCCTAGTGGAGAGAGCTGTTTGTGTCAGTAGGTGTGCGCACACTTTCGTGGTGATCCCAATCAGTGGATGAGATCGTATTTGTGAGGGGAGTGTTGAGGAGCTCCAGGGGGCTCTATGTAGTGGGATTTCAGATTGCGTTTGTTCTAAGTGTGGCCATAGCTTGGTTTTCTGATGTTGGCACCAGTCAATAAGTCTGCTCAGGTGTACTGCATGATAGTATGTCTTGATCTCCCGCATGGCCAGCCCTCCATGGTGCTTTGGGAGTGATAGCATTTGCCTCGGGAGGCGTGGTTTCTTCCCTGCCCACAAGAAATTTAAGAATAGGGAGTGTACCTGTCTTAAATAAGCTGCGGGTATGTGTATAGGTAGAGCCTGTAATAAATATAAGAATTTGGGAAGTATCATCATTTTCAGTATATTACAACGTCCAAACCACAAGTGTAGGCCATTTTTCCAACTGTGGAGTAGCGTTTGGACGTTTTTCAGTAAGGGTGGGAAGTTAAGTTTGAAAATTTGGGAGAGTTTTGGAGGGATGTAAGTGCCTAGGTACTTCAGGGCTTTGTCTGTCAATTTGAAATGGAAGTTATTTTGGAAATGAGTGAGCTGAGTCTGTGGTATCCCTATTCCCATGGCTTCTGATTTATTGAAATTTATTTTTAGGTTAGAAAGACGTCTATAGGTTTCAAACTCCTTCATTAAGTTTGGGAGGGAAATGGCTGGGTTGGTAATGGAAAACATCAGATCATCTGCATAAGCAGAGGAACAGCTTAGTTTTAAGTTAAGTTTCACATAATGTGCTAGCATGGGGTGCATACTGGCACATTATGACTTTACCTTGCAGGGGTAAAAAAAAAAAACGTCCCACAGTAACAGTATACAACTGCTTTAAAGGCTAACTCCACTTTCGTGGAGAGAAAAAAATAACAAAGAAAATATAGCGTATACAATTGTCACACAAGTCATATTGTAATTGAATGTTATTCAAATTCAACTTTCTCCAAGCGTCTTCCAGGACAGCCCATGAAACCTTGGGCTCCTCCTACCAGGACAGGAAACACGTTACACCCACCAGATAAAAGGGCGGTCCTCCAGGCCCATGTCAGTTATTTGTTTCCTCCGGACGGGGGGGTAACATGTTCCTGGAACCTGGTCCCTAGGTCTCATGAGCAGGGGCTCTATAGGGCTATTTGGGTCATTTCACTAACCTCTCCTCTGCCAGTAGCAGCACTCCGCTGGAGAGGTTGGCTGTGCTGCGGTCTCCTGTGTCTCAGTGCCTGCAGAGGGCCAGGACCGGCATGGTGTCAGCTCCCATAAGTGCTTTTCTTATGAAAGCAGCGGTAGCCTCTCCTCACAGGCAGCGTGGCTAGTTGTGTGAGGAGAAACAGGAAGCTGCGGTGCTCGAGTAGGGGGCGGGGCTTCTGCGCTCCAAGCTGGCCCACAGGAAGTACTGAGAGCAGGTCACTTCCGGGGCATATGACGTCATCGCTGGGCGCCGGAGACGCCGGTTTTAGTCTCCTTAAATGGCGCAAACAGGAGACACTGGCTGCTGGTGTCTTCTGGTAAAAGCAGCCAGGCTGTGGAAAGCCAGAAAGGGGCAAGATGGATCAATCTGCAGTTTCTACACAGGCAGTCGATGCGCCCAACACCAGCACCTCACAGGTAAGCCTGAAGTGTTATGTCACTATCTTGCTCTCCCTGTAAGTGTTCCCTCCCCTCTCTGTAATAGTGGGTTAAGGGGACACATTTCCTCCCTCCTGCACATGTTGGTTCGGAGTGGCGAGGTGGCTGTGAGTCTCATTATGGGTCACTTATCTTTTTGTCTTACAGACCAAGACTCAAGACAAGACTCAAGAGCAGCCACCTAAAAAGAAATGTGCGGTGTGCGCAAACAAATTGAGCTCCTCGTGGATCAAAGCCGTTTGTCGCAGCTGTATAGATGGCCTTGTAAAGGATGACCCGGTTGCCTCTTGTCAAAAAATGCTAACCTCTGTTAGGGACGAGCTTGCGTCCACCTTTACTTCTTTTAGAACACTTTTTGACAAGCTCCAGACCCCAGCTGAGGGTCCGTCCACACAGAGAGCTTCAGTCTGCACTCCGCAGCAGGCAGAGAGTGAAGACTCTGAGTCTGAGGTCAGATCTACCCGTTCTTCCCCTGAAAAATCAGGGTCAGATATAGAGCCAGGGATAGAGAATCCACTCGATGCTTGAGATTTAAGTTATCTGTAGAGGATGTGGATGACTTGTTAAAGGCTATCTATACCACCCTTGAATTGAAAGAGGAGGAGGTTCAGTTATCCAAACATGATTTTATGTATAAGGGATTGCATAAGAAAAAAACTAGAGTTTTTCCAGTCCATAGTTCATTGGTTGATACTGTTAAACTGGAATGGGATAACCCGGAGAGAAAACCATTCTTCTCTAGTAACCTAAAAAGAAGGTTCCCTTTTGATGAGGACACTGCCATGGAAAAAAAAACCGAAGCTGGACGCACCACTTTCAAAGGTTTTAAAAAATTCGGACCTAGCATTCGATGATATGGGCACGCTTAAGGATCCGATTGACAAGAGGGGGATATCCTCCACAGAGCCTGGGACTCAGCGGTTGGGAACCTGAAACCAGCTCTAGCCTCCACTTGTGTGGCCAGAAATCTGGAGGTTTGGTTGACTCAGATTCAGTCACACCTGTCAGCGGGTACCTCGAGAGCAGATTTTGAAGTCCTTTCCTCTCCTCTTTCAGGCTGTAGGTTTTTTGGCAGATTCTTCCGCAGAGTCAGTAAGAATGTCGGCCAGGACTTCGGCTTTAGTGAACTCGGCCAGGAAAAGCATCTGGCTTAAAACCTGGTCAGGGGACCCAGCCTCTAAATTACGCCTTTGTGGGCTTCCCTTAACAGGCGATCATTTATTTGGCCCAGGACTGCAGGAGGCTCTGGAACGCACGGTTGATAAGAAAAAGGCATTTCCAGAGAAAAAGAGAATCCTGGCAGCCAGAAAAAAATTTTCGTGGCCAAGACAGGCAACAGAGTCCTAGAGAAAAGGACAGCAGGCTGAAAAAACACTGGACTGGGCACAAAGGCAGAGGCAAAGGGGGAGTGTTGTTTAACCCTCAACAGCCCGCCAAGCCACAGTGACTTTTGTGTTCCTCGGTGGGAGGAAGATTGAGGGCCTTCATCCCACAGTGGGCAGCAGTCACTTTGAGCCCCTTCATCCTGGACCTAGTGACCAACGGGTACAGGCTGGAGTTTGTTCACCAACCATCAGAACGATTGTTGGTCACCTTTCCTCCACAAGATCGAGAAAAAGCGAGGGCTCTGGGTTTCCTGATAGGAGACTTATTGGATCAAAAAGTCCTGATTCCTGTTCCACAGTCAGAGCAGGGCAAGGGATTCTTTTCCCATGTATTTGTGGTCCAAAAAGCCGTTGAAAATTTCGACTTATCCTGAATCTCCGGACCTTAAACAAGTCCATCAGATACAAGCATTTCCGTATGGAGACGGTTTTTACAATCAAAAACCTACTATACCCAAACTGCTTTATGGCCACGTTGGACTTAAGGGATGCCTATCTTCATATCCCTATCCATCCAGTATACCAAAAGTTTTTGAGATTGGCAGTGAAGACGAGTATGGGGACCCGACATTTTTAATTTCAAGCCCTCCCTTTTCGGTCTTTCCTCAGCGCTGGCTCCACTAAGGTTAAAGGCGATAACCGTTATCCCTTACTTGGATGACCTCCTGATAGTGGCAAAATCATACCAGAGGCTGTTGGAGGATCTCCAGGCTGCACAGGACTTCTTACAGTCCCTAGGCTGGCTGATGAACAAAGAAAAATCGTCCTTGATCGCGGTCCAGAAAGTAACTTATCTGGGTTACGATTTTTGCTCAGTGAACCAAAGAGTTTTGCTTCCTCGGGAGAAGATTACCAAAGTGTTCCACACTATGTCAGCATTGCAGACCAACTAGTCGGTCTCTCTGAGACCGGTGTCGAGGGCAGTGGGTCTTATGACCTCATGTTTTCCCACAGTACTATGGGCGAGACTCCATCAGCGTCCGTTACAAATGTTTCTATTAAGAAACGGGGACATAAGGTCCCTGGAGTCAAGGATCCGGCTTCCCTCCAGGATAAAAAGAAGCCTGTGGTGGTGGAGAGCTGGCCAGCACCTAGCAGGAGGTCTCCTATGGTCCTTTCCCATATCCCGAAGAATTACCACGGATGCGAGTTCCTGGGGAGGGGGGGGCCCAACTCAGCAATTCAGTAGCACAGGGAGAGTGGTCCTCGAGGGGGGCAAGGGCCTCATCCAATAAAAGGGAGCTGCTAGCAGTCCAGAGAGCCCTGCAGTCTTTTCAGATGTAGATCAATGGTCACAACCTCCAAATTCTGTCAGACAATATCTCGACAGTCGCGTATATCAACAAGCAGGGAGGCATGAGAAGCTGTATGCTTCAGTCCATTGCCCGGGAGATCCTTTCATGGGCAGAGGGGAATCTAGCTTCAATTTCGGCTGTACACCTGAAGGGGAAAAACAATTGCCTGCAGATTATCTCAGCCGTCACAGGATAGACCGAGACAACTGGTCCCTTCATCCCGAAGTTTTTGCAGACCTCACCAGGAGATGGGGTTATTCCGTAGCGGATTTGTTCGCAAACCGAAACAACCGCAAGACGGAGATATTCTTTTCCATGAACTCGGCAGACCAAGCCTTGGGGATCGATGCTCTGGCAAACCCGTGGCCTCCAGGCCTATGCTGTGCCTTCCCGCCAATCAGACTGATTCCAGAAGTCCTCCCGAAGTTTTTGCTAGAGGAGACGGATCTCATTCTAATTGACCCATTTTGGCCCAAGAGGCCATGGTTTTTCCTGCTACAATCTCTGGTTTTGGAGACTCCGTGGAGACTTCTGAAAAGAGAAGACTTATTATTGCAGGGTCCAGTAACACCCGCAGGTGGTTTCCTTAAACTTGATGGCCTGGTATCTGAAGAAAAGATACTGAGCGCCCAGGGGTTCTCTGACAAGGTAGTCAAGACTCTCGTAAATTGTAGGAAGCCGGTCACTAGAGCCATTTATTCCAAAGTTTGGAAAAAGTTTAATTTGTGGTAATCTGAAAATGAAAGATTAACTCATGATATTCCGTCTATTTTGGAATTTTTCCAAGAGGGTGTCGGCAAAGGTCTGTCAGTTAAGTTAGTTCCTTAAAGGTACAGGCGGCAGCTATTAGTGTGTTCCTCCAGTTTTCTCTCCTGGAAAATCTCACTATAGCCAGATTTTTCAAATCTAACTCTAGGGCCAGACCAGTAGTGGTGAGAAATTGTCCAACTTGGGACCTGTCCCTAGTACTTTAAACTCTGGTAGAATTTCCGTTTGAGCCTCTGGGAAGTATGTCAGTTAAGTTACTTACATTAAAGACTGTGTTCCTTATAGCTGTTACTTTAGCTCGTAGGGTAAGTGATTTGCAGGCCCTATCAGTAAGGGAGCCCTTCCTCACCATTTTTGAGGATCGAGTTGTTTTACGAACCGATCGTTTTTTGCCCAAGATGGCAAGTACATTCCACCGATCTCAGGACATTGTACTGCCAACCTTTTGTAGTTCGCCACAGGGCGACCTAGAAGGAGAAAATTTAGTTTTCTAGATGTAAGAAGGATCCTCTTAGTCTATCTTGAGGTCACCAAGACCTTTAGGAAAACTGATGCCTTTTTGTCCTTCTTTTTTTTTTTTTTTTTTTTTCTGGAGTTCACAAGGGGAATAATGCATCTAAAGCCACATTGGCTAGATGGATAAAGCAAGCCATCTCTGAAGCTTACAAAATTAGGGAGGTTCCTACACCTTTTTGTTATTGCGCACTCAACTAGAGCCTTGTCTACATCTTGGGCTGAGAGGGCTGGTGCCTCACCGGAACAAATTTTCAGGGCTGCCACATGGTCCAGTTACTCGACCTTCATTAAAACATTATCGCCTGGATCTCCTATCAGCTCAGGAGCAGGCGATTGGTCGTAAGGTCCTTCAGGCAGTTGTCCCTCCCTAGACTGGTAAATTCTGGCTCATCGTCTTATGGGCTGTTCTGGAAGACCCTTGGAGAAAAGCTGAGTTAGACTTACCGGTAACTCCTTTTCTGAGAGTCTTCCAGGACAGCCGGATTCCCACCCGGTTCTGTCTGAAGTTATGTGTATTATGCATATGTTTTGCAGTGTCCAACGGTTCTTGAGAAGACTGACATGGGCTGGAGGACCGCCATTTTATCTGGTGTAACGTGTTTCCTGTCCTGGTAGGAGGAGCCCAAGGTCTCATGGGCTGTCCTGGAAGACTCTCAGAAAACTAGTTACCGGTAAGTCTAACTCAGCTTTTTCCTTTTCAATCTGCAGCCGCTGTAATTTTCTGAAAATGCAATATGGCTACCTTGAGTTCTGAATGTGTGCTGAATACACCCCAGAAACATAATTTCCTGCTTGTGTGCTTGGCTCACTGATTTTCCAGGAAGTCTGCACTAAGATACAAGTCAGATTTCAGGCATCCCCTGGAACAAAAATGTAATTTTTGGTGAGATACTTCCAATAGGAACACATCTAAAGCCCCTTTCACACTTGTGCGACTTGTCCTGCGACTTGGGACTGCAAAGTCGCATGACATGTAGTACTCCATGATTTCCAATGAATACCATTCATGTCTGTGCATCTTCAAGTTACAGCGACTTCAACATAGTCCCTGCACTACTTTGGTCTGACTTTGATGCGACTTGAGGTCCATGGGCCTTAAGATTATTGTTATGACCTTAAGATTATGCAGGCCTTGCTTCAGGTCACGTCAAAATCTCAGCAAAATTGTACGACTCAAGACGCACAAGTGTCCCATCCTAAAGGGATGTAGGCCAAGCAGATTTCCTCATTAGTGCTCTGCAGGTGCCACAGCTGATAATTATGAAACCACTCCCATTAGATTTCTTCTCTGGGCACAGAGGAACAAACTGATTTTTTTCAGAATAACAAAAGGTAGGAATCTGCAATGACTGCTATAATCTTTACAATGTACATTGATCACCTGGGGTGGGGGGAAATGGTTTTTTTTTTTTTTTTTTTGTGTTTTTTTTTTTTTTTTCCCTAACAAATGTGGAGTTACACTTTTTAAGTGTGACTGGGGCTAAGAACTTGGGGGGGATTTCAAGTTACAAAGTAGGTGAGGTTGAAAAAAGACACAAGTCCATCAAGTCCAACCTAGGATTGGTGGGCTTCTCATACACTGCATACACTGAGATTTAAATACATGGTATATGATCACATTTACAAATCCATTTATGGCATGCCAGTAAAACAGACAAGTAGTGATCCAAAAAGCATGCCTTGGTTCTGTTTAAATCCAAACCCAGTTGAGGCCAATTGGAGCTGAATGTCAAACTGGCCATTTTTATAGGCTAATTGGCAAGTGGTTGTCAAACAAATGACATGGGAATGGGGGGGGGGGCATGTACCAAAGCAAAAAGACATTTACAAATTATAATTTAACTGGGAGCAGTGATTTAAGAAACACTTAAAGTGCAGCCTTAAAGCAGTATATTATATTGCAGCTTACCTATTCGTTGATGTGATGGCTGTATTAGTCCTTCTTTTTTTTTTTTTTTTTTTTTTTTTGGGGGGATTGCCCCCCCCCCCTGCCCTAGACAGGACGAAGATACTTGCAGAGCTGTGCTGTGAATAGACCAGCTCTCTGCTAATCTATTTATAGCACTGGCGCAACACAAATTTCCAGCTGCTTTTATCTCCAGTATCAGATAATTTGTCAGAAGTTATCATGCTGTTAATAGAAGAACGGAGCAGCAGAAAGATATGGAAAGGGAGGAACCCCCTAGGGGTGGGACTTTAAAGGCACTACCACATGAACAAAAAGTAGAAAAATAGAAAATATTTATTGGAGTAACTTAAATAAAACAATACACATATATAATGCATAACCATGACCATGGATGCAAAAAAATGTCCAAAACTGATGCAAAGAGAAATGATACAACTTCCTTAACCCAACGTTTCAGATATGAATTGTTGTCTTCTTCATCAGGGGTTTTCACAGGGAGTAAAGTATCTATGAAATTTAAATGCAAAGCAGTCAGCCAAACCGACCTAACAAACATTGCTAGAATAGTCATACAGAGTGGTAT
Organism: Lithobates clamitans; assembly: GCA_037952925.1. Classification (NCBI taxonomy): domain Eukaryota; kingdom Metazoa; phylum Chordata; class Amphibia; order Anura; family Ranidae; genus Lithobates; species Lithobates clamitans. Next base: position 381,917 of record JBBGZY010001840.1, on the reverse strand, counting down.
AAACATAGCTCTACTTACAGCATAATCACTTTGCAAGTACATTAAGGCATCCCCAAAAGCTAAAAAGAGGAAAGACACCATGGAATAGTCTCCCGCAGATCCCATCCATTCAATGGCTGGTCAGTCTTGCTCGTCAAAACAGGAAAGGGGGGCCAGGTAAAGGATATATATCCCCAAATAACACCCAACAAGCCTGCTGAAGTTTGGAAACCCAGACACACAGCAGAAATGGTATATGCACTGAGGTCTAATAATTAGGGAATCTGGAGGGAAAACAAACCGATACCGCATAGAGATTCTCAATATGTGGGGAAGGAATGGAAAGGGAAAGGAAAATTAACCAATTTCCCCTACAGGGTTAAACCCAAACCTGGTGGTGAAACATACCCAAGTACAACGGTGACGTCACTAACGGGCAGATGGACAAAAGGCAAAAAGGACGATCCGAGGGCATGTGGACCCATGTAGTGGGAAGATGCCGTCTGGTGTTAACATTTGCCAAAGTAGGAAGACACCCCAAAAAAGACTAGAAAAGTAAAAATATACAAGAGCTTCTATATAAATGATGGTACTGTATATCAAACTATTTGAAAACCGATCAAAACCCATTTAAACAAACATCTATATTTTATAAAAGTGATGCAGTTACCTAGACAGCTTGTTCCCAGTAAAGAGATCCACCAGCAGCTACAAAGGACATGTCCTCCCTGTTACCCTACCCATCTCAAAATGAGCAGACTATAAATAGAGTCCCAGACAACGGGTAGGCAGACTACGAGGGACCCCCTAGCAACAGGCATTTAGAGGCGAGTAAAAAAAAAAAAAAAAATATCCAAATGTCCCTATAGTGAATGCTATTTTTGACACATCACATTTTATTATTATTAATATTCATAGATTGTTATGGTGTTTACACATGATGCATATGATTTAAACCTATTTTATTTCACTTTATCCTTTTATATATTGCACAAAATTCTTCTATATTTGCATAATCAGGATTGCTGTGAGCATTCATATTTTGCTGCAATATAGTTTTTATGTGTGATTTTTTTTTTTTTTTTTTTGTTTGCTATTTTTCAAATTTTTTCTTATTCCACTACTATACACCGTGAATGAGTGAATAGACATTTATACTTAACCACGAACATTGGCAAGCTACAAAAGCCACAAGTCCTATTGCTAGGTCCACAACCAGCATTTGTTCGCCCCCTCAGGAAGATAGACTGTCACCAACACTGTCCAAATAGACCTCAGTGGGTGACAGTATGGTTATTGCAAACCTGTCTGTCCTATTAGACTGTATTTAAAGTGGTTTTAAACTCTCCCTGACAGCTTTGTCCCATGTAAATCCGCATAAAAAAACCCTTAATGAACACTGCTTGTAGATATCTCCTTACTTGCTTAGTGTTGTTATCCTTTTTTTGTTCTTTAGAATAACTTCACTGACCATGCCCAGATCTCCCCTGATTTACGGCACGCTCTGTGTACTTGTCTGTCTATTATCAGATCTTCCTAAGGCACAACTCTGAAATCCCAGGAGACTGCATAATCACTCAGAGCTTCATACTACACCCCATGTGACCATGTGACATCACATGCAGTGTAAACTTGAGCATGGGACAGGATTACTGCAGCCTTATCAGCTGAAGCTGATAAGACTGACACAGGCAAACACTAGATAATAGGCACAAGTAAATACTATGATATAAAACAAGTCAGCTATGAACAGTGAAACAGGGTTGCCATAGAAACGGATTGAGAAGGAGGCTTGGTTAACAGTACAGGAAGTGCTCAATGTAAGGGCGGAAATAAACTCTACCGTGGACTCAGAAAACAATACTTAAGATGGCACTGCCTAACCCCTGGAAACAAGATTTTTAAAGTTTCTTTAAATAGTAAGTAATATGCGATTTGGGCTGGATTACAGTGGCTATAGTTTGATAATTACTTATTATAATGGACTAAATGAAAAGCCGCATCAGAGTGGGAGAGTTTACTTCCTCTTTAAGACAGCTTCGCACAGGTTATGGGAAATATGCTCCAGCTAAGTTCGGGCAGCTGAGGGCTGGGTGGGGGGAAAGGGGAAACTGCAAGTTATGTATATGGTTAATTATTTGTAATGTATGTAATGAGTTTTATATAAGATTTAGGCACATATGGTACAATTTGAAACTACAATATTCTGGATTACACACAACAACGTATAATGTAGGTGACCCGGCTCTGGGGACTGATCTGCCACCCCTTCTAAAAATACCCAACCCAAAATTGCATGGCTAGTATAAAATTCCTAACCTGGAATGTCCGTGGAATTCGGGACAAGCTCAAGCGCTCTACAGTGTTTGGCTGCCTCAAGTCCTATCGGGCGGATATAATTGTGTTGGTGGAGACGCGTGTCACCGGCCAACTCCAACTTGCACTAAAACGTCTGTGGATAGGGTGGACGTACCACGCCACCCACACTCCATACTCCCGTGGCGTGTCTATTCTAATTGCCAAAACCGCTCAATTTGGAATTATTTCGGTACAAACGGATCCTCAGGGTAGGTTCTTTTTAATTTTTTTTTTTTTTTGCATTGTACTCCTATATGGTACGCATTACCTCATTATGGCCTACTATATTCCTCCGCCGTACAAATCAACTTTGGTTAATGAGGGATTCCTGTATATGGCACAACACCCCACAATCCCAGCCATTTGGCTTGGCAACTTTAATATGGTTTTTAAATCAATTCGAGGACAGATTACAGCTGAGCCAGACTGCCCAACTCCCTAACGCCACCCGCTTTGGGCGCACACTGATGGAATTTTCCCTGACAGACACGTGGCGATATAAACACCCAAATACTCAGGCTTTTTCATGCTTCTCAGCGACACACTCCACCATGTCCCGCATAGATCTTATGTTGGTCTCGGATGTCTTGCTCCCCTTGCTTGGGGACTCAGGCTACCACACCAGGTCCCTATCTGACCATGCTCCGTGCTGGGCTTTCTTGCTCCACAAGCAGGACCTCGCACTTGGCGCCTTCACCCTTTTTGGCTGTCTGCACTAAATGACCAAGATGATATACAAAGGGAATGGCAGTTCTATTTTGCTACAAACCGGGACACGGTGTCCATAGGCCTAGTCTGGGAGGCATTTAAACTGCATGTCCGCTCCACCTTATCTAGACGTATAAATAGGCTAAAAGCTTCCTCTAAAGTACTGCTTCAACAGGCCTCAGAGAAACTAGTGGTCAGCAACAGACAAATTTATGTTAGACCCCACACCGGCCCATGCATCGGCACTTAAGCTTCAAACGCGCATAGTCGACCAACTACATTATGAATAGGTCAAACAGAAGCACTTCTCGAGGCAGCGGGTGTTCGAACAGGGAGAGCGGGCGGGAAAGCTTTTGGCATACTTGGCCCACCAAGATGCTAGGCCACCGGTGGTGGTGTCCTTGATGGATCCACAGAACACACTTATAACAGACCCTTTGTCGGTGGCTGTGGAGTTCTGATTATTATTATTATTATTATTATTATTATTATTATTATTATTATTCAGGTTTTATATAGCGCCAACAGTTTGCGCAGCGCTTTGCAACATGAGGGCAGACATTACAGTTGCGTTACAATTTGATACAAGAGGAATCGGAGGGCCCTGCTCGTTAGAGCTTACATTCTGACCTATACGCCTCCCAGGTGACTGCCACCACACAGGAGGCCCAGGCCTTTCTGCAAAACATACCCTTCCCTCAACTATCCGAGACTCAGCAGACCTAGAGGCCCCCCTTACCACAGAGGAAATCGCAGTGGCGATAGCATCCCTGTCACCCTCTAAGGCCCCAGGCCAGGATAGCCTGCCATTAGATTTCTATGCAACCTACTCAGAGCTGCTAATCCCTGAACTATTGAAGCTATACAACCATATTTTTGAATCTGAATCCCTCCCCGAATCCCTCCGTCAAGCGGTGATCATCGTGCTCCCCAAACCAGGTAAAAAACCCGGATTCCTACTGCCCAATCTCACTACTCCAGGGGGACATAAAAATATTGGCAAAAGTATTGGCCACTTGCCTTAATCTAATCATTTCATGCCTGGGAAAAATCCAGCCATGAATTTACGTCGACTGCACATGAATCTCCAAGCGAGCCATGAGACGATGGGAACCAGAGCAGTAATAGCGCTAGACGCCGCTAAGGCGTTTCATTCTGTGGAGTGGGGATACCTGTGGGAGTGTTTGTAGGGCTTTGGGTTCGGCCCCAATTTTATCAAATGGGTGAAGCTGTTATACTTCTCCCCAGAGGCCTGAGTGGCAGTGAACGGGCGGACATCGGACCCCTTCCCTCTGGGGTGAGGAACCCGACAGGGCTGCCCACTATCCCCACTCCTGTATTCCCTCGCCTCAGAACCACTTGCCATTTCACTCTGAATTCAAATATCCATGGTCTTCGACTGGGCTCTCTAGTGGAGACGGTGAGCTTTTTACGCAGATTATATGCTCCTCTACCTAGAGGACACTGGCCCGTCTTTACGGACTGCCCTCCAGACCATAGAGCGGTGATTCTCAGCCCTTCTAGTGTCGTGACCCCTTGATAAAATTTCACAAGTTGTGGGGACCCCTAACACAGTAAAATTTATTTTCGTAGCATGGGTTGTCAGCACCCAAGGCAAACAAGTAATTTGCGTCCCTAACCCAGACATTTAGCTCTCCCTGAGTCCCTTCCACTCTTACAGTATTAAAACCTCTTATTGTACATCTTTCTCTTTGTTCTCCTCCTTTTTTTTTTTTTTTTTTAACAGAAAAGTTTTTATTTGTCTCCAGAAGGAGAGAATTAAACATACAAATCAACAAACAAACAAAATAAAGAAAATGTACATATCACATATTGCTGCTACATAGAATACATACATCAAAATTTACTAACTCACGTGATGTTATTGCATATATTTCCTACCATCTATAAGTAGTTACGTTGGGAAAAAGAAAAATAATTCCTGTAACTCCATATTTTATATATAGGGTGTCAATCATATCTCTTACCTAAGCATACCTTCAGGTAACTAGTCAGAATCCTACTTTTATCTATCCGCCAGTATATTCAAATATTGGACTATAAAGGATCAAGAAATTTGGGGGGGGGGGGGGAGAGAGAGAGTGGGGGATGGAGAGGATAGAAGGGTGGGGTGAGAGAGGGAGAAAAGAGAGAAGGATTCAATCAGGGGGAAGGAGAGGAAGGGGGGCACATCCTATGCTAATGCATCACATATCCTGTTAGTCTCATCAAACATATTATTTATTTAGACCATGCTCCCCAGATTTTGGAAAATTTCTTAGGACATTTACGGTTAATGTATGTGAGTTTATAAAGTGGTACTGCAGAATTCACCAGGGCCTTCCATTGGGAGATCGTAGGGGGGTCAGATTGTTTCCATTTCAGTAGGATAGTTTTTCTTGCATAAAATGAGGTGTAAAATACGAACAATCTTTTGTGTGTATTAGGGATAAGGTTATCGCACACTCCAAGAAGCAGGACAATTGGATTCATCTGGACATGTAGATTGCCCACCGAGTTGATAATATCTACCACTTTCAACCAGAACTGCTGTATAATAGGACAGGACCAAACCACATGTATATGTACCCAACTCCCCTTGACACTTCGGGCATCCTTCTGATTGTGTCGGGTATATTCTAGACAACCTCTGCGGTGTGTAATACGCTCTATGAAGGAATTTGAGCTGAATATATCTATCCCTTGCTGACACCATAAGTGGAATGTACTGTTGTATTCCCTCCTCCCAATCATCAGCAGCAAGGGCAGGTACATCCATTTTCCACTTGTCATAGAGCTTGGTCCCCCCTGTTGGTTCCTCACTCATTATCCTAAGATATAGGGAAGACAGAATGCGATCTATGTTCTTAGAAATTAGGAAGGTTTCTACCCCATGCGACTGTAAAATAACTCCTGCAGGGTATTGTGCCTGTACTGCATGTCGTAGTTGCAAGTATCGGAAGAACATTTTTGAGGGAAGTTGGAAGTTATTCTTTAGTGTATCGTAAGGGATGATTCTACCTCCTGATATTTGTTGTATGATCTTAACTCCATATCCTGCCCATAAGGCCGGGTCTGGGATGGTTTGAAGATGTTTTAATTTTGGGTTACCCCATAACGGAGTATATGGGGAAATGGTATTTCCTCCAGTAAGTTTCTTCGACATCTGTTCCCAAACTCCAACTGTCGTCCGCATTGAAATTGTCACGTTCGGGTGTGCCCTAGGTCCCCTGAACACTAGATTACTCAAGGCTGAGTAAGATCCCAGTATGGCAGCTTCAAGATTGACTGACTGCTGGGTTGTACTTTGGTTGGGAAAACCACCAGCGGACGGTTACGACAACTGCCGCCCAGTAATATTTCTTAAAGCAAGGTAGCGCCAAACCCCCTAGTGATAAGGGTAGCTGCAAGGTGGTTCAGGCGACTCTAGGGGCCAATCCCCCCAAACAAATGTGTTGACAACTTGATCGAGCTTAACAAAAAAATGAGTTAGGTATTGGTACTGGGGTGTTGCGGAAGACATAAAGGAACTTGGGGAGAAACGTCATCTTAATAAGATTGATTCTTCCCACCGGTGAGAGGGGAAGAGATTTCCAAGCCTGACATCGGGCGGTGAGTTGGTGAAGGATCGGATATACATTGTCTACTAGGTATGACAATGGTGTCCGTTGGACTTCGATCCCCAAATATTTGAACTTGGTTACCATGACTAATTGGGTCAAGGGATCTATAGGGGGTGCGGTCTGGGACAGAGAAAATATAATCGATTTTAGACCAATTGATCCGAATGCCTGAGAAGGAACCATAATTATTAATATCCAGGGCCGCCGACAAGGAGGCAGACGCATCTGGCAGGTACAACAATGCGTCGTCGGCGTATAATGAAAGCTTCTCAGTCAGTGGACCAACCGTTATTCCCCCAACCTCCGGGGACATCCTAAGTAGGATAGCCAGGGGTTCAATCACTAGGGCAAATAATCCTGGGAACAGTGGGCACCCCTGTCTGGTTCCTCTGCCCAAAGAAAAGGGGGAGGAAAGTATTCCGTTTGTTCTCACTCTGGCTGTGGGGTTATTATATAGGAGCCTTATCCAAGAGATAAACTTAGGACCAAAATTAAAACGTTCAAGCACCTGCTATAAAAACTTCCACTCCACAGAGTCGAAGGCCTTCTCGGCATCTAGAGAGGCCACCACACCCGGGAAATTCGTCTTCTCTGCCTGGGATATATTAGTATAAAGTCGACGTAGATTAATGTCGGTGCCTTTGCCCGGCATGAAGCCCGTCTGGTTGCCATGAATTATAGAGAGAATGACCGAATTAAGTCTGTTTGGTAGTTATCTTGGCATCTACATTTAAAAGCGGTATGAGGCACATGATGTAGGGTCTTTATTAGGTTTGGCTATGATCACAATGACCGCCTCTGACATAGAGGGAGGGAGATTACCCTCTTGTAGCATTTTTAGGAGCAGGTTATGATATTTGGGGACAATCAGTTCACTATTTGTCTTATAAAATTCTACTGGTAGACCGTCAGGTCCTGGAGTTTTTGCTGGTTGGAGGGATGCCACAGCCGCCTGGACCTCCTTGAGCGTGATTGGGGCGTCTAGTGCAATGCGGGCCTCTTGTGAGAGCTGTGGGAATTGTATTTGGTCTAGAAAGGTCTGTAGGTGTTTGCTAGTAAAAGTGGCCTTGGAGGTATAAAGATGCTCATAATACCGTACAAATTGCTCATTGATACCTATAGGATCAGAACGCCCCTTATATGCGCTATATGTGATGAGGAGGAGCGTTCCCTGGCCAGCCATGCTAATAATCTACCTGTCTTCTCTCCTTGCTCAAAAATTCGTTGAGACTGAGCAAACAACTGTTTTTTGGTGGTCTCAATCCTCAGAGAGATTTCCCTATGTAAAGATTGTATAGCTTCATAAGTCTGTATGTCATTATTGTGGACATAACTGTTTTCTAACTTGAGAACCCTCTTCTCTGCTTCCTCTAATGCCACTCTTGTGGATTTTCTGACCTTTCCAATCGCCGTTTTATATTGCCTTCGAGTATATGCCTTGAAACCATCCCATAAAACCTGTGGGGAGACCGTACCCTCATTATGTGCCCAATAGACTCCCAGCTCTCCCTCCACCAGGGGGACCACCCTCTCGTCCGTAATCGAATATCCTGAGAGGCGCCAAAGTGCAGAGCCCATCGGCGAGTCTGTTTGTACTTTAAGAGTGGTGCATGGTCCGATATGCCACGCGGCAAAATCTCGACCTCCTGGATCCGGGAGAGCAGGGAGTCAGTAGTGTAAATCAGGTCAATCCTAGAAAAGAATGCATATGTGGCTGAATGACAGGTATATTGCTTTTTGTCTGGGTGTTTCATTCTCCACACCTCGTTAAACCCGTAGTTGTCCACCCATTGTGATAAAGGTGATACACCAGTGGGACCCACATTAAGTCTATCTAATACCGCGTTAGGGGTCATATTAAAGTCTCCAGCCAAGACAACTCCGGCAGATGGATATTGTGCTATTATTAAAGTGATCTTTTTAAGGATATCCACAGTGGCCGGAGGAGGAATATATATATGCCCACTATCAATAGCTCCAATCTATCACACATCGCATGAAGGGCTACATATCTCCCATCTGGGTCTAAATGAAGGTCCAATAAAGTGAACCTAAGTGATTTGTGGACCATGACGCTGATTTCCCCCCCCTCGAGTATGATGAATAGGTGGAGTGGTAATATGCACCAACCCACGACTTCCTGAGGGCCAGCGTCCTGCTCCCCACCAAACGGGTCTCCTGGAGCACACATATATGTGGGTTGTGTTTCAGAAAATTGAATACCAAAGACCTCTTAATTTTAGAATTCAGGCCCCTAACATTCCAAGATAAAATAGTCAGGGAAGACATTGATTCCTTGTGGTGAATATTGGAGGGCAGCAAGTTACCGACATCAAAATCTGACAAGTTATAAGCATACTTAAAGTGGAGTTCCACCCAAAAGTGGAACTTCCACTCATCAGATTCCTCCCCCCCTCCGGTGGCACCTTTCAGGGGGGAGGGGGGGTACAGATACCTGTATATTACAGGTATCTGTACCCACTTCCGGCATAGATACCCGCAGAATCTGCGGGTATTTACGCCACTTCCTGCTCCCTCCCCGCTGCCTGCTGGGAAACACACGGGTCCCAGAGGCAGCAGGGACCATCCGTATTGCGCTGCGCGACTCGCGCATGCGCAGTAGGGAACCGGGAAGTGAAGCCGCTCGGCTTCACTTCCTGATTCCCTTACCGAAGATGGAGGCGGCAGCACCCGAGGACGGAGAGACGCTTCGGCCTCGGGTGCCGACATCGCGGGCGCCCTGGACAGGTAAGTGTCCATGTTTTAAAAGTCAGCAGCTGCAGTATTTGTAGCTGCTGACTTTTAAAAAATTTTTTCGGTGGCGCTCCGCTTTAAGAATAACATATCTCCTATATATTGGTTTTATGGAAACATCAGGAAGATCTCTATCGCCATCTAGTGGAAAGATATCCAGCTCACATTGACCTCTGGTGCAGAACATACAGGTATTATAATTAGTATACATGTAGCAGCAGCAAAAAGAAAATAAAGAAAAAAGTGCCAACAGGGGGCACCCCCTGAACTTTGGTGTGCCTCCTTCCCAGAAACTATCGCGGCAACTGCCATATGGGGAAATGAACAAAAAAGGACACCCGAGTGTCACAGTACATGCAGTGTAATCTCCATTTTTTTCATGAGGATCAACGTTCCCTGCAGAATATAAAACAAGAATATGGGTCTCCCAGAGGTCAAATAAACCCCTCCGGGGGTACAAACTTGAAGAGGTATAAGCTTTGCACCTAGATAAACATTCAAAGGTAACTTGGTTCCCTCCTTTCTTGAATGTCTGACGGTCATAGGTGAGTAGAAAAAAAAAAAACCCTAACCAAGAGTGGTATATAGGTAGTCCTTCAGCTGCAGGCATCCAGACAGTCTGAGGAGTTCAGGAGAAACGTGAAGTCATGTCTATCAATCCCCCCTCTTCATCCTAAAACTATAAGGGGGGGAGGAAGGACAGGGTGTCCCTTCAGGCCTTGTCATCTGCAGCATCCAAAAAAAGGTTCTGGAAACAGTGAGGGAATAAACACATGGTAATTGAAAAAATACCCCACAGCCGTGGGGGGTCATCGATGCCTGGGCAGCGATTCCAGCCAGTGCGATGCTTCGTCAGGAGAGGTAAAAAATCGCACCGTTTCGCCATCTTGGACTCGCAGCCTGGCCGGGAACAGCATGCTATACTTTATTCTCCTATTTCGCAAATTAAGTTTCACCTAATCAAAGGAGCGGCGTTGGTTTTGTGTGTCAACCGAGAAATCTGGAAAAATCATAAGTTTCGCTCCCTCATACCTCAATTGATCCACTTTCCTTGACTCACGGAGAACTAGGTCTCGATCCCTGAAGTTCAGTAGCTTCAGAATAAACGTGCGTGGAGGAGCTCCCGGGGGCCCCCGGGCAGCAGGCATTCTATGTGCCCACCACGAAGAAATCAGAAAATGAGGCTTGGGGTAAAAGAGTACGCAGAAGGTGTTCTGTAAAGGCTGCGGGGTCCGCACCTTCAGCCCCCTCAGGAAGGCCCACCACTCGAAGGTTATTTCTATTTTCTGCATCTTCCGCACGTGTCTCCAGGGTTTTAACTTTCGTTTGCAGTGCGCGGAGTGAGACTGCGTGCTCTTGCAGCGTGTCTTCTGTATCGCCCACACGGCGCTCAGCTTCAGTGAGGCGGGAGCGAAAAGTATCCATATCCCTTCTGATGAGGCTTATATCGAGCTGCATCTGCTCGATCTTCCCTGTGAGGGTTGATTGGCAATTAGTGATTGCCTGCACGAGGGCCTCAAAGTTGGATTGCTCTTTCTCTGCAGGATCCGTCTTAATATCCTCATGCTGCGACGCCATATTGGAGTCAGTGGTGGGAGCGGAGCGCCGTGCAGCGGCACTTAAAGCCGATTTATTTGACTTTCGGGTGGAAAGGGATCTCTTCCCCTTTGTCATACCTTTCTCCGCCGTCAGAGTAACCTCTCCAGGCTGTGTAGAATCACCAATCTGCAGGGAAGGAGTAGTTTAGGCCGGAGACTGAGCAGAGCTCTCTCACTGCACGTCTGCTCTGGTCTCCATCTTGAACGCGCCCCTTGTTCTCCTTTCTTTCCCTTTTCATCTCTCTCTGTCCTAATTTCTTGGGTTTTTTTTTCCCCCATCCCTCTCTCTATCCGTCTTTCTGTTCTTTTTTTCTTTCTCGTCCCGTTTTTCTTTGTTCCTTCCCCTCTTTTCCTCTCTCTTCCATTTATTCTCTATTTTTATTCCTTCTCTTACTCCTTGGTGGGGGGAGAATGGGATGAGTGGCAGTGCTGGGGGGGAGTTCTGATCAGCCAACTTAGGTGCTCTTGATCAAGGTCATCTGCTGATCTGAGAACTTGTCTCGTAGCAGTGACACACATACCGAAATCAGGAGATAGGGTCTCCTCCAGCCCCTCCCACTTCACATTCATCACCAGTCAGCTGACCTCTAGTCTCTGCCCCCCAGCCATGCTGTGAACTGAATGGGCGGCTTTGAAGAAGCTGAGTGGGTGGCCGTGGGCTCCAGGGACATCCCTACTGGGCGGCCACAGGCTCCAGGGACAGCCCTGCTGGGCAGCCGCAAAAAGGTTGGAAGAGCAGTGCGGGCTTCAGGAACACCCCAGGATTTGGTGACCCCTGGCAAATCGTCATTCGACCCCCAGCTTGAGAACCACTGCTATAGAGGCATTTGGAAAAAACTCAGGCCTGTGCATGAACTGGTCTAAGTCGCAAATTTTGCCCCTGGACCTGTCTCCACCTACATACTGTTCTGCTTCCCTCCCATTACATAGGGTGTCCTCTATTCAATATCTAGGAGTACAGATCACTAGAGAGCCCCTAGAATATGTCAACAATAACATTGAACCGCTATTTACTCATCTGAAATCTCGTACACCATCTTGGGCACGACTCCCACTGGGGGTGATGGGAAGGATCAACCTCACTAAAATGATCCTGCTGCCAAAGTTCCTCTACATGTTTTGGCATTCACCGGTACTAATTCCTTTAAAAATCTTAAATGCTTGACAGTATTCTCAACACTTTCATATGGGGACCTAGCAGACTTTCTTTTTCACCACTGCATCGCGGTATTTAAGAATAAATTGCCTTTATTTTTAAACTTTACATGTTTAACCACTTAAGGACCGGACCATTATGCTTCTTAAGGACCAAAGGACTTTTTACAATTTGGCACTGCGCTGCTTTAACTGATTGCGCGGTCATGCAATGCTGTACCCAAACGAAATTTGCATCCTTTTCTTCCCACAAATAGAGCTTTCTTTTGATGGCATTTGATCACCTCTGCCGTTTTTTTTATTTATTTTTTGCACTATAAACGCAAAAAGACCGAAAATTTTGAAGAAAAAAATATTTTCTACTTTGTTATAAAAAAAATCCAATAAACCCAATTTTAGTCATAGATTTAGGCCAAAATGTATTCGGCCACATGTCTTTAGTAAAAAAAATGTCAAGCGTATGTTTATTGGTTTGCGCAAAAGTTATAGCGTCTACAAACTAGTGTACATTTTCTGGAATTTACACAGCTTTTAGTTTGACTGCCTATGTCATTTCTTGAGGTGCTAAAATGGCAGGGCGGTACAACCCCCCCCCCCCCCCAAATGACCCCATTTTGGAAAGTAGACACCCCAAGGAAATTGCTGAGGCATGTTGAGCCCATTGAATATTATTTTTTTTTTTTTTGTCTCAAGTGATTGAATAATGACAAAAAAAAATTACAAAAAGTTGTCACTAAATGATATATTGCTCACACAGGCCATGGGCATATGTGGAATTGCACCCCAAAATATATTCAGCTGCTTCTCCTGAGTACGGGGATACCACATGTGTGGGACTTTTTGGGAGCCTAGCCGCGTACGGGGCCCCGAAAACCAATCACCGCCTTCAGGATTTCTAAGGGCGTAAATTTTTTATTGTACTCCTCACTACCTATCACAGTTTTGAAGGCCATAAAATGCCCAGATGGAACAAACCCCCCCCCCCCCATGACCCTATTTTGGAAAGTAGACACCCCCAAGCTATTTGCTTTGAGGCATGGTGAGTCAATGGAATATTATATTTTGACCCAAGTTGCGGGAAAGTGACAATTTTTTTTTTTTTTTTTGTACAAAGTTGTCACTAAATAATGATATATTGCTCACACAGGCCATGGGCATATGTGGAATTGCACCCCAAAATACATTTAGCTGCTTCTCCTGAGTATGGGGATACCACATTTGTGGGACTTTTTGGGAGCCTAGCCGCGTACGGGGCCCCGAAAACCAATCACCGCCTTCAGGATTTCTAAGGGTGTAAATTTTTGATTTTCCCCCCCTTCACTGCCTATCACAGTTTCGGAGGCCATGGAATGCCCAGATGGCATAAAACCCCCCCAAATGACCCCATTTTGAAAAGTAGACACCCCAAGGTATTTGCTGAGAGGCATGGTGAGTATTTTGCAGCTCTCATTTGTTTTTGAAAATGAAGAAAGACAAGAAAAAACCTTTTTTTGTTTCTTTTTTTCAATTTTCAAAACTTTGTGACAAAAAGTGGGGTCTGCAAAATACTCACTATACCTCTCAGCAAATAGCTTGGGGTGTCTACTTTCCAAAATGGGGTCAATTGGGGGGGGGGGGGGGGGTTTGTGCCACCTGGGCATTCCATGGCCTCCGAAACTGTGATAGGCAGTGAAGAGTGAAATCAAAAATTTTACGCACTTAGAAAGCCTGAAGGCGGTACTTGGTTTTTGGGGTCCCGTACGCGGCTAGGTTCCCAAAAAGTCTCACATGTGGTATCCCCGTACTCAGGAGAAGCAACAGAATGCATTTTGGGTTGTAATTTCACATATTCCCATGGCATGTTTGAGCAATATATCATTTGGTGACAACTTTGTGCAAAAAAAAAAATTTCTCTTTCCCGCAACTTGTGTCACAATATAAAAAAAAATTCCATGGACTTGACATGCCTCTCAGCAAATAGCTTGGGGTGTCTACTTTTCAAAATGGGGTCATTTGGGGGGGTTTTGAACTGTCCTGGCATTTTATTCACAACATTTAGAAGCTTATGTCACACATCACCCACTCTTCTAACCACTTGAAGACAAAGCCCCTTCTGACACTTTTTTTGTTTACATGAAAATTATTTTTTTTTGCAAAAAAATTACTTTGAACCCCCAAACATTAAATATTTTTTTAACCTCCCTGGCGGTTTTCCCGAGTGTGGCTCGGGGTTAAAATTTCAGTCCCATTAGCGGTAACCCAGAGCCACACTCGGGATTACATCGCAGGATCCTGGTGTGGCTTTACTTACCTTGTCCCCGGGATCCTGCGATGTCCCCCGCAGTGTCCGTGGGCTCTGTCCTCCGAAGTCTCTCCTTGCCAGGCTCCATTCCCTGCGAGCATCGCGACGCATGGGGGTGGAGCCTGGCAGCAAATTCAAAGAATTGTAAAAATCATAACACATACAGTACTGTATGAAATGATTTCGCATCCCTTTTGGCCCATGCCCTGCATGCAGTTTTATATTATATATACTGTTCTTTCTGCCTGGAAACTGGAGATTGTCCATAGCAACCAAAAAGTGTCCCTTTATGTCAAAAGTGACTTTAGACCAGCTAGAAAACAGCGATAGTAAATTAGAACACTTGCAGAATTGAGCGATAGTGAATCGTGGGGAAATTTTATTTTATTATTATTTATTATTTTTTTTTAATTATTTCGTTTTATTATATTATAATTTATGTTTTTGTGTTTCAAACTTTATCATACCCGGAATATCTACTAGACTCTTGTTTGGACAGATTTAAGTGTGTTATTAAGAATTACAGACCTACAATATAGAACGCCAAATTTCCATGCAAAATAATTGTACCGCTTTCGGCACCTAAAATCCGAAAAGAATCCTACCGCCAGGGAGGTTAAAGCAAATGCCCTACAGATTAAAATGGTGGGTGTTTCTTTTTTCACACAGTATTTGCGCAGCGATTTTTCAAACACACTTTTTTTTAAATTTTAATGCACTAAAACGCACTATATTGGCCAAATGTTTGATGAAATAAAAAAGATGATCTTAGGCCGAGTACATGGATACCAAACATGACATGCTTTAAAATTGCGCACAAACGTGCAGTGGCAACAAAATAAATACATTTTTAAAAGCCTTTACAGGTTACCACTTTAGATTTACAGAGGAGGTCTACTGCTAAACTTACTGCCCTTGATCTGACCTTCGCGGTGATGCCTCACATGCATGGTGCAATTGCTGTTTACATTTGACGCCAGACCGACGCTTGCGTTCGCCTCAGCGCGAGAGCAGGGGGGTGCTTTTTTTTTTTTTTTTTTTTTGCTTTTTTATCTTATTTTTAAACTGTTCCTTTTTCATTTTTTTTTTATTATCTCAGGGAATGTAAATATCCCCTATGATGGCAATAGGTAGTGACAGGTACTCCTTTTTTTTTTTTTTTTTTTTTTTTTTGAAAAAATTGCTGTCTTTTAGACCCTAGATTTCTCCTCTGCCCTCAAAGCATCTGACCACACCAAGATCGTTGTGATAAAATGCTTTCCCATTTCGTTTACATCCGGCGAAATTTAAGTCATGAAATGCTCGTAGCTTCCGGTTTCTTAGGCCATAGAGATGTTTGGAGCCACTCTGGTCTCTGATCAGCTCTATGGTCAGCTGGCTGAATATCCGGCTGCATTCTCAGGTTCCCTGTTGAGACAGGAGTGCCAGAGAAAAACACGGAAGACGGCGGGGGGGGCATTCCCTCCCACTGCTTGTAAAAGCAGTCTAGAGGCTAATTAGCCGCTAGGATTGCTTTTACATGAAAGCCGACCGCTGGCTGAAAAGAATGATACCAAGATGATACCTAAACCTGCAGGCATCATTCTGGTATAACCACTCAGTCGTGAATGGCGTACCTGAAGACAAAAAATGGTTAACAATAAAGCACAGTAAACAGTAAAGTATAAAAAATTGCATACCTGAAAAGCAAACCTGATAAAACATAACAATAAAACATTGCAGAATAGAATACAGTAAAAAAGAGCAGAACAATAGAGAGAATAGAGAGAGAGAACAATAAAACGACAACTTTTTATTTTTTATATATATATATATATATATATATATATATATATATATATATATATATATATATATATATATATATATATATATATATATTATATATTTTTTTTTTTTACACTGTTTTTGTAACTAAGTTTTATAACGGTAACCGGTTCCAGGTTCGGATCTCTCAAAATGCGATGGCATCTTGGGAGACCCTGTGAAAGTGTGCCTAGTCTGTGCAATGCTGTACCCTACGCTAATACTCAACTAGTGCATGGTAGCGTTCAAAACATTCACCAATGCAAAGACCAGGATTGTCAGGACAGGAGGGACAATAATAGCGGGTGTCACGCCTATATCCGCGCTTGCTGCAGTCGCAATCTTTTTTGGGGGGTTCGTTGGGTAGGGGTACTCGGGAGGACATAAAGAAAATGCCTCTCATGCAGCCGACTGCATTTGGTTGGGGATGTGAATGGGGGAAGTACGGGCGCTGCAGAAGTGGTGGGTTCCCAATTAGGATTGGCGAATGCAGCAGGAAGGGCATTATGGGCACGACGGCCTGTGTTTGTCTTCTTGGTGGCAGCGGGACACTACTTGTGCTTGCCTCCTCACCAGCTTGAACTGCACTTATGGGACTCGCCACGTCACCAAGTGTTACTGCAGTGCTGGTTTGACCGGGGTGTACTGGGCCGCTGGTGCTTGCCAGTTCACCAAAACGCTACCAAAAAAACTGGCAGGGATCAGGCCTGACTCTGCGAACGCTGCAGTTATGCGTTTAGTGTTTTGTAAGTGACAGTGATCGATACTGCACTTGGGTGGGCTGGGCTGGGCGGAGGGGCAAAATGCAGGTGCTAGCAGGTATCTGGGCTGATCCCGCTAACACTACGTTTTTGGGAACCCTAAACTGCTGGGGACGCTAGTATAGATCTGATCGGATCAGATATTGATGCGTTCAGATACTATACCACTAAGGGAGGCGTATGCTGCGTGCGTGGGTGTTGGCGGTACTGGCGCTAATCTGACGCTGCCTGGGGCGACGCATATCACCGCCGGGCGATCAGGGGGCTAAACCTTTATTAGGTAATAAACGGCGGGTGCCCTGACACTATAAAAAAATAAACTAACTAACCAGTGTCACCTGTAATGGTTATACGGTGATCAGTGGTAAAAGGGTTAACTAGGGGGCGATCAAGGGGTCAAAACATTTATTAGATAGTATATGGGGGTCCCTGTCGCTATAAAACGCTGACGGCGAACCTAAATATTTACGTCCCTAACTAGCGTCACCAGTGACACTAATACAGCAATCAGAAAAATGATCGCTTAGTGACACTGGTGACGGGGGGGGTGATCAAGGGGTTAAAACTTTATTAGGGGGGGTTAGGGGGGTACCCTAGACCTAAAGGGGCTAACAGTAACTGCCCTACCACAGTAACTGTCACAAACTTACACCATGCAGTAATCAGAAAAAAAAAAAACTGCTTGGTGTCAGTGTGACGGGGGGGGGGGGGGCGTTTGGGGTGATTAGGGGGTGTTATGTGTGCCTGGCATGTTCTATTGTGATGTGTGTGTTGTGCACTCACATTGATGTCTTCTCTCCTCAGCGCCGGAAATTGCCGAGCCGAGGAGAGATGATATCACATCCCCTGCCTCTGTGTACTACACAGAGGCAGGGGAAGAATCTCATTGGCTGGGAGCGATCGCGAGGGGGGGCCACGATCGGATGGCCTCCCCCTCATCTCTGATCGCTGCCAGACCAAAGGCGACAAAAAAAAAAAAAAGTGTGGCACCCCAAGGCCCCCCCCCCCCCCGGTGCCTGAGGTGCCACACTTTTTTTTTTTTTTTTTTAGGTTATTAACCAATAAATCTAAACAATCATCCAACTAATCGAGTTAGGAAAATCGTTAGTTGCAGCCCTAATATGTGTGTATGTATAATTTTCCCTATCACAGTGGGGAGGGAAAGTATTCAGACCCCCTTATTTTTCACTCTTTGTTATATTACAGCCATTTGCTAAAATCACTTAAGTTCATTTTTTTCCCCTCATTAATGTGCACACATTAATACACAGAATTGTTGACTTTTTTTGCAGATTTATTAAAAAAGAAAAAAATGGAATATCACATGGTCCTAAGTATTCAGACCCTTTGCTGTGACACTCATATATTTAACTCAGGTGCTGTCCATTTCTTCTGATCATCATTGAGATGGTTCTACACCTTCATTTGAGTCCAGCTGTGTTTGATTATACTGATTGGACTTGATTAGGAAAGCCACACACCTGTCTATATAAGACCTTACAGCTCACAGTGCATGTCAGAGCAAATAAGAATCATGAGGTCAAAGGAACTGTCTGAAGAGCTCAGACAGAATTGTGGCAAGGTACAGATCTGGCTAAGGTTACAAAAAAATTTCTGCTGCACTTAAGGTTCCTAAGAGCACAGTGGCCCCCATAATCCTTAAATGGAAGATGTTTGGGACGACCAGAACCCTTTCTAGATCTGGCCGTCCGGCCAAACTGAGCTATCGGGGGAGAAGAGCCTTGGTGAGAGAGGTAAAGAAGAAGAACCCAAAGATCACTGTGGCTGAGCTTCAGAGATGCAGTCGGGAGATGGGAGAAAGTTGTAGAAAGTCAACCATCGCTGCAGCCCTCCACTAGTCGGGGCCTTATGGCAGAGTTGGCCCGACGGAAGCCTCTCTTCAGTGCAAGACACATGAAAGCCCGCATGGAGTTTGCTAAAAAAACACCTGAAGGACTCCAAGATGGTGAGAAATAATATTCTCTGGTCTGAGACCAAGATAGAACTTTTTGGCCTTAATTCTAAGTGGTATGTGTGGAGAAAACCAGGCACTGCTCATCACCTGTCCAATACAGTCCCAACAGTGAAGCATGGTGGTGGCAGCATCATGCTGTGGGGGTTTTTTTCAGCTGCAGGGACAGGATGACTGGTTGCAATTGAGGGGAAGATGAATGCGGCCAAGTACAGGGATATCCTGGACGAAAACCTTCTCCAGAGTGCTCAGGAATTCAGACAGGAATTCCAACAAGACCATGACCCTAAGCACACAGCTAAAATAACGAAGGAGTTGCTTCACAACAACTCCGTGACTGTTCTTGAATGGCCCAGCCAGAGCCTTAAA
Source organism: Lithobates clamitans (assembly GCA_037952925.1). Taxonomy (NCBI): domain Eukaryota; kingdom Metazoa; phylum Chordata; class Amphibia; order Anura; family Ranidae; genus Lithobates; species Lithobates clamitans. The sequence continues at coordinate 362,553 of JBBGZY010001840.1, read as the reverse complement.
CCCAATTGAGCATCTCTGGAGAGACCTAAAAAATGTCTGTCCACCAACGTTTACCATCCAACCTGACAGAACTGGAGAGGATCTGCAAGGAGGAATGGCAGAGGATCCCCAAATCCAGGTGTGAAAATCTTGTTGCATCTTTCCCAAAAAGACTCATGGCTGTATTAGATCAAAAGGGTGCTTCTACTAAATACTGAGCAAAGGGTCTGAATACTTAGGACCATGTGATATTTCAGTTTTTCTTTTTTAATAAATCTGTAAAAATGTCAACAATTCTGTTGGTTTTTTTTTTCTGTCAATATGGGGTGCTGTGTGTACATTTAATGAGGAAAAAAATGAACCTTAAATGATTTTAGCAAATGGCTGCAATATAACAGTGAAAAATTTAAGGGGGTCTGAATACTTTCCGTCCCCACTGTGTGTGTGTGTGTGTGTGTGTGTGTGTATATATATCACAGCATTCGATCTTCATTACTCTTCGCCTTTTTTTTTTTTTCTTTGTTTTATTATTGGTGCCAGTTCCATTTATTTATTATTCATTGTTTTACTTGTAGCAAATTTGGTGGCAGCCTGCACATTTATTAATATTTTACATTTATCATATTAACTGTTTGATATATTGTGCACGTTTTGTGATAATCGGTATAGATTTTTTTTTTTTTTTCAACAGACATTTTAAATATAGCAGATATTTTTCGGGAACAAAATGAAAATTGATAACTTAGACCAGGCTTTCAGTCAATTTAAAGCATGACATGGAGAAACAAATCAGATCCTAGTGGGATATTACACTCGAATTATATATAAAGGAAAATATCACCCGAGAAGTCTTAGATGGGATATGGGCCCTAATGATGGTTTGAAAGATGCCAAACTGCAGGAATGGTATGAATTTTTTAATAAATTCGAGAAAAGTCTCATGGGGATCATTGTCAGCAGGAGTAATTTTAAAACCTTAATTTGCTGTAGTCCAGGATCTCCCAATTGAAGGAAAATCAAACAAACACAGGAATAGAAGGAGAAATCTGCACTTTTAGAAAAACAACACACTAAATACGATATCAAAAAGAAAAATGTGAAAAAAACACCAAAAGGATATAAAAGATTATAAGGAAGACGGAAAATATATAGATGACATGATTAAACCCATTTCCAGGGAATCCTCTTTGGAACATAATGGTCCCCTGAGAGGGCAGGAAGAGATTCCACAGCCAGCACCCAGGGGTAGAGATTTGAGCATGATTGGGAACCAATTACAGGGTCCCAGACCAAACACCCCTGGGAAAGCTGGGCATGGAGGGGGGGGGGCAACAAAAAGGTCCACCGCAGTATGCGATTCCAACAGATAACAGATTCTTTCTATCAATGGAAAATTCACCAGGGGGATATGGTCAACGGGTGGTATGGGCAGCAGGGCTACTATCCGAGTGGACAGGGTGGCAATTATATCTACTCTGGGGATGATGGCAATCATTACAGAGATAGACCTGCCTATAGAGACTCCCCTCCTCCTGCCTATTACAGACACAATGATACCCCACACAGGAGACCCTATAGGGGTAGACCCTTCAGGGGAGGAAATGGAGGCAGAGGGTATGCTAGACCTCCGACGCAACAATATGAAAACCAATATTAGCATTCGGGGGATTGGAAGTAACGATCCAAGGTGACTCATCCCATTTCACAAAAACAGGACACAAGATAAGATTCTTGGCTGCAGAGGAGGCAGATAAGAAAAGAGACAGAATCGGGCATATTCAATTTTGGCAGAGGAGTCCTTCACAGGGGATGAGTTGATTTATTCCCCATGAGGGTCTCAAATTTGCACCAGCCATGTGTTTGAATACATTTGATACCATGATTGATGTAGAAAAATTTTCCAGTAAAGCTGCACATAAATTCTTCTTGGAGGCAAAATCAAACGAAGTCCAGGTTGAACAAACTATCTTTGAACATAGTGGATTAAAAAACAAGTCCACTTTCAACCCCAAGCCTTATAGTAATAAATTAATTGATGTTTTCAAGAATATGGTACAAGAGGACATAAGGAAAATTAAAAGTAATAAGAAGAAAGCCAAAGCAGTATGGGAAGCCATCAAACAATTAAAAAAAAAAAAAAGAGAAGGGTATAGTCACTCGACCTGCTGAGTCTGTCCACTAGATGTCTCCCTATGTCTTTTATTATTTTGATCAAGTTTAGACAGGGGTGGTTTTTTTTTTTTTTTGTGTTTTTTTTAAACCTACATCCTACTGTATCACTGAGTTTTGATGGATCCTCATTTTGTATAGCTTTTATGCTTAGATTGATGTTGATGATTGCTGTTGTTAAATGGGATTTCCTAGCAGCTGTGGAAGTCAGTAGGTTACAATAGAAAATAGTTTCTTTTATGAGTAACTTTTAGTTTTGGACCAATCATGTCGGCTGGTCCATTTAAGAAAGGAAAATCTGTCGGACCCACTTCCTGATGCGCGCTGGAACGCGAAATGCATAGAAGCTAGGTCTGACACACACTCTACATCACTTCTGCTAGGGGGTTGCCTAATGCATAGCATGCACCGCTGGTCAGATAGCGCTGTCTGAACGGACTTCCACCGCACTAGTTGTTTCCGATATATTCATTCACTCCCCTGCTGGAAATATTGTAAGTGACTTTTTTTTTTTTTTTTTTTAACAATAAACAATAGATGTTACACTATATCTGCCTTCCCTGGCTCTTTTTGGCGGAGCTTGATTTTGAGATGTGGGAGATTGGAGCGAAGGATAGATAACAAAAGATTTGATCTGGCTGTTCCCGGGCTCATTCGACCAAGTTCACCATACATGTGAATGATTGATTGGAAAAAGACCGTTGAATGGTTTCCAGGATTTGAGTAGGTACTTCATGTCTTATGGTCACTGGCCAGGACCATCTGGTGAGCCCAATTTGTTCTCACTTGGGGTGAAAAGTCACGAATATTATTTGGAACACTGATTTTATTTCTCACATGGTGTTGGAGTGGAATCATCTATAAATAATTTTTGGAGCTGTTTTTTGAACTTTTCATGATATTTTTGAGCAATCATAAATATATTAAATTATCTTTTCTGAGATATTTGTGCACATGTATAAAGTGAAGCCATTCACTAATGCATCTTACACTGTTTTGAATGTATACATACTATTTCTATTTTATCACTTTTTGCATTGGGAGCGCTCTTTATCACAGCATTCATTCTTCATTCATCTTCGCCAATTTCAGGTGCAGCAACCCTTTTTTTTTTTTTTTTTTTCTTTTTTGTTTTATTAGTGGTGCCGGTTCCATTTATTTATGTATGCAAACCAATATTTCAAAAATGCATTGGAAAAGTTTATACAATATTCAAAATCTGATAAACTTGTACATAGGGCTGAAACAACTAATCGATTAATCGACAACTAATCGATTATGAAATTAATCGATTACTATTTTCATAATCGATTAATCGGCCAGTAACATAATGGGGTTAAAAAAAACTAAAACGAGCCCTTTATAGTACAAAAAGAGCAAATAATCTCTACTGTAAATAAATTAAATAAATTTAGTTGGTCTACCTGACCGTGGTTTGGTTTCAACAGAACACCTCATTTTCCACTTCTTGATTAGAGTTTGAACACTGCTGATTGGCATTCTCAATTCCTTGGATATATTTTTATATCCCTTTCCTGTTTTATACAGTTCAACTACCTTTTCCCGCAGATCCTTTGACAATTCGATTTGACCCCACTAATGATTAGAAAATTGAACGAGTGTTCTTAAAATGACATTTTTTGTCATTTGTCGGGGAAGACATTGTTTTTTTAAATAAAAAATAGATCTCTGAGTCTGATGATATTTACCAGATTCACCCTTTAATAGTATATACAGTATATCTCCTCTAATAGTATATACAGAATATCTCTTCTGTCTGTTATTCTCAGAGTGGATTAGATATTTTGCTCCCTAACCATATAGTTGGTTATTTATATTTACCACTGCATAGAGATATTTAAGAATAAATTGCCTTTTTTTAAAACTTTACATTTTAACTAAATTATACACCACATTTTTTTTTAAAGGTTATTAACCGATTAATCGATTAATCGAAACAATAATCGGCCAACGAATCGATTATGACAATAATCGTTAGTTGCAGCCCTACTTGTACATAGAAAAATATGGCATAAGTTTAGGTAGTCACTGGTCTTCGGTGTGATATAAGCGTCTCTTACTGACGCATTTCAGAGAAGAGTCTCCTTCAGGGTTACAGACAGGATCCTGTTTCTTTAATATAAACTTTAAATATATAATAATATATATATAACAAAATTCCAACATCACAGGTAAGTATCATGTAAAAGTACTATTGCCAAATTAATTTGGGGTATACTCCCAAATATTGCAACAATCAGGTAAGATATTTTTATAATCCTTTATCGTACCTGTAGGATTGTGGTTAAGGGCCATGTCATGAATGGTATTAGTACAAAACCGATTACAGTGCACACATTCAAGAATGACATTTCCTGCAAGGCTAGTTAAACACCTGAACATATTCAAAAAAATACAGGGGTTTGGTCACACTATATGGCCATATAGTGCTAAGCCCACTTACTACCACAAAGTACCCTGAATTAGTGGGTCCTACCCTAGTAATAGAATGGAGGATCCTGTGTCAACCATGGGAGCTAAACTCCTCTGTGGGAGAACTGAAGGGGATTCCTCCTATGCACTGGTGGCCACTAAATAAGAGGTAATTAAGAGGGGGAGGGGTGCTCCAGCCCAAAAAAACCTGGTCAGGGTCTATTACAATAGACAAAAACATATTTGGGGGGCACACCCTAAAATGCGTTTAAATTCAAGATGGTGCTGCTATAAGACCAGCAAACAGTACAAAACGGATTACAGCGCACACATTCAAGTGATATTTCCTGCAAGGCTAGTTAAAAACACCTGAACATATTAAAAAAAAAAATACGTTCAGGTGTTTTTAACTAGCCTTACAGGAAATGTCATTCTTGAATGTGTGCGCTGTAATCTGTTTTGTACTGTTTGTTGGTCTTATAGCAGCACCATCTTGAATTTAAACGCATTTTAGGGTGTGCCCCCCCAAATATGTTTTTGTATGAATGGTACTAGCACATCGAAGGTAAACCCTAAAATGCAAAGATATTGGTATTAATAAGTGTATTCAGGGCTTTCACACTTTGAATGACAATTGCGTGGTCATGCAACACTATACCCAAATGACATTTTTATCATTGTTCACACAAATGGAACTTTCTTTTGGTGGTATTTATTCACTGCTGTCTTTGTATTTTTTGCTCAAAAAAGACCGAAAATTTTGAAAACAAAAAAGTAGTAGATTCAGGGCCAGTTCACACCACATGCAGTCCAGTGCGTGTTTTTTTTTTTTTTTTTTTTTTTTTCTTTCCCCCTAATCGTCTTTCAGGACAGCCACGAGAGACCTTTGCACCACTGGAACCAAGCCAGGAGGGCCAGAGGAATGGGGCTCAGGCAGCATGTCCTAAAAGAGGAGTAGAGACTCCTTGGACAAACCAGAGGAAGATCTAATGTGCAGTTCCGGACCCCAGCTATGGCGGTCAGCACAGCCACTAACCTGGTTTAAAGTTCTTTTGTCACCCCCGCATCCCTGAGCAAGCGCAGGTGGAGGTTGGGGGGGGTCCTTCTCAGCACCGAGTGTGGTGAGACGAGGTGCAGGCCCAGCCATCCCATACCCTCAGCAGCGTGTGGTAGCAGCAGTGCAAACCACGCTGGGTATTAGGACCGCACGGCCTGTGGCGGGTGACGTCATGTCCGGCCGAAGGGGCGTGCACTTCCGGGTTCACGGCTTCCGTTTCCGGCCGCAAACTATGAAAAGGAGCCAGGCATGGGCTGGAGAGCAGCTGCACATGCTGTAGAGACAGCAGAGGCTCGGGAGGTGACACCATAATGTCGGACGCAGAGGGAAGAGGCCAAACTGCTCCAGCAGAGACCAGCTCCAGCCATGTGAAGGTAAGGGGAACCTAGGGGGGAACTCCCCTGGCCACCCTAGGTTCCCCTTACCACTCCCCCCCTCCCCTTTATCAGTGTGGACTGGGGGGGTAGGTAAAGGACCCTCCGGTGTCAGAGGGTGGTTTGATAGGGCCCCTGGTGAGGCAAGCCCATATGAAGATGCTGCGCTTCTGCAATTTGAGGGGAGGGTGATAGTATTGCAAAGGATGCAAAAGTTTAGGAACCCCTGACCATTTCCATGATTGTCATTTTATAAATATTTGGGTGTTTTGGATCAGCAATTTCATTTTGATCTATCAAATAACCTGAAGGACACAGTAATATATTTCAGTAGTGAAATGAGGTTTATTGGATTAACAGAAAATGTGCAATATGCATCAAAACAAAATTAGACAGGTGCATAAATTTGGGCACCCTTGTCATTTTGTTGATTTGAATACCTGTAACTACTTAGCACTGATTAATTGGATACACACAATTGGTTTGGTGAGATCATCATTAAGCCTTCAACGTCATTGACAGGTGCATCCAATCATGAGAAAAGGTATTTAAGGTGGCCAATTGCAAGTTGTTGTTCCCTTTTGACTCTCCTCTGAAGAGTGGCAACATGGGAGCCTCAAAACAACTCTCAAATGACCTGAAAACACAGATTGTTCTACATTATGGTTTAGGGGAAGGCTGCAAAAAGTTATCGCAGAGATATAAGCTGTCAGTGTCCACTGTGAAGAACATAGTGCGGATATGGAAGACCACAGGCACAGTTCTTGTTAACCGGTTCCCGACCGGCTCCTGTACATTTGTCGGCAGAATGGCACGGCTGTGCAAAGTAACGTACCCATACTTTACTTTGAATTTGCTGCCGTGTGTGCGCGCGCCTGCCGTGAGCTCCGTAAGTCGGGTCGCGGGTCCCGCAGACTCGATCGCCGCGGGGATACCCGCGATCGCCTCGCGGAGAGGACGAACGGGGAGATGCTGATGTAAACAGAATCTCCCCGTTCTGCCCAATGACAGTGTCACTGGATCTCTGCTCCCTGTCATCGGAGCAGAGATCAGTGTAGTGACACACACACACACAGCCCCTCCCCCCTACAGTTAGAAAACCCTCCCTAGTACTGATTTAAACCCTCCCCGCCCCCTAGTGGTTAACCCCTTCACTGCCAGTGTCATTTTATACAGGAATCGATGCATTTTTATAGCACTGATTGCTGTATAAATGACAGTGGTCCCAAAAAATGTGTCAATGTCCGACATGTCCGCCATAACATCGCAGTCACAATAAAAATCGCTGATCGCCGTCATTACTAGTCAAAAAAAAAAAAATAAAAATTAATAAAAATGCCATAAAACTATCCTAGTTTGTAAACGCTATAACTTTTGCGCAAACAAATCAATAAACGCTTATTGCAATTTTTTTTTTTTTTTTATCAAAAGTATGTAGAATACGTATCTGCCTAAACTGAGGAGGAAAAATTATTATTTTTTTTTATATATTTTTTGGGGATATTTATTATAGCAAAATGTAAAAAATGCATTTCTTTTCAAAATTGTTGCTCTTTTGTTTTATAACGCCAAAAATAAAAATCGCAGCGATGATCAAATACCACCAAAAGAGAGCTCTATTTGTGGGAAAAAAAAGGACGTCAATTTTGTTTCGGAGCCACGTCGCACCACCGCATAATTGCCAGTTAAAGCGACGCAGTGCCGAATCGCAAAAAGTGCTCTGGTCAGGAAGGGGGTAAATCCTTCTGGGGCTGAAGTGGTTAAGGCCAGAAGTGGCAGGCCACATAAAATATTGGAGAGGCGAAGGTGGTGTTACTGTGCATCCTTCAACAATTCAGCGCACTTTGCACAGGGAGAAGCTGTATGATGCGAAAGAAGCCTTTTCTGCACACACGCCTCAAACTGAGTCGGTTGAGGTATGCAAACGCACATTTGGACAAGCCAGCTTCATTTTGGAACAAGGTGCTGTGGACTGTTGAAACAAAGATTGAGTTATTTGGTCATAACAAGGGGCGTTGTGTATGACGGCAAAATAACACAACGTTCCAAGAAAAACACTTGCTACCCACAGTAAAATTTCGTGGAGGTTCCATCATGCTGTGGGGCTGTGTGGCCAGTGCCGGTACTGGAAATCTGGTTAAAGTTGAGGGTCGCATGGATTCCACTCAATATCAGCAGTTTCTTGAGAATAATGTTGAGGAATCAGTCACAAAGTTGAAGTTACGCCGGGGCTGGATATTTCCTTGTCAAAAGAAGTTTGAGTATACAATATTACAAAGATACATAAAGTAAGTTTACAAAGGGCTGGATATTTCAACAAGACAACGACCCAAAACACTGCTCAAAATCTACTCTGCATTTATGCAGAGGAACAAGTACAATGTTCTGGAATGGCCATCCCAGTCCCCAGACCTAAATATCATTGAACATCTGTGGGGTGATTTGAAGTGGGCTGTTCGTGCTCGGCAACCAGCAAACCTAACTGAACTGGAGATGTTTTGTAAGGAGGAATGGTCCAAAATACATTCACCCAGAATCCAGACACTCATTACAGCCTATAGGAAGCATCTAGAGGCTGTTATTTCTGCTAAAGGAGGCTCTACTAAATATTGATGGGATTTTTCTGTTGGTGCCCAAATTTATGCACCTGTCTAATTTCGTTTTGATGCATATTGCGCATTTTCTGTTAATCCAATAAACCTCATTTCACTACTGAAATATGACTGTGTCCTTCAGTTATCTGATAGATGAAAATGAAATTGCTGATCCAAACACCCAAATATTTATAAATGACAATCATGGAAATTGTTAGGGGTTCCTAAACTTTTGCATACAACTGTATACACAGATGAGTGCCTTGTAATTGGCGTCTGACGTCACGCAAGAGCCGCCGCCAATTGTGCCGCATGGCGCATGCGTGAAGCATCCCGGAAGTCAAAGGGCTCTGTTCTAAAAAAATTAATTAAATAAAAAGGAGGAAAAATAAAAATAAGAATATGTAGTTAAAATGTGGTGGTAATGAGGTGAAGGGGAAAATGAGTAAGACGTGTGTGGTGTGGGAGTGTATGAAAAATTGGTGCATGAATGTGTAGATATGTAGGTGAGGGGAGAATAGCTAGTGAAATGCGACAGGTCAGGCACATTGAGGAGAGAAATGCGAGGGGACCGGGCAGTCGGCAGATACCCCAAGGAATACAATAAAGGGACCAAGACCAAAAAGGCTAAAACGGAGGACAAAAAATGATTTTTTTTATTTTTTTTTATTATTGGAAAGGCAAAGAAATTCGTATGAAGTATTGGATTGTTTAATGTACTAATCTTGCACTATTGATGTATAAATTTATCTAATATTAAAGTACGCACTATTGAATATGTATAATAATTGTTGCCACATGGCATACATATTAAATAGGTTTAGTTTGAATTTTCGGATACTTATTAAACTTCTATAGATAATGCTGTTCATAATGGGGAAGGGGAATGTACATGACAATAAAAATTATAAATAATAAGAAAATGAAATGTGGAAATAAACAGTAAGTACAGTAAGGTTTCTTCACAGTAAGATGTGGAATAGACTCCCTCCAGAGGTGGTTCTTGCCAGCTCAGTAGATTGAGATCCTGACTAGTCTCCCAGTTCCTGTCGCTGAAAAACCTCCCCACAGCATGATGCTGCCACCACCATGCTTCACTGTAGGGATGGTATTGGCCAGGTGATGAGCGGTGCCTGGTTTCCTCTAGACATGGCGCTTGCTATTCAGGCTAAAGAGTTAATTTTCTTTATCGTAGATCATGGGACACAGAGCCACAGTAATACCTGTATGGGTTATATAGGCCACCTTTTAGGTGATGGACACTGGCACACCCTAGACAGGAAGTTTAACTCCCTATATCCTTACCGGGAGTACCTCAGTTTTTTTGCCAGTGTCTAAGGTGTTGGTCACGAGTAAAGATGTGCTGAGCTCCGCTGGGGTAATCCTTGCTAGGGTAAGCTATGCAGCCGGATCCATTCAAAGTGTCTTTTGAGGCAAAATTGAATAGAGAGAGAGAGAGATTCTCCTTTTTAAAGCGGGGGTCCACCTATCTTTTTTTTTTCTTATGATTATCTACTCACATGTTCTGTGTAATAAGTCCGCCTGTGTCAGATTTCGTTGTAAAGAATAACTTATAAAATTCACTGAAGGTGGTTTCCATCTTCATTGTGGGCATTTGAAGCCCACAAGCATGTATTTCCTGGATGCGGTGAATGCTGTGCTCCCAGCATTCACCGAGATGTGATGACGCTGTTGCACAATGCATGCTGGGAAGCCTGAGACTAGCTCCCAGGGGACTGTGGGAGTTCTGGGAGAGGCTAGAAACACGCCTACTCCCATGGGAGGAAAACCAGGAAGTGCTAAGAAGATTAGAAAAAAAAAAGGTAATTACGGCGATTTAAATTTTTTTACACAGCATGTCAGCATCTAGGCAAGGAAGAGAATGCATAGAGATAATGTTCAAAATTTGGGTGGAACCCCGCTTTAAGTAAATGTTGTCTTGTCTAAAGTCACCACCGGGGGCTGTCAAGAGCATGTACCTGTTCCATGCTTGTCAGTCTCCCTCTGTGTCAGTAGAAGCTGCAGGCTTCCTCCAGTCCCAAGCCTCAGGTAAGATGTTGGAAGGGGGGTTTTCTTTTTAAGCATCCCCCACCTGGACAGAAGTTTCTCTTCTCTCTAGGAGGCAGAGGGAGCACTGAACAGTCGGCGCTATGCCACGCCGCTCCTGCTTTCACCCCTTCTATCAGCTCTCCTCCACCCCACCCTCCCCCCCCACATGCCAATCCGGTCGGATCAGAGGCCTGCTCGTGTGGGAAGACAGTCTCTTTTCAAAGAAAGTGGGGAGGGGCGCGGTGGGAAGTCGGAAGGAGGGCCGGGGCTTAGCGCGGTGTTGACGTGCCTCAACGTCCACAATGCAGGGCTGTGTAGGCTATAAGTGTACCTTTTTTTCAGGTGCATTCAGCTGACTGAGGGACACAGAGCGAACGGGGGCATGTGGGTGTTGGTGACACAGGCATTCTCAAGGCACGTTTACTTAGCATCAGCCTGAGCATTAATAGCAGCGGCCGTTGCTGGACTATTTGCTCAGCAGTGTGTGCATTTTTTTTGGCCATACCTCTGCATTTGTGCATAGCATTATGGTTGGCAGAAGGGGAGGTACAAATACCCGAAAAAAAAGGGGCTCAAAAGGATCTCCCCCAGGCTATGAGGACCCTGGTCTTGCCTCTGTGACACCATCCCCCCCCCCCCGAAAGGCCTGCAGAGGCACCCAGGACCCTCAAACAGAGGAGCAGTGGGAGGGGTCAGGTGAATCTCCCTCAGGGGACCGTGAAGAGGCTGATGATTCCTCTTCCGAGGTATCAAGTGGGGAAGGACCTTCTTCAGCTTCGCATTCTGAGCAATTCCTGGTGCAATCTCTTACTGAAATGGTCCGCTTCAAATTTAAGCTACCCTTAACTGAGTCGGCTGAAAAGCCCACTTCTTCGGGTTCACTAAAGCCTCCTCAAGCTTTGCGTGCCTTTCCTGTTCGTTCATTGCTGGAAAAGCTTATGTATTCTGAGTGGGATCACCCAAATAAGCATATTTTCCCTCCTCAAAAGTTCTCTACACTTTATCCCATGGAGGAAACATTTACAAAGATGTGGTGTATACCAGCAATTGATGCTGCTATTTCCTCTGTGAATAAAAGTTTGACTTGTCCGGTTGACAGTGCACAAATGCTTAGGGATCCAGCCGATAAAAAAATTAGCATTCCTGTTAAACACTTTTTCTCTTTGGCAGGTTCAGTAGCTCAACCTGCAGTGACGGCAATTGGGGTATGTCAATCCTTGAGAGACCACTTGAAACAGGTGCTCAAGGTTTTCCATGAGCAACAGACCCAGGATTTAGCAGAGCTGCCAGGGGCTTTGTGTTTTGCAATTGACGCGATCAGAGGTTCTATTATTCAGACCTCTCGCCTTACACTTGGGTTGAGGCATATGCGTAGAATCTTATGGTTGGAAAGTTGGTCAGCCGAAGTGCCATGCAAAAAGCTCTTGGCTGGTTTTTCTTTCCGCGGTGAAAGGCTGTTTGGGGATAATTTAGACAAATATATCCAAAAAATATCAAGTGGAAAAAGTACCCTTTTGCCAGTTAAGAAAAGGAGTAAACCTCCATGCAAACTAGATCCTTCTCCAGGGCCAGGGGCATCAACCTCCAGGCACTCTCGACGGCCTCTGTCAGGTTCAAGAGGTAAACCTCAGGGTCAACCCCAGGGACAAAAGAAGTCCTGGGGGAGGAAACCTGCAAGACAGAACGCTAACGCCTCTTTAGGAAGGGGTGCCCCCGCTCGCTCGGGTTGGGGAAAGGTTTTTCCAGTTCTCAAGGGTCTGGCAGGAAGAGTTTTGAGACAAATGGGTGGTCTCCACAGTAACTCTAGGTTACAAACGAGTTACGAGAATTCCAGTCTCCTCGTTTCCTCAGGTCAAATGTCCCCAAAGATCCAGAGTAAAAGGAAGTCTCTCTTTCAAGCATTAGACCGACTTTTGTCTCAAGTGATCATGGTGGTCCCCATGCAAGAGCAGCGGATTGGGTTTTATGCAAACCTTTTCACCGTGCCAAAACCAAATGGAGATGTCAGACCCATTCTAGATCTCAAGGTTTTAACCGATTCCTGAATGTCCGCTTATTTTGCATGGAACCAATCCAATCTGTTGACTCCATCCTACAAAGAGGACAACTTCTGGCATCAATCGACATTAATGATGCATACCTGCATGTGCCTATTTTTCCCGCTCACCAGAAATCTCTGCGCTTCAAAGTAGAAAAAACATTTTCAGTTTGCAGCCTTGCCTTTCGGTCTAGCTATTGCACCTTGGGTGTTTACAAAACTTCTGGCCATTCCTCTAACCAGATTAAGGACTCAAGGTATAACAATTATAGCATAAGTAGAACGACCTGCTCTTGATAGACCTGTCAGTAGCCTGCTTAGACCAAAGTATAGTCACCACAGTCAACTGCCTGGAATACCTAGATTGGGTTCTCAACCTAGAGAAACCATTAAGAAGACTAGAGTACTTGGGTCTGGTCATACATAACAGCCCAGAAGAGGGTGTTTTTACCCCAGGCAAAGATCAGCACCATAAAGGAGCTGGTTCAGGTGGTCAGGGGAAAGAAGGGTCCTTCTATTTGCCTTTGCATGAGGTTGTTGGGAAAGATGGTGGCTTCATTCAAAGAGGTTCCCTATGCTCAGTTTCATTAGAGACTGCTGAAAAACAGTATCTGCTTGGAACAGGAATGTCCAAGTGCTAGATTTTCCAATGCATCTGTCGCCAAAGGTGCGCCAGAGCCTCAATTGGTGGATGCTATCCAAGAATCTGCAGAAGGGGAAATCCTGTTTACCAGTTGCCTGGAAGGTGGTAACGGCAGATGCCAGCCTGTCAGGTTGGGGAGCAGTCTTGGAAGAAGTGACTGTCCCTGGAAAATGGTCCAGGACCAAAAGGACCTTGGCCATCAACATTCTAGAGATTCGGGCAACGCGCTTAGCCCTAAGGGCCTGGACATTCAGGTTGTGGAATTGTTCTGCCAGAATTCAGTCCGACAATGCCACAGCAGTGGCTTATATCAATCACCAAGGGGGCACCAGAAGTCATGCACCCTAGGGAGAGGTAAACCATATCCTAGCCTGGGCAGAAAAGCATGTGCCGTGCATATTGGCAATCATTATTCCAGGGATAGAGAATTAGGAGGCAGACTACTTGAGTCGCCAGCAGTTGTTCCCGGGGGAATGATCCCTTTACTCCGACATCTTCCTGGCTATATGCCAAAGATGGGTGATCCCGGATGTAGATCTGTTTTGTGTCCAGGTTCAACAGCAAAGTCGACAACTTTGTGTAAAAGAACAAGGGATCCACTCGCATGCGGAACAGATGCATTGGTGACCGCGTGGGATCGGTTCTCACTGATTTTATGCATTCCCTCCTATTCTGCTGCCACCACGGCTTCTTCGCAGGATCAACCAGGAAAGGAAGTTGGTGGTGCTTGTGGCCCAGAAGATCTTGGTATGCAGAGATCGTAAAGATGGCGGTAGGGGACCCATGGATCCTACCACCACGTCCGGGCCTGCTTTTGCAGGGTCCAATATTCCATCCTACCTTATGAACGCTAAATTTAATGGTTTGGCTATTGAAACCCACATTCTGAAAAATCATGGGCTTTCAGGCTCAGTGATATCTACCTTGATTAATGCAAGGAAGCCAGCTTCCAGATTCATTTATTATAGAGTGTGGAAGGCATGTGTCCTGGTGTGAATCCAGGGGTTGGCATCCCAGAAATGTATGTCATATGTAGAATCCTTGCCTTTCTACAAATGGGGTTAGAGATGAAACTGGCCTTGAGTGCCATCAAAGGCCAGGTCTCGGCCTTATCGGTATTGTTTCAACAACCACTTGCTTCACATTCTTTGGTCCGTAGCTTTATACAGGGGGTAACGTGGCTTAATCCACCGGTTAGGTCACCCCTGAACCCTTGGGACTTGAAATTAGTTCTGTCGGCATTACAGAAACCGCATTTTAAGCCGATACGACATTCCCTTGGTCCTTTTGACAAGGAAGCTAGTTTTTCTGGTAGCCATAACTGCTACAAGAAGGGTATCAGAATTGGCTGCTCTTTCTTATAAAGAGCCATATTTCATTATTCACAAGGATAGATCAGTATTGCATCCTAGTTTTCTGCCAAAGGTGGTTTCAGGTTTTCATCTAAACCAGGATATTGTTCTACCTTCATTTTTTTTCCAGAACCCTGTTCTTCTGAAGAAAAGTCACTACATTCTCTGGATGTAGTGAGAGCGGTCAAAATCTATTTGGAGGTGACTACTCAGATTCGGAAAATGGATGTTTTTGTTTGTGTTGCCTGAAGGTCCTAGAAAAGGACAGGCAGCGTCGAAATCTACTACTTCTAAGTGTATTCGGCAAGTAATTATTCAAGCTTATGGTTTGAAGAGGAAAGCTCCACCTTTTTCAAATCAAAGAGCACTCCACCAGGGATGTTGGTGCTTTGTGGTCAGTGCATCACCAAGCCTCCATGGCTCAAATCTGCAAGACCGCAACTTGGTCTTCAGTCCATACATTCACCAGATTCTCTCAGGTGGATGTAAGAAGGCATGAGGATATCGCCTATGGGCGCAGTGTGCTGCAGGCAGCAGTTTTTGTTTGTCTCCCTCCCCACAGTTATTACTGTGGCTCTGTGTCCTGTGATGTACGATAAAGTAAAGAAAATAGGATTTTTATAACAGCTTACCTGGAAAATCCTTTTCTTGGAGTACATCACGGAACACAGAGGTCCCTCCCCTCTTTCTGGTTACATGTGTATTGCTTTGCTACAAAACTGAGGTACTCCCGGTAAGGACCGGGGTTATATACGGAGTTAAACTTCATGTCTAGGGTGCGCCAGTGTCCATCACCTAAAGGTGGCCTATATAACCCATACAGTTATTACTGTGGCTCTGTGTCCCGTGATGTACTCCAAGAAAAGGATTTTACAGGTAAGCTGTTATAAAAATCCTATTTTCTCGAATCGTCTTCCAAGGCAGCATCCGAGCAATAGGCTCCTCCCTGAAACAAAAAACACATTAGTCCACAATTATAAATTTCACAAACCGTCAGAATATCTTCAAGTGCCACAGCGCTACTCAACTCAGCCCGAAGAGCCCTGTGGCTGAAATCTTGAGGAGGCAATATCCCTTCTAAGAACAGACTGCGGAATTCTGTTCACTGGAGATCTACTGTTCGGGTCTGAACTAGAAATGGTACTAGACAGGACCTCAGCAAACGACCAGGGTTTTCCCCCAAACCAAAAAGAAACAAAGGAAGGCGCCCTTTCTGCAATTAAAAAAAATTCAACGAGCTTGGAGCAAAGAAGCGCTGGGGACAACAAAACAAAAAAGGCAAGGATGAATTCATCCTCAAGCCTCCTAACACAAAAAACAATGACTGTCATCAGGTGGGGGGCAGACTCGCAGCTTTTTCCCCACCAATGGATGGAAGTAACAAAAAACAAATTCATCATATGCATCATAATGGATGGCTACGCGATAGAATTTTCCACCCGCCCCCCAACCAAGTACCTAATAACCATGCTACCAAAGGATGAAGATCGAGCAAAGGCCTTTTTAGAGTCCCTGGAGAATCTACTAGATCAGAAAGTGATTTGCCATGTACCTCCAAGAAGAGGAACAATAAAGGGGTTTTATTCCCATATCGTCGGGCAAGCTAAGGCTCATACTGAACCTCAAGCCACTCAACAGAGGAATAACATACAAAAAAATCAGAATGGAGTCTTATTTACTTGATCAGAAGCATCCTACCACGGAAGACATTTATGGCGACCTACATGTCCCCATAAAGGAGGATCATCAAAAATTCCTGGGGGTCGCAATACAAGGGCCAGCAACCACTCTGCACCTGCAATATACAGCTCTCCCTTTCGGCATCTCTTCGGCACCCAGAATCTTCTCAAAGATAATGGCAGAAGTGCTAACAGGTCTAAGACAACAAGGCATTGGCATATTATCATACCTAGACGGTCTACTGTTTGCAGATTCAGCAGAGACCCTAGAGAACAACCTGTGCACAAGTATGTCCTATCTGCAAAACCTGGGGTGGATAGTGAATGCAGAAAAATCAGATGACCCCAAGCCAGAGAGTGGTGTATTTGGGCTATGTACTGGACTACAGACTAACTAAAACCTTCCTAAAGGAAGAAAAGAACGAAAAAAATCACTCGGGCAGTAACCTCTCTGAGGGACTAACGCCATTACAAACAGGCAGTGCTAGGGCTGATGACTTCAATCCCAGCCATCACCTGGGTGCAGATTCACATGAGACCTCTACAGAATTACATTCTTTCCCAGTGGGATGGCAGCCATTTATCCCTAGACAAGTCCATTCCTGTTCCGACCACAGTCAAACAAACACTCCAATGGTGGCTCAATCCGCTTCGATACATCGAAGGGCGCTAATGGGCTCAATCCGACCCAGTCAGGATCACCACTGATGGCAGCGCCCTAGGCTGGGGGGCACGTATGGAGGGCCTCTGCACACAGGGAAATGGAGTTTCAGATGATCCCAAGCCTCCTCAAATATGAGAGAGCTAAATGCTGTGGGGGAAGCATTAGAAGCATTCAAACCAGCAATACAGGGGAGAAACGTAAAAGTACAATCGGACAACATGGCTGTGGCATACCTAAACAGGCAAGGAGGTACAAAGTCCCAAAGCATGATGAGGCTGACAAAAACAATCCTACTATGGGCAGAATCAAACATAAGGTCAATATCAGGCATCCACCTGAAAGGAACAGATGATACACTGGAAGACCATAAAACAGACAGAGTGGTCACTGAACCAAACGACCTTCGCACAAATCGCTCAAAAGTGGGGGGGTACCCGAGGTAGATCGGTTTGCCCCCAAAGCGAATGCAAAATCACCAACTATCTTCTCACTGGATCCCACAGATGGCAACAGCTGAGTAGATGCTTTCAGCCAAAGCTGGGGATGGCAACTGTGTTATGCATTCCCTCCAACTGCCAAAATACCAAGAGTGGTTCACAAAATAAAGGCAGAAAAAGCAACAGTGATACTAATAGCACCGCACTGGCCCCAAGGGCATGGTTCAGCCACTTGAAGAACCTCAGCATCCAGCCTCAACTGATACTGACGGAATGGCCAGATCTTTTATCACGGGGCCCAGTCAGCCACCCGAACCACAGAATCTTGAAGCTTTCAGCTTGGTTACTGAAAGGGTAAGACTTCAGAACAAAGGGCTGTCGGACAAGGTGATCAATACCATCCTAAACAGCAGGAAGCCTATGACTAGGGCAATCTACGAGAAAGTGAGGAAAAAGTTTGTCTCCTGGAACAAAAACTGATTCCCAACAGAGGGATAATCCCAACAATATTGGATTTCCTGCAAGATGGAGCAGACAAAAATATCTCCCAAGGCATGCTGAAGGTACAAATGGCAGCACTCTCCTCGTTCATGGACACCAGACTCGCAGAGGATGCGCTGATAAAGCTATTCCTAATGTCACTTAAAAGAGCTAGACCGGCTAAAATGAATAGAACTACAACTTGGGACATGTCCACGGTGCTTAGAGGGTTTCTCTCCCCTCCATTCAAACCGATAGAAGATGGCTCAGACAAAAACCTCTCTAAAAACTGCACTTCTTGTGGCCCTACTATCGGCCAGATGAGTGAGCGAAATCTAAGCCCTGTCTATGATGGAACCATACTGCCTAATACATTTTTAGACAAAATTCTCTCGCCAGACCCGGCCTTCTACCCAAGGTCTCCAACGTTCCATAGAATCCAAAATCATCCCTTCGCTTCCAAAAACTATGTACAGCAAAAAGACACTTGCAACAAACTCGATTGTAAGAAACACACATAACATACCTCGAAAGAACGAAGGATTGGCAAAGAATGACCTCTTTGTCCTCTATGCAGGAGTTAACAAAGGGAAGCGGGCATCCAAGAACACCATCAGCAGATGGATAAGAATGGCCAAACAGACGACCTTTGAGGCACAAAACCTCACTCCTCCTCCAGGTGGGATCAGAGCACACACAACCTGAGCCTGGGCAACCTTGGTCACAGAGAAAGCAGGGGCAACTCTGGAGCAGACCTGTAGGGCAGCGACATGGTCGAGCTTCAGTACCTTCGCAAGGCACTATCGTATATACCAGCTGTCCGACCAAGACCAGGCATTTGGTCGCAAGGTGCTCCAGTCTCTACCCCCACCCTAGTAAGTATTGCTTGATACATCCTCTCGAATGCTGCCCTGGAAGACGATTTGAGAAAAGTTAGGTACCTGGTAACTCTTTTTCTTAGAAGTCTTCCAGGGCAGCACTAGTTCCCACCCTTTAAACGACAAATACCAGGTACAATGGGGGAGCTTTAAGCTTACTGAGATTTCTTCGGTGCTTTAATACAACTGAGGCACACAGGTAAGACTGTGAAATTTATAATGGTGGACTAATGTGTTTCCTGTTTCAGGGGGGAGGAGCCCATCTCTTGGATGCTGCCCTGGAAGACGTCTTTTTCTTTAGACCAGAGAATGTTTCTC
Source organism: Lithobates clamitans (assembly GCA_037952925.1). Lineage (NCBI taxonomy): Eukaryota > Metazoa > Chordata > Amphibia > Anura > Ranidae > Lithobates > Lithobates clamitans. Next base: position 343,409 of record JBBGZY010001840.1, on the reverse strand, counting down.
ATGGTCAGAGTCCTTCAGGTACCTTTTTGGCAAACTCCAGGTAGGCTGTTATGTGCCTTTTTTTTTTTTTTTTTTTTTTTTTTTTTTGAGTGGCCTTCATCTGGTCACTTTACCATACAGGCCTGCTTGGTGGAGTGCTACAGAGATGGTTCTTTTGGAAGGTTCTCCTCTTCACAGAGAAAGGCAGGAGCTCTGTCAGAGTGACCATTTGGGTTCTTGGTCACCTCCCAGACTAAGACCCTTCCCCCCCCCCCCCCCCCCGATTGCTCAGTTTGGCCAGGTGGAACACTCTAAGAGTTCTGGCGGTTCTAAGCTTCTTCAATTTACAGATTATGGAGGCCAATGTGCTCATTGGGACCTTCTATGCTGCAGAAATGTTTTTGTGCCTCAATACAATCTTGTTTACAGACAATTCCTTGGACTTAATGGCTTGGTTTGTGCGCTGACGTGCACTGTCAATTGTGGGACCTTCTATAGACAGGTGTGGGCCTTTCCAGATCATGTCCAATCAACTGAATTTACCACAGGTGGACTCCAATCAAGTTGTAGAAACATCTTGGATGATCAATGGAAACAGGATGCACCTGAGCTCAATTTTGAGTCTCATGGCAAAGGCTGTGAATACTTATGTACTTTTTTTTTTTTTTTCCCCTATACATTTTTTAAAGGTTTCAAACAAATTTCTTTCACGTTGTCATTAATGGGCTATTTGTAGGAAATTTTGAGGAAAATAATGAATTTAATCCAATTTGGAATAAGGCTGTAATATAACAAAATGTGGAAAAAGTGAAGCACTGTGTATACTTGCTGTGTGTAATTGTAAAATGCCCATACACCTCACAAAAGACCTTCAAAAAATATACAGTAAAACCTTTGATTGCGAGCATAATTTGTTCCAGAAATATGCTTGTAATCCAAAGCACTAATATATCAGAGGATTTCCCCATAAAAAAAATGCAAACTCAGCTGATTCGTTCCACAACCACAAAAGTGTTAATGGGGCATAAAGCAGAATCCAGCAGGAGCTACAGAGTATAAAAGAGAGGAGACATCTCTAAGTGTAGCAATATGGTTACATTTAATGAAGGTTTAACATTTTAGCAAATCGCAGGTTGATTAAAACGGGCACATTTAAGTATGCAGTAGAGCTGCTCAATTTTGGCTAAAAGGAGAATCCCGTTTCTTTTTTCCTTAGAAGATGGATCACAATTCTTGCGGCGTAACATCTTTCACATTAAAACAAAAACAAAAATTGGGCTAACTTTACTGTTTTCCTTTTTTTTTTAATTTTTTTATTGAAGTGTATTTTTTCCAAAAAATTGCTTTTGAAAGACCGCTGGGCAAATACAGTGTGACATAAAATATTGCAGCAATTGACATTTTAATCCCTAGGGTCTCTACTAAAATTTATGTTTAGGGGTTCCAAGTAATTTTCTAGCAAAAAATATTGATTTTTAACTTAAGTGTCAGAAAAAGATTTAGACTTTAAGTGGTTAAACTTCCTGCATTTACACTAGTTAAAAACTTGACAGACTGCCTGGATTTTTTCTTTACACAGAAGTTTATCCCTTTGATCTAAGAAGGAAGAGTGACTTACAATGTTTCATGTTAAAAGCGTGGCAGACTGCCCAGATGTTTTCTTTTGACAGCTGAGTGAGCAGAGAAGTCTCTCCACTTGTTATATGAAAGAATCTGCAAACTCTCTGCAATAGAGCTCGTCGGGGGGGGGGGGGGGGGTTGAATCGAGATCACGATTTTTTTTTTTTTTAACAATTAATTGTGCAGCTTTAGTATGCAGCCATGCGGGGTAAAGCTATCCACATAGACCGTCCTCCACCGCCATTGATGTCCTCCCTTTCACGCTGCGCTCCACAAGCGTGTCAAGCCTTGCTTTCAGATGGCTCTACTGCAGGGTAAACTTCCCGCTCACAATTGCAGACTGACAGCGGTGAGAGCCAGGCGGTACGGACCGCGGTCTATTGACAGCTTTGACCCGGATGTTTGCATACTTGGATGTGTTTGTCTTATTTATCATGTGAGTTGCTAAATGTTGTAGCTTCATTAAATGTAACCATATTGCTACACTTAGAGGAGCCTCTCTTCTCTTTTAGCCCACGGTCATAACAGTACGACTTCAGGTAAGACATGCGATTTACAAATCATACCTGAAGTAGCATCTAATGTGTTTCTTTGGCAGTGTCTTAATAAGAGGGACTGGGACATTGCGGTGGACAGATCGGACACTTTTGACACTTTTTTTGAGACGAGTGACATTACAGTGATCAGAGCTAACAATATCAACTGATCACTATATAAATGACACTGGCAGGGAAGGGATCTAGTGTGTAATAGGGAGGTGTTTCTAACTGTGGGAGGAGTGGACTGACGGAGTATAGAGCTTGCTTTTCCTGATCACTAGGAACAGACAATCTCACTGTACTCCTGTCAGAACGGGAATCTGTTTTGTTTGCATTGGCAGATCCCCGTTCTGTCTCTGAGGAGTGATCGCGGGTGGCCGGCGATATCATTGCCGCTGGACCCACGCATCGGCTCCCCTGCTGTGTAGCGGGCACGCGCGCCCAGAGTGTTTCGTGCAGAAAGCGAAGTTCAGGTACGTCATTTCGCGCACTAGGGCCGCCCTGCCGCAGTATGTATGCAGTGGGCGGTCCTTAAGCGGTTTAACATGATTGTAAAGTCTTATTTTTATTTATTTATTTTTTTAAAGCAACAAACGTGTTATACATATTTGTTCTGCTGCAGTGGATTTTCAGAGCAGCCCGGATTCTCCTCTTCTCGGGTCCCTCTTCGGTGCTCCTGGCCCCTCCCTACTGATGAGTGCCCCCATAGACCAGCAGCTTGCTATGGGGGCACCCGAGCCGACTTGTACCTGTTTAACTTTCAGCAAAAAACAATTTTTTTAAAATAATTAGAAATGTTCAGTAGTTCCAGGTTTCATGGTGTGGTACCAAACTGTATGTTGAAAGACAGATTTAATGATTGTGAACTCTATTGCACCCCCAACTATGTGGAGAGAATGAAAGCGTAATACTGAACACCATTCCAATCTCCTTGTCCCAAAAAAAAAAAAAAAAATATTCCCTAGTTTGTAGACACTCTAGCTTTTGCGCCAACCAATCAACATATGCTTACTGGGTGTTGTGTGTTTTTTTTTTTTTTTACCAGAAATATGTAGCAAAATACATATTGGCCTAAACGGATAAAGACTTTTTGATTTTTATGCGATGCATCACGATTACTGCGTAAGTGCACATGGTTAAAAGCTTGTTATCCAAAAATTCAAGCAGTTAGAAAAAACATTTTTCTTCAGTGGCAGAGGGATGGAGGGGTCAGTGGCAGAGGGGTGATGGTAGTGAAGGGATGTGATCAGTGACTCGAACTCGACAGCTTTCAGTGTCAGTCGATTTCCCCTCCTCAATGCTGCTCAGTGTGTTTTTGTTTGTTTTTTTTCTCCTTCCGGTGCCTCCAATGAAGCCTCTCGTGATGTCTGGTCTTCTCAAGCTTCTCCCCCTCTACACTGTACTGGCTGTCAGCTCATCAGCTGACTTTCCGCTTTGCCTCTGTTTTCTCCCGGAGAGGCAGAGCACCGCGCGACAGATGACGTCATCAGATCGATTTGACCGACTCACATCATCGTGAACATCTGCATCGATGCTGCGATTATATTCACCACAGGTCAGCTTGAAGGAGCGCGGCTGCCACGTCACTCGCAGCCTGTATGCTCAGGAAACGTGCCGTTTTCCAGTGATGTCATCCTTCCTCGCCTGTATACCAACTGTGCCTCAAGCCTCGTTCTGAGCACTCCACTGCGGCTGGCTACTTGCCATCCACCGGTGTTGTATCGAGCACAGTGCGCCTATCAAGCAGGAATGGACTGATTACCCCCATGCTGGGATTTAACCAATGCCTGCTTATGACTTCTTCACAAATGTGAGTTGCCTGTATAGGAAAAGTTTAATAACACTTTTTAATATCTGCACCCAGAGGCACCTCTCCCTTTGTGTCTTTCAGTGTACCAGAACATGGTTTCTTTTCCGGCCTGATGGGAGCCCTGTGTGTGGGACCCCCTATCAGTATCCCTTATGGACTTTTTAATATATTACAAGACTATGGACTCTTGTTTTTTTCACTTGTGCATAAATCATTATGCCTTTAACCACATGCCGACCGAAAGACGGCTACAGCGCGGTCGGCTTATACTGGGTGGACGTCAATGGGACATCCTCACAGAATCGTGCGCACCCGGGAACATCCGTGACCGCCGGGTCCGGGGGACTCGGCTCATCACGGTACATATCCGCTGATAGCAGCCGTTTACCATGCGATCGCTCTGTCGAATGAAGAAACATCACTTGTAAACTGGCGTCGTGTCATGACGCCAGTTCCTCCCTCCCCTCTCTGTACCGATCGGTACAGTGTGAGAGGAGAGAGGGAGAGATCGTTTGCAGCGCTGTGGGTACTACAGATCCAGCCCACAGCGCTGCTCAGTGCCTATACTCTGCCAGTAAAATCATATGATTCTGCGCTACAGCAATACAAAAAGTGCCTAGTAGATAGGATAAATAAACAGTATAAAAATGGTGCCCAATAAATTGGGATAATAATGTAGTGTAAAGGTGGTTAATCTATGAACTGGTGTAACAATCCAGGGGCATTAGGTTCAATGTGGTGATTGTCTCTTAATCCAGCATTTTTCAATAAATGTCCAAAAGAAGTTTCTTCAAAATGCGTTTATTTAAACTACCCAGCAGAAAGGCGAGAGGTGTACAATCCCATAAATGAGCTCACAGAACCCTCACCTTGATAACTTGAAATTTCAGCATAAGATCATGTACAGGAATCTGTTCCGCTATTTCAACATCCACCACCAGAGGGTCCTCCGTTCCACTTAGTATTAACCTGAATGGACACTTCACATCCACGTCCTCATACAGTCAATCCACGCTTCTTTGCCCGGCGAGTGAATGCCTCCGTAGCTATAACCTTTGTGAGGAAATTCAACTGCAAAATTCACAATAGAGGTACTGAATGTTTGTAACCTTCCAACCCTCTAATGTAAACACACAGCTGAGGTTTTCAACCTATTTGTTAAAACCTATTTGTCTTTCTTGAGAAAGACATGTGGACTGTGCACTGTATGTTTTGTAGTGCTATATACAGACTTTTTAACAAATAGGTTGAAAACCTCAGCTGTGTGTTTACATTAGAGGGTTGGAAGGTTAAAAACATTCAGTACCTCTATTGTGAATTTTGCAGTTGAATTTCCTCACACAGGTTATAGCTACGGAGGCATTCACTCGCAGGGCAAAGAAGCGTGGATTGACGGTATGAGGACGTGGATGTGAAGTGTCCGTTCAGGTTAATACTAAGTGGAACGGAGGACCCTCTGGTAGTGGATGTTGGAATAGTGGAACAGATTCCTGTACATCTTATGCTGATATTTCAAGTTATCAAGGTGAGGGTTCTGTGAGCTCATTTATGGGATTGTACACCTCTCGCCTTTCTGCTGGGTAGTTTTATATACACGCATTTTGAAGAAACTTCCTTTTTGGACATTTATTGAAAAATGCTGAATTAAGAGACAATCGCCACATTGAACCTAATGCCCCTGGATTGTTACACCTAGGGCTGAAACAACTAATCGATTATGAAGTTAATCGATTACTATTTTCATAATCAATTAATCGGCCAGTAACATAGTGGTTAAAAAAAAAAAAAAGTTACTAAAGTCTTAGACCTGGTTCACATCTATGTGTTTTTTGGTGCTTTTTGCAGAAACAGACTACAGTTCATTTACATGGTTTCCTATGGGACACGTTTACATCTATGACTTTTCCGCCGCTGTGTATTTGGAAAGCGTCAGTGACTTTTTTTTTTTACCGCAAAACAGTGCTTTTTTGGTTCAACATACTTCAATGGAGAAGCTGCAGAAAAGCATGTAATGTGTTTTTGCAGAAATTTGTGTTTTTTTTAATCTGCCCAACAACAAATTGGCCAAAAAAAAATGCAAAAATGCAAATCGCAGCAAAATCCTGTGCGCAAAAATGAAAACGCACAGCAAAGAGCACGGCAAAAACAGATCAAAAGCAAACTGCATAGGTGTGCACCGAGTCTTATGCTGGCCACACCAATCAATTTTCAGATGAGAATATTCAGACCAAAAATCTTTGTACATTCGATGAATGAAAGAATGTTTGAAATTTTCACTTGTTTTTAACATTCTGTTTTTAAAATAATTGTAATTTCTGAACGAAAACCACATACACTGTCTGATAATTCCTTTCACCAAGAAGTTTTTTATTTCCAAATTTTCCCGTCACTGGGGTTGTAAATGAACGTCGATTTGAGCTCACTAACAATTAGAAAATCGAACGAACGTTGTTATCTCTCCTCTTATAGTATATACAGTATATCTCTTCTGTCTGTTATTCTCAGAGTGGATTAGATATTTTGCTCCCTAACCATATAGTTGGCTATTTTTATTTACCACTGCATAGAGATATTTGAGAATAAATTGCCTTTTTTTAAAACTTTACATATTAACTAAATTATACACCACACTTTTTTTTAAGGTTATTAACCGATTAATCGAAACAATAATCGGCCAACTAATCGATTATGAAAATAATCGTTAGTTGCAGCCCTAGTTACACCAGTTCATGGATTAACCACCTTTACACTACATTTATTCCAATTTATTGGGCACCATTTTTATACTGTTTATCCTATCTACTAGGCACTTTTTGCACTTCATGTATTGCTGTAGCGCGGAATCATTATGATTTTATGTACTTATGAGTGGAATGTGAACCCTGTTAGATCCCGCTGCAGACAGCTTTTTCATTGTATTTGATTGCACTTTATTGCACGGCACGCACTTTGTTTATGAGGGTTACCCTCTGTATATTAATTACGGGATTATTTTGAACACATCTTTAGTAGTGCGAGGGCTTCTTTTATCTTCACTATACTCTGCCAGTACTCTGCCATACTCTGCAATAAATTAACAAACACAGAATTTTTTTTTTTTTTTTTTTTACAGAATTTTCAGTCTTTTTTTGATTTTTAGAGAACAAAAAATAAAAAAACCCAGCAGTGATTAAATACCACCAAAACAAAGCTCTATTTGTGTGAAAAAAAGAACAAACATTTCAAATGGGTATAGTGTTGCATGACTAATTGTCATTCAAAGTGTGAGAGCACCGAAAGCTGAAAATTGGTCTGGTTAGGAAGGGGGTTTAAGTGCCCAGTGGACAAGTGGTTAACTTTTTTTATGCTTTTTAACACTGCAGGATACCTATTGTTTTAGTTCCCTGCGTCTTTTACTTTGTAGATTATATTCAACAGCCCCACTGTATATAGCAATTTGAGCAATCTTGTATCAGTGTGTACTGATAGAATTGTAGGATGTGTTTTAATTTCTCCCACAATTGTCCTATCAGGCTTCAAGACCCCTGTCCCTGTGTCTGGACAGTGCTGATTGGCCCTGTGCTGATCACATGCACCCCCCCCCCCCCCCCCAAAAAAAAAATCTCTAGCAATACACACCAAACTGAGCACTCCATAGACTCTGTAATGTCACCTGGGGTGGCATCTTTATTAACATAGTGTTCCATATTTCAGTAAGCCCCCATCCACAGACCACGTTACCCACCACAACATTTGTGGGGAAGAGACCCTTGTCCTCTCAACATTGGTATAAGCTGCTTTGTCAGTGCAGGTGTTTGGAAGCTGGCAGTGGGTTATTGGGGGGGATGAGGATGACAGGGCAGGGTGTTAGCAAGGCAGCAGTGGGGTGCCAGGTGTGATGAGGATGACAGGGGGTAGGGTGTTGGCAAGGTTACAGTGGGGTGCCAAGTGTGAGGAGGATGACTGGATAGCATGTTAGGTTGCAGTGGGATGCCAGGTGGGAGAAGGATGACAGGGGGTAAGGTGTTAGCAAGGTTTTAGTGGGGTGCCAGGTGTGATGAAGATGAGGATGACGGGGTAGTGTTAGGAAGGTTGCAGTGGGGTGCCAAGTGTGAGGAGGATGACGGGGGTAGTGTGTTAGGTTGCAGTGGGGTGTCAGGCGGGGTGAGGATGACAGGGTAAGATGCTAGCTAGGTTGCAGTGGGGTGCCAGGTGTGATGAACATGAGGATGACTACCCTGTTTCCCTGAAAATAAGACCTAGCGTGATTGTCGGTGATAGCTGCAATATAAGCCCTACCCCTCAAATAGGCCCTAGTTAAAGTCCTTGTAGGTCTTCTTTTCAGGGTAGGGCTTATTTGGGGGGTAGGGCTTATATTGCAGCCATCACCAACAATCACGCTAGGTCTTATTTTCGGGGAAACAGGGTAGGAAGGTTGTTGGCAAGGTAGCAGTGGAGTGCCAGGTTTGATGAGGATGAGGGGGTAGGCTGTTGGCAAGGTTGCAGTGGGGTGCCAAGTGTGAGGAGGATGACAGGGGGTAGTGTTAGGTTGCATTGGGGTGCCAGGTGGGAGGAGGATGACCGGGGGTAAGGTGTTAGCAAGGTTGCAGTGGGGTGCCAGGTGTGATGAACATGAGGATGACAGGGGGTACGGTGTTGGCAAGGTTTCAGTGGGGTGGGAGGAGGATGAGGATGACTATGACAGGGTAGTGTGTTAGGAAGGTTGCAGTGGGGTGCCAGGTGGGAGGAGGATGACTGGGTAGGGTTAGCAAGGTGGCAATGGGGTGGAAGGAGGAAGACAGGGGAGAAAGCGGAAAATCACAAAGGGAAAGAAGGATAACAAATATTTAAAAAAAACACATTTTTGGCACGATCTGTATTATCTATGAATTTAGAAATTGGGAAATGTATTTTTAAAAGTTTTTCAAACATCTATTCCCTCATATGCATGTCTGCAGGCTGTAACTGATGCTTAGAGTTCAAAAAAGAACAGTGCAGTAGCATCTATAGTGGTATCTTTTTAATGGGAATCGCTGCTTCTTGAAATCCACCACAGCCGGTGTGCTTATGCTGTAATGGGAGGCGCAGCATCCATAAATCAAGATGTGACATCCCACCCACTTCTTTTTTTTTTTTTTTTTTTACTGGGCATGGAGGAGGGAGGGACTGGGCTGTCATTTAGGATCTGTATACACACCCAAATGTGTAATGCCCATACCATGTGACCTGAAAAGCTCAACTGAAACCAGAAATGTTCTCTCCAGCAATAGAGCAAACTGAGCATGTGCAGCAGGACTGTCTGTGTCCTATCTGGACTTGTCCAGAGTGACCCTGCAGGAGGGGGATGATCTGTGCATACAGGATAAAAGCCTTTTTACACAATGCAGAGGATTAATCACTTAGGTTCCACAGTGATTATAACAAACATGCTATTCTGCATATACAGACAGCATAGTTGCCAACATTGTAAAAAGTATAGGGACACTTTTTTTCTGTGGGTGGAGTCTTATAATTAAGGGGCAGGGCATTCATTTGTTGGTGACATAGTGGGGGGGAAGAAAGATGGGCATGGTTTAAGCTAAATATTGGGTGTGGCTTAAAGGCGGCATGACTCAAAGGGGCTATGGTTAGAGTCTGAGATGAATGAGAGAGAGACAGACTACACCACAATAGAAATGTGTATTTCAGAAAGTTTAACAATCAGCAGATAAACATACTCCAAACACCTGGTGTTGGCGCTTCAATCATCCCGGCACCATGGTGGTTATGGTATCGGGATGATTGAAGCGCATTTATTAATATTTTTTAATATAAAATAGTTCAACTCGCCATAATGTAGAATCAGTGGGAGACCTGAGCGTGTCACTTGCCACGTCGCCTGCCACCAGATGCCATCAGGTTTCCCTAGCGGAGTCCCCCTTTTACACCCAGGCATTCCCAGCAGATTTCCTCCATACACCAGGCATTCCTAGCGGAGTCTCTCCGGTGCGTCGGGTGTCCGCCAGCGGAGTCTCTCCGGTGCGTCGGGTGTCCGCCAGCGGAGTCTCTCCGGTGCGTCGGGTGTCCGCCAGCGGAGTCTCTCCGGTGCGTCGGGTGTCCGCCAGCGGAGTCTCTCCGGTGCGTCGGGTGTCCGCCAGCGGAGTCTCTCCGGTGCGTCGGGTGTCCGCCAGCGGAGTCTCTCCGGTGCGTCGGGTGTCCGCCAGCGGAGTCTCTCCGGTGCGTCGGGTGTCCGCCAGCGGAGTCTCTCCGGTGCGTCGGGTGTCCGCCAGCGGAGTCTCTCCGGTGCGTCGGGTGTCCGCCAGCGGAGTCTCTCCGGTGCGTCGGGTGTCCGCCAGCGGAGTCTCTCCGGTGCGTCGGGTGTCCGCCAGCGGAGTCTCTCCGGTGCGTCGGGTGTCCGCCAGCGGAGTCTCTCCGGTGCGTCGGGTGTCCGCCAGCGGAGTCTCTCCGGTGCGTCGGGTGTCCGCCAGCGGAGTCTCTCCGGTGCGTCGGGTGTCCGCCAGCGGAGTCTCTCCTGCCGTTACAAGACCAGAAGTAACATGCCGAGTGGAACAAAAAAAGAGGTGGAGCCGGCCAGGTGGCTGCCAATAGAAATTGAGCTGTGGCGCCCTGCGGCCTTTCCCACAACAGATCAGAGGGTGGGGGATTTGCCGCCGCAGCTCAATTTCTATTGCCAGCCATCGGGCTGGCTCTGCCTCTTGTTTATTCTCGGTTTGTACTTCTGGTCTTCTGTAAAATGGCAGCCGGCGGGGACATCGTCTCCGCCGGCTGCGGACCCCTAGCGGCGGCGAAAGAAAAACGGGAAAAAGGTCTAAATTCTGGGAATAAGACAGATTTTACTGTTGTGGGTTTAGTAACTCTTTCAAGGGATTCGACTCCGACTCAAATCTCTCAGGCAATCCCTTTTTTATATTCAAAAGTAATCTGCAGGGTCAGTAATTGCCTCAAGACAAATGCATGGCAATTGTAGATTTCCAAGATGCCTGTCTACATGTTCCCTTTTACCCACCTCAGCAGGGTTTTCTATGCTTTGCACTGGCAGACAACCCCTTACACTTTGTTGCATTGTCATTCGGCTTGTCCCAAGATGTTCAAAAAAGATCTTGGCGCCCCTGCGTGCACTTCTTAGAGTTCAGAGCATCCAAGTAGCAAGCGATCTAGATGACCACTTTCTGAAGGATTCATCTCTTTTACAACTCACAATTCAGCTGCTTCAGTCCTTTGGCTGGGTGATCAACTTCAAAAAATCTGCACTTCAGCCCTCCATGTGCCTAGAGTATCTAGAACTGGTCCTAGATATATTCCAGGTAGAGCTGCACGATTAATCGTTAAATTGTTATCACAATTCAACCCCCCCCACAATCTTAACCACTTCAATACAGGGCACTTATACCGACTTCCTGCCCAGACCAATTTTCAGCTTTCTCACAATGTGAATGACAAATACTCATTACTTGGGCAGCACTGTACCCAAAGTTATTTTATTTATTTTAAAATAGAGCTTTCTTTTGGTGGTATTTAATCACCACTGAGTTTTTTATTTTTTGCGATATAAGTAAAAATTTTGAACATTTTGAAACACTTTTTTTTTTCGTTTCTATTATAAAATTTTGCAAACAAGTACCGTATTTATCGGCGTATAACACGCACCCCAAGTTTATGAGGGAAGTTTAAGGAAAAAACTTACATTTAAATGCCCATCAATGCAGCCTTGTCCGTGTAGCCTTGCCAGTGTCCATCTGTAGCCTTGTCCATCATTGCAACCTTGTCAGTGTCCAGCTGCAGCCTTACCCCTGTGTCATTTACTTGTCAGTACACTCCCGTTTAAAAATAGCGCCCCCGTTCTCGACGGCTCACGCGGGACTGCGAGAGCTGCCGATAGCGGCCGAAAGTCGCTGAAAGCCGCCGAGAGGCTTACAATCGGCGCATAACACGCACCCACGATTTTCCCTTGATTTTAAGGGGAAAGGGTGTGTGTTATACGCCGATAAATATGGTAATTGTTGTTCATATTAGGCCAAAATTTATGCATATTAAGAAAAATTGCTGCACAAATACAGTGTGACTAAAAAAAATTGCAATGGCTGCCATTTTATTCCCTAAAGTCTCTGCTAAAATAAATAAATAAAAATAAAATTGTGTTTGGGGGTTCTGAGTAATTTTTTAGCAAAAAAAAGTGATTGATGTAGGAGAGGAATGCCGAAATTGGCCCAGTATGGAAGCGGTTAAATCTCTCCAATGGGACACAGGGAAAAAAACTGACAGGTGTGTTAACCCTCCCTTGCGCTATCCAAAATTAGAAAAAGAAAAATTGCCTATAGTTCTACTTTAGAAAATATTCTGCGATTACCCCAGTGCAACAAACAAAGAATTATTCTTAAAGTGAGAAACAAACATTTTAAAACAAAGAACGAAATAAGAAAATTGTTATAAAACAAATTATGTGTCTTTTTTTTTAGGTGCTGCTACTTGTATAAGCCTGAATACCCGACAATGTCAACTATATAAAAATGTAGAAGAGCGCAACCATCGCCTCATTCATAATATCTCAGAAAATATATCTGTGTTGAATCTTTGAATTCAATCAAAAGAAGTATAATATAATAAACCAACTTCAGTCCACAAAGTCCAAATATCTGTGTACGATCTGTGACAACTGATATGTGAATCAAAAAAAAAAAAGGGGGGGGGGGGGGGGGGCTTCAGCAGGTGCTCTCCCCAAATCAATACACCCTGCTTACCAGAAAGGTTGTGATGTCACAAACTGGCTCCACCATAAGGTGGAGCCGGTTTGTGTGACGTCACTACGTACCAGCCTGCAGGCTAAGCTATGGATGTGTGGATTATACTTCTCACTGTTAAATGTCTCATTCATGTAAGTGCAGTGGAACCTTTTTAAATAAATGCTGTTATTTACTGCACCGCAAAGTCTTTCTCTTCTGTTACCTTCCATATATGAGAGTGTTTGTGTTGAATGCTACATTCGTAAGGAATATTTATCAACATAAATTGGAATCCTAACCTCTAGGAGTGCCTAGAACTCAAGAGAAGTGGAACATCTCTGTCCGCTGACACGTATGTGCTAAGTGAATTTGATATCTATAACCTGAAATCCAACCTTTCTGGTAAGCAGGGTGTATTGATTTGGGGAGAGCTTTCTTTCTTTCTTTCTTTCTTTCTTTCTTTCTTTCTCTCTTTCTTTCTTTCTCTTTCTTTCTTTCTTTCTTCTTCTTTCTTTCTTTCTTTCTTTCTTTCTTTCTTTCTTTCTTTCTCTCTTTCTTTCTCTCTTTCTTTCTCTCTTTCTTTCTCTCTTTCTTTCTCTCTTTCTTTCTCTCTTTCTTTCTCTCTTTCTCTCTTTCTTTCTTTCTTTCTCTCTTTCTCTCTTTCTCTCTTTCTTTCTTTCTTTCTTTCTTTCTTTCTCTCTTTCTTTCTTTCTCTCTTTCTCTCTTTCTTTCTTTCTTTCTTTCTTTCTTTCTTTCTTTCTTTCTTTCTTTCTTGTCACAAATTATACACAGATATTTGGACTTTTTGTGGACTGAATTTGTTTATGAATACTTCTTTTGAATTCAAAGATTCAACACAGATATATATTATGATGGTTGCGCTCTTATACATTTTTGTATAGGTCTACTTTAGCAGTATGGTTGTTGCAACTCAGGTCCTAATGGCTAGAGTGATTTCTGAGTCTGTGATTCCTACCTTGCTAAAAGCAAAAAAAAAACTACTTCCAGGAACATTATTATTAATAATAATTTTTTTTTTATTTTATTGTGCCAAAAGTCTTATTTCACCTGATGTGAGTGCAGTTTTTTTTAATCCCAGAGAACATTCTGTACCTCCTTATTCTAGCCTTCCTACAAACTGGTCTTGGCTAGAAACCAGCTCTTAGCACCCTGATGGTGGCAAGTTTCGGCTTTATCCATCCTTTGCTCAGATCAGCATCCGACCCTTGCAACATCTTGTGCTTCCTTAGAACCTTAAACACTTCAATATTGGGCATTTTCAGCTTTCAGAGCTGTAACATTTTGGGCCCAAATGAAATTTTTATATCTCCCCCCCCCCACACACAAATAAAGCTTACTTTTGGTATTTGATCACCCCTGTGTCTTTTTTTTGTTTTTGTTTTGTTTTTTGTACCATAAACAAAAGGGTGACAATTTTGAAAAAAAAAAAAAAAACTTTTTTACTTTTTGCTATAATAAATATCCCAATTTAAAAAAATATATATATTTTTTTCCTCAGGTTTTCAGGCCAACATGTATTATACATATTTTTGGTAAAAAAATTTGCAAAAAGCATATATTGATTGGTTTGCGCAAAAGTTATAGTGCCTACAAAATAGGTTATTGATGATGATATTATTATTTATTATTTTTTTTATATCATAACTGTGACATTGCAGCGAACAGATCTGACACTTTTGACACCATTTTGGAACCATTGACATTTATACAGCGATCGGTGCTATAAAAATGCACTGATTATTGTATAAATGTCACTGGCAGGGAAGGAGTTAACGGGGCAAGTCAAGGGGTTAAATGCGTTACCTAGGGAGTGATTCTGATGGGGTGGGGGGGCTGACTAGGGGAGGAGCCGATCGATGTTCCTATATACTAGGAACACACAATTGATCTCCTGTCCCCTGACAGGACGTGGATCAGTGTGTTTCAGCTCTGTCACGAACTATCGCGGGTGCCCAGTGGACATCGCAGCCACCTGGCACGCGCATCGGTGACGCGGCGTGCGGCCCCTACCCTATACCGCCGGGAAGTCTTCTGATGCCCGCCCAGGATGAGAGATCTCATCTGCTGACGTCATATGACTATGGGCGGGTACGGAAGTGGTTAAAGAGGAACTGCAATCTGATCACATAATTTGTAATAAAAACATCTTTTGCCGAGGAAGATGGAAGATTAATCCCTAAGCTCCTGCCACCACAGGGAAAAGCTGACTGGAATCTGAGGTAAAATTGCCTCTAAATACCTCCAAATCATGGGGGCCGCACCGCGGAACTCTTCTGCCTCCTGCTCCTGTTCCCCCCGCGAACAATTGGGGGACGGGGGTCATAATGTTCCTGAAATGCTTCATACCGGCAGAGGGAACACGGCGCCTTCCCGCCACAGACACTCACACTCAGGTTTCTGAGGCGGCCCTGACAGAACCGCCACACGCGGGATCTCCAAACCCTCACAGGGTTAGAAATGGCATTGACCTCTCACCACAGCCGCACTTAAACATGCAGGACCTGCGAACCGTCGCAGAGGATATCAAAGACACCTTATCTGCCACCATTTCAGGGCTCAGGCTCAATGTCCATGCACTCAGTGACAGAGTTCTCACAGTTGAAAGTGTGACTGAACGCCATGATGCGACTATCCGCAAAGCTGCGAATCGCATTGACTCCCACACATTTCAAATGAGAGATATGCAACGCCATCTGGAAGACCTCGACAACAGAGGTTGGCGCCATAATCTCAGAGTCAGAGGACTGCCAGAGGCCATCGAGGGAGAACAAATAGCCCCCACTGTGACTGGAATCTTCAATGGTCTGCTCAATAGACCACCTCATACGCCCATTGACATGGAAAGTATCCACCGGGCCTTACATCCCAAGGGAAGGGAGACGGATCCCCCCCGAGGGACATCATTTGCTGTATAGTAGACTTCAAACTGAAGGAAGAAGTTATCAGACAAGCAAGAAGCAGGCCTCAAATTCTCCATGATGGGAAAGCACTTCAAATCTGTCAGGAATCGCCTTACAGCACCAACGTGATCTGAAGCCTCTGCTGGACGCCCTTCGCCTGAAAGGTATTCAATATAAATGGAAATTCCTGTTTTGCCTTTCTGCCTCCACCCAGGGCCGCACGGCTCTCCTGAGAGTACTAGAGAATCTCCCATACTTCTGCGGAACCCTGGGCATACCCCTGGTAGATGTCCCTAACTGGTATGTGGAGTTTCGCCGCTCAGTGACAAGCAAAGAATCACCTCAAGAAGAACCCATGGAAGCGCAAGATACCAGGTACCGTAGGCGAAGGTCCCCATCCGCCCCCAGGCACCTTACAGGTACCCGCACTCACTACCAGGAGGGCAGCCCCACAAACTCACCGAGGCTCAGGAGAGCTCACCGAGACCGCTAGCCAGCCTCAGATACACGCTACCATGCAATCTCAGTTTGCCCTGTTCGGCTTTAATAGGTTCTCTCACACTGTTAACCTTTAATTCAATATTTATGTGACTGACTTTCTTCAAGAGATATTCAGCACAATGGATGTTTTGCATCTTGTACTGGGTTCGGATTGTGTCCCTGTCATGGACATAGCAAGTTTAGCTAGAAAGCAGCAGCACTTGCCTATGGAATGAACACCGCCAATATGTCTAGTGGAGTATTCTAAAACTACATGACCCACAACACCCTGCGGTTTGTAACCGCCCCTGACCTGGCAGCAGTTCTGTACAGTGCCACTTCCGCCCACAAGCTCCTTGACACTAAGGAAAAGCCTCAAGAACGTCCGAACTGTTACCTGGACAACGCCTCACACAGAGCATCACACTCAAGGCTGACTTCCAAAGCCGCGTCTCGGTCTCCTCTTCCACTTCATCGCTGGCTGCAACGACTCGTGCACTTACTGAGGAGCCTACGTGGACTATTCCCCCTCCATCTACATGCCCCGTACAGGCACTCGCTGCTGGGAACTGATGTGACACCTACCTGAAGGCTTATGCAGAGTGCACTACCTCCATCTACTTGCCTGTAACTTTAACTTTACCCAATCACATGTGCTGGCATGTTAGACTGCACGGCGAGGTATGAGGTATATTCCACACTCTCTATGGTTAAATATTATAGTCTACAAGTTTAGTATTACTCAGACTTTCTAGTTGGAGGTCTGTCACTGATTGCATGGTCAGCTTGCTGACCAATTTACTTTTTTATTTACATGTTTCTCCGGTTACAGTGTTCTATCCCTCTTTTGAGATTTTTGTGCTGATTTTAGGCCCTATAAATGTCCTCTGTTTAATTATCTCACACGTTCTGAGGCCAACACTTCACCCATGTTTTGGGTGCCTTCTGGTAAGGGGGCTGGGTGGTGGTTTCAAAACTCCCAATATTTCTATATGATGGTTCTTGTATACTATTTTTGAAATGATGCATTTACGCACCCAAATCCCACCACCCAGCACTCATGTTTCTTTGAGAGTATCCCCTTGCCCTATTATTATATATTCCCCCCCCCCGAAAATACACTCTCCAAAACCTCCTCCCTTTATCAGCTGAAGAGCCTGTGGTGGCGGACTATACCATTCTTTCCTTTACCTATACTCCTTCACTGCTTAGTGATTGCCAACCCCCACACAGTTGTGAGTCACGGTGCTGTTACAACCCTTAGGGTGCACACATTGTGCCCGCACTGTACTTTACCGATACTGTACAGTTTAGAGGTAGAGGAGCAAGTCACCCCCAAACCTCATCGGTTTCACCCCAGCTACCTCAACATTACACTTAAGCCTGCCATACACTGAACAGACCCACATCCTGATCGCCTAGGTCATCCCTCTCCCTTCACTCGTACTTATGGCGGATGACACCGACCCCCGGGTCTCACCGCCTGACCTACATAAGCACCTACAGACACTCAAACTCTGCTCAATCAATATACAAGGCCTTAACATCCCAGTGAAAAGGTCTAAACTGTTCTATTTCCTACAACGATCGAAAATACATGTAGCACTTATACAGGAAATGCACTTCAGGACGGATAGCATCCCTAAACTGTATATTCACCAATTCCCACTGGTGTACCACGCTTCCAACACCTCAATCTTCATTTCTAAACAATGCCCCCTGCAGGTGACAGAAGTCCAAAGAGACTCCCAAGGGAGATTTCTTTTCATTAAAGGCACTCTGCACCACAGGCCTGTCACAATAGCTAACATTTACGTCCCTAACTTGCAACAAGTGGCCTTTTTTAGAGACCCCTTCCACCAACTTCTCAGCTTCCAATCAGGTACTCTGATAGTAGGAGGCGACTTCAATGTCGCTCTGAATCCCTTCCTTGACACATCCAACGGTGCTTCCTCCCTAACCTACAGAGCCCTACGAGCTATTAAATTGGAACTCGGCAACCTGTTACTTCACGATGCCTGGCGCACATTACACCCCAAAACTAAGGACTTCACCTTCTTTTCCGCACCTCATAACAAATACTCCAGAATAGACCACTTTTTCTTATCCCAAAATAATCTCACATTCTTCTCAAAAGCTACGATTGAACCCATGGTTCTTTCTGATCACAACCCCATATTTATAACTCTAACCCATCGACCCATGGTAGGTCCAACACATATGGCGACTTGATAATTCTCTACTGACCGACCTGGACCATATATAACAAATTACCATGAGCCTCACCCACTACTTTGCAGAAAATGCAACAGAAGACACCTCTCCCATCTCAGTTTGGGCAGCACACAAATGCGTCATAAGGGGGAAATTTATCTCCCTTGCAGCCCAACGAATCAAACTTAGAAAAGCACAAATTAATGAGCTGACCGACTGCATACTAACACTTGAACAAGCACACAAAGCATCGCTAGCAGCTTCCACATTAACGGAACTAACTCAGACCAGAGAAGAACTTCAGGAGGAACTTAACCACACACTAAAACGTAACTATGCAATGACCCAAAAATTATTCTACGAATGCGGCAACAAGTCGGGTAAACTTTTAGCCAGAGCGCTTCAAGTTAAGAAAGCGGCCCATACCACTCACAAAATTACAACACTGACCGGCGACGCCCTTGTTACTACTGATGATATCTCTGATCATTTTGTTCAGTACTTCTCCAAACTATACAACCTCCCCACCACGCTCCCCCCTGCAGCCACCTCGGACTGAATGACAGCCATTACAGACTTCCTTGCACAATACTGTCCCTCCCCCCTCTCTTCAGATGAATCCTCGGACCTTGATCTCCCACTCTCAGGAGAAGAAATTTTAACTGCATTAAAACAAATTAAACAGGGCAAAAGCCCTGGCCCAGATGGCCTGACAGTTGGCTATTATAAGTCCTTCCCAGACACTCTCATTCCCCACCTCACCAAAGCCTTCAATAATCTATCACCAACCTCTAATACGATGAGGGACATCCTTGAAGCACACGTCACTCTCATTCCCAAACAAGGCAAAGACCCCTCATTGGTCTCTAACTACCGCCCAATATCACTTCTGAACGTAGACCTAAAGTTCTACACCAAAGTGTTGGCAAACCGCGTTCTCCCTCTGCTACCCAAATTAATCTCCCTTGATCAAGTAGGTTTTTTCCCTGGCAGGGAGGCCAGGGACTATACTATCAAAGCTCTAAATATCTATCACTGGCTCTCCAAAACATCCACACAAGGTTTTTTTCCTGTCTTTGGACGCGGAGAAGGCGTTCAAAAGGGTGGCCTGGGACTATATGGAAGCGACTTTAAGAGTAATGAGTTTCCCATTGCATCTACTCCAAATGATCCTGGTGCTATACTCTGCACCAACAGCTAAACTTGGGATCAATGGCCGCCTGTCGAATGCCTTGTCTCAAACGGAACCCGTCAGGGATGCCCCCTATCCCCGCTCATATTCATCCTTACTGTGGAACCAATGCTCCGCAGATTAAGAGACAACCCGGACTTCAAAGGCATTAACATTGGTGATAATCACTATAAATTAGCAGCCTATGCGGATGACGTTTTACTCTTCCTCACGGAACCTATAGTCGCTATCCCCAATCTTCTTAAAGATTTCTTAATATTCAAAACCTTGTCAAACCTTCAAATTAACTTTACAAAATCGAAAGCACTGAACATCTCCCTACCAGCCACACTGGTCACCCAATGCAAACAGAACTTCCCCTTTACATGGGAATCACAGGACATTACATACCTGGGCATCAAAATACCTACTAAATTACAGGATCTCTACATGAGAAACTTCCAACCCGCGCTTCAAAACATACAAGCTGATTGAAATAAATGGAATTTCGGGTCCTTCTCCTGGTTGGGTAGGACAGCCATATTAAAAATGAATGTACTGCCCAGACTTCTTTACCTTTTTCAGGCAATCCCCACAAAGCTACCCACCTCCTTTTTTACATCATACAAGCGTATGTGCAGGACATTTATCTGGGTGTCCAAGACCCCCCCCCGACTAAGCTGGGATAGGCTAGTACTCCCCAAGCTATTAGGGGGGCCTTGGCCTCCCCAACATTCAAAAATACCACTGGGCATGTCATTTAACTAGGATTGTACATTGGCATCTACATTGTTCTAATAAAGCCTGGATTACACCTGAGGACTCTTTCGCTAAAACCCAGCTGTCACATCTACCCTGGATCAATTACAACTCCATCCCTAGAGATTTGGTGACGCATCCCTTTTTATTGGAGCCACATTGTCCCACCTTAAATTAGCCGGCAAAGCACTCGATTACACACCGGATCCAGGCCCTATGACCCTTTTGGTCCGTAATCTTGACTTCCTGCCAGGCCTTGCCTTAAGAGATCTGCACAGGGAATCATGCAAAGCCCCCATCAGAGCACACCACTTCTTCCAAAATGGTGAACTCCTCCCCCACCAAGCCATGGCAGCCAAACTCACTGAATACAACATCCCCTTTTACAAGTACCTACAAATGAGACACTTTTTTTTGCTGATGCCAAATCCATCCCACTATGGTACTGAGAGCGTACACCCTTTGAATTGCTATGTGATAGTTCAGAACCCCAACGTCATGTGATCTCTACGGTTTACGCATTCTTATTTTCAACTTGGAAAATTAAAGATGATAAGCTTATCCGTTGTTGGGAATCAGAGCTATCTATAGACTTAACCTCCACTGAATGGGAAGGTATACACAACCAAATTCATAAGGGCAATCTGTTGCAATGGGGCGCTTGGCACCCTCATTCATATCTGGTGGGAGTGTCCTCTTATCGTACCGTACTGGACGGAAATTCACTGCCTTATCACCCAAATTACCTCTTACGCCCCAGACTGGTACCAGCTGATTGAAGAAAAGCCAATGTAGCACCAATATTTAAAAATGGCCCAAAAACATCCCTGGGAATTACAGACCAGTTAGCCTAACATCAATAGTATGTAAACTCTTAGAGGGGATGATAAGGGACTATATACAAGATTTTAGTAATAAGAACGATATCATTAGCAGTAATCGGCATGGATTCATGAAGAATCGTTCTTGCCAAACCAGTCTATTAACCTTCTATGAGGAGGTGAGTTGCCATCTAGATAAAGGAAGGCCCGTAGACGTGGTGTATCTGCATTTTGCAAAAACATTTGACACAGTTCCCCATAAACGTTTACTGTACAAAATAAGGTCCGTTGGCATGGACCATAGGGTGAGTACATGGATTGAAAACTGGCTACAAGGGCGTGTTCAGAGGGTGGTGATAAATGGGGAGTACTCAAAATGGTCAGGGGTGGGTAGTGGGGTTCCCCAGGGTTCTGTGCTGGGACCAATCCTATTTAATTTGTTTATAAACGACCTGGAGGATGGGATAAACAGTTCAATCTCTGTATTTGCAGACGATACTAAGCTAAGCAGGGCAATAACTTATCCGCAGGATGTGGAAATCTTGCAAAAAGACCTGAACAAATTAATGGGGTGGGCGACTACATGGCAAATGAGGTTCAATGTAGAAAAATGTAAAATGATGCATTTGGGTGGCAAACATATGAATGCAATCTATACACTGGGGGGAGAACCTCCTGGGGAATCTAGGATGGAAAAGGACCTGGGGGTCCTAGTAGATGATAGGCTCAGCAATGGCATGCAATGCCAAGCTGCTGTTAATAAAGCAAACAGAATATTGGCATGCATTAAAAGGGGGATCAACTCCAGAGATAAAACGATAATTCTCCCGCTCTACAAGACTCTGGTCCGGCCGCACCTGGAGTATGCTGTCCAGTTCTGGGCACCAGTCCTCAGGAAGGATGTACTAGAAATGGAGCGAGTACAAAGAAGGGCAACAAAGCTAATAAAGGGTCTGGAGGATCTTAGTTATGAGGAAAGGTTGCAAGCGCTGAACTTATTCTCTCTGGAGAAGAGACGCTTGAGAGGGGATATGATTTCAATTTACAAATACTGTACTGGTGACCCCACAATAGGGATAAAACTTTTTCGCAGAAGAGAGTTTAATAAGACTCGTGGCCACTCATTATAATTAGAAGAAAAGAGGTTTAACCTTAAACTACGTAGAGGGTTCTTTACTGTAATGCCCCGTACACACGGTTGGATTTTCCGATGGAAAATGTTAGATCGGATCGTGTTGTCGGAAATTCCGACCGTGTGTGGGCTCCATCGGACATTTTTCCATCGGATTTTCCGACACACAAAGTTGGAGAGCAGGAGATAAAATTTTCCGACAACAAAATCCGATCGCGTCAATTCCAACCGTGTGTGGCCTGTTCCGACGCACAAAGTGCCACGCATGCTCAGAAGAAATTACAAGACGGAACAGCTCATTCTGGTAAACTTAGCGTTCGCAATGGATACAGCACTTTCGTCATGCTGCAATGTTAAAAATGGTTTAATACAGCGCACTCTCTTCTATTTTATAATGTGACAAGAATTAAGTAGTTTTGCTGCTCATATTCACACACACTTCTCACAAAGTTTTTTATTTTTTTTTATTGGGATTCCCTGAATATATTGTTATTAGTTGTCACATCTGACAGAATTTTTTTTTTTTTTAATTTTTTGGGGGATTTTAAGCCTTTTTTTTTTTGGATTTAATGTTTGTATTTTTTTCAAAGGCTGATCTTTGTTCAATGTTTTTATTTTTACTCCAGAATATTTTTGTGTGTGTTTTGTGTGTCAAGTTACTCCAACACCATTGATATCTTTTATTATTTATTCTCCAGGAGATTGTTTGGTGTTGGTGTC
The DNA here is from genome assembly GCA_037952925.1 of Lithobates clamitans. Lineage (NCBI taxonomy): Eukaryota > Metazoa > Chordata > Amphibia > Anura > Ranidae > Lithobates > Lithobates clamitans. Next base: position 320,544 of record JBBGZY010001840.1, on the reverse strand, counting down.
CCTTGTTCATTTCACATTGTATATTTGCAATGTACCTGAATCCTCACAAACAAACTGTCCTTTTTGAAGTAAAACACATAGCAGAGTATAAATCAAAACAAAAATCCTTTTATTAAGGGATCAGAACCAAACAAAGAGGAAGGCAACACTGGATCAACAGGAGAAATTAGTGAAGCCTGGGACCCCCACGGCAGACATCAATTCTTGAACATCAAAATTGGTGGCCTGAGGAGTCCATATGTAAGGAAGGGCAGTCTGGTCCAGAATTCGCAGAGATCCAGATAGCAGTAGATGACATGTGTGTCCCCAGGCTGTGGTACTACAAGAGGCTGCATCTTTTGGCCGACCAGACTGGATCCAGGGTCCTCACTTTCTGGTCTTCCTTTCACGCTTCCTTCCGGGCTGTGGCTGTGCAGTTGATGTGGCAGGAGGAGGAGTAGGACCTGGAGGAGGACTGGGAGGACCTGGAGGAGAGGGAGGACGAGGAGGAGGACATGCAGGAGGAGGAGGACGACCATCGCAAAGGTGTGTCTAAGCTGTCATTTGGCCCCTCATACCTTTTTAAGAGCCTCCAATATGAGCGCCTCACACAAGACTTGTTGGCCCTCTTCCATCCCCTGCATTTTATATGCAATGACGGCAGCAATGTCCTCCTCCACGGCCTGTCGTGCTCCTAGGACCTCTGTAGCCCTCCAAAAGAGTCCTCCGGTAGCCTCCTCTAGGGCACTCCTCCTACTGCCACTTTCTCTTTTCAGTGGGGGTGGAGGGACCTGCAGATCAGCCAGCCGGCTCGGCCCGGCCACCTCCTGGCTGAGACTTCCCTGTGTATGAAAAAGGGACATGGTTTTAGTTGTTGCTTCATCAATCACAATCCTAAATTAGTACTCCCAACTAACATCTAGGTAACATCATGGATTGGACAAGCAGAAATATTTAGAATGCTATACCTGGCTCAATCTGGGCTCCTCCACATGCGGCCTGGAAGGCCCAGGTTGGGCGTCAGAAGCCTCAGCCGGGGGGGAAGGAAGCGTGGAAGGAAGACTGGAGAGGGATGGCCTGGGTTCAGTCTGGCCTGCCAGAAAATGCAGCCTGTCATAGTACCACATCCTGGGAACATAGATGTCATCTGCTGCTCCGGATCTCTGTGAATCCAGGACTTTCTTGCGCTCCCTTAGATATGTGCTCCTCAGGCCACCAATGAAGATCTTTAAATAGGTGATGTCTGCCGTGGGGATCACCTGCTTCACAATTTCACACAATTGCTCCAGTGTTGCCTTCCTCTTTGCTTGGTTCTTGAAATGGGGGTGTTTAATCTTCCACAGACAGGGCAGCTCCCTTAAGAAAGCTATGAATACTGACATGAAGTCATTGTCTTTCACTAAGATATCCATGTTCACTGCAAGACGCAATACAAGACAAAGCCTAATGTCAGACAAAACTCTCCTAATCTTGTTACAATATAGGCTTCAATGTAGAAGCAGTATAGGCACAAGTTTGTCTCTTACCTTCGTTCTTACGATCGGCGCGTCCAATGCTCCTTCCTCCGCTCACAGATCGTACATAATACGCACGCGTGTTACGCTTTATACACACCGCCCCTGACGTTCTTTCTAGTCTATTCCCTGCCCCTTTTTGTTCGGCGCAGTGGGTGAAGAGCACATGGCGGAGTCAGAGCAGGTGCGTGCTAATTATAGCAACGAGGAGGAGGAAAGCCCAGATCCGGACACGTCCCGATCCAGAAGGAGACGTTTTAAGGCCACAAATATGTCCTTTGGGGAGATGTTGGAGATGGTCGACATCATGAAGAAGTCCGACTATGACGGAAAGTATGGGCCTTACCCCCACCCCAACATCAGAAAGGCCAAGATCATGGCGAAAGTGATCAAAAGTCTGCAGAAGAATTTCGGGGTACGACGATCGAAAGATCAGCTCAGGAAGCTGTGGTCGGACCTGAAATTGAGAGAGCCAGAGCAGTACAGAAAGATCCGGAGAGTGCTGCAAAAAAGTAAGTAGTTGTGCTGTATTCCTATTCTTTCTGTCTTTATTGCGTTCGTGCTGCTCCATATGCTTTTATTAATTGTAACTTTTAAAAGGGCAACTTTAATGTTCATGGGCCCATTATTCGTTCGTATCAAACATTTTTCTTTCGGCCTCTAAAACACCATTGTTTAGGCCATATGCATTTTCCCACATTTTTTTGGGGCCTACTTGGATGCCAAATAGTTGTTTGTGTAGATGGGTTTGTTACTAGAATGAAATGCCAACTAGATTGTGTGTAAGGAGAGGACACTGAGCAGCTGTTTTCACATCTGGACAATGGAGCACTAGTGTGGGACACAAGAACAACATTTTTATTAGGGGGGGCACACAGGTGCTCCAGTGTATACTATAGGGGGGTCTCCATCTGTGAAGCTTGTACTAAACAGGTAAAGTATTGCAGCTTGACAAAGGCCAATAAAAAAAATACATCTTGGAACTCGGCTAAAATAGACAATTGTACCCCACTTCCAAGCAATGTTTCCTATTTCTAGTTCTGCCATCAAATATCTGTGTGCTAATTATACCATTTTTGTTTTACATAGGGGAGAAAAAACTCGGACACCCCTCATCCGAGGAGACCAGAGACCCCCCACCTCTGGAAGAAGGGGAACTAACACCAACACAAGCTGAGCAGGAGGAAGAAGAAGATGTGGTGGAGATTGGCACCACAACAGGTGAGTGTCTGCGACCACAGGCTCAGGTAAAAGATGGATGGTGGCAGATTTTTGATACCTGTTTTTGTTTTCTTTCTCTCTTTTTAGGTGATTGTGATCCAGAACGTTTCACATCAGAAAGTGCCCAGATCCTGATCGGGGAGATTATGGGGTGTAATGTAGAACTGCAAAACATACAGCAAAAAATCAATGATGTTATTAAAAAAAATAACATCATTGATGTTTTGGGGCGAATTTAAAACCCCACAAAATCACTTTTTGGATTGTGGTCCAATCTTTTTTAAATATTTTTGCAATGTTTTGAAAAGCCAAATTTGGAGGATGCACACAGTGTGCCAACATCTGCCATCTGCCATCACGGGAGATCAATGGACGCGTTTTGGGGGTGCAAACCCTTCCTCAATTATAAAGTAGCGTTGAGGAAGGGCTTGTTCCCCCAAAACACGTCCCTTGATCCCCCCTGATGGCAGATAGCACGTGTTGACATTCGTAAATTGGTGTGCATCTTCCAAATTTGGCTTTTCCAGGGGTGATTTCCCTCCATCTGAACGCTATATCAAACCCAGTTCCTAAATACTGATGTCTGATATAGCCTTCAGGTTTTACCTAATGTGAACTGTGTAAGTTCAAGTTTTTTTGGCTTTCTTGTTGGTTTTACACAGGTCTGTTTTATCTGAGATGGACATTTCGATTTTTGATAATGCTACTGCAAAAATTGTTATACAACAAACATGTTGGTTTGTTTTAAAAACCTTTGGTAAATGCACATGTGATTGTGCAGGTATAAAAAAGATGCTTACTCAAGAATGTGTGGATTATTGTCTCAACACTACAATACAACACTTTTGGGGTGATGTAATTGCTGTTTTCTGCAAAAATGGATGTTATTTCCTAAGGGCCAATCCTCTTTCCACTACAAGTGCAGTTTCAGTGCAGTTGCAAGTGCACTTGTAGTGAAATGTGTTTTTGCATTTAGGAAATAACAGCCAACAGTACTTTGTATAAGGTTACACAATCACGACATTTTCTGGACTCAACACATTTCTGTCAGGGTCAGCTAAAACAAACACAAGCAGTAAATGTTCACCAAGAATTTCTTTTTTCTTTTATTATAAAAAGGCTTCACAGATTGTCTGGCATATTAATAGCCCCCCTACCCGCAAAGAACTCCAGGTAGCGTAACCGGACATCACGGGCACTCAGGGAGGGCAAGCCAGGACGGCCACTTTCAAGCGCCGTCAGTGTGGTTTGATGTAGGATTCCGGCCTCAGGCCCAACTGAGCCAGCATAGTTGGCCGAATGTTTCCTTAAAAAGTTATGGAGAACACAGCGCGCCAGTATAATATGGTTCAGTTTATACTCCGCCATATGGATGGGTGTCAGAAATAGTTGGAACCGGCTGGCCAGGATTCCAAATGTGTTCTCCACCACTCTTCGGGCTCTGGCCAGCCGTTAATTAAAAACCCTCTGTTCCGGGGTGAGGGTCTTCATTGGGAATGGCCGCATCAGGTGGTCCCCCAGCGCAAACGCTTCATCAGCAACGAACACAAATGGGAGTCCTTCCACATTGTCCTCTGGAGCTGGCAAGTCCAAGCTGCCATTCTGGAGACGCCTGTAGAACTCCGTCTGGGCGTTGACTCCACCATCGGACATCCGGCCATTCTTCCCCACGTCCACATACAAGAAGTCGTAATTAGCCAACACCACCGCCAACATCACTATACTATTAAACCCCTTGTAATTATAATAGTACGACCCCGAGTTGGGGGTGGTGGGACGATGTGGACGTGTTTCCCATCAATTGCCCCGCCGCAGTTAGGAAAGTCCCACCACTCAGCAAAGTGGGAGGCCACAGTCTGCCATTCCTGTGGCGTGGAAGGAAACTGTTGAGGAAAAAACAATAAACATTACTATTTTTACTCAGAAACATGGCAAGCAGATTAGACACAAACATTATGGGGCAACCTCCAGATAGCATTTATTAAGGGGAATTTAACAAGGCTAAAGTATAAGGTACACCTATCATATTCCCCCTCCCCCCCCCTCTCATGGGCCATTTCTAACATTTATAGGGGGTGTGTGGTAACCCGCTTCACTTCATTGAGAGATGAATGCCTAAATAATGGGTATTACTTTGAACAGACCCTCCTTAGTTACACTATTGGCAGACCACTGGACAGGTAAGAATACATAATACAAAGATATATAAATACACATTGTACACATTTGAGGACATTTGGACATTCTGCTATTACCTATCAAGATAATTATAGGATACAAAAACTTTAAACTGTACCATTTGAAAGTATACAGGCAGGCCCTTGCACTACATGCTTTGGGGAATTCATCCATAAATCTGACCACAAAAGAGATGGGTATAGTGTGTATGGGTTTGGCAAAGTCAGTAGATAGATGATTGAGGATAGATAGAGAATTGGGATCAGCTGACTTAGCAGTTGGGGGAGGGAGGGTTACTAAAAAATTTTGGGGGACACCACCAAAAAAAAAACTCTGGCACTCTGCCTGAATTTAAATCAAAAATAACATTTCCAAACATGTTAGGGGGTGTTTGGGGTAAAGCACTACTATGGAGCAGAAAAAATACATTAAGTGACTACATGAGGTGAATATAGGGCAGAAAACACCATGCTGGGGAGGTTAGTGAAGGGCAAATATGTATGAAGGACCTAAAATAATAATTACATAAAAATCCAGCATGCATGAGGACAAAAGGGACATTCACAGCATATTACAAGCATGGTAATTAGGGAATGAGGAAAGAAATACAATATATTAGCAAACATTCAATACAATAAAATCTGATATAAAAGGATAAAAATCTTACCTTCATATACTCCTTCTGCAGGACCTGGATGATGGCAGAACAGGTCTCTGGGATAATGATCCCCAGAGCCTGGGGGGAGATGCCTGTCGAGAACTTCAAGTCCTGTAGGCTTCTCCCTGTGGCCAAATACTGCAGGGTAGCGACCAACCTCTGCTCCGGAGTGATGGCTTGCCTCATGCAGGTATCCTGCCTGCTGATATAGGGGGTCAGCGAAGCCAACAAACGGTGAAACACGGGGTCCGTCATCCTGAGAAAGGTTCCTGAAATCATCAGGATTATTCTCACGGATCTCACGGAGCAAAGGCATATGAGAGAACTGGTCATGCTGAAGCAAGCAATTCTTGGTCCATGAACTCCTCCCCACCCTGTTCATGGACTGGACTTGTGTCAAGGTCAGGACCCCAACACCAAGCCCCCGCACAGCACGAACTCTACGAGGAGTACGCATACGAAACATGGCTAGAAAACGGTCGGCTGCTCAGAACGAAGTAACAGAACGCACTGAAGAACAGCAAGGCCTGTGAAGAGCGACCTGAAAAACAGCAATGAGCGGGCAAGATCGCACAGAAAACTCCGATACGAACTGACTGCACGCACTGAAGAGCAGATACAAACCCACAAGCACAAACTGAACGGCAGAAAACGATCTGAAAGCCACGAGTCTGAAAGCGCGAATCGTCTCTCACCAAACTTTTACTAACACGAGATTAGCAAAAGGAGCCCAAAGGGTGCCGTGCTTGGTTCTGAACCGGCCTTTTCTAGTCTTGTCGTACGTGGTGTACGTGACCGCGTGGTTGGCGATCGGAAATTCCGACAATTTTGTGCGACCGTGTGTAGACAAAATAAGTTTGAGCCAACATCCGTTGGAAAAAATCCTAGGATTTTGTTGTCGGAATGTCCGAACAAAGTCCGACCGTGTGTACGCCCTATAAGAGCGGCAAGGATGTGGAATTCCCTTCCACAGGCGGTGGTCTCAGCGGGGAGCATTGATAGCTTCAAGAAACTATTAGATAATCACCTGAATGACCGCAACATACAGGGATATGTAATGTAATACTGACACATAATCACACACATAGGTTGGACTTGATGGACGTGTCTTTTTTCAACCTCACCTACTATGTAACTATGTAACTTCACTCTGGCCCAGTGCATGCTCCATCACACCTCCATGCCCCCTCCTCCTACAAAAAATCCCTTACCCTACACCTTATCAATGCAGCCAACCTCTGTGTCCCGATTCACTGGAGGAGTTCCACACCACCCACAGTGGCTGAATGGTTCAAAAGAGTCGATAGAACGGCCGAGATGAAAAAACTAATTTACCAAGCAAAAGACAATCCGACAAAATTTAATACAATATGGGCTTGCTGGTTGCACTTTAGAGTTTCCTCGACGCAGATCATTCCGCCCGGTGACCCAACCTCTCAGCCATGATGGATACTGATCTGTCACAGACGTCATAGTGTCTGGCTTATCATGCTCTCCCTCTGTCCATACCCTTCCTCTTACCCAATTGATCCTCACCGATCATACTTGGGCGATCTCCACACCCTCTCGACCTGATACCAACATAACTCCTTCACTGTTCCGGCAGGAGCACACACCCTAACTGTTTCTGTTCTCCTTACTCCCCCCCCCCCCCAGATAACATATTACGGAGCTGCCTCTCAATCATATGGGTACTGAATAGGTTTAAAACCACACACATTACTATACATGGCCCCCACCCATTCACAGTTAGAACCCTTTAGGGGTGAATGGGTTTAAGGGTGGCTTTGATCGGTACATAACATTACCCCGATTTGGACCCCTACCCCCACACCAACCCCTTCTCCCTCACACAGAGATGCTTAGTGATCCTTCCTCTATACACTTGTTAGGGTATTCCCGCTTTACCACAGGAATACTTTACTGGGTCGGAACTTTACCTACATCACTAATACAGAAGTGACCTAGTAAGAGGCTCAGTTGGCCGTATTTTGAACTCGTTCTTACATTTCTGCTTTATTTATTGATTGTATGACTTATTGATTGTATTAACAGCTTCTGTTTCAATGTATACCCGATAACTGTGACATTATGTATATCTGAAAAATTTTAATAAACGTTTATTGAAAAAAAAAAAAAAAATCTTTTGCCATTCACTTTGCATATTTTTATACCTACTGTGATTCTCTTCTTGCCAAGTATGCTGCAGGAATCTCCCTCCACTGAGTCTGGCTGCAGCCATTTTAACTGTGAGCAGCTGAAGCTGCTGCCTTTTCACTTCCAGGATTTACACACACACACACACACACACACACACACACACACCTCCACCCCTGCACCTCTTATTAGCGCCCCCCCCCCCCTTTCTGGCAAACTCTCTGGCACAAAAATGTTTTACTAGACCAAGTTAAAACAAGGGCAGAAGATTTAATAGATGGAAAGATTAAAAAAAATGACTGAGGGTCAGCTTTAAAGTGGAATTCCTGCCTATCAGTAACTGTTTAAAAATGTCCCATCCTCCCTTCTGCTACCAATGCTAACTGTATAAAAAAAAAATATATATATATATATATATATATATATATATATATATATATATATATATATATATATTTGACACTTTTCAGCCCGCTCTGGTCACATGAACCCCTGCACCGGTGAGCGGTGATTATAAGGGAGCGGAGAGGGCACTCAGCAGCTTGGAAATCCAGGAGCAGTGATGTCACCCATAGTAGGCAAGTACCGTATATACTCGAGTATAAGTCGAATTTTTCAGCACATTTTGTTGTGCTGAAAGTGCCCCCCTCGACTTATACTCGAGTCAAGCACTTTTCTGCAGCAAAAAATTTCATTTTCCGAATCGACTTTGGGGCCCCGTATCTCAGGGCCACGTGGTGCTAGGAACCCCAAATTTGGTGTGCAAACCCAGTAGAACTAGAACCATATCATGTGCAAATCTGGGGTTCCTAGCACTAAGTGGCCCCGAGATACGGGGCCCCAAAATCGGTTCGGAAAATGTCATTCTCTGCTGAAAAAAAGTGCTTGACATTTTCTGAACCGACTTTGGGGCATCATATCTCAGGGCCACTTAGGGCTAGGAAGCCAAAATTTGGTGTGCAAACCCGGTGGAACGGTTACCATAACATATCCAAAGCTGGGGTTCCTAGCACCAAGTGGCCCTGAGATACAGGGCCCCAAAACCGGTTTGGAAAATGTCATTTTCTGCTGCAGAAAAGTGCTTGACATTTTCTGAACTGATTTTTGGGGCCCTGTATCTCAGGGCCACTTGGTGCTAGTAACCCCAGCTTTGGAAATTTTATGTGGCTAGTTCCACTGGGTTTGCACACCAAATTTAGGGTTCTTAGCACTAAGTGGCCCCAAGATACAGGGCCCCAAATTTGGTCAACTGTGTCCATCTGCAGCAATGTCATTTCGGGACCCTTTGGGTTCAGAGACCCCAAATTTTGGCTGCAGCTAGGGGGCATCGAGGAACCCTTAACTACCGAGTTTGAAGTTCAGGGGATTTATGGCTGCAAATGGGCACAGTGAGGCATGCAAATGGGCACAGTGATGCTGCAAATGGGCATTGTTGACCCTCTTTTCCACTTACAGTAGCTGTGCATTTCTCACCCTCGTCTTATACTCGGGTCAATAAGTTTTTCCCATTTTTTTTTTTTGTGGTAAATTAGGGCCTCGACTTATACTCGGAACGACTTATACTCGAGTATATACGGTATGCACTTTTTTTTTTTTTTTTGCACAGATTAGTCAACATAGGAAGTATGAGGGGGTAGGGGACATTTTTAAGACTAGTGTTGGGCAGGAATTCTACTTCAACCACCTGGACCTCTGGAAGGTTTTACCCTCTTCATGACCAGGTAATTTTTTCTTTGCTACTCAGCACTGTGCTACTTAACGGGCAATTGTTTGGTCATGCAACACTGTATGCAAATGAAATGTTTTGCTTTTTTTTTTTTTTTTCCGTTTTGTTTTTCACACAGGAGAGAGCTTGTTTTTGATGGGTTTTAACCACTACTGCCCTGGAAGGATTTACCCCCTTAATGATCAGGCCATTCTTTGCGATACGGCACTGCATCGTTTTAACTGACAATTGCGCGGTTGTGTGATGATGTACCCAAACAAAATGTGTCCTTTTTTCCCCCACAAATAGAGCTTTCTTTTTATGATATTTGATCACCTCCTGAGGTTTTTATTTTTTGCGCTGTAAACAAAGATCAACAATTTTGAAAATCCATTTTTTTTCTTTTTGCTATAATGCATATTAAAAAAAAAATAGGCCGATTTTATATATTCTTTTACATATTTTTGGTAAAAATTGCAATAGGCGTATCGATTGGTTTGCGCAAAAGTTATCGTGTCTACAAAATAGGGGATAGCTTTTGGGACTTTTTAAAAATGTTTTTACTACTAATGGCGGCGATCTGAGATTTTTAGCGTGACTGCGACATTGCGGCGAACAGATTGGACGCTTTTGACCCTTTTTATTTGGACCAGTGACATTTATACAGCGATCGGTGCTATAAATAGCCACTGATTACTGTATAAATGTCACTGGCAGAGAAGGGTTTAACACTAGGGACGAACAAGGGGTTAACTGTTCCATCAGCGTGTTCTAACTTTAGGGGGGAGATGGGCTACTAGTGACATGACCCGATCACTGGGAACAGTAGACCTGTCATGTCACTAGGCAGAACAGGGAAATGCCTTGTTTACATAGGCAGTTCCCCCGTTCTGCCTGTGTGCAAGGCAATCGCGAGTCGCCGGCGGAGATCGAGTCTGCGTGGGCATGCTCCCGCAGTGGGAGCGAGTGCGTGCCCACCCAAAACAGCGCCTGTGTGAGCCACCGCACGATTCGTGCAGGAGTGCAATACTGTCGCAGTATAATGAGGGCGGAAGGTTGGGAATCGACACTTGTTTGTTTTTTACTATTTGCTATATAAACAAAAAAACCAGAACATTTTGGAAAATGACCATTTTTTTTTTTTATTTTTTTATATAGAATAGACAGTCCACGGTATTTGGTAAGAGGCATGACAAGTTTTTTGAAGTTTTATTTTTTTGGAAAATGAAGAAATTTACATTTTTTATTTCCTTGCGGTCACCAGTGCAGTACAGCCACCTCATATGACATTTATTCATGATATTCAACTTTAAAATATTATTTTTTAATATTTTTTTTCACAGGACATAACATGATTCTGGTCAAAACAGCTGACTTGTATGGGTAAACACAAAAGTAATCCAATAAGGAAAGCATTTAATCAGGAGTCTGGGGAGTTGCTTCTAATTTAAATCGGGAATTGTCCCTTAGACCCCATACCCTTTTTTGAGAAGTGGGACGGAGTCGTGTACCACTGCTGTCAAACGTTCCATAGTGCGTATGTGAGCTGTGGTCTGTAGCAATTGGGACTGTGGAGGATAACCAGCATGTGGGTATTACCCTTTTTGCATCTAACAAAATAAATGCAACTAATCTCTTGGCATGTTTGGAAATACCCAGAATTGGGAGACCCAGTAAAAAAATGAACCGGGTGTAGAGGAAAACCCAACTCTAAGCGATCCTGAAGGAGAGATTGCACTGAAATCCAAAAAGGTTGGATCCTGGGGCAATCCCAGAAAATGTGGTAATGTGTACCCACGCCCTTAAGGCATCTCCAACAAATCTGGGGGACTGAGGGGGTCAAACTTTATGAAGGACCTCAGAGGTACTATACCAGAATAAGAGCATTTTACAAGCTGTCTCTCTGCTTCACCCATCGCGAAGCATATTGAGTCACAAATTTTCTGCCATTTTGGGAGGGAAAGGGGTTTCTGAATGATTTGGGCCCACTTCTGCATATAAGCATGAGTAGTATCTGTAAGCGTAGTGGATTCGTGGAGGATTTTATAGATGGATAAAATGAGGCCTGGTTCACATGGGCCCCGAGCACATAATCATTTACATGCAGTAGGCTTTTCCAAAGTCAAGGACGGTTATTTGGAAAAAAGTGCTTAATTGGAAGATGGGAGAAGAAAAGGCATTTAGGGATCTGAAATTTATTTTGGAGTTCTTGGAACGAGAGTAATTTACGGGACAAAGGGTTGTACCATGTTACAAAGCTGAAAAATACCTGCTCGTGACCAAGGGTACATTTTGGCTGTAAGATAAGCTGTAATATTGGGTTGAAAATAACATTCAAGAGGGGTGGGCATGGAGAAGAGAACCTTCGAGAACATTTCTTCCAAATAGGGTAAATCGCATTGGTCCCAAGCATAGGCTTCGGAGTTCGGCAATATACATATTCAAATAAGACCAAAGCATAGAACAAGGGTGCACAGGACGGGTTACACTCAATTCTAACTCTCACCATCTACTAGAGGCAAAACAGGATGACCAGGAGGTGACTTCTCTGAGGTGTGTAGCAAAGTGGTATTTAATAATGTATTAAATAATGCCTGGAGCACGCAGCTCTCCACGAGAGCGAGGGGCAAATGCTACAGTGCTAGAAATTCGGTGAGCTTTGCCATGCCAAATTTAAGAAAGGATGTTTTGAATGTTTTTTGAAGCTGCACCATTGTGACATTAACTGGTAAGGTTTCAAAAAGGTATAAAAGCTTCATAAGTATTGACATCTTGAGAACATTTATCCTACCCAGAAGAAAGAAGAGGATAGTCTTCCCATTGACGTAAAAGACGGCCAATCTCCGCAAAGAGAGAAGGGTAGTTGGCTTGGTAAAGGGTAGAATATGATGCAGTCAGATGTATCCCTAAATATATTTGATAGGACACCAGCGATGAGGAAAATTTTCCTGCAGTGTGCCTTGAAGTGGAGTGGGAATGTGTATGGGTAGGGCTTCTGTCTTGGCTGTGTTGACCTTATAACCAGAGAGCATACCAAATGTTGTCAGTAAAGTATGGAGATTGGGGAGGGATGTGTGAGGGTTAGTCAATGTCAAGAGGATGTCGTCCACAAAGAGGGATAGTTTGTACTCCCTCTGTCGCAGAAAGAGACCACGGATATCAGGATGTGTACGTATAGCTTCAGTTGAGGGTTCCATGCATAGTGTAAAGAGCAAGGGAGACAGGGGACTTCTGGTGTTATCACCGACATGTCTGGAGGATACAAAGCCTACTTGATATTTATGTATGAGTCTAGGGCAGTGTTTTTCAACTCCAGTCCTCAAGGCGCCCCAACAGGTCATGTTTTCAGGATTTCCCTCAGATGAAACAACTGTGGTAATTACCAAGGCAGTGAAACTGATCAAATCACCTGTGCTAAATAATGGAAATCCTGAAAACATGACCTGTTGGGGCGCCTTGAGGACTGGAGTTGAGAAACACTGGTCTAGGGAGTATATGAGTGAGTCTATTGGCTAGAATTTTAGTAAATAGTTTAGTCAGAGTTTGAGTAGGGCTATGGGTCTATCATTATCTGGGAGGGGACAGTTTTTCCAGGTTTCGGAAGGACTGTGATATGAGCATGTAAAAAACTGAGGATGAGGGACCGCTCCCTTCATGAATGAGGCAAATATGTCAAGTAAATAGGGGCTTAAGATTGAGAGGGGGGAAAAAGGCTTGTATTAAGACCCCTTTCACACTGAGCCGCCCCGGGCGCCAGCGGTAAAGCGGAGCTATTTTTAGCGCCGCTTTACCGCCGTTTTAGCGGCACTATTTGGCTGCTATTGGGGCAGTTTTAACCCCCCGCTAGTTGCCGAAAAGGGGTTAAATCCACCCGTAAAACGCAGCTGCAGCGGCGCTTTGCCGGCGGTATCATGTCGCCAACCCTATTGTTTTCAATGGGGCAGCGCCGCTGCAAAGAAGCTGCTGGCAGGACTTTTTGTGACGCCCTGCCAGGGCAGCGCCCCAGTGTGAAAGCACCAGTGTTAATTTTGGCAGCAAATATTTTTATATAGTTTTAGCTTTAGTATGGCGTTTTAGTAATGGCAGTAATTTCAGTAATGGCATTTTAGTTTTAGTCCTATTTTAGTCTTCTGCAAGTGTTTTTTTTTAGTTTTTACTCTTATTTAGTTGACTAAAACTCATTTTCGTTGTCTAAAATATAATGGGTGTAGTTAAATTGTAATGCATTATTTAAGCATTTCTCTACAATTTCCAAACTCATTACCGTATATACTCGAGTATATAGTCCATTTCCCAGTAGTCAGCCTATCACGGACATTCTCTCATCCTCATACCAGGGATGAGGATGAGAGAATGTCCGTGATAGGCTGTACACTGACTGCTGGGAAATGGCGTTTTCTGCCCATCACAGACGAGGAGGAGGCGCGGCTTTTGAACAGTAATTGGCCGCCGAATAGTAATGGCACACGCTGGCCGCCGTCTGCCTGACGTGCTGATCATGTAGGCAGACGGCAGTGACTCGAGTATAAGTCGAGGGGGGCACTTTCAGCCCAAAAAAAGGGCTGAAAATCTTGACTTTTACTCGAGTATATACTGCTGCTGGAGTGAAAAATCAAATGTGGTGTTTTTAATGGTTAGGTTTGAACATGCACTACAGACACAGATTTAGTCGTTATAGAATGTCTCTATTTAAGTAAAACCGTTTTGTCAAGAATATTGCTGTTTTCACAAAAATTACCAAAAAAACCCCATATAGGAACACTTTGTGGGATTGTCATCCAACAGTAAAGCATCCTGACCATTCATGTGTGCGGTTGGCTGCTTCTCAGTCAAGGGAGTGGTGGGCCCACTTACAATTTTGCCTAAGAAGAACACAGCCATGAATAAATGGTACAAAAACATCCTCAGGCTCCGAGAACAACTTCTCCTAACCATCTAAGAACAGTTTGGTGATGAACAATAATGCCTTTTCCAGCATGATGGAGCTCCTTACCATAAGGCAAAAGTGATAACTAAGGTAAGTGGTTTGGGGAAGTGGGAACAAAAAAGTGAAATTTTGGGTCCATGGACAGGAAACTACCCAGACCATAATCCCTTTGAGAACTTGTGGTGGACTGGTGGTCAGTCACGGTCAATCTGACCTCAAGAGGTTGGTGAGGGAACCAAAAAAACCCCACAAATTCTGATGAGCTGCAAGCAATGATTATGCAAGAATGGGCAGTGCCGGACCGGTGCCAGAGATCAGTCAGGAATCAGGATGTGGTGCTGGCACAGAAGATGATTGACAATGACAACATTGCCACAAATGTCAGGCCCAGGGCAAATTGCAGCAGAGGTCTTGAAAAAGAAGGGTCAACTCAACACTGCAAATATTGACTCTTTGCATAAACTTAATGTAATTGTCATTTGTCAATAAAATCATTTGATACTTATGCAATGCTTTACCGGATACAATGATCTGACACAAATGTCAGATCATGTATACCAGATACATCTGACACAAAAAGAGCTAAACACTGAAGCAACATTGGCAGTCGCAGACATTGTCAAAATTAATATTGGTGTCATTTTGGCCATAGCTGTACATGGCCAAGTACAGCACACACAGACTGCAGTGACTGCACAGGCACTGGCTGTCTGGCACAGGCACAGCATAAACCAATACTTGAGGGTAATGCTTATTCCTACAATAAGAATAGGTTTACTGTCATTTTATTATTTCAACAGTAATAATTCTCAGACACATTAAAAGAAAAAGTGCACAGTCTACAATAATGCCATTAGTGTGTGGATTTACTGGATTCAGTCACCACTTTTTATCAATTCCTCTCTCTCAGCATTTACAATTACAATAATAGAGGTAAATATCACACTAAAAGACTACTGGGGCGGGTCCCCGGCGCAAGTTAAGGCTCAAAGGCTGCCCTATTTGACCGTCCATTACTGTTACTGACCTATTTTTCTTTTTCATTAGTGTAATATTTACCTATATTGGCAAATTTGTCAATGCTAAGAAAGAGAGACAGTCAACAAGATGATAAAAAGCGGTGGTTGACTTGTTCCAGAATCCACATACTAATGGCATTTGTAGCCTGATCCTAAGGCTGTGCATTTTTCCAATGAATTTAACTGACACAATTAAAACGGTTGAACTATTGATTCTTCCTATCGCAATAAGCACAACCCACAAGTATTAGGTATGCTTCTTATGTTAGAAATACTTGGAGAATAATAAAACACTCCTAATTTGTTTTGATTCATTTTAAGGAAAGCACTTCATGCCAATATGATCCTTGCTCTATTCCGCCAACCTCTAGAGAGGTCACCTGTAACACTGAATACCCTCTCTGCAAAGGCTTGAGAAGCTGGCATATCCAGCCGGTCTAATGCAAAAGGTTTTAGCTGGTGATAAAGTGTCACTCTTTGACAGCCAAAATTCTGTTGCGGTGTACTCCTCCTCACTGATGGCAACTTGGTGCAAAAGCTCTTCCTTATATTTTATGATCTGCTGCTCTATGCTGTTTGGGGAGATCCTCTGCCTGGGTCTTCTGTGGCATTTAGAAAGAAACCGAAAGACTGGCTGCTTAGATGTGGATGCCGATGGTGGTGCATCTTCCACTTCCTGCGATAGTTCTACCAGATCATCTTCTTCAGACAATTCCTCAAGTTGTGTGTGTGGCAATGTGGATTTTCTTGCAGCATACTCCTCTGCCTTTTTAAGCAATTCCTGAATATTCTCATCCACCACATCAACAAGGGTTTCACAGACAATAGGGTTGACAAAACAAGCAGCTGCTGCAGGTGGAGAGAACATTTCGTCAGTTGTATCTAAGAATGAAGCAAAACCTGGTTCACACTCCCTTTTCATTTTCTGTGCAATTGTGGCAAGGTCTTGGTAGCTAGTGTTTTTTGTTTAACCGCTTGAGATCCGCGCTATAGCCGAATGACGGCTACAACACGGACCTGAATTCCCGGGAGGCCGTCGTA
The DNA here is from genome assembly GCA_037952925.1 of Lithobates clamitans. Classification (NCBI taxonomy): domain Eukaryota; kingdom Metazoa; phylum Chordata; class Amphibia; order Anura; family Ranidae; genus Lithobates; species Lithobates clamitans. Next base: position 304,145 of record JBBGZY010001840.1, on the reverse strand, counting down.
TGATGGCCTCCCCTGTGCACGTGCCCTGTGCGCGCTGTGATCACGAGTCACTGAGACTCGGGTGATCACCGATCCAAGTAAGGGGCCGGTCCCGGCCCCTTACCATGTGATCAGCTGTCAGCCAATGACAGCTGATCACATGATCAAAACAAAAGCTCTGTGATCGTTTTTGTTTTTTTCTCCTCGCGCTGACAGTGCGAGGAGAAAAAAAAAACGATCACCGGCTCACCAGCAAGGGACATAGGTCCCGAAGAGGAGGAGGCAATAATGCCTCAATTGTGCCACAAGTACCCCCTGCTAGTGCCACCTGACATTGCCACATCACTGTGCCCACCAGTGCCACGTATCAATGCCCATTAAGTGCCACCTGTCAATGCCTACAAGTGCCACCTATCAATGCCCACCATTGCCACCTAACAATGCCCACCAGTGGTGCCAATCAGTGCCACCTAGCAGTGTACAAGATCAGTGCCCATTATTGCCACCTATCAGTGCCCATTGGTGCCGCCTCAGCAGCATACATCAATGAAGGAGAAAAATTACCCTTTTTAAAAATTTTATAACAAAATATAAAAAAAAAAAAAATTTTTTTTTTTAAATTTGGTCTTTTTACATTTTTTTAACAAAAAATAAAAACCGCAGAGGTGATCAAATACCACCAAAAGAAAGCTCTATTTGTGGGGAAAAAAATGATAAAAATTTCATTTGGGTACAGTGTATGACCGCGCAATTGTCATTCAAAGTGCGTCAGTGCTGAAAGCTAAAAATTGGTCTGGATAGGAGGGGGGTTTAAGTGCCCTGTAAGCAAGTGGTTAAAGTCCTCCAAGATGGCTGAGCAGATCAAAGAGGGCAGGAACAGCCAGGGACATGGTGTCACTCTGGAGGGTTTTAGTATGTTCTGCAAAAGGCAGCAGTAGGTCATGCAATGATGTAAGCTTTTGCCATTCACTAGGGAGCAAGCTGTCCCATCCCATGTTTGCGATTTGGCAGACTGACTCTTTCAGTTTGAGGAGTCTTGCGATCATGTTGAATGTACTTGACCAGTGTGTGAGGCAGTCATTTAAAAGAATAAGGCCACAATGCTCCAATAGCTTCTGTGTTGCAATTGAAGACTTGCGGAAGAGGTTCACTATTGATCTTGCTTTATCCAGTATTCTCTTCACACTTGCCCCCTTATGCACCATGTGGACCACAAGTTGCAGGGTATGCACCACACATGGTGTCCGGTCCATGTTGATCTGTTGGTACATAACAAGTGGAACACACACAGCCCAATAAGCATAAATAATATAGAAAAGGATTCTGTTTCATTCTATTATTTTAACACTTAACATCTTGGAATACTTTTGAAGGTACACAACATGACTACAAATAAAGTGGAAAAATAACAAAGGTGCACCCCATAGAGTAGAGCAGATAGCGCCCCCATATCAATCATCTCTAAGCCATTGTGATAATTGTCTGGTGTCAGTGTCAACTGTCAACCATATAATCATGTAAAAGAATAATAAAAATGGCTCACTCACCGTAGACCATCAATTTCGGTCTCGGCCTCAGAGTCACTTTCTGTCATGGAGCAGTCTTCCTCACTAGAGCTGGGTGGTTCTGCTGCTGTGCTTTGTTTAAATGCTGCCACCATATTGCTCCCGTTGTCTGTTATCACTGTACGGATCTTCCTCTTTGGTATGTCCCACTCTTGCAAGCATTTGTCCACACGTGATTTGATTGAATGTGCAGTGTGTGGTTGAGCTACTTGTTCAAGGGCCAACAATATGTGTTCAGGTTTATGTTGTTTAACACAAAAGTAGCATCCACTTATGGCAAGGAATGAAGCTGAGTCCTTTCTTGGTCCAAAAATCAGTGCAAATAGTCTTTGAGCAGCATCCACTCTTTTTGAATTTTTGTTTTTCATCTTCATACTGTTTGTCAATCAGATTGCTTGTTTTAAATTTCTTTGGAACAGTCAGCTTCCTATCTACTGTCTCCATCATGCCAACAAAGTCCTCATCTTCAATCGTTCTGACTGGTAATCTGGTGTACCCAATCCATCTTGCTATGGCCTCTTCCCTGGTATGTTGTTCCTTTAGTCAATTTTATATTTTGAAGCACCTAAAAGAGCAGTGCAAATAGAATGCTGTGGTTGTGTACTGCCACTGACTTGATTTGGTCCATCAGTTTGAGGTTTTCTGTATCTGTGGGGTTGAATTAGGGGGGAAAAATAAAGTTATTCTGATTTTACTTTCCTTAGCCACTTCAGCCCCGGAAGGATTTAGCCCATTCCTGACCAGAGCACTTTTTACAATTTTTGGCACTGCGTCGCTTTAACTGCTAATTGCGCGGTCATGCAATGCTGTACCCAAACTAAATTTGCGTCCTTTTCTTCCCACAAATAGAGCTTTCTTTTGATGGTATTTGATCACCTCTGCCGTTTTTATTTTTTGCGCTATAAACGGAAAAAGACCGAAAATTTTGAAAAAAAATTATATTTTCTACTTTGTTATAAAAAAAATCCAATTAACTCAATTTTAGTCATACATTTAGGCCAAAATGTATTCGGCCACATGTCTTTGGAAAAAAAAATGACAATAAGCGTATATTTATTGGTTTGCGCAAAAGTTATAGCGTCTACAAACTAGGGTACATTTTCTGGAATTTGCACAGCTTTTAGTTTATGACTGCCTATGTCATTTCTTGAGGTGCTAAAATGGCAGGGCAGTACAAACCCCCCCCCCCCCAAATGACCCCATTTTGGAAAGTAGACACCCCAAGGAAATTGCTGAGAGGCATGTTGAGCCCATTGAATATTTATTTTTTTTTTGTCCCAAGTGATTGAATAATGACAAAAAAAAAATAAAAAATTTACAAAAAGTTGTCACTAAATGATATATTGCTCACACAGGCCATGGGCATATGTGGAATTGCACCCCAAAATACATTCAGCTGCCTCTCCTGAGTATGGGGATACCACATGTGTGGGACTTTTTGGGAGCCTAGCCCCGTACGGGGCCCCGAAAACCAAGCACCGCCTTCAGGATTTCTAAGGGCATACATTTTTGATTTCACTACTCACTACCTATCACAGTTTTGAAGGCCATAAAATGCCAAGATGGCACAAACCCCCCCAAATGACCCCATTTTGGAAAGTAGACACCCCAAGCTATTTGCTGAGAGGCATGGTGAGTATTTTGCAGCTCTCATTTGTTTTTGAAAATGAAGAGACCAGAAAAAAATAATTTTTTTTCAATTTTCAAAGCTTTGTGACAAAAAGTGAGGTCTGCAAAATACTCACTATACCTCTCAGCAAATAGCTTTTGGTGTCTACTTTCCAAAATGGGGTCATTTTGGGGGGGTTTTGTGCCACCTGGGCATTCCATGGCCTCCGAAACTGTGATAGGCAGTGAAGAGTGAAATCAAAAATTTACGCCCCTAGAAAGCCTGAAGGCAGTGCTTGGTTTTCGGGGTCCCGTACGCGGCTAGGCTCCCAAAAAGTCTCACACGTGGTATCCCCGTACTCAGGAGAAGCAACAGAATGTATTTTGGGGTGTAATTTCACATATCCCCATGGCATGTTTGAGCAATATATCATTTAGTGACAACTTTGTGCAAAAAAAAAAAAAATGGTCTCTTTCCCGCAACTTGTGTCACAATATAAAATATTTCATGGACTCGACATGCCTCTCAGCAAATAGCTTGGGGTGTCTACTTTCCAAAATGGGGTCATTTGGGGGGGGGTTTGAACTGTCTTGGCATTTTATGCACAACATTTAGAAGCTTATGTCACACATCACCCACTCTTCTAACCACTTGAAGACAAAGCCCTTTCTGACACTTTTTGATTACATGAAAAAATTATTTTTTTTTGCAAGAAAATTACTTTGAACCCCCAAACATTATATATATTTTTTAAAGCAAATGCCCTACAGATTAAAATGGTGGGTGTTTCATTTTTTTTTCACACAGTATTTGCGCAGCGATTTTTCAAACGCATTTTTTGTGGAAAAAACACACTTTTTTTTTAAATTTTAATGCACTAAAACACACTATATTGCCCAAATGTTTGATGAAATTAAAAAGATGATCTTAGGCCGAGTACATGGATACCAAACATGACATGCTTTAAAATTGCGCACAAACGTGCAGTGGCAACAAAATTAATACATTTTTAAAAGTCTTTACAGGTTACCACTTTAGGTTTACAGAGGAGGTCTACTGCTAAAATTACTTCCCTCGATCTGACCTTCGCGGTGATACCTCACATGCATGGTGCAATTGCTGTTTACATTTGACGCCAGACCGACGCTTGCATTCGCCTTAGCGCGAGAGCAGGGGGGACGGGGTGCTTTTTTTTTTTTTTTTTTTTTTTTCTTCATTATTTTTTTGCTTTATCTTATTTTTAAACTGTTCCTTTCATTTTTTTTTTTAAATCATTTTTATTGTTATCTCAGGGAATGTAAATATCCCCTATGATAGCAATAGGTAGTGACAGGTACTCTTTTTTGAAAAAATTGGGGTCTATTAGACCCTAGATCTCTCCTCTGCCCTCAAAGCATCTGACCACACCAAGATCGGTGTGATAAAATGCTTCCCCAATTTCCCAATGGCGCTGTTTACATCTGGCGAAATCTAAGTCATAAAATGCTCGTATCTTCCGGTTTCTTAGGCCATAGAGATGTTTGGAGCCACTCTGGTCTCTGATCAGCTCTATGGTCAGCTGGCTGAATCACCGGCTGCATTCTCAGGTTCCCTGTTGAGACAGGAGAGCTAGAAAAAAACACGGAAGACAGTGGGGGGGGGGGGGGGCATGGGGGGGCATTCCCTCCCACGGCTTGTAAAAGCAGTCTAGAGGCTAATTAGCCACTAGGATTGCTTTTACATGAAAGCCGACCGCTGGCTGAAAAGAATGATACCAAGATGATACCTAAACCTGCAGGCATCATTCTGGTATAACCACTCAAAGTCGTGAATGGCGTACCTGAAGACAAAAAAATGGATAACAATAAAACACAGTAAACAGTAAAGTATAAAAAATTGCATACCTGAAAAGCAAACATGATAAAACATAATAACAATAAAACATTGCAGAATAGAATACAGTAAAAAAGAGCAGAACAATAGAGAGAGAATAGAGAGAGAGAGAACAAAACGACAACTATTTTTTATTTTTTTTTTATTTTATATTTTTGTTTGTGTGTTTGTTTTTTTTTGTTTTTTACACTTCTTTTTTTTGTAACTGTAACTTTTATAACGGTAACCGGTTCCAGGTTCGGGTCTCAAAATGCGATGGCATCTTGGGAGACCCTGTGATAGTGTGCCTAGTCTGTGCAGTGCTGTACCCTACGCTAATACTCAACTAGTGAATGGTAGCGTTCAAAACATTCACCAATGCAAAGACCAGGATTGTCAGGACAGGAGGGACAATAATAGCGGGTGTCACGTCTATATCCGCGCTTGCTGCAGACACGACATCTTTTTTGGGGGGGTTCGTTGGGTAGGGGTACTCGGGAGGACATAAAGAAAATGCCTCTCATGCAGCCGACTGCATTTGGTTGGGGATGTGAATGGGGGAAGTACGGGTGCTGCAGAAGTGGTGGGTTCCCAATTAGGATTGGCGAATGCAGCAGGAAGGGCACTATGGGCACGACGGGCCTGTGTTTGTCTTTTTGGTGGCAGCGGGACTCTACTTGTGCTTGCCACCTCACCAGCTTGAACTGCACTTATGGGACTTGCCACGTCACCACGTGTTACTGCAGTGCTGGTTTGACTATGACCGGGGTGTACTAGGCCACTGGCGCTTGCTAGTTCACCAAAACGCTGCCAAAAAAACTGTTAGCGATCGCAGGGATCAGGCCTGACTCTGCAAACGCTGCAGTTATGCGTTTAGTGTTTTGCAAGTGACAGTGATCGATCGATACTGCACTCGGGTGGGCTGGGCTGGGCCGGGCGGAGGGGCAAAACGCAGGTGCTAGCAGGTATCTGGGCTGATCCCACTAACACTGCATTTTTGGGAACCCTAAACTGCTGGGGACGCTAGTATAGATCTGATCGGATCAGATATTGATCCGATCAGATACTATACCACTAAGGGAGGTGTACGGTGCGTGCGTGGGTGTTAGCGGTACTGACGCTTCCCTGACGCTGCCTGGGGCTGGTGCTTGCCAGTTTACCAAAACGCTACCAAAAAAACTGTTAGCGATCGCAGGGATCAGGCCTGACTCTGCGAACCCTGCAGTTATGCGTTTAGTAAGTGACAGTGATCGATCGATACTGCACTTGGGTGGGCCGGGCAGAGGGGCAAAACGCAGGTGCTAGCAGGTATCTGGGCTGATCCCGCTAACACTGCAGTTTTGGGAACCTAAACTGCTGGGGACGCTAGTATAGATCTGATCGGATCAGATATTGATCCGTTCAGATACTATACCACTAAGGGAGGCGTATGCTGCGTGCGTGGGTGTTAGCGGTACTGGCGCTAATCTGTCGCTGCCTGGGGCGACGCATATCACCGCCGGGCGATCAGGGGGCTAAACCTTTATTTGGTAATAAACGGCGGGTGCCCTGACACTATAAAAAATAAACTGACTAACCAGCGTCACCCGTAACGGTTGTACGGTGATCAGTGGTGAAAGGGTTAACTAGGGGGCAATCAAGGGGTTAAAACATTAGGTAGTATATGGGGGTCCCTGTCGCTATAAAACGCTGACGGCCTAAATATTTACGTCCCTAACTAGCGGAACCAGTGACACTAATACAGCGATCAGAAAAATGATCGCTTAGCGACACTGGTGACGGGGGGTGATCAAGGGGTTAAAACTTTATTAGGGGGGGTTAGGGAGATACCCTAGACCTACAGGGGGCTACCACTTCTAACTGTCACAAACTGACACCATGCAGTAATCAGGGAAAAAAAAAAAACCTGCTTGGTGTCAGTTTGTGACGGGGGGGGGGGGGGGGGGGGATCGGGTGTGTAATGTATGCCTGACATGTTCTACTGTGTGTGTTACACTTACTCAGATGTCTTCTCTCCTCGGCGCCGGAACGGAAACTGCCGAGCCGTGGAGAGATGACATCACATCCTCTGCCTGTGTGTACTATACACAGGCAGGGTATGTCTCTCATTGGCTGGGAGCGATCGCGAGGGGGGGGGGCCACGATCGGATGGCCTCCCCCTCGCCTCTCAACGCTCCCAGACAAATGCCGACCGCCGCTGGCACCGGGGGGGGGGGGTACGTGATTTTATGTATGGGTACGTGATTTTGCCTGCCCGTGCCATTCTGCTCACGTATATAGGCGTGAGGCGGTCGGCAAGTGGCTAGTCAGCTCCAAGTAGTCTCTTTTATAATATACTATATGTATAGGCCAGGGCTTGCCTTAGGGCTTTAGGTGCCTGTGCTGTGCCAAAATTGACAGTGCCCCAGCCCCTTCCAGTGACCACTGACCACATCCTTCTACATATATTTTTTTTTGGATACTTAAATTCGGGGAAAGCAGCAGCTGATAGATATTTTGAAATCAAATTACTTGCTCCCATTAAAATTCAGTGACTAAAGAGCACAACATAGACAAACAACAAAACAGCTTTTAGTTAAGAATAACCCTTTCATTTCTGACGTTTGTTTTTTGCTTGCAAGTTAAAATCTGTGTTTTTTGCTAGAAAATTACTTAGAACCCCCAAACATTATAGATATTTTTTAGCAGAGAATCTAGAGAATAACATGGCGTTCGTTGCAATAGTATGTCACACTGTATTTGCGCAGCGGTGAGGTCTTTCAAATGCATTTTTTTTAGGAAAAATTACACTTTCATGAATTGAAAAAAACTAAACAGTAAACTTAGCCCAATTTTTTTGTATAATGTGAAAGATGTTACGCCGAGTAAATAGATTCCCAACCAATATGTAAATGGAATGGTGACAAAGTACAGTACGGTACCTAAAAATCTCCATAGGCGACGCTTTTAAAAAAAAAAAAAAGATTTTCTTATTCATTTTATTTATTTTTACATTGTCACGTGTTTGTTATCTTTTTATGAACTTCAGAATGAGTTGTCCGCAAATAACGCTTCAAGTTTGTTGTATTTTTTTTACCAGCAAGTGTCGCTCCACATGGTTTGCAAAGTCTTGTTGTCCTTTAACATCAAATGTTAAATACATCCATAGATCTTCTCTTTCTACCAGTGACAATCGCAGAAGCCGACATTTCCGGTGTAGTTTGGACTTTGGAGTCTTGGACGTACGGTGGGGAGTAACTGGAAGCCTGTATGCTGCAGTGCTCTCGACGGTGGTCTGAGTAGAGTAGGCCCGTGAAATTGGGAAATAAATGGCATGCAGTGAGTACAGTACACAAAGTGCTTGTCTGGAGCCTGGATGGTGATCTGACTCTGAGGGGATGGCCTATAATAGACAGTGAATTTGCAAAAAGGCCTGGCCCTGGATGCCAGAGCCACTGCCTGTCAGAGGAGGCCTGCCCTGCACACAGTTGCGCAGGTGGTCTAAGGGCAGTGAGGGCTAATTCAAACTAGTGTGTAAGTGCGGTTATGGCGGTGACCGGCATTTTCCCATACTGGAAGAACGCTGGTCACCACTAGGACACGCTTTGCAGCTGTGGGAAAACGCCTGCATTTTTGTGCATGTGATATGGTGTCCCTCACTTTACTTGCAAAAATGTGCTTGTTCTAATCTTTTCACAAAACAAATCATTAAAAATAATTGCTGGGCATTTAGTTAACTGCATAAAACATTCATTGACATGTGTTTTGATACTTTTCTATTGATTTCTTTGGTAAAGGCATTAGAAGAAAAAATGCATAGGTAGGAGGGGGAGACCTCAGGCCTGGCTGTTGTGTACGTACCACAATTATGTACTGCAGTCACAATGCAAAGTACTGCACTAAGAAGACTAGCTCTGCTGATGTCTGCTCTCACTCTCTGCCTCTGGCGCGGCCGTGGCGTCAGGAGGAGTCGGACTCGTCGGGACTCGGGAAGGGAGTGCTCTCTGTCACAGACTGTCCTTCTCTCCTCTCGCCTCACTCACAATGGCGTTGGACTCGAGTCGTCACTGGCGCTTGGCACGGATTGCGTAAGTAGGCGGAGCTCCGTAAAAAAAAAAAAAACAGAAGATGGTAAACGTCCCCCCTTGCCATTTTCGTCTCGTTGTCATCCGATAACGAAAACTGATCCAGTTTTTGTCAGTGGACAAGAATGTGCTGTTCTTTTCGCTCCCTTTTCGTCATTGTAAAAATGCCGCTGACAAAATCTTTGACAAACGTTTCAGTTGACTAAATTAACACTGGAAAGCACTCGGGCTTTCACACTGGGTTTGCAGCTGAGGCTTTTTTACAGGCACTATTTTTAGCACTGTAGTGCCTGAAAAATGCCTCAGTGTGAAGGATCTAAATATTGCAGACCATCTGGGCCAGGGGATTTGTGAGAAGGAAGCTCTTTGACCACAGCAGCTAATTCTACTAGGGTAACAGCAGCATTTAGCAAGGAAATTTGGGAAGGAGACCATTTAGGCAATTGTAAATTTTATCTTGGGAAAAGAGGTATTTGGGGTCTGTGGTTAACCACTTCCCGCCCTAAGACGTCATGTGACGTCCTTGACTTTCAGTGGGAATATCTGAATGATGCCTGCAGCTACAGGCATCATTCATATATCCTTGTTTTCAGCTGACGATTCTGTGCACCATAAGAATGAGCATAATGGCTGTTCTGCCGCTTGATCGTTCTTACAGGCGACGGGAAGGGACATCCCCCCCCCCCCCCGCGCCGCCTTCCGGTGCCTCTCCAGGCTCTCCCGTGCCATCGGGGACCCGGAGAAAGAATCGGCCGCTGCTAGATGATGACTATACAGATTTCCACCAGTCATCTCTGACCGTCGGAAGTCCAGGCGCGACAGTTATGACGTCACGCCCGGGCCGCGGATGTAATCAAATGACACCGTGCATATTTTTTTTTTCTGATCTCATGCCTTCCAGCCTGCAGGAGAGATGCGGAGTCTTATTGTGACCCCGCATCTCTCCATAAAGAGGACCTGTCAAGAACGATCCCTATTACAAGGGACGTTTACGTTCCTTGTAATAGGAATAAAAGTGATTTAAAAAATGTAAAGTGTAAAAACAAAAACAAAATTCAAATAAAAAAAATAATTTAAAACGCCCCTGTCCCCGGTAGCTCGGGCTCAGAAGCGAACGCACACATAAGTCCCGCCCACATATATAAACGCTGTTAAAACCACACATGTGAGGTGTCGCCGTGTGCGTTAGAGCGCGTGCAACAATTCTAGCACTAGACCTCCTCTGTAACTCTAAACATGTAACCTATAAAAAATTTTAAAGCGTCGCCTATGGAGATTTTTAACCACTTTGGCCCCGGAAGAATTTACCCCCTTCCTGACCAGAGGACTTTTTACAATTTGGCACTGCAATCACTGGTAATTGTGCAGTCATGCAATGCTGTACCCAAACGAAATTGGCATCCTTTTTTCCCACAAATGGCTTTCTTTTGATGGTATTTGATTGCCTCTGTAATTTTTTATTCTTTTGCGATATAAACGGAAGAAGACCGAAAAATTATTTTTTCTACTTTTTGTTACTAAAATTGAGTTTATTACTTTTTTTTTTATAATACATTTAGGCCAAAATGTTTTCAGCTACATGTCTTTGGTAAAAAAAATGTCAATAAGCGTATATTTATTGGTTTGCGCAAGTTATAGCGTCTACAAACTAGGGTACATTTTCTGGATATTATGCAGCTTTTAGTTTGACTATCTCTTTTCTTGAGGTGCTAAAATGGCAGGGCAGTACAACCCCCCCCCCCAAATGACCCCATTTTGGTAAGTAGACACCCCAAGGAAATTGCTGAGAGGCATGTTGAGCCCATTGAATATTTTATTTTTTTGTCACAAGTGATTGAAAAATCACTTGTGACGAAAAAAAAAAATTTACACAAAGTTGTCACTAAATTATATATTGCTCACACGTGCCATGGTTATATGTGGAATGACACCCCAAAATACGCTCTGCTTCTCCTGAGTACGGGGATACCATATGTGTGAGACTTTTTGGGAGCCTAGCTGTACAGGACCCCGAAAACCAATCACCGCCTTCAGGACTTCTAAGGGTGTAATTTTTTTTTTATTTCGCTCCTCACTACCCATCACGGTTTTGAAGGCCATAAAATGCCAAGAAAGATAGCACAAACCCCCCCCAAATTACCCCATTTTGGAAATTGGACACCCCAAGCTATTTGCTGATAGGCATGTTGAGTCCATGGAATATTTTATATTTTGCCACAAGTTGCGGGAAAAGAAATTTTTTTTTTTTTTTTTTCTTGCAAGTTGTCTCTAAATGGTATATTGCTCAAACATGCCACGGGCAAATGTGGAATTACACTCCAAAATACATTCTGCTGCTTCTCCTGAGTACGGGGATACCACATGTGTGGAACTTTTTGGCAGTCTAACTGCGTACAGGACCCCGAAAATCAATCACAGCCTATCCTCACTGCCTATCACAGTTTCGGAGGCCATGAAATGCCCAGATAGCACAACCCCCTCCCCAAATGACCCCATTTTGGAAAGTAGACACCCCAATCTATCTGCTGAGAGGCATGGGGTCATTTTTGGGGGGGGGGGGGGCTGTGCTATCTGGACATTTCAGGGCCTCCATAACTGTGATAGGTAGTGAGGAGTAAAATCACAATTTTACGCCTTTAGAAAGCCTGAAGGTGCTTGGTTTTTGGGGTCCTGTATGAGGCTAGGCTCCCAAAAAGTCTCACGTGGTATCCCTGTACTCAGAAGCAGCAGAAAGTATTTTGGGGTGTAATTCCACATATAACCATGCCACGTTTGAACAATATATCATTTAGTGACAACTTTGTGCAAAAAAAAAAATTTTTTTTCATTTTCCCGCAACTTGTGGCAAAATATAAAATATTCCATGGACTCAACATGCCTATCAGAAAATAGCTTGGGGTGTCTACTTTGCAAAAAGGGGTCATTTGGGGGGGGGGGGGTTTGAACTGTCCTGGCATTTTATGCACTACATTTAGAAGCTTATGTCACACATCACCCACTCTTCTAACCACTTGAAGTCAAAGCCCTTTCTGAAACTTTTGTTTACATGAAAAAATATATATATATATATATATATATATATATATATATATATATATATATATATATATATATATATATATATATATATATATATATATTTTTTTTTTTTTTAAAGCAAAGTTCCTACAGATTAAAATGTAATTTTTGTTAGGAAAAACACACCTTTTTAAAACTTTTTTTAATGCACTAAAACACACTATATTGCCCAAATGGTTGATGAAATAAAAAAGATGATCTTATACCGAGAACATGGATACCAAACACGACATGCTTCAAAATTGCGCACAAACGTGCAGCGGTGACAAACTGCATACATTTTTTAAAATGTACAGGTTACCATTTTAGATTTACAGAGGAGGTCTACTGATCAAATTACTGCCCTCGATTTGACCTTTGCGGTGATACCTCACATGCATTTTGCTATTGCTGTTTACATATGACACCGGACCAACGCTTGCGTTCGCCTTTGCGCGTGAGCACGGGGGACAGGGGTGCTTTTTTATTTTTTTTATTATTTATTTTGCTTTTTTATTATTTTAAACTGTTCCATTTATTTATTTATTTTTTAACTCATGTAAATATCCCCTATGATAGATATAGGTAAAGACAGGTAATCCTTTTTTCGGAAAAAAAAAAAAAAATGGGGTCTAGTGGACCCTAGATCTCTCCTCAAAGCATCTGACCACACCAAGATCGGTGTGATAAAAGCTTTGCCAATTTCCCAATGGCGCTGTTTATATCCGGCGAAACCCAAGTCATGAAATGCTCGTAGCTTCCGGTTTCTTAGGCCATAGAAATTATTGGAGCCGTTCTGGTCTCTGATCAGCTCTATGGTCAGCTGGCGGAACCATCGGCTGCGTTCTCGGGTTCCCTGTTGGGACAGGAGAGCCTGAGAAAACCATGAAAGACTGAGGGGGGGGGAACGTTCCATTCCACTGCTTATAAAAGCAGTCTAGAGGCTAGCCACTAGGATTGCTTTTACTTGAAAGCCGACCGCTGGCTGAAAAGAATATCTAAACCTGCAGGCATCATTCTGGTATAACCACTAAAAGTCCAGCAACATACCAGTACTTTGCTGGTCCTTGTTGGGTATACATTGTAATGATCTTTTTTTCATGCAGCCTGTGGGCTGAACAAAAGACTGATTGGTGGGTATGCCCACCATTAGAATACCGCCCTTCATCCACCCACTTCTAATGATGGGCATACATGCACCATTTATCTTAACTGTGGTGGTGAAATCAACTCCTTCAGCGATGGAGTCGCTGATTTACGTATCGTGGGAGCAAACGCTGTTGCTGTCAGGATAAATAAATCAGTGCTGCAGCTGAATGGCATACCTGCTAAGCAAATGATGGTTAACAATAAAACAAAGTAACATTACAGTATAACAGTAGACATGCCACACCTGCAAAGCAAATACAATAAAATATAGTAAAAGTAAAACACTTTTTTTAATACAATCTGTGCCTAAAAAATATATGCTGAAGCATTCCTAATGTTAGGAGCATATCGCTCCTCCACCCCTGCCCCCATGCTTCGACATATATGCTTTTTTTATTTTAAACTGTGCTGGTGAAATCACCTCCAACAGCGCTGGAGTCACGGCTTTACATATCGTGGAAGCAAACGCTGTTGCTGTCAAGATAAACCCGTGCTGCAGCTGAAAGGCGTACCTGAAAACAAAAAAAGGTTAAAAATAAAACACAGTAAAGTATAAAAGAATTGCATACCCAAAAAGCAACTGTAACGGTTGTAGTGGTTGTAACTGTACTGGTTCCAGGTTCGGGTCTCCCAAAATACGATGGCATCTTTGGAGACCTTGTGTAAGTGTGTCCTAGTCTGTGCAGTGCTGTACCCTATGCTAAAACTCCACTAGTGAGTGGCCGCGTTCAAAACATTCACCAATGCAAAGACCAGGATGGTCAGGAGGGACAAAAATAGCAGGTGTCAAGCCTATATCCGCGCTTTCTACAGACACAACATTTTTACGATACCGCAAGATCTGCTCATATCATGCCGTGGAAGCAGAGAACACGCATATGGTGAATTGGGTCAGTGGACTAATATGACCACAACTCACTCTTTTTAGTTACGCCCATGAGAAGGGATAGGCCCAGAAAGGTCTTAAATTCGGAAACCGTAATTAGTTTCCATTCTCTGGCAAGGGTCAGCTGGGGATTAGCGGCGATGAATTGACCAGCATACAAATTTGCTTTGGTCCACAATAGATCTATAGAGATCTTCGGTGAAAAACCGCGAATAAAAATCCAGTGACGTAAAATCAACTGTTTCCACCTGAATGTCGGGTTGGCAAGTGAATGGGGAAGTACGGGTGCTGCAGAAGTGGTGGGTCCCCAATTAGGATTGGCGAATGCAGCAGGAAGGGCACTATGGGCTCGACAGGCCTGTGTGTTTGTCTTCTTTGGTGGCAGCAGGACACTACTCGTGCTTGCCACCTCGCCAGCTTGAACTGCACTTATGGGACTCGCTGCGTCACCACGTGATACTGCAGTGCTGGATCTACGACCAGGGTGTACTAGCCCGCTGGTGCTTGCCAGTTCACCAGAAGGAAAAGCGGCTTTAGTACTTCTCTGCTCCATACAAGGAATCTGCAGGTTCTTGCACCTCAACGACAGCAGAAGTTCGGGGTCTGGTACACCTGACCTTGGCAGGGACCACAACTCCGTCGTCAGAGCTATCTGTCAGGGTGCCGCTGCTGTATACAGGTTCGTATTCTAAGCCTGAATCTAACAGATGAGTGACTTTCTCTTCACTGTCATGCTCAGAAACATGTAGGCCTCTTCACTAGTGTACCTTCGATTTGACATTTTGGTCTCTAAATTTACTGGTACACTAGTGAGACTCGCAGGTAAAAAAGCTCCTGACTGTTGGCGACTGATTCAAATGCTACCAAAAAAACTGGCGTTCGCAGGGATCAGGCCTGACTCTGCGAACGCTGCAGTTATGTGTGTTGTAAGTGACCAGTGATTGATTGATGCTGCACTTGGGTGGGCTGGGAGGAGTGGCTAAAAACAGGTCCTAGCAGGTATCTGGGCTGATCCTGCTAACACTGTTTTTGGGAACCCTAAACTGCTGGGGACGCTAGTTTAGATCTGATCAGATATTGATCTGTTCAGACACTATACTACAAAGGGAGGCGTATCGTGCGTGGGTCTTAGCGATACTGGCACTAATCTGACACTGCCTGGGGCGACGCAGACCCTATCCGACGCTAAAACCGATATCACCCAGCGGGTGATCAGGGGTTAAACCGTTATTGGGTAATATACGGCGGGTGCCCTGATGCTATAAAAAGCAAACTAACCAGCATCACATGTAACACTAATACGATGATCACTGGTGACGGGGTGAAAGGGTTAAAACCTTTATTAGGTAATATATGGGGGTACCTGAGGCTATAAAAACCTGACGTGAAACTAATTGCCTAACTGACTAACTAGCGTCACCAGTGACACAAATACGGCGATCGATTAGTGACACCGGCAACGGGGTGAAAGGGTTAACTGGGGGGTGATCAAGGGGTTAAACCTTTATTGGGGGGTAACCTAGACCTAACGGGGGCTGCTACTAAGTGCCCTAACACTTATTGAAGTCACAAATGACACCAATGCAGTGATCAGTGAAAAATCTGAAAACTGCAATTGGTAAAAGAGAGTGAAAGGGTTAACTGGGGGTGATCAGGGGGTTACGTGTTAGTGTGATGTTGGTGTAACCCACGGTTAGAGTCTCTCTCTCTCTCTCTCTCTCTCTCCTCTCTCTCTCTCTCTCTCTCTCTCTCTCTCTCTCTCTCTCTCTCTCTCTCTCTCTCTCTCTCTCTCTCTCTCTCTCTCTCTCTCTCTCTCTCTCTCTCTCTCTCTCTCTCTCTCTCTCTCTCTCTCTCTCTCTCTCTCTCTCTCTCTCTCTCTCTCATCCAAAAGACTCCATGAGGAGAGATGACATTTCCTCCTGCCTGTGTTTACACTTACACAGGCAGGGGGAAGGTTTTCATTCATTGGGAACAATCGCCAGGGCCAGACCATAAATCATTGGTCTCGCCCTGGAGACTGATCACTCCTCTAACGAACCCCACCGCTGCGGGAACGGGGGGGGGTCACAATTGTGCCCCCCCACCCACGGGGCGGGACGTACATTTGCCCACCCGTGCCATAATCGTTCACATTATACAAAAAAATTGGGATAACTTTACTGTTTTGTTTTTTTAAATCGTGAAATTTTTTTTTTTTTCCAAAATAACATGTTTGAAAAATTGTTGCGCAATTACCGTGCGAGATAAAAAGTTGCAACGACCGCCATTTTATTCCCTAGGGTGTCTGCTAAAAAAGAATATATATTGTTTGGGGGTTCTGAGTAATTTTCTAGCAAAAAAAAGATTTTTACATGTAGGAGAGGAGTGTCAGAATAGGCCCGGATGGACTGGAAGTGGTTAAGCAATTATACAATTAATGGTAGAATTCACCAAATAACAAATACCTTAGAATAGTGGAAAACCTTGCGAGCCACAGACGGGTCTTAAAAATGAACCATAAACCAATCATGAAATGACATCAGCAGCAAACACTATATCACGTTCATATTCGTGTAAATGGCATATAAAGAAAAGAAAAATGTGTCTGCGCTAGATGAAAGAATCAAAACAGTATACAGATAAAAAAAATTAATGTAGAAATGTGTATAAAAATATATAATATAATAATGTTACAAGTGCTAAGTGCATAAATAAACATATACGTAAATAAACGTGCTATAATTAATAACTATTAGATCAAGGATAATTTCTAGTGCATCCAATCAAAAGTGCAAAGTGCTGTATGAAACACACAGTAGGAATCCGATCAAAAGTGAAATAAAATAAAAAAGTAAAAAAGTCCTCATATGAGTTCTTAAAGTCTGAACAGTGTGAGTTCAGAGATACAAAAATACATAAAGTGCCCAAAATCAGTGTCCATAATCAGTGAAGTATATCCATTAAGTTCTTCCAAAAGTGCAACACCATAAAGCATGCTTCAGTGTCCTCCAGTGATCCCCATAAGCATATGCGCTCACCTTCCAGCGTGTGACACAGTATTTAAACTCTGTCAAAACACGCTTTGGAGACACTCCTGCACTCAAATGGAATCAGCTGTATAGGCATCCAATGCTCACCTCAGCTCAGCTTGCGCAAACTGCGCGTCCGACAGGCCGACCGAGGCCTTCTCGCAGCGTGTGCTATTCCTCTTCCACCCGTAAGATGTACACTTCCTTCCACCTTGTCCGATCTATTGTAAACAATAGTATTCTCGTCTTGCTGTAGTAGATCACTGATTCCCCACTGTTCCTTTTCGGATGTTGTAGTTAGGACGTATTACGAAAAGGAACAGTGGGGAATCAGTGATCTACTACAGCAAGACGAGAATACTATTGTTTACAATAGATCGGACAAGGTGGAAGGAAGTGTACATCTTACGGGTGGAAGAGGAATAGCACACGCTGCGAGAAGGCCTCGGTCGGCCTGTCGGACGCGCAGTTTGCGCAAGCTGAGCTGAGGTGAGCATTGGATGCCTATACAGCTGATTCCATTTGAGTGCAGGAGTGTCTCCAAAGCGTGTTTTGACAGAGTTTAAATACTGTGTCACACGCTGGAAGGTGAGCGCATATGCTTATGGGGATCACTGGAGGACACTGAAGCATGCTTTATGGTGTTGCACTTTTGGAAGAACTTAATGGATATACTTCACTGATTATGGACACTGATTTTGGGCACTTTATGTATTTTTGTATCTCTGAACTCACACTGTTCAGACTTTAAGAACTCATATGAGGACTTTTTTACTTTTTTATTTTATTTCACTTTTGATCGGATTCCTACTGTGTGTTTCATACAGCACTTTGCACTTTTGATTGGATGCACTAGAAATTATCCTTGATCTAATAGTTATTAATTATAGCACGTTTATTTACGTATATGTTTATTTATGCACTTAGCACTTGTAACATTATTATATTATATATTTTTATACACATTTCTACATTAATTTTTTTATCTGTATACTGTTTTGATTCTTTCATCTAGCGCAGACACATTTTTCTTTTCTTTATATAACAAATACCTTAGACATTGTCTGCGGACAGTAAATAGGGGAACCATTGGGTTGTAGGACAAAGTCTGGATAATAATAAAATTGGTGGTGTTTGAGTCTGTTCACCAGCATTCTATGGGGCTAATTGGAAAATTCGTAACATTTCTGCTTGGCCCAAAGTAGGGCCCGGAGATTTTCTTAAAAAAAATAAAAATCTTTGATTCTCTTAAAAAAAACTCGATTCACGATTCGAATCGAGTCTTTCTTTTTTCTTTGGAAACCGCGGTCCTGAGGCGCTGTGGGCATGAGCTTTTAGGCAATGCCGCGGCTTCGGCCTAGTCCATGGCGTCCGGCCAAAGCCGCGGACTATGCCGAAGCCACGCCTAAAAACTCATGCCCGCAGCGCCTCAGGACCAGCGCGGTGAAAAAAAAAATCTAAAAAAATCGATTTGCTTAAATTTTGAATCAATTTGACCTCTCAACTCGATTCAAGATTTAAATTGATTTTTGCCCTAGCCCAAAGGAGAGATTTGGCAATTCTGTTCATATCAAGGATTTTCAAGCGGTTTCGTCAGTGGCGTCGGGAGGAGGAGGGGCTGGACCCCCGTGTGGGCCCCCAAAAAGCCCCGGGTCTCGGGCATTCACAAATCTATTAGCCCTGAGCGGGGACCGATCTGGCTCGGAGCTTGGCCAAGTGAAATAGCAGGTCTGGAGCCTGCAGCGCCTATGATGAACAATCCACTGGTCCAATGACAGGACCGCAGGACGTGTGACGTCCATCATAGGCGCTGCAGGCTCCAGAAATTACAATGCGGCCGTGTCACTATGAAAAGATCCCCACTCGGGCGGGTGGCTGGCTGTCCTCTCCTGTCTCTGGCTGCCTGCTGTCTCCTGGGATGGGCTGTCTGCTGTCTCCTGGGTATTGATCAGTGTAATGGTCAGTGTGGGTCAGGTAGGTAAGTCAGTGTGGGTCAGTGTAATGGTCGGGTAGGTCAGTGTGCGTCAGGGCAATGATCAGTGTAATGGTCAGGTAGGTCAGTGTAATGATCAGTGTGGGTCAGTCAGTGTAATGGTCAAGGTAGGTCAGTGTGCGTCTGGGTAATGGTCAGTGTAATGATCAGGTAGGTCAGTCAGTGTAATTGTCAGTGTAATGATCAGGTAGGTCAGTGTAATGAGCAGATAAGTCAGTGTGGGTCAGTCAGTGTAATAGTCAGTGTGGGTCAGTCAGGTAGGTCAGGGTAATGATCAGTGTGGGTTAGGTAGGTTAGTGTAATGATCAGTGTGGGTCAGGTAGGTCAGTGTGATGACCAGTGTAATTGTCAGGTAGGTCAGTGTAATGGTCAGTGTGGGTCAGGTAGGTCAGTTTTTAGTGGTCAGCATTGATGGGCACTGGTAAGCCATGCAGCAACTAGCAGGTGAGCTTACCCCCCCCCTTTATCGGGCTCGAACTTCGGGCTGAAGCCCCTGGTCTTTTTCCCACCTAGCAACGCTCCTGGGTTTTGTAGAGAGGTAACAGCGCGTAGATGGGCCACCGTAGGGGAAGCGAGCAATAACCTTTCTGCTTTGCGTAGCTGGGAAAGGATAGAAGACCACTAAAGAGCAGTTTCCTTTTTCAGGCAAGACTCAGCAGAAATGCATTGGCTTTTTTTTTTTTTTATAAAAAAGAAGCCTTATGCGCTTTCCAAAGGGTGAAGACCTCTGCTACAGTGTTCAAATTCAACTGGAAAAACTCAGATAAATCTTGAGACAATTGGTCTCTAATAACAGTGTTGTGGAGAAAGGAAATGATTAAGGTGACAGATCTTAGTTGAGCATCAGGAGAATGCTATGTCGAGTTGAACAGAAGAGTGGTCTGAGCAGGTAATGGGGTTAGTTCCTAAAGCAGTTATGGATGTCCGTAACGGGGAGGTCACAAAGAAGTGATCTAGTCTAAAGTACATTTTATGGGGGAGTGAATAGAATGTGAAGTGCTTAAGTGTAGGGTGTTTAATCCTCAATATATCTAGGAGGTTGTGGGATCTAAAAAGTTTGTGGAAGGAGTCCAACTGTCGATCTACCTTAGCTGAAGGGGTAGATGAAAATAACGTGCATGTCTCTTTTAGGGGACATGGTCATATTTAAAGTCTCCACCAAAGATCATAAAGGGTTGTGAAAATTTCCCACATCAGTAAGAAATTGAGTTTTGCCTAAATTGGGGGAATAAACATTGATCAAAGTAAATGAGCATGTTTGCTAATTGCAGTCTAGGAAAATAAATCTCATGGGGTCCAGGTAGGACTGTATCTTTAGTTGACAGGAGGGTTTAATTAGTATTGCTACACCTGCTTTCCCAGCGGGGTCGGAGGCTGTGAAAGATTTAGGGAAATGTTTAGCGGCACATTTAACCACTTCAGCCCCAGGAGGATTTACCCCCTTCCTGACCAGAGCACTTTTTACAATTTGGAACTGCTAATTGCGCGGTCATGCAATGCTGTACCCAAACAAAATTTGCGTCCTTTTCTTCCCACAAATAGAGCTTTCTTTTGATGTTATTTGATCACCTCTGCGGTTTTTATTTTTTGCGCTATAAACGGAAATAGACCAAAAATTTTGAAAAAAAAATGACATTTTCTACTTTTTACTGGATTTTTTTTATAACAAACTCAATTTTAGTCGTACATTTAGTCCAAAATGTATTCGGCCACATGTCTTTGGTAAAAAAAATGTCAATAAGCGTATATTAATTGGTTTGCGCAAAAGTTATAGCGTCTACAAACTAGGGTACATTTTCTGGAATTTACACAGCTTTTAGTTTGACTCCCTAGGTCATTTCTTGAGGTGCTAAAATGGCAGGGCAGTACAACCCCCCCCCCCCCCAAATGACCCCATTTTGGAAAGTAGACACCCCAAGGAAGTTGCTAAGAGGCATGTTGAGCCCATTGAATATTATTTTTTTTTTGTCCCAAGTGATTGAATAATGACAAAAAAAAAAATTACAAAAAGTTGTCACTAAATGATATATTGCTCACACAGGCCATGGGCATATGTGGAATTGCACCCCAAAATACATTCGGCTGCTTCTCCTGAGTATGGGGATACCACATGTGTGGGACTTTTTGGGAGCCTAGCCGCGTACGGGGCCCCGAAAACCAATCACCACCTTCAGGATTTCTAAGGGCGTAAATTTTTGATTTCACTCCTCACTACCTATCAGTTTTGAAGGCCATAAAATGCCCAGATGGCACAAAACCCCCCCAAATGACCCCATTTTGGAAAGTAGACAACCGAAGCTATTTGCTGAGAGGCATGATGAGTATTTTTGCAGCTCTCATTTGTTTTTGAAAATGAAGAAAGACAAGAAAAAATATATATTTTTTTTTTTTCAATTTTCAAAACTTTGTGACAAAAAGTGAGGTCTCCAAAATACTCACTATACCTCTCAGCAAATAGCTTGGGGTGTTTACTTTCCAAAATAGGGTCAATTGGGGGGTTTTTGTGCCACCTGGGCATTCCATGGCCTCCGAAACTGTGATAGGCACTGAAGAGTGAAATCAAAAATTTACGCCCTTAGAAAACCTGAAGGCGGTGCTTGGTTTTCAGGGTCCCGTACGCGGCTAGGCTCCCAAAAAGTCTCACATGTGGTATCCCCGTACTCAGGAGAAGCAACAGAATGTATTTTGGGGTGTAATTTCACATATTCCCATGGCATGTTTGAGCAATATATCATTTAGTGACAACTTTGTGCAAAAAAAAAATTGTCTTTTTCCCGCAACTTGTGTCACAATATAAAATATTCCATGGACTCGTCATGCCTCTCAGCAAATAGCTTGGGGTGTCTACTTTCCAAAATGGTCATTTGGGGGGGGGGGTTTAAACTGTCCTGGCATTTAATGCACAACATTTAGAAGCATATGTCACACATCACCCACTCTTCTAACCACTTGAAGACAAAACCCTTTCTGACACTTTTTGTTTACATGAAAAAATTATTTTTTTTGCAAGAAAATTACTTTGAACCCCCAAACACATATTTTTTTAAAGCAAATGCCCTACAGATTAAAATGGTGGGTGTTTCATTTTTTTTTTTCACACAGTATTTGCGCAGCGATTTTTCAAACGCATTTTTTCGGGAAAAAACACACTTTTTTTTAAATTTTAATGCACTAAAACGCACTATATTGCCCAAATGTTTGATGAAATAAAAAAGATGATCTTAGGCCGAGTACATGGATACCAAACATGACATGCTTTAAAATTGCGCACAAATGTGCAGTGGCAACAAAATACATTTTTAAAAGCCTTTACAGGTTACCACTTTAGATTTACAGAGGAGGTCTACTGCTAAAATTACTGCCCTCGATCTGACCTTCGCGGTGATACCTCACACCTCACATGCATGGTGTAATTGCTGTTTACATTTGACGCCAGACCGACGCTTGCGTTCGCCTTAGCGCGAGAGCAGGGGGTGGGACAGGGGTGCTTTTTTTTTGCTTTTTTATCTTATTTTTAAACTGTTCCTTACATTTTTTTTTTTTTACTAATTTTTTTTGTTATCCCAGGGAATGTAAATATCCCCTATGATAGCAATAGGTAGTGACAGGTACTCTTTTTTTTGAAAAAATTGGGGTCTATTAGACCCTAGATCTCTCCTCTGCCCTCAAAGCATCTGACCACACCAAGATCGGTGTGATAAAATGCTCTCCCAATTTCCCAATGGCGCTGTTTACATCCGGCGAAATCTAAGTCATGAAATGCTTGTAGCTTCCGGTTTCTTAGGCCATAGAGATGTTTGGAGCCACTCTGGTCTCTGATCAGCTCTATGGTCAGCTGGCTGAATCACCGGCTGCATTCTCAGGTTCCCTGTTGAGACAGGAGAGCCAGAGAAAAACACGGAAGACGGTGGGGGGGGGGTGGGGGCATTCCCTTCCACTGCTTGTAAAAGCAGTCTAGAGGCTAATTAGCCACTAGGATTGCTTTTACATGAAAGCCGACCGCTGGCTGAAAAGAATGATACCAAGATACCTAAACCTGCAGGCATTATTCTGGTATAACCACTCAAAGTCGTGAATTGCGTACCTGAAGACAAATGGTTAACAAAACACAGTAAACGGTAAAGTATAAAAAATTGTATACCTGAAAAGAAAACATAAAACATAATAACAATAAAACATTGCAGAATAGAATACAGTAAAAAAAGCAGAATAGAGAGAGAACAATGAAACAACAATTTTTTTTAATTTTATATATTTTTTTTGTTTTTTTTTTACACTTTTTTTTGTAACCAACTTTTATAACTGTAACCGATTCCAGGTTCGGGTCTCTCAAAATGTGATGGCATCTTGGGAGACCCTATGAAAGTGTGCCTAGTCTGTGCAATGCTGTACCCTACGCTAATACGCAACTAGTGAATGGTAGCGTTCAAGACATTCACAAATGCAAAGACCAGAATTGTCAGGACAGGAAGGACAATAATAGCGGGTGTCATGCCTATATCCGCGCTTGCTGCAGACACCATATCTTTTTTTTTGGGGGGGGGGGGTTCGTTGGGTAGGGGTACTCGGGAGGACCTAAAAATGCCTCTCATGCAGCCGACTGCATTTGGTTGGGGATGTGAATGGGGGAAGTACGGGCTCTGCAGAAGTGGTGGGTTCCCAATTATTAGGATTGGCGAATGCAGCATTATGGGCACGACGGGCCTGTGTTTGTCTTCTTGGTGGCAGCGGGACACTACTTGTGCTTGCCACCTCACCAGCTTGAACTGCACTTATGGGACTCGCCACGTCACCAAGTGTTACTGCAGTGCTGGTTAGCTACGACCGGGGTGTATTAGGCCACTGGTGCTTGCCAGTTCACCAAAACGCTACCAAAAAAACTGTTAGCGATCGCAGGGATCAGGCCTGACTCTGCGAACGCTGCAGTTATGCGTTTAGTGTTTTGTAAGTGACAGTGATCGATCGATACTGCACTTGGGTGGGCCGGGCGGAGGGACAAAACGCAGGTGCTAGCAGGTATCTGGGCTGATCCCGCTAATACTGCGTTTTTGGGAACCCTAAACTGCTGGGGACGCTAGTTTAGATCTGATTGGATCAGATATTGATCCGTTCAGATACTATACCACTAAGGGAGGCGTATGCTGCGTGCGTGGGTGTTGGCGGTACTGGCGCTAATCTGATGCTGCCTGGGGCGATGCATATCACTGCCGGACGATCAGGGGGCTAAACCTTTATTAGGTAATAAACAGGGGGTGCCCTGACACTATAAAAAATAAACAAACTAACCAGCGTCACCCGTAACAGTTATACGATGATCAGAAAGAAAGGGTTAACTAGGGGGCAATCAAGGGGTTAAAACATTTATTAGATAGTATATGGGGGTCCCTGACGCTATAAAACGCAGACGGCGAACCTAAATATTTACCTCCCTAACTAGCGTCACCAGCGACACTAATACAGCGATCAGAAAAATGATCGCTTAGCAACACTGGCGACGGGGGGTGATCAAGGGGTTAAAACTTTATTAGGGGGTGTTAGCGGGGTACCCTAGACCTACAGGGGGCTAACACTAACTGCCCCACCACACTAACTGTCACAAACTGACACCATGCAGTAATCAGAAGAAAAAAAGAAAAAAACTGCTTGGTGTCAGTGTGACGGGGGTGGGGGGGGTGGTGGAGGGGTGATCGGGGGTGTAGAGTGTGCCTGGCATGTTCTACTGTGTGTGTAGTGTTGTGCACTCAGTGAAGTCTTCTCTCCTCGGCGCCGGAACGGAGAATACTGAGCCGAGGATAGATTACATCAGTTCCTTTGCTGCTGTTTAGCATACAACAGCAGAGGAATGATCCCGATTGGCTGGGAGCGATCGCGAGGGGGGGGCCACGAATGGATGGTCTCCCCCTCACCTCTCATCGCTCCCAGACCAAAGCCGACCGCCTCGGGCACCGAGGGGGGGGGGGTCCGGTCGGACCCCCCGCCCGCGGGAAGGCAATCGCGTACCAGGTACATGATTTTGCCTGCCCGTACCATTCTGCCACAGTATATCTGTGTGAGGCAGTCGGCAAGTGGTTAAAGGAACCCCCTGCGTGGGAATTGGTCTCCTGGACTAGGATCACGTCAGCTGCTGAGGATTTCAACTCCTTCAAAGCCAACATTCTTTTTTGAATGGAGTTCAAACCCTTCATGTTATACGTAAGAACCCATAATGCCATTATACAGTGATATTAAAGCACAAAGCAAAAGCAAAAAGCGGAAAAAAAATGTCCACGGTGTGTCTTATGGGAAAAAGACCTAAAAAGGGGGGTGTACATAAAGGCAGTCATTAGTGCAAAAAAGTCAAAACGGACAAAAAATGAGGAATAGGTCAAAAAAAGACCTAGAGAAAAACAAGATGAAAAAAAATATAAGCCTGAGAGGCGAAGACTGCTCGGGAGTCCAGGGCTGTAGCCTTGGACTAGGGCGAGGGGCGAGGAGCATGGGGACCTCTAAACAGACAGGAGTGGTCCCTGCCATTTTCCGGCTTAATGATGAAAAACTCTAATTGAAAGCAAAACAAACTAGAAAATCACTCCATGGGTGTGGGAGAGGGTCCCAAATTAGGGAGGCTGAACAGGACGTGGCCTAAAACTGAGCCATGCTAACCATTTCCAAGAAAACCTTCAGGTTAGATGTCTAGATGAAGGAAACTGTTGTGGGGAGGAGACCGCCTTTTTGTTTTCAGATACAAACTGGTGCAGATGGAGGTTTTGGTGTTAAGGGAAGCGGTGTGAGAACTTCCTCTGGCAGAGGCCGAAGGCCTAAATTGCAGGCAAATGCTTCGCCCTCTTGGAGATCTCACATAGAGTATGGGATGCCATCACAGGAAGCAGATAGACTAAAGGGGAAGCCTCAGCATATGCGATCTGATGATTTTGCAGGTGGCTAGTTACTGGATGGAAGCTTTGACGTTTAGTGACAGTAATAGGTGATGAATCGCTAATGATCTGTAGCTTGGTTCCTTTGCATTCCAATCTGGTTTTGTTGCGGGTGGCCAGTGTGAGGGCTTCCTTGCTGTCATATTAGTGGAAGTGTACTATGATGTCTCTGGGGTTGGCTCCTGCAGGAAGTTTAGGGGCTAAGAATCTGTGAGCCCGGTCTAAACTAAATTGGTGTCACAGGAACTAATCCCTGGACAAACAGCGCTAGCAAAAAAAGAATATATTTCACAGTGAATAAAAAAAATTATCTGTGACCTTTTTAAAAATTAATAAATATATGTAAGTAAAGTCCAGTGGTAATGAATTAGATGATGATCATCTCCTCATTCAGATATAAACGTGTTCTTTGTACAAATGTCATACAATAGTGAACAAATGTTGATGGTGCTCCCAAACGATTCCTAGAATAGGTGACGGTCCCTACTCACCGAATGGAGTTGACCCTTATGATAAGAGAGGTCAAATGCACTGTGCAGTCTTATTGACCAGAGGTTGCAGGAACCGGCTCCCATCACTACCTTGTGATCCGTGAACCCGGGGGAACAGCCCAGAGGAAACAGCCCTCACTCTCCCACACTGAATGAGATCCAGACCGTGGTGCGGTCTCAACGATCAAAGGCTCCAAACACGAGCTTCGACAGCTTCCTGCTGCTATCTGCACCCCAGAGGGACTACCACGTGATATTCAAAAAGGGAAACGAAAACTGGCTCCTTATAGCGTAAACCAGTAGACTCTTTAAAAAAGCGTATTTAAAAATACAGTTCTCAAGCGGGTTGGTATAAAGACAGTTTGCTATAGACACTTGATGCATCACATAAAGTCCTCACAGACTCTCCAATAAAACAGCTGTGCTTGTTGCATACCATCTAGAGCTTGATCCAACACACCATGTGTCCTAGCTTGACATGTTTCGTCATCAGAAGCTGTCTAAACTCAAATCTGTCAGGAATGAGAGGAGCTACAGTATTAAAAAGACTCGGGAGATGAGAACGAATTTCATGATCGTCCACAGATTCAAGAACACACCGAATCCTCAGGTTCTGACGAAGTTCCCTGTTCTCCAGGTCCTCTTGCTGCGACGAGTTGGGAGACAGTATGTTTCAAGGCTGCATTTTCATCCTCAAGAACGTGCACATATTGTACAAATTCCTCAATTTTTTTTTCAAGTGTATCAGTACATTCACCCAAATGAGCTGTCTCGCCTCAATTCTTGGGCAATTTTCCCCGTTTCCTGGGTAATATGCATCAGGTGCTGTAGCAGGGACTGTATTGTGTCCAGGACTTTCACTGTCAGGGGGGGCAGACATCCTAGCTGTTTGGGTGGGTAAGACCTCTAGAACAGCGTCCCCATCTGCCGCGAGCGGGTCCGTGGGGTCCGGTGCATCGTCCTGCAAACTCGAGGCCCGGGTCTAGAGTTTGAAGGCCGCGGCTCTGTGGCGGGTGGAGAGGCTGTTTTTTTGTCGGAGGGAACATCTTTGGTGGGGGAGCCATTATCTCTTAGAGGGGTCCTGAGAGACAGGGGTTTCCTCACTTTTTACCACCTTATTTCTAAGACCCCAGCCCTCCTGCCTTACCAGGGTCTCTACAGCGAATGAAGCAATATCCTCCCATACCGAGATTGCTTGGGACACCACACATGTTTTACACGATCGGAGATTCCCACTTTGTGTTACATGCCATACTTACCACTGCACTGATCGGGTCCCTATGATGATCTGAGGTACAGCCGCAGCAGTCCAGCACAGGAGTTATACAGCTGACATGCCTGCTATGATCCTCTGTAATGGGGGATCATTTATGTCCGGTAAGAAGTAACCCCTTCTATACTGGTGGTGGCTCACTTTTTTCGTTGCATAATAGTTGAAGATTTTCTTATGGATGGACTTTTGCAATCTGTGTTTTGCACGGGTGGATTATTTATCACTGTTGTTTACATGTGCACTTAATGTTTATTATCAATGAGCATAGAGTTATATATCAATAAGGTCATACACTTATTGGTCTTATTCATCACTTATCAATTTCCACGATTACTCATTAGCGCGATTCAGGTGTTTTCTATTTTTGATTGGGTATATGTGTGTCATATATTTTGAATTGCTGCTTTCACGGATATTGGTTCACGGTACATTGTTTTCACTTCTTTAGCGCAGTTTTATTTTTTCTTTTCCTTTATTAACGAAGCCTCTGTCACTCAACTGTGTAAAGGCGGCCACCTGGTCTTCTGTTCATACTTTTTTCAAAGTTTTGCCAAGCAAATGTCCAATCTTCTGCTAACGCAGCTTTTGATCATAAGGTTCTTGTAGTGGCACTCTGAACCAAGGAGGCATAGACCGAAAAAGGTTTATGAATGCAAGTGGGTGACAGGCAGCATTGTGTGACAGTCAGCATCCCTGTCCTTTGATCTGCAGCGCTCCACTGCACTGTTAGTGAGTACCTTTGGCAGTGACCCATGTTGCATCCTGATGACTAGGACATTGCCCATTGACTATGAAACCGTCCGTCAAAATGTCCATTACAGTGATATGACCTCCTGGTACAAAGAAAAGTAGCTGCATGGAAAATCACAAAAAAAAATCAGCTTGGTTTATAAACTGGAAAGAGCTGCCATGAACAGTCATGTGAATTTGGATTTAAATAATTTATCGAGTGACTTAGAAACTTTTTGAAAATATTTACTTTTATATACTGAATACTATTATTAGGTATTAACCTCATACAGTTGTCAGAATACAATATTTTCCATAATAGTGGGATTTAATTTTGAATGAAGATTGAATTTTAATTTTGAATTACTATACTATATATATAAAAGATTAAGTTCTTTAGGCTGTATCAATTTCTTTTTTTTTTTTTCCTAGGTGGAAACTCTTCCAGGAAAAATCTTCTTCACTGGAAAGCCAGATTGGAATGCAATAAAAAATGTTAAATCTGCAGAGAGAATGTTTTTGCTCCTACTGAAGGGGCCACCAGTTTATCTCGCTAAACATAAAGGTAAGCTTTATTAAAGGGAATGTATGTTTCTTACATTTTCTTCATTCTCGGTGTTAAAATGTTTTAAAATATCAAAGTCCTCCTCTTCCTCTTTTAAGACCGCAAATGGAGGGCTAGGTTTCTTTTGCCCATGTGTCATGATAGTGCTGCACTAGTATAATTAAACAATAATAAATACCTGCACAAATGTTGAGAAATATAAAATACCTGTGGGTGAAACAAAAGTGAAAACAGAATTCCCACTGCAGGTGCATCCTTAGGAGGAGTGCGCAATGATTAAGTTTATTATATTATCAATGAATAGATTTTAAGCTCTAATGAGCAGGGCCCTCTGATTCCTCTCGTAGCAAATTGTAATGTAACTGTAATAGCTGCCTTCATTTTGTTAAGCGCTGCGCAAACTGTTGGCGATGTATACATTGTCTATAGTATAATAATAATAGGCCACAGGAGCCTCTGCCTCCACACTAATGCCCTGTACTCACGGGCAGACTTTTCGGCAACAAAGGTCCGTCAGTCTTTCCGACGGCCTTTTGACGGACTTCCAACTGACTTTTGAACGAACAGACTTGCCTACACACGATCACACCAAGTCTGACGGATTCGTACGTGATGACGTACGACTGGACTAAAATAAGGAAGTTCATAGCCAGTAGCCAATAGCTGCCCTAATGTCGGTTTTTGTCCGTCGGACTAGCATACAGACGAGCGGATTTCTCGATAGGAACTGGGTCCGGCGGAGTTCCGACGTAAAGATTTGAAACCTGTTCCAAATCTAAAGTCCGTCAGATTTTCGACAAACAGTCCGCTGAAGGTCCAATGAAGCCCCCACATGGTCGGATTGTCCACCGGATTCCGTCAGTCGGACCAGTCCGGTCAAAGTCCACTCGTGTGTACAGGGCATAACACGCAGAAAGACTTACCAAATACATACAGCTTAATATGGTTGTCACTGTAGTTACACCAGATATTTCTTCCACCAAGGAGACATTCACAAGGCAGTATTGCTTCACACTATCCTCTGTCAAGATTACCCAGCAGATAAATGTATTAAAATACTTAAAGGGGTTCTTGTTTGTTAATTATTAAAAAAAAAAAAAAAATGTTATACTTGCCTCCACTGTGCAGTTAGTTTTGCACAGAGTGGCCCTGATCCTCCTATTCTGGGTTCCCTTGGTGGCTGTCTCTGCTCCTCCCTGCAATAGCCAACCTCCCTCTGGGAAGCTCTATCCCGAGGAGGTTAGCCTCCGGGCGCGCTCCCTGTCATACATGCTGTGTCCATAGACACAGCGCGTATGACTTGGTCCTGCCCCCTGGTGGGCCGCATCATTGCATGTGATTGACAGCAGCCTGAGCCAATGGCTGCGCTTCTATCAATCTCTCTTACCTATCCAATCAACGGCCAGACTCTGTGGAGAAGAGGACGCCAGGGGACGCGCACAGCAGGTGAATGGGCTTAGGTAAGTAAACAGGGGGCTGGGGGGGGCGTCATTGCCAGGTGTTTTTTCACCTTAATGCATAGGATGCATTAAGTGAATGGGGAAATGCCGCGCCAACTCTGAATACAAAGCAGCCAACACCACAATCAGACTAATTGTAAGGTATATACGTGGACAAAAATGTGTGGCGCTAATAAAATGGAATGTATTAAAAATAATGTGTATACAGTGTCTCAACTGTGTTAGTGACGTTCGAAAAATGTACAAAAATGGAAATATGTAATAGCGATTTAAATAGTGTATATAAACAATTGTAGCCACAGGGATCACTGTAGCTTGTAGATCTAATGGTCATTAGTTACATGAAAACCAATATGAATAGTGTTAGTGACAGAAATGTATCCGTGAATCACAATAAACGTGACATCATTAGTGCAAAACCAACAAAAATATAAGTGAAAAAAATGTAAATAAGAAAACGGGATTGACACACCATGAGTAAATAATCATGTGAATCACAACATAACATAAGCATACAAGAGTGAATGAATAAATGAGGTTAGCAATACCGCATGCCTGACAGGCCAAAATACTGTATATCATGAACATAAATATATATTGACATGTAGATATAGTGTTATACTTCTAGAGTCCATATCAATCTGCAGGGTAAGGATTCATGGAAATAAGGCCATGATACTGTAGATACTTCTAATCTTATATGCTTCTCCAAAAGTGTTGAAAGTGCGCCGACGTATAGGGTACTGTCTTCTCCAAAGAAGCTTCAAGAACAAAAAGATAAAATACCCTTACCAGAAATGGTGGACTCACAGGCCATCGGCGGTGAGTTAAATGAGCTTGTACCGCCAAGCGGTGAGAGTGGATCTAATTCCAATAGATCAGATGTTCTTGGTAGAGGGAGAAACGAAAAGGCAAAAAGTCGCGCTAAGTAATGAGGCTATTGGAGCAATATGGTATGAGCCCCCAATGGTCTATGCCAATAAAACACACTAGGTGCACATAAATAATATAAAACAAAGTAGACTCAACTGAATAAAAAGCAGAGTGATTATGACATCAACTGAGAAAAAAGCAGAGTGAATAAAACATCAAGCATACACAAATACAAAAATATCATGCTATATATAAACAAGTGATGAAAAGTTGTGCAGTGACTGACTAGTAAAATATGAATTACTCCATAGTGAAAGGGAAATCCGTTCATATTCAGATGAAAAAACAGAATATAAATGAAAGTACCATAGCTGTAATTCTTAGATGTGATCACTATACCGATCCGTTCACGGACTGTTTACTTTGGTGCTGAGGAACACGGTGCATGCCAGTGAGATCCCAGGCTGGGGTTGCAGCCATCTGCTCGGGGCGGTCCCCTGTAATAAGGGACCATTGACTTCTGGGAAGCGGCAGTCCTTTGTGGTGGAGGAATTGTTCACCTGTCACCTTAGTGTGGACTTCACGGCACTTCATTTTTTGATCACTATTAGTTTTATATGGACTTTCACTTATATTCTGTTTTTTCATCTGAATATATTCAGTTGAATATATTTACTTTATATTCAGTTGAGTCTACTTAGTTTTATATTATTTATGTGCACGCATTTAGTGTGTTTTATTGGCATATACCATTGAGGCTCATACCACATTGCTCCAATAGCCTCATTGCTTAGCGCAACTTTTTGCCTT
This sequence comes from Lithobates clamitans, assembly GCA_037952925.1. Taxonomy (NCBI): domain Eukaryota; kingdom Metazoa; phylum Chordata; class Amphibia; order Anura; family Ranidae; genus Lithobates; species Lithobates clamitans. The sequence continues at coordinate 271,869 of JBBGZY010001840.1, read as the reverse complement.
TTCGTTTCTGTTTGGTGTCGTATAACACTTTAGTCGCAGCTCATTCTTTTACACTTTTTAGCGCAATTTGTTTTCTGTTACATTTTGGTAGAGGGAGAGCCTGGAGACTTACTCGCCACCGGAGGGGATGGACTAAGCCTGGACTTCCAGCTGTCTTGATTTGCTGTCCTAGGGCTGGCTTTGATCATCAACTGAGCTCCGCTCAATCAGACAATCGGACAACCAGACAGAAAAAAAGAGAGAACCTCCACATGGTGTAAATCCGACAAGGATGTTAAATTTATTGATATAAAAAAGTTTTCCAATAATCAATAAAAATATGGGCGATTAAAAATTTGGTTCAATTGAACTAAAAAGCGCAGTAGAAAGTGGCTGGGGTAGCAAAATAGACCCGATGCGTTTCATCCTCTAAGACTTCTGGAAGTCTTAGAGGATGAAACACAAAACCAAACATACTATATGGCAGCTTACCAATCATTCTCATACCTCCTGCATTTGTGTCCCCCACTCTGGATGAATAAGCACAGTAAGCAAACATACAGCATCATTTTTACTCAGGCGGGGGAGGGGGGTGTGTTAAATGTACCAGCAGATTTAACCACTTGCTTACTGGGCACTTAAACGCCCCTCCTGTCCAGACCAATTTTCAGCTTTTAGCGCTGTTGCACTTTGAATGACAATTGTGCGGTCATACAACACTGTACTCAAATGAAATTTTTATCATTTTTTTCCCCACAAATAGAGCTTTCTTTTGGTGGTATTTGATCACCTCTGCGGTTTTTAGTTTTTGTTAAAAAAAAAAATTGAAAGACTGAATTAAAAAAAGTATATTTTTATAATATTTTGTTATAAAATTTTGCAAACAGGTAATTTTTCTCCTTCATTGATGTACGCTGATGAGGTGGCACTGATGGGCACCGATAGGTGGCACTGATGGGTGGCAGTGATGGGCACTGATGGCAGCACTGCTAGGTGGCACTGATTGGCACCACTGGTGGGCATTGATAGGTGGCACTTGTGGGCATTGATATGTGGCACTGTGGGCACTGGCAGGTGGCACTGGCAGGCAGAGATGAGGCATATGTGCCTCCTTTCTCTTTGGGACCGATGTCCCTTTACAATAAGCCGGTGATCGGCTTTCAGCGTGAGGAGAAAAAAAAAAGATTATCGAGCTTTTGTTTACATCATGTGATCAGCTGTCATTGGCTGATCATCATCTGTGATCATCCGAGTCTCCGTGACTTGGTGATCACAGCGCGCGCACCGCGTGCCCTGCAGGTTGCGCGCGGTGCGCGTGCACAGGGGAGGACGTCCCACGACGCCCTCCCGGAAATTGAGATCCGCGCTGTGGCCGTCATTCGGCTATGGCCCGGACCTCAAGTGGTTAAATACACAAACAAATTGAAGCCAACTCCAGTTCACACTTTTATAACCAGTTACAGCAAACGGCTTTTTCTTTCTTTTGGGATAAAAGTTTTTCACAAACAAGTAAAAGCTGATCATTGCAGGAACACCCGTCAGTCGTAAATGGTTTGTCAAATCCCTGTAAACGGATACATCTGGAAGAGAGCTTCTTTAGAAAAACAGCAGATTTACTGGCTGGATCACCAGATGAAAATAGAAGAAAGCTTATAAAAGAAATCTATTGCAGCCGTTGCATCTAAGAATTTGTAAGCTGCAATAGAATACGTGTTTGCTTTTGGGTTTAATAATGCTTAAGGGAGGGTTATAACTCGTCAGCTTTTTTTTTTCTTTCTTTTCTTTATCGTACATCACAGGGCACAGAGCAGTCATAATTACTATATGGGTTATACGCCATCTATAGGTGAATGGACACTGACAAACCAAAAAGACAAGAAGTCCCCTTCTATATAACCCCTCCCCTCCCATACAGGAAATACCTTTTTTTTTTTTTTCACCAGTGTCTTAAAGGTGATGGTTATGGTGGTTAGCTCTCTATGATCTATCCTTTTAAAAAGGTCCCGCCAGGATCAAGAGACTATGCGATCGGATCCATTTGATTTGGTAAAGGAACCTAAAATGGATGATACCTAAGCCTCGATGAGAACGGAAGCAGCGAGGTTGTGCCTGTAATGCGACCCATTGGTTGCTGGACCCTGCGGATCAGATCCTTGGTATGGAAAAGATACCAAAGGTTTTCCAGCATGAAGCTATACGGGTCCAAGGTAGTGGACCACAAAAAATATATAGGGGTACCCTGTCCTTGAAGGTCCAGGAGAGACTAGACCCGCCGTGAAGGTTGGATATCTGGCTAAATTTGGCAGTATCCTGTAGCGGGATTGGTAAGCCTTTTTTCCCTTAACGTCTTTCAGGACAGCACCTTGAGAGCGTGGCTCCACCCACTTGACAGGAAACACACCTCCACCAAACTTTAAAAGGAGGCTCCTTCCCACTTATCAGTTTATGTGTTTCCTCCGGGGGGAACACATGTGGGAGTTTGGAGCTCTCAAGGTTCTGTCCTGAGAGAACAGGCTTCCTACTCCACTATTTTTTTACCTACCTCAGGAGAGCCGATTCCTCCCATTTTCCACAGGCTTACGGGTGCCAGGTGGATGGGCTCCTTCTCCCTCGTCAGTGCTCGGGGAGAGCCAGAACTGCTCCGGGTATTGCTGCTCCCAGGCAGGGGCGTCAGGCATGACAGGCGTTTTGTTTTTTTCTTGCCTGCACATGTTTTCCATGACGCCACCGCCATCTTGGGAAGGGCAGTCAGAGGACTGCATCCGCCGGATGTGAGGTATCCAGAAGTGGGGCGGCATCCATGGAGCAGGCGCCAGGCGTCATTTCCGCCGGAAGCCCAGGGGGAGGAGGGAGGAATAGGTCTGGTGCCTATTTATTTCCGGTTCCGGTCCGGCGCACAGGTGCTATTGGAGTCCGGAACTGGCGTTTTTCGCCACAGGCATCACGCTGCTGCCTCAGCATGGATTCAGGAACCGCAGCTAGTGGAACAGGCACAGGCACCAGCAAGGCCCAGGTAAGGAGCAGACTTTAGTTTCTGCTCAGCTTTACTGTGGGGTCTCTCTCTAGCCCTCTTCTCTCTAAATGTTAGTGAAGTTTGAGGGTATTTTTTCCCCCTGGTGGCGGAGGGGCCTGTCAGGGCACATGAGTCTGATAGCTTTTCTTACTGTGCACCTGTGGTGAGCATCTTGAGTAATCAAGCTGACTCTAAAAGATGGTTTGTCTTTTTTCTCTCTTTTTCCCTTATCATGGCAGGCCAAGAGCTCTGACCCTGGGATTAGAAAGAAATGTCCTTCATGCAAAATTAAGTTAAATGAAGGCTGGAAAAAGGCTTATGTCAAACATGTATTGATTCCTTGGTGAGGGAAGAAACCACTTCCGCATGCAGTGATCTAATCGCATCTGCTTAAAAGGAATTGGATGCTACCATTCAATCCTTCAGATCCTCACTCACCTGTCCATCTGCAAGTCAGCCCACTACCTCACAGTCCTCTCAAAAGTCTATGTTAGTCCCGACAGTGGAGGCAGAAATGGGTCCTCTGAACCGGGAAGGGCTTTCCCCATCCCGTTCTAATGAATCGAATGAGGATGGTGATGAGCTGGAAAATACGTCTTCCAAATATAAATTGTCTTTGGATCAGGTGGATGGCCCTTTAAGGGCTATTTATGCTACTCTAGGCCTTGAGGAAGAGCATAAGGAAATGTCTTTACATGACAAGATGTATGCAGGGCTTAGCGAGTCTAAGTCCCGTACCTTTCCAGTCCACGCAGTGATATCTGAAACAATCAGAAAAGAATGGACTGACCCTGATAGGAAACCATTTTTCTCTAGGGCTCATAAGAGAAGGTTCCCTTTTGATGAAGACCCAGCGGCTCTTTGGAATAAGGTTCCAAAACTTGATGCAGCCTTTTCTCAGGTGTCAAGATCTACTGATCTGGCATTTGAGGACATGGGGATCTTAAAGGACCCCATGGATAAAAAAATGGATCAACAGCTCAAGCGGACTTGGCAATCCATTATGGGCAACCTTAAGCCAGCAATGGCAACTACTTGCATCTCCAGGAACTTGGAGTATTGGGTATATCAGATTAAAGCTCATATAATAGCAGATTCCCCTAAGCAAGAAATCCTTGACTCCTTTTTTCCCTCTCAGCAGCCGTAGCCTATCAGGATGACAGCTAAGGCTGCAGCCCTTGCTAATTCTGTTAGACGGGCTTTATGGCTAAAGACTTGGCAGGGGGACGCAGCATCTAAAAATAAATTATGCGGGGTACCTTTTCTAGGAGACTTATTGTTTGGCCCTGATTTGGATTCAGTTCTGGACAGGACTGCAGATAAAAAGAAATCTTTTCCTGTCAAAAAGAAGAAACAACCAGTCAACCGGATTTTTCGTCCTCAAAGGGCTCAGGAACAAAACAAGCCTCAAGAGAAAAAGAAAAACTGGTCAGGGCAGAGGGGAAAAAGGCAAAGGAAATGTCCTTTTCCATCCTCCTGCGTCAACCAGCAAGATGCAATGACAGCCGGTTACAGGTAGGGGGAAGACTGCAAGGCTTTCTCCCCTATTGGGCAAGCATAACGGAAAACCAGTACATTCTGAATATGCTAGCCCAGGGTTACAATATGAAATTTTCAGATCTCCCCCTAGAAAGGTACTTGGTGACAAATCTTCCAAGAGATGTAAAAAAATCCCTAGCAATGAAGATCCGATTAAAGGATCTGATATGTCAGGGGGTTATGACTTTATCAGGGATTTTATTCCCGTATATTCCTGATAAAGAAACCATCCGGAAGTTTCCGTTTTTAATCCTAAACCTGAAACCACTGAACAGATCAGTCCAATACAAAAGGTTTCGTATGGACTCCATCTTCACGGTCAAAAATCTATTGACAAAGGAATGCTTTATGGCAGGGATCCTCAAACTACGGCCCTCCAGCTGTTGCCGAACTACACATCCCATGAAGCATTGTAAAACTCTGACATTCACAGACATGACTAGGCATGATGGGAATTGTAGTTCTTGAACAACTGGAGGGCCTTAGTTTGAAGACCCCTGCTTTATGGCATCAATAGACCTTCGAGATGCCTATCTGCATATCCCTATTGCCCCGCAGTCCCAAAGATTCCTAAGATTGGCGGTAAATTTGGGGAAAGAGGTTCTGCACTTGCAATTCAGGGCCCTCCCCTTTGGCCTGTCTTCTGCCCCACGAATATTTACAAAAATAATGGCAGAAGCGCTTGCACCTCTTCGTATGCAGGGGATTGCGGTAATTCTGTACTTGGACGACCTACTCCTTTTTGCCCCCTCCAGGGAAGGACTGCTAGACGACCTGGGAAAAACCCGAGGTTATCTAGAAACCCTTGGTTGGATCATAAATATGCAGAAGTCAAATTTCAATCCAGCCCAGAAAATACTATTCCTGGGGTATCAGATCTGTTCAAGGGAGCAAAAGATTTTTCTCCCAGAAGAGAAAAAGGTGAAGGTCCAGAAGGTGGTAGCGTCCTTACAGGCAAACCAGGAATTATCAGTCCGGCAAGTGATGTCATCCCTAGGAACCCTAACCGCAACCATACCAGCCATTCAATGGGCAAGGTTACATTTCAGGCCTCTCCAGACCTTTCTCCTGAGAATGCACAGGACAGAATCTATGGAAGCAAAGGTGAAGATACCCACCAAAGTCAAAAGATCACTTTGGTGGTGGAGAAGACAGGAGAATCTGTCAGAAGGCCTGCTCTGGTCATTTCCAATAGAAAAGGTGGTAACGACAGATGCCAGTGTATGGGCTTGGGGAGCTCACGTAGACCAAGACTTCGTGCAAGGAATGTGGTCTCGGACAGAAGCAAAGAGGTCCTCAAATTGGAGGGAGCTAAAGGCAGTCGCCTTAGCATTAGATGCCTTCTCTCCTATCCTTCAAGGTTCCCATGTCCGGGTCCTCTCAGACAATGCCACTACCATAGCCTACCTAAACAAACAGGGGGGTACAAGAAGCAAAACACTTCAGTTGCTAGCTTCAAAGATCCTGGTTTGGGCAGAAAAGCATGTTCAGTCCTTATCAGCAGTCCACCTCAAAGGCACCTTAAATGTAATGGCAGATTATCTAAGCAGAAGGCGGACTCAGGAGTCAGAACGGAGCTTGAATCCGGAAATCTTTGCAATGATTACCAGGGCCTCGGGTCAACCACAAATAGACCTATTTGCGTCAGAAGAAAATACACAACTCCCAGTATTTTTCTCTATTCACAGAAACGACAAGGCCCAGGGGATGGATGCGTTAATTCAGCCCTGGAACTTCCATCTGGGTTACGCATTTCCTCCTTTCCAACTTATCCCGTTGGTGTTAAGGAAGATACAGAGGGAGAAGGTGGCAGTAATCCTAATTACTCCATTTTGGCCAAAAAGGGCATGGTTTTCTACCATTCTACAGATGGCAGTCAAACCATTTTGGCGGCTGCCTCTCCGACAAGACCTGCTCCTACACGGTCCAATACAGCATCCGGGAGTGGCCAGTCTAAGCCTGGTTTCTGAGGAGCAGTTGTTAAGAAACAAGGGTCTGTCACAACCCTTGATAACTACCTTACTTTCCAGTAGGAAAATAGTGACCAGAAAAATCTATGCTAAATATTGGAAAGTCTTCAACTCTTTTTGTCTTTCGACTAAAAGAAAAGTAAGAAATTTAGTGTCAATTTTGGAATTCCTTTAAGAGGGGACAGACAAAGGCTTGTCAGTCAGCACCCTTAAGGTACAAGTAGCTGCTTTGGGAGTATTTCTAGAAAGACCAATCTCTTCTGAGCCCTTGGTTATAAGATTTTTCAAGGCGCTTAGCAGATCTAGACCAGCTCCGGCTAAGCACTTTCCCAATTGGGATCTATCAGTGGTCCTGCAAGCCCTCACAAAGGAACCTTTTGAACCACTACAAGATATTTCTCTAAGGAATCTTACTCTTAACCTCCCTGGCGGTTTTCCCGAGTGTGGCTCGGGGTTAAAATTCAGCACCATTAGCGGTAACCCCGAGCCACACTCGGGATTACATTGCAGGATCCTGGAGCGGTATACTTACCTTGTCCCCGGGATCCTGCGATGTCCCCCGCAGTGTCCGTGGGCTCCGTCCTCCTCCGAAGCCTCTCTGTGCCAGGCTCCGTTCCCTGCGAGCGTCGCAACGCACGGGGGTGGAGCCTGGCGGCAAATTTAAAAAAATGTAAAAATCATAACGCAGACAGTACTGTAATCTTACAGATTACAGTACTGTATGAAATTATTTCACATCCCTTTTGTCCCCAGTGCTTTGGCCCATGCCCTGCATGCAGTTTTTTATTACATATACTGTTCTTTCTGCCTGGAAACTGGAGATTGTCCATAGCAACCAAAAGTGTCCCTTTACGTCAAAAGTGGCTTTAGACCAGCTAGAAAACAGCGATAGTAAATTAGGACACTTTGGGGGAAAAAGAAGGCAAATTCCACAATTTGCATGTAAGAAGGACTTTATTACATTATCTGGAGGTAACGAGTAACTTTCGGTCCTCTGACTCTCTATATACTTTTTTCTGGTAAAAAGAAGGGCCAACAAGCTTCTAAGAGGTCTATAGCTAGATGGCTTAGATCAGCTATTCTAGCAGCCTACTCTCAATCGGGGCTATCTCCCCGCTGGGAATTAAAGCACATTCTACCAGGGCTAAGGCCACTGGGCTGAAATAGCTGGTGCCACCCCAGATCAGATTTGTAGGGCGGCTACGTGGTTAAGTTACCTTACGTTTGTCCATCATTACAGGCTGGATCTTCTGTCAGCAAGTGAACAAACTTTTGGCAGAAAGGTCTTGCAGGCTGTGGTCCCTCCCTAAGTGGGTAAGTCTCTATTATCCTCTCAAGGTGCTGTCCTGAAAGACGATAAGGGAAAAGCAGGACAGCAGCAACCCGCCCTTATTGTATTAAATTACTATGCTGTGACTAACCATATTCTGATTATGTGTTCCATCGTCAATAAATACAAAGGAACCAGTTCCATTGGCAGCCATACATGCCCATGCCATGACACTACCACCACCATGCTTCACTGATGAGGTGGTATGATTTGGATCATGAGCAGTTCCTTTCCTTCTCCATACACTTCTCTTCCCATTACTCTGGTACAAGTTGATCTTGGTCTCATCTGTCCATAGGATGTTGTTACAGCACTGTGAAGGCTTTTTTTTAGATGTTATTTGGCAAACTCTAATCTGGCCTTGCTGTTTTTGAGGCTCACCAATGGTTTACATCTTGTGGTGAACCCTCTGTATTCACTCTGGTGAAGTCTTCTCTTGATTGTTGACTTTGACACACATACACCTACCTCCTGGAGAATGTTCTTGATCTGGCCAACTTTTGTGAAGGGTGTTATCTTCACCAGTGAAAGTATTCTTCGCTCATCCACCACAGTTGTTTTCCCGTGGTCTTCTGGGTCTTTTGGTGTTGCTGAGCTCACCGTTGCGTTCTTTCTTTTTAAGGATGTTCCAAACAGTTGATTTGGCCACACCTAATGGTTTTTGCTATCTCTCTGATGGGTTGGTTTTGTTTTTTCAGCCTAATGATGACGGCTCTTTGGATCTCATATTGAGAGTTGACAGCAACAGATTTCAAATGCAAATGGCACACTTGAAATTAACTCTGGACCTTTTATCTGCTCCTTGTAAATGGCATAATGAGGGAATAACACACACCTGGCCATGGAACAGCTGAGCAGCGAAGTGTCCCATTACTTTTGGTCCCTTTAAAAAGTGGGAGGCACATATACAAACTGTTGGAATTCCTACACCGTTCACCTGATATGGATTTAAATACCCTCAAATTAAAGCTGAAAGTCTGCAGCATGTGTGTGTATATGTATATATGTGTGTGTATGTGTGTGTAATATATATATATATATATATATATATATATATATATATATATATATATATGTGTGTGTGTGTGTGTGTGTGTGTGTGTGTGTGTGTGTGTGTGTGTGTGTGTGTATGTAATTTGCCTTCCGCGGGTGGGGGGTCCAATCGAACCCCCGGTGCCCGAGGCGGTCGTATTTTGTCCCACGGCGATCGGAGGTGAGGGGGAGGCCATCCGTTCGTGGCCCCCCCCTCGCGATCGCCGCCGGCCAATCGGATCATTCCTTTGCTGCTGTATGCTAAACAGCAGCAAAGGAAATGATGTCATCTCTCCTCGGCTCGGTAATTTCCGTTCCAGCCCGAGGAGAGAAGACTTCACTGTGAGTGCACAACACTACACACACACACAGTAGAACATGCCAGGCACACAAAACACCCCGATCCCCCCCAATCACCCCCCCCGTCACAAACTGACACCAAGCAGTTTTTTTTTTTTTTTCTGATTACTGTATTGGTGTCAGTTTGTGACAGTTACAGTGTTGGGACAGTTACTGTTAACCCCCTTTAGGTCTAGGGTACCCCCCTAATAAAGTTTTAACCCCTTGATCACCCCCTGTCACCAGTGTCGCTAAGCGATCATTTTTCTGATCGCTGTATTAGTGTCGCTGGTGACGCTAGTTAGGGACGTAAATATTGAGGTTCGCCGTCAGCGTTTTATAGTGCCAGGGACCCCCATATACTACCGAATAAATGTTTTAACCCCTTGATGGCCCCCTAGTTAACCCTTTCACCACTGATCACCGTATAAGTGTTACGGGTGACGCTGGTTAGTTTGTTTATTTTTTATAGTGTCAGGGCACCCGCCGTTTATTACCGAATAAAGGTTTAGCCCCCTGATCGCCCGGCGGTGATATGCGTCGCCCCAGGCAGCGTCAGATTAGCGCCAGTACCGCTAACACCCACGCACGCAGCATACACCTCCCTTAGTGGTATAGTATCTGTACGGATCAATATCTGATCCGATCAGATCTATACTAGCGTCCCCAGCAGTTTAGGGTTCCCAAAAACGCAGTGTTAGCGGGATCAGCCCAGATACCTGCTAGCACCTGCGTTTTGCCCCTCCGCCCAGCCCACCCAAGTGCAGTATCGATCGATCACTGTCACTTACAAAACACTAAACGCATAACTGCAGCGTTCGCAGAGTCAGGCCTGATCCCTGCGATCGCTAACAGTTTTTTTGGTAGTATTTTGGTGAACTGGCAAGCACCAGCCCCAAGCAGCGTCAGGTTAGCGCCAGTAGCACTAACACCCACGCACGCAGCATACACCTCCCTTAGTGGTATAGTATCTGAACGGATCAATATCTGATCCGATCAGATCTATACTAGGGTCCCCAGCAGTTTAGGGTTCCCAAAAACGCAGTGTTAGCGGGATCAGCACAGATACCTGCTAGCACCTGCGTTTTGCCCCTCCGCCCGGCCCAGCCCAGCCTACCCAAGTGCAGTATCGATCGATCACTGTCACTTACAAAAGACTAAACGCATAACTGCAGCGTTCGCAGAGTTAGGCCTGATCCCTGCGATCGCTAACAGTTTTTTTGGTAGCGTTTTGGTGAACTGGCAAGCACCAGCGGCCTAGTACAACCCGGTCGTAGTCAAACCAGCACTGCAGTAACACTTGGTGACGTGGCGAGTCCCATAAGTGCAGTTCAAGCTGGTGAGGTGGCAAGCACAAGTAGTGTCCCGCTGCCACCAAAAAGACAAACACAGGCCCGTCGTGCCCATAGTGCCCTTCCTGCTGCATTCGCCAATCCTAATTGGGAACCCACCGCTTCTGCAGCGCCCGTACTTCCCCCATTCACATCCCCCACCAAATGCAGTCGGCTGCATGAGAGGCATTTTCTTTGTCCTCCCGAGTACCCCTACCCAACGAACCCCCCCAAAAAAGATGTTGTGTCTGCAGCAAGCGCGGATATAGACGTGACACCCACTATTATTGTCCCTCCTGTCCTGACAATCCTGGTCTTTGCATTGGTGAATGTTTTGAACGCTACTATGCACTAGTTGAGTATTAGCGTAGGGTACAGCATTCCACAGACTAGGACACACTTTCACAGGGTCTCCCAAGATGCCATTGCATTTTGAGAGACCCGAACCTGGAAACGCTTACCGTTATAAAAGTTAGTTACAAAAAAAGTGTAAAAAAAAAAATATAAAATAAAAAAAAAATAGTTGTCGTTTTATTGTTCTCTCTCTCTCTCTCTATTCTCTCTGTTGTTCTGCTCTTTTTTTACTGTATTCTATTCTGCAATGTTTATTGTTATTATGTTTTATCATGTTTGCTTTTCAGGTATGCAATTTTTTATACTTTACTGTTTACTGTGCTTTATTGTTAACCATTTTTTTGTCTTGAGGTACGCCATTCACGACTTTGAGTGGTTATACCAGAATGATGCCTGCAGGTTTAGGTATCATCTTGGTATCATTCTTTTCAGCCAGCGGTCGGCTTTCATGTAAAAGCAATCCTAGCGGCTAATTAGCCTCTAGACTGCTTTTACAAGCCGTGGGAGGGAATGCCCCCCCCCCCCACCGTCTTCCGTGTTTTTCTCTGGCTCTCCTGTCTCAACAGGGAACCTGAAAATGCAGCAGGTGATTCAGCCAGCTGACCATAGAGCTGATCAGAGACCAGAGTGGCTCCAAACATCTCTATGGCCTAATAAACCGGAAGCTACGAGCATTTTATGACTTAGATTTCGCCGGATGTAAATAGCGCCATTGGGAAATTGGGGAAGCATTTTATCACACCGATCTTGGTGTGGTCAGATGCTTTTAGGGCAGAGGAGAGATCTAGGGTCTAATAGACCCCAATTTTTTCAAAAAAGAGTACCTGTCACTACCTATTGCTATCATAGGGGATATTTACATTCCCCGAGATAACAATAAAAATGATTAAAAAAAAATAAAAAATGAAAGGAACAGTTTAAAAATAAGATAAAAAAGCAAAAAAATAATAAAGGAAAAAAAAAAAAAAAAAAAGCACCCCTGTCGCCCCCTGCTCTCGCGCTAAGGCGAACGCAAGCGGCGGTCTGTCGTCAAACGTAAACAGCAATTGCACCATGCATGTGAGGTATCACCGCGAAGGTTAGATCGAGGGCAGTAATTTTTGCAGTAGACCTCCTCTGTAAATCTAAAGTGGTAACCTGTAAAGGCTTTTAAAGGCTTTTAAAAAGGTATTTATTTTGTTGCCACTGCACGTTTGTGCGCAATTGTAAAGCATGTCATGTTTGGTATCCATGTACTCGGCCTAAGATCATCTTTTTTATCTCATCAAACATTTTGGGCAATATGGTGTGTTTTAGTGCATTAAAATTTAAAAAAGTGTGTTTTTTCCCCAAAAAATACGTTTGAAAAATCGCTGCGCAAATACTGTGTGAAAAAAAAAAAATGAAACACCCACCATTTTAATCTGTAGGGCATTTGCTTTAAAAAAAATATATATAATGTTTGGGGGTTCAAAGTAATTTTCTTGCAAAAAAAAAATAACTTTTTCATGTAAACAAGTGTCAGAAAGGGCTTTGTCTTCAAGTGGTTAGAAGAGTGGGTGATGTGTGACATAAGCTTCTAAATGTGCATAAAATGCCAGGACAGTTCAAACCCCCCCCCCAAATGACCCCATTTTGGAAAGTAGACACCCCAAGCTATTTGCTGAGAGGCATGTCGAGTCCATGGAATATTTTATATTGCGACACAAGTTGCGGGAAAGACACTTTTTTTTTTTTTTTTTTTTGCACAAAATTGTCACTAAATGATATATTGTTCAAACATGCCATGGGAATATGTGAAATTACACCCCAAAATACATTCTGTTGCTTCTGAGTACGGGGATACCACATGTGTGAGACTTTTTGGGAGCCTAGCCACGTACGGAACCCCGAAAACCAAGCACCGCCTTCAGGCTTTCTAAGGGCGTGAATTTTTGATTTCACTCTTCACTGCCTATCACAGTTTCGGAGGCCATGGAATTCCCAGGTGGCACAAAACCCCCCCCAAATGACCCCATTTTGGAAAGTAGACACCCAAAGCTATTTGCTGAGAGGTATAGTGCGTATTTTGCAGACCTCACTTTTTGTCACAAAGTTTTGAAAATTGAAAAAAGAAAAAAAAAAGTTTTTTCTTGTCTTTCTTCATTTTCAAAAACAAATGAGAGCTGCAAAATACTCACCATGCCTCTCAGCAAATAGCTTGGGGTGTCTACTTTCCAAAATGGGGTCATTTGGGGGAGTTTTGTGCCACCTGGGCATTCCATGGCCTCCGAAACTGTGATAGGCAGTGAAGAGTGAAATCAAAAATTTTCACCCTTAGAAATCCTGAAGGCGGTGATTGGTTTTCGGGGTCCCGTGCACGGCTAGGCTCCCAAAAAGTCCCACACATGTGGTATCCCCATACTCAGGAGAAGCAGCTAAATGTATTTTGGGGTGCAATTCCACATATGCCCATGGCCTGTGTGAGCAATATATCATTTAGTGACAACTTTGTGCAAAAAAAAAAAAAAATGTCACTTTCCCGCAACTTGTGTCAAAATATAAAATATTCCATGGACTCAATATGCCTCTCAGCAAATGGCTTGGGGTGTCTACTTTCCAAAATGGGATCATTGGGGGGGGTTTGTGCCACCTGGGCATTCCATGGCCTCCGAAACTGTGATAGGCAGTGAAGAGTGAAATCATAAATTTACACCCTTAGAAATCCTGAAGGCGGTGATTGGTTTTCGGGGCCCCGTACGCGGCTAGGCTCCCAAAAAATCCCACACATGTGGTATCCCCATACTCAGGAGAAGCAGCAGAATGTGTTTTGGGGTGCAATTCCACATAGGCCCATGGCCTGTGTGAGCAATATATCATTTAGTGACAACTTTTTGTAAATTTTTTTTTTTTGTCATTATTCAGTCACTTGGGACAAAAAAAATAAATATTCAATGGGTTCAACATGCCTCTCAGCAATTTCCTTGGGGTGTCTACTTTCCAAAATTGGGTCATTTGGGGGGGGGGGGGTTGTACTGCCCTGCCAGTTTAGCACCTCAAGAAATGACATAGGCAGTCATAAACTAAAAGCTGTGTAAATTACAGAAAATGTACCCTAGTTTGTAGACGCTATAACTTTTGCGCAAACCAATAAATATACGCTTATTGACATTTTTTTTTACCAAAGACGTGACCAAATACATTTTGGTCTAAATGTATGACTAAAATTGAGTTTATTGGATTTTTTTTATAACAAAAAGTAGAAAATATCATTTTTTTTTTCAAAATTTTCGGTCTTTTTCCGTTTATAGTGCAAAAAATAAAAACCGCAGAGGTGATCAAATACCATCAAAAGAAAGCTCTATTTGTGGGAAGAAAAGGACGCAAATTTGGTTTGGGTACAGCATTGCATGACCGCGCAATTAGCAGTTAAAGCGACGCAGTGCCAAATTGGAAAAAGACCTCTGGTCCTTAGGCAGCATAATGGTCCGGGGCTCAAGTGGTTAACCTGTCTTGGGCTGAGTCATACATCGAGATACACGCTCTAATCGACTCTGGGGCTGCAGGCCTGTTCATTGATGCTGCCTTTGTATCGAACCACTCGATTCCGCTGCAGCTGCGTGACACTCCACTTGCCATTGAGGCTCTTGAGGGGAGACCTCTACAGCCTGCCCATGTGACTCATGAGACTGTTTCGTTGTCCATGGCCATAGGGGCCCTTTACCATCAGATAATCCAATTCCAAGTTATTTCCTCACCTAAGTTTCCGCTGGTTATTGGTTATCCTTGATTAGAGGCACAGCCCTTCTTTTGATTGGCTCCGTGCTGAGGTTCTGTCCTGGTTGCCACAGTGCAGTGAGAGATGCTTCCAGAAGGTAGCCAAGGTCCTGTGCATCTCTTCACTCTCCTCCCTGCCGGAGGAGTACCGTGATTTTAGTGATGTCTTTGACAAAGGTCAAGCTGGTACTTTGCCTCCACACCGGTCATATGATTGCACAATTGACCTTCAACCTGGTGCCATACCCCCTCGTGGCCGGGTTTACCCTTTGTCGTTCTTGGAGGATAAGGCCATGGAGGAGTATGTTGCAGATGCACTTTCTTGAGGTTTCTTCCGCAAATCCTCGTCTCCTGCTGGTGCTGGTTTCTTTTTTGTGAAGAAGAGTGGTGAACTGAGACCTTGTATCGATTTTATAGGGGTCTCAGTCTTTTCACTATTAAGAATGCCTATCCCATTTCGTTGATTACAGAGTTATTTGACCGCCTCAAGGGAGCAACGGTTTTCACAAAGCTTGATTTGAGGGGCATACAATCTCATCAGGATAAAGGAGGGCAACGAGTGGAAAACTGCGTTTTAATATCAGATCAGGTCATTATGAGTATCTCGTAATGCCCTTTGTCCTTTTGTAACCCTCCAGTAGTTTTCTAGGAGTTCATTAAAGATGTCCTCTGAGATTTGTTGCAGTTATGTGTGGTGGTTTAGTTTGACGATATCCTCATATTTTCCAAGTCCCTGGAGAGCCACCACACAGATGTCTGTCGTATGCTTCAGAGACTGAGGGAACAATCTCTATTGTAACCTGGATAAGTGCGAAATCCATTGTGAACAGGTTCAATTCCTGGGCTATGTCATTTCCACTGCTGGTTTTTTGATGGACCCAATGAAACTTTCAGTGCTCCTACAGTGGCCTTGACCCATGGATTTACATCCTCTGCAGTGTTTTCTTGGCTTTGCCAACTGTTATCGGAAGTTTATTCGTAACTTCTCGTCTCTGGTGAAGCCCCTGACTGATAAGACCAGGAAAGACGGCATCCCAGAGTTGGTCCCTGGAGTCCATTAAGGCCTTTGAGAGTCTCAAGGCTGCCTTTGTTTCTGCTCCTGTGTTGGCACACCCTGATCCTACATTGCCTTTTATCCTAGAAGTTGATGCTTCTGAGACTGGAGTTGGCGCCCTTCTGTCAACTCCCTAACTCTGAGTGCGCTATGCATCCGTGTGGCTACTTTTCCAAGAAATTGTCACCGGCAGAGTACAATTACGAGATTGGTGACAGAGAGCTGTTAGCGATCATTTTAGCCCTGAAAGAATGGAAACATCTCCTTGAAGGTACTACTATGCCGGTTCTCATTCTTACTGACCATTAGAATCTCACATTCTTGTCTGAGCCTAAGCGCCTCTCTCCCAGGAGGGCGCGATGGGCTCTTTTCCAGTTTTAATTGCATTGTCTCATTCTTACCCGGTACTAAGAATGTAAGGGCTGACTCCTTGTCACGATAATTTTCCTCCGCTTCCAAGATGGAGTCGGTTCTGGTTCCTGTGATTCCTCCTGATCGTATTCTGGCTACGGTTCGCACCAGTCTTACTTCTCCTCTGGGTGACAAAATTCTTGCTGCTCGGGTTGATGCTCCTCCTGAGAAACCTTGTGACCGCTGCTTTGTTCCTGAGAGTCTCCGTACTGCTGTGCTCCAGACTTGCCATTCTCCCAAGGCTGCTGGCCACCCTGGGAAGAATCAACTCTTTTTGGCGATTTCCCAACAATTCTGGTGGCCTAGTCTACGTGCTGATGTAACCGCCTTTGTAGCTGCCTGTTCCGTGTGTGCTCAGAGTAAGACCCATACCCAGTGGACAGAGGCCCTGGACCCACCTGTCTATGGATTTCATTGTGGAGTTACCCAACTCTCAGGGCAACACAGTTATCCTTATGGTGATGGACCGGTTCTCGAAAATGTCACATTGTATTCCACTCAAGAAGTTGCCTACTTCTATGGAACTGGCTTCTATTTTTGCTCGGGAAATCTTCCGCTTACATGGGCTACCCAAGGTGATTGTCTAAGACAGGGTTAGTCAATTTTGTGTCCCGGTTCTGGCGAGCCTTTTGTGCACAGTTGGGTATTCAGCTTGCTTTCTCCTCACCCGCAGTCTAAAGGGTTAACTGGGGGTGATCAGGGGGGTGGAAAGTGTACCTATGTGTTAGTGTGATGTTGGTGTAACTCACGGTTAGAGATTCTCTCTAACCATGTTGGTGTTATCCAACATGCTCATAAATTCTTGGTGCTGCAAACCATTCTCCGGTGCACTCCAGTGGCCCCCTAGGTTAATGTGCTCACCTCAGAGTGTGTGACCCAGCTGCTACACTGAGTCAGACCACGCTTTGGAGCCACCCCCAGGCTTAATATTGATTATCAGACGTTAATCTCCAGCTTGGTTCAATGCAGCTCCATAGGTATAAACAAGAGATACTACATGGTGTAATATTGTTGGGTAAATTTATTGAATAAATTACACTTCCCACAATGGGGTACTCGCATAATCCTGGTGCGTAAGTGCACCACTCTATAATCAGCCTCCGGGATAGCAATAAAAAAGCAGGTATAACGTCTCCTCTATAGACTCTGTGCTGCTCACTCCATCCTGCCCCTCCCCTACGCGTGTTCGACACAGGGATCATGTGTCTTCATCAGGGGGATATGATTGGAAGGATGCTCTATGGTTTAAATATAGTGATCGTGGCCATTTTGCCATGGTCCGCGGACACTCTAGCGCTAAAACCGACAAGGAGATATAACCGACAAGGAGATATCAAACAAAAATGATATATATATAATATAATATATAATATATAATATAATATATATAAATATATATATATATATATATATATATATATATATATATATATATATATATATATATATATATATATAACACGACATAGTGCAAGCGCTTAAAACAAATGGGTTAAATAGATCAAATGTGACAAATCGATAATAATAATCAATAACTAAAAATTGAGGGTTATATAAAATATTCTAGCTGTAGCAATAAACGGTTGTTAGCCAATCAGTTTACTGCCATGTGTGGTAAATAAATCTCTGTACAACCCAGACGATAAATGACTATGTCATGAATATACAAATGAATAATATCTAATCTAAATGATATAACAAAAAATCAGTAACTCTAATCTTATATGAAAAATTATTATTTATATTATAAATGGGAAATAAAATAAAAAATTTAACTATATAAAAATAAAATTAAAATTATACAACTTCATTAATAAATTAAAATGAATGAGCCCATCCACAAAACAATTTGAATTAATGAACCCATCCATAAATAAACTCATAAAGAAATTAAAAACAAATGAGCCCTATGAAGAGGAAACCATTATAATGCCAGTTGTGTGTACGTCCACAACAGATCGCCTAGTGTGTAAATATATCAAATTGCCCACATCCAATCGTATAGCATTAAAACCATCATAATATAGCAATAGTATAGTATACTGTATGGTATACAACACAGTACACTATATAAATACTACATAAACTCCCTGTATGGAGTATCTGAAACCCTGAACACAAAACATCATAATATAGTATATTGTATAAATACTAGATAAACTCACCATATGAAGTATCTGAAACCCTAAATACAAAACAATTAAAATAACCAAAGAGATTCTAGATTATATAAATTATGAATAATAAAGGGAGGAACTGCCCAAAAGGTCATCACCAAGGGGTTAAAAATTACTAAGGAAACACCGGAGATCGAATTCCTTGTTCAACTCCCTAGGTGATAAGGAGCCAAGCTGGTGTATCCACCAAGACTCACGTCTACTAATATCTCTAATGTAATTCGAGCCTCTCCAATGGCCTTTTGGTGCCTCTATTCCCCAAAATTGCATTCCTGCAGTGCTCTGATTGTGTATCTCTTTGAAATGTATGGAAATATAATGTTTATCGAATCCTTTACGTATATTTCTCACATGTTCTTCCATTCGATCCTTTAAAGCTCTTGTGGTGCGACCAACATAAATGAAATTGCAAGGACATTTTACCACATATACAGCATCTGCTGTGTTACAAGATATAAAATCCCTAATGGTGTACACCTGATCAGTATGGGAATTATGAAATTCTTTCACCCTCTTGTTGGTTGGAACCTTTATGCACCTTCCACAACCATAAAAACCTTTCAAGTCCCAAAACATCTTGGGTTTCGAAAGGGGTGGTTCCACAACATTATGTACCAATTTGTCACGCAAACTTGGTGCTCTCTTGTAGATGATTTTAGGCTTATCAGATAATGAACCCCTGAGGTGGATGTCCTGCCTTAACACATTCCAATACTTACTTATGATCTTTTCCACCTCTTTGCTCTGTAAATTATAATCTAAAACAATACAGGTGCCCCTATCCTCATCGGTTCCTCTGGTTTCAATCTTATCCTTCAATAAGTCTTCTCTGTCTAGACTCCTAACCTTTAATTCTTTCATTTTCAAGAAACTCTGATATCCTTTATCCATAAACATTTTACTCAACATATCCGATTGGACTTCAAAATCTTCCTCCTGAGTGCAATTCCTCCGCATCCTCATGAACTGGCCTCTGGGTATATTGTCCAGCCACGGTCTAAAGTGGCAACTTGAGGTGGGGATATATGAATTACGGTCAGTTATCGTGAAGAAGGATTTGGTTTCAATACCTCTTGTAGTATTCGATATCTCCAAATCAAGGAAATGTATCCGATCTCTACTGATATCCCAGGTTAGAGCGATGTTGCGATCATTATTCATTCATAGACTCAGTGATTCCATACTTCCCCTCCAAATAATTAGTAGGTCATCTATTAACCTTTTATATAGTAAGATGTCCCCATGTCTCCCCCCAAGAACATTTTCAGCCTCCCACTTAGCCATATAGAGGTACGCTACACTAGGGGCGAACTTAGCGCCCATAGCAACACCTCTTGTTTGTAGGTAAAATTTGTTGTCATTAAAATAAAATAAAAACTCTGCGCTTACTCAACCCAATAGCTCACACAACAAAAAAAAAAGGAAATTTGTGAAAGAAACAAGTGCATATAAAGTGTAGTGCTAATTGTGTCCAATGAACTTAGGGTTGTAATATTGCATACACCAAAAACATAAAAAGGTAAAATACATATATCTCAAACTTCACACAACACTTAGTGTAGAAAACCCCAACAGTCTTCAAATATCTGAATGTGAAAGAAGTTTAAAAAAAGAAAAAAAAGGTTCATAGTCCCATATTATAGGTAAAGTGATTCTGTTCACCACGTGGATAGCTGGTATAAAGACATATAAATGTGATGGTTCCCCCACCTAGAAGCAGTGCAGGCTTACCAGATGGGTTGGACTCATACGAACGTATGTTCAATGAGTCAATAAGGCTTGTATTACCAACAGGCAATAAAGGAGGGTCTTTGAGCCAGACGGCAATGAGATCCAAATTGCATCCGGGACTTTAGAGGAACTCTTCTAAAGGTAGCTTGGTCTCGGTGAAATAGCCCATAAGGCATAGAAACAGGGGCCACATAGCATAATACCGTTTGATACAACAAATTTATTAAAAGGTAAAACCCTTACATTTTCCGTAATAAAAAAGCGCTTGGTATAAAATTTATGGCAGACAGTGGAGTCTCTCAAATAATATGGGACTATGAAAATTTGTTGTCATACTGGAAGAAATTGTGTTGTAGACAAAAGTCCAAACATTTTAAAATGAATGCATGTAGGCCTTCCTCCACTACATCACCTTCTTTTTCTAAAACCCATTTGACTGCATCTAAAGCTCCTTCATGATCAATGTTGATATATAACGAGGCTACATCACCCGTGACTATAATTATGTTGTCATTTATACTACATTCTCTTAATAATTGTAGAGTATGCTTAGTATCCTTGAGGAAAGCATCTGTTTTTCTCACTAAAGGTTGTAGGTGGAGATCGATATACTCTCCCAATCTGGGTGTCAAGGACTCAATCCCACTCCCTATGGGTCTTCCGGGGGGATTCGTACTATTTTTGTGAATTTTAGGTAGATAATATATTACCGGAATTTTACTAACCATAGGAACCAAATATTTTGCCTCTTGTTTGCGGAGAAGTTTTTTTATCAGCACTGTACTGTATAATGAGTTCTAATTCGTCCTTAAAGTGGGGTTCCACCCAAAAAAACAAAAATACATAAAAAATCCTAAAAAACCAAAACAAAAAAACATTTGGATATTTTTTTTTTTTTAACTTGCCTCTAAATGCCTGTTGCTAGGGGGTCCCTCGTAGTCTGCCCCTTCCTTTGCCTGGGCTGGTGACATCACTTCCCCCTCGGCACAGGAAGGGCTCCGCTCCCTCCCTCCTGTCAATCATCTGGGACCCATTACAGGTCCCAGGTGACTGAGCGGCCAATCACGGTGAGCAGGGCCGCTCGCGCATGCGCAGTGGGTGCCAGGCTGTGAAGTTACAGCCTGGCGCCCACAGTTGCAATGCCGGCGCCGCTGAATGGAGGGGGAGACGAGCGGGGCTTCGATCCCCCGCTTCACTGGACTCCAGGATAGGTAAGTGTCCAATTAAAAGTCAGCAGCTGCAGTATTTGTAGCTGCTGACTTTTTTTATTTTTTTATTTTTATTTTTTTTTTATGGCCACCCTGGGTGGAACTCCTCTTTAAAGGATTTAGAGGGGTTGGTATTCAATAATTGGTATGTATCCCTGTCACTTAATATTATTTCCATCTCACCTTTATATTGTTCCAGGGACAATAACACAATACCCCCCTTTGTCCGCTGGTCTGTTCACTATGTCGGTTCTATTTTCCAATAATTCCATTCCTTTTTTCAGGTCCTTATGCTCATATACCTTCTTAGTGGGTAACTGTTCCAATTCAGTGGTGACTAGTTTCTTAAACAGATCCATGTATTTGTTATTAGTTATATGGGGGTTAAATACAGAGTTGTTCCTTAAATTAGTGAGATTTTTGTTCGTAGTTCTTTCAACCGGATTGAGGGCATAATACTTTTTTATATTGAGTTTCCTGATAAATTTCTGCACTCCAACATAAGTTTCAAATTTGTCAAGCCCCTTCTTTGGCGCAAATTTTACTTTACCTTCCCCTAATCTTTCTGCCTTCTTTTTTTGCTGTACCCTTCGTCCAGCTCCCCCCTCCCCCCTCTTTCTGGGTTTCTTGATTCGTGGGTGGATCCCCCCCCCCCCCGTCCCTCCCCAAAAAAGACTCGTCTGAGTGCTGGTCCCCATTATCCTCCAGAGGTTGATAACTGTTGTGAACGGGTACCCCATAATGATCCTGTGGAGATTTTTTGTATCTCACTCGCTGAGGTTTGGGTGAGTAATAAACCCCCCCCCCCCTTAAGGTATCATCATTCAGAAAGGGAAAATATCCTTGATGCTGGTACTCAGCTTGTGGGGGACCCCTATGGGGTTGGCGTGGGCCTCCCCCATAAGGTGTTCCTTGCTGGTATCCATAATTAATCTGATGACCATGTGAGTAATAATTATTATTTTGTTGTCCCCCCTTACGGTAGGGGGTATGGTTGGATTGATACCCCCACCCATATTGATTTCCACGCTGTTGGGCTCTATTCTCATTCCTTCGATATTGTGGCCCTCTACAACCCCAATTCTCCTGATTTAATGGTGGAACATATTGTGGATGGCGACCCTCATTCCCATCATATCCTCAATATTCCTGTTGGTCATAGTGTGGTTTCCTAGGTGGTTGCCTATATAGTACAAAGGGTTGCCTATCCTCCTGATGATATGGAGGACATCCCCTATAGGGCTGCTTATTTTCATAATGTTGACGATTTTGTTGACCTTGTGGTTGTGGTGTTTTGGCACCCCAATTCCTTTCTGTTAGTCTGTTCTTGGGGGTTATCCGTATTCCTGGTTATTAATGTTGATTGCCAGCGAAAAACCTGTTTTTTTGGTAATCCTCAAGGTCCCTCAAATATTTCTTTTTCTTCACATTCCTATTCTCTAAATCATTTTTCTGCATGTTTTTCTGTAACTCACCCATGAGTTTTGCATATTCAGGTGTCTCCTTAAATGGATTAATTTTATCCCTAATTTCTTTAATTTGAACCTCTAATAACTTAAATTTCTGTTTTCTCTTAAGAAAATCCATAAGCTCTCTCCCTTTGCCATCAAAGAAAGCATACCATTTCTCAAAATACTCATCCCCCAATAAACCGTCATTAATGGGAATATCCCATCTCAATTTTCTGGGCACCATATTGTCCTTCAAATATTTTTCCAGAGTAGGTCCCACCACACATTACTCTTTATCCATACAGTGTCCTAATTTTCTAAACAAATGCGTTATATCATCTTCCTTAGCCTTATTATCTGAAAATGGATCCTCTAGATCTAATTCCCTATTCTCAAAAAATCTAATGGATCCATAGGGCTACCAACAAGTATATGAAATTGATGTAGACAAAATAAAGAATCTTGCGAGCCACAACGGTCCAATGCCAAGTGTATGACAATACCCAGCTGCAAGCGCAGATCACGTTTCATAAACCGTGCAAGCTAATATAGATGGAAAATATGCGCTGCGCTAGAGAAAACTATATCACTGTATTGTCTCTAGAGTGTAATATCTATATAAAAATTGACCGTCTCTATCAATTAGAAATCAAATCTTATATATAAGTAAATAAGATAATAAATATAAATCAGACAATTAAAGACAATTAAAGTGCAAGTGCAATACAAAATGTGTGTGTGTGTGTGTGTGTGTGTGTATATATATATATATGATAGATAGATATGTGTATATATATAAAATCTATATTGCCAAAATATTAAAGTGCATAAGCAAATTCAAAAGTGCTTAGTGCTCCAAAATGACCATAATGGATAATCCTGGTAAATGATCATAAAGTGATTGGTGAAAGTCCCATAAACGACATCAAATAAGTGCGTATAAACAGTGTCCATAAATGGTGTTATCCAACATGCTCATAAATTCTTGGTGCTGCAAACCATGCTCCGGTGCACTCCAGTGGCCCCCCTAGGTTAATGTGCTCACTTCAGAGCGTGTGATTTATTAATGAAGTTGTATAATTTTATTTTTATATATTTTTTATATTTTTAAAACATTTTTATTTTATTTCCCATTTATAATATAAATAATAATTTTTCATATTGGATTCGATTTATTGATTTTTTTTGTTATATCATTTAGATTAGATATTATTCATTTGTATATTCATACAAATTCATGACATTCATACAAATTCATGACATAGTCAGTCATTTATTGTCTGGGTTGTACAGAGATTTATTTACCACACATGGCAGTGAACTGAATTGGCTTACAACCGTTTATTGCTATAGTTGGAATATTTTATATAACCCTCAATTAATTTTTAGTTATTAATTATTATCGATTGTACACATTTGATCTAGTTTACCCATTTGTTTTAAGCGCTTGCACTATGTCATTTTTATCAGGTGTTTTTTATTCATTGTATTACATTGAGGTACGGTATTTGTTTGATATCTGCTTGTCGGTTATACACTGATTGATATGCGATAGGCTTTTTGCTTTAGTAATAGTTTATACGCTAGTAATCAACGTTTGTAGGCTAACTTTTATAAATCCAGTATCCTGATGGAGTTTGTAGTCCAGCACTAGTGTCCGCGGACCATGGAAAAATGGCCGCGATCACTATCTTTAAACCGTAGAGCATCCATCCAATCATATCCCCCTGATGAAGACAAGTGATCCCTGTGTCGAACACGTGTAGGGGAGGGGCCAGGATGGAGTGAGCAGCACGGAGTCTGTAGAGGAGACGCATACCATACCTTACGCCATACCTGCTTTTTTATTGCTATCTCGGAGGCTGATTATAGAGCGGTGCACTTACGCACCAGGATTATGTGAGTACCCCATTGTGGGAAGTGTAATTTATTCAATAAATTTACCCAACAATATTACACCATGTAGTTTCATCTTGTTTTATATCTATGGAGCTGCATTGAACCGAGTTGGAGATTAACGTCTGATAATCAGTATTAAGCCTGGGGGTGGCTCCAAAGCGTGGTTTAACTCAGTGTAGCAGTTGGATAACCCCATTTATGGACACTGTTTATACGCACTTATTTGATGTCCTTTATGGGACTTTTTCACCAATCACTTCATGATCATTTACCAGGATATATATATATATTTTTTTTTACAAAGAAGTGGCGTATGCCAATGGTCGATGCTGCTATTTCTTCTGTAAATAAAAATTTTACCTATCTGGTAGCCCATGCCCAAGTTTTTAAGGATCCAGCAGATAAGAAGTTGGAATCTTTACTAAAGGCTTTATTTGCTGTTGCCACGTCGGGAGCGCAACCGGCAGTGGCGGCTATAGGATTTTGTCAATCTTTGAAGGATCGTTCAGACGGTTAGTAGTTATTGTTATTATACAGGATTTGTATAGCGCCAATAGTTTACGCAGCACTTTACAATATTAAAGGGAGACAATACAGTTATAATACAATAAAATACAAGACGATTAAGAGGGCCCTGCTCAGAAGTGCTTACAATATAATGGGGTGAGGCAGATGGAACAAAAGGTTGTAACTGTGGGGAATGAGCTGATGGAAGTGGTAAAAAGATTAGTTGGAGACATGATGCGCTTCCCTGAAGAGATGAGTTTTCAGGGATCGCCTAAAGGTAGCAAGAGTAGGGGATAGCTGGATAGGTTGAGGTAGCGAGTTTCAGAGGATGGGAGAGGCTCTGGAGAAATCCTGGAGATGAGCATGGGAGGAGGAGGAGACGAGGGAGCTTGAGAGTAGGAGGTCTTGAGAAGAGCGGATAGGATGGTTTGGGTGATATTTGGAGACAAGATTGGTGATGTAGCTCGGGACAGAGTTTTGTGAATGGCTTTGTATGTTGTGGTTATTATTTTGAATTTAATTCACTGGGCGATTGGGAGCCAGCGTAGGGATTGGAGGAGATGGTTGACAGACACTGAGCGGTTGGTAAGGTGCATAAGTCTGGCAGCAGCATTCATGATAGACTGAAGACGGAATAGCCTATGGAGAGACAGGCCAATAAGAAAGGAGTTCCAATAGTCAAGGTGATAGATAACAAGGGAGTGAATGTGGAGCTTGGTGGTTTCATTTGTTAAAAAGGGGCGAACTTTTGAGATGTTATGGAAGTCAATTCTTCAAACTTTTGACAACGATTGGATTTGAGGCTGAAAGGACAAGTCAGTCTAGGATTACACCTAGTAAGTATCCTGGCGTGAGGGGAGGGACTGATGGTTGCATTGTTGATTTTGATGGAAAAGTCATGGAGGGATGACACGGGCAGGGGGGAATATTAATAGCTTGGTTTTAGAGAGATTTAGTTTAAGCAAGTGGTGTGACATCCATCCTGATATGTCAGTAGGTTAGTAATGCGAGAGAAGATTGATGGAGAGGGGTGAAGAGTAGACAGATTTGGGTGTCATCGGCTTATAAGTGGTATTGGAAGCCGTGGGCGGTTATCAAGTGACCAAGGGAGGAGGTGTAGATAGAGAAGAGAAGGGGTCCAAGAACAGAGCCTTGGGGGACCCCTACAGAAAGGGGCAATGGAGAGGAGGAGACAGAGTTGTAGGTAACACTGAAGGAGCGCTGTAATAGGTAGGCAGAGAACCAGGATAGAGCAGAATCTTAGAGGCCAAGGGAATAAAGTTTATTGAGAAGGAGCAGGTGGTCAAGGGTATCAAAGGCCGCAGAGAGGTCAAGTAATAGTATGGAGTAGTGGCTGTTGGTTTTAGCAGTTAGTAAATCGTTAGTGAGTTTTAGTAAGGCAGTTTCCGTGGAATCCTGCGAGCAAAGGCGGACTGTAAGGGGTCAAGAAGTTTATTTTCACTGAGGTAAGAGCTAAGACGTTTGTAGACTAAGCGTGCTAGAAGTTTAGCGGTGAATTGGGAGCAATGAGATGGGTCTTAAGTTGTTCAGGTTGGTGGGGTCCAGTGAGGGCTTTTTAAGTATGGGAGTGATGTGCGCATGTTTTACAGGGGAGGGGAAGGTGCCACTAGAGAGTGAGAGATTGAAGATGTGAGGGAGCATAGGATAGAAAGTTAATAGGATAGTTGAGGGTATTCCTGCTCAAGGGGAATCTGCTGAAGAATGGGCAGATTTACCGCACGCCTTGTGCTTTGCAGTAGATGCCCTTAAAGATTCTATACAGCAGGTTTTGCTTTTTTGCTCTTCTATCTGTGCACATGTGCAGAATCTTGTGGCTAAAAAGTTGGTCGGCAGAGCTAACTTGCAAAAAGTTATTGCAGGGATTCCCATCTCATTGGGAGCATCTATTCGGTGATGACCTGGATAAGTATATCCAAATGATTTCAGGGGGGAAGAGTGCGCTCTTTCCAGTTTAAAAAAAAAAAAAAAAAAAAAGCAATAATCCTCTATCTTTTTTAAATTTTCTAGCACTCCAGCGCCTAGTACATCATCTTCCAGGCAGTTTCGATGACCTCCAGCCGTCCGGGTCAAGAAATAATCCTCAAGGACAGGCAGAAAAGACCCTGGGTCTAGATGCCTGCTAAGCCAGGCTCTAAGTCCACCTTATGAACGGGTGCCCGCACTCATTTGGGTGGAGGGAAGACTTCTACATTTCTGAGATGCCTGGAAAGGAGTGATTCAGGACAAGTGGGTCATTTCCATGGTGTCGCAGGGGTATAAACTGGAATTAAGGGGCTTTCCCTCCCTCCTAGTTTAGTGTCTAAAATCCAATGTACTCACAGATCTGTGGAAGAAAATCTTTCTTCTAGGCACTAGACCAGTTAAGGTCAAAACGGGTAATTGCAGAAGTTCTGGCCAATGAGAAGTTCAAGGGTTTCTATTCAAATCTCTTCACAGTTCCAAAACTGAATGGAGATGTGAGACCCATTCTAGATATCAAGGCTCTGAATCGGTTTCTAAACCTTCGCTCCGGGGGGGGGGGGGGGATTGGGGGTGTAGAGGTAGCGGCTGTTATGTGAGCAGTGGAGATCCGGAGCTCCAGCCGGGATGATTAAAGTGGATGTAAACCCCATTCATGAAATTTGAGCTGGGCACATACAGTATCTCACAAAAGTCAGTACACCCCTTCCATTTTTGTAAATATTTTATTCTATCTTTTCATGTGACAACACTGAATAAATTACACTTTGCTACAATGTAAAGTAGTGGGTGTACAGCTTGTATAACAGTTTAAATTTGCTGTCCCCTCAAAATAACTCAACACACAGCCATTAATGTCTAAACCGCTGGCAACAAAAGTGAGTACACCCCTAAATGAAAATGTCCAAATTGGGCCAAATTAACCATTTTCTCTCCCGGGTGTCATGTGACT
Organism: Lithobates clamitans; assembly: GCA_037952925.1. NCBI lineage: Eukaryota > Metazoa > Chordata > Amphibia > Anura > Ranidae > Lithobates > Lithobates clamitans. The sequence continues at coordinate 243,877 of JBBGZY010001840.1, read as the reverse complement.
CGTTAGTGTTGCAAGGTCTCAGGTGTGAATTGGGAGCAGGTGTGTTCACTTTGACGTTATCGCTCTTACTCTCTTACTGGTCACTGGAAGTTCAACATGGCACCTCATGGCAAAGAAGTCTCTGAGGATCTGAAAAAAAGAATTGTTGCTCTACATCGGTGTTTCTCAACTCCAGTCCTCAAGGCGCCCCAACAGGTCATGTTTTCAGGATTTCCATTATTTTGCACAGGTGATTTGATCAATTTCACTGCCTTAGTAATTACCACAGCAGTTTCATCTGAGGGAAATCCTAAAAACATGACCTATTGGGGTGCCTTGAGGACTGGAGTTGAGAAACACTGCTCTACATAAAGATGGCCTAGGCTATAATATTGCCAAGACCCTGAAACTGAGCTGCACTATGGTGACCAAGACCATACAGGGGTTTAACAGGACCGGTTTCACTTAGAACAGGTCTCGCCATGGTCGACCAAAGAAGTTGAGTGCATGTGTTTAGTGTCATATCCGTAGGTTGTCTTTGGGAAATAGACGTATGAGTGCTGCCAGAGGTTGAAGGGGTCGGGGGTCAACCTGTCAGTGCTCAGACCATATGCCCCACACTGCATCAAATTGGTCTGCATGGCTGTTGTCCTAGAAGGAAGCATCTTCTAAAGATGATGCCCAAGAAAGCCCGCAAACAGTTTGCTGAAGACAAGCAGACTAAGGACACTTACTGTAAACACGTCCTGTGGTGTGATGAGACCAAGATAAACGTATTTGCTTTAGATGGTGTCAACAGTGTGTGGCGGCAACCAGGTGAGGAGTACAAAGACAAGTGTGTCTTCCTACATTCAAGCATGGCGTCATGGTTATGCAGTTATCTTTGTCTGCTTACCTCCTCCATGTGTTTACCTTTAGAGGCCAGCCACTCTCTCCTGAATGCTTATATAATCTTCCCTCAGCATAGCTCCACCTCAGCCTCTAGTTAGGAACACTATATTAACCTGTGCATTGCAAGCCAACCTTGCTGATCACCCATTGTGTATTAGCTTTCGTGTGTACTTGCTGTGTTTCCTACATCTGATTCCAGTTACTGATCTTGGCCTGTTCTCGATTATTCCTGTCTGCTTGTGACCCTGACCTTTGGCGTGTTATGTTTTATCCTTGTCTGCTAGTCGCCCGACATTTGGCTTATCCCTTTACTATCCTTGTTGTTCCAGCCTGCTGCCTCCTTCCCCTTCTCCTGTAGTCTACCGTGAGTGTGAGCTGTGAGACACTGGGGGCCAGACTGCAGCGCAGTCCATCTTCACCACTAGAGGCTCTGGTGAACACCTGCTGGCTCTTAGACACCACGCCCTGGGGAATATATGCTCTGGCACCCAGTGGGATCTTTGTTCGTGAACCAGTAGACCTGCTTCCTGAACCTCCCAGGGTTCAATCCACAGCAATCAGTCCTAGGGTCCACTACCTTAGCGGTGCACTCCTGACTCCCACGGAGTGAATCTGTCACCTGGTCTCAGGTGACCTGACAAATGGTGGTGGGAGTGTCATGGTGTGGGGCTGCATGAGTGCTGCCGGCACTGGGGAGCTACAGTTCATTGAGGGAGCCATGAATTCCAACATGTACTATGACATACTGAAACAGAGTATAAACCCCCTCCCTTCGGAGACTGGGCCGCAGGGCAGTATTCCAACATAAGAACCCCAAACACATCTCCAAGACGACCTCTGCCTTGCTAAAGAAGCTGAGGGTAAAGGTGATGGACTGGCTCAGCATGTCTCCAGCCCTAATCCCTATTGAGCATCTGTGGGGCATCCTCAAATGGAAGGTGGAGAACTGCAAGGTCTCTAACATCCACCAGATCCGTGATGTCGTCATGGAGGAGTGGAAGAGGACTCCAGTGGCAACCTGCGAAGCTCTGGTGAACTCCATGCCCAAGAGGGTTAAGGCAGTGCTGGAAAATAATGGTGGCAACACAAAATTTTGACCCTTTTGGCCCAATTTGGACATTTTCACTTAGAGGTGTACTCACTTTTGTTGCCAGCGGTTTAGACATTAATGGCTGTGTGTTGAGTTAGTTTGAGGGGACAGCAAATTTACACTTATACAAGCTGTATACTCTCTAATTTACATTGTAGCAAAGTGTTATTTCTTCAGTGTTGTCACATGAAAAGATCTTGTGAGATACTGTATATCTGCAGTGTTTTTCTTATCTCTCTTCAAAGCCCTAAGACACATGGCTTTCTCCTGCTCCGTTTTGTTGTCGGCATGATAACGTCTGACAAGTTCTCCGACACAGGAGATAAACTAGGAACTTGTGTCAGGGTGGGTGCTATAAATGGATTAGTAGAGAGCTGGTCTATTCACAGCACAGCTCTGTGTTTGTTTCTTCCTTTCTCTGCTTATTGTGGAGGAGGGGTGTGTGCCTTTCCTCCAATCAGCGGTCTCTGTGTATGGCAAGAATCCACACCCACAGGTGAATCAGGTAGAGAAAATTCTAACAAGACGTGCACTTTCCAACAGTATATAAGGCTGAAGACAGCAGATATACAAGTAAAACTTATGTAAAAGGATTTGTTTCATTTGTGTGAATTATCTGAGACTGTTCACTTCACTTCACTGGTTATATGTGAGGGTTTACATCCACTTTAATGCTGAAGAGATCCTGGGAGTTTGAGACACCAATCCTTTATATCAGCAGGTTGGGAAGGTGTACAGAGGCAAAGGCACTGATCATCATGGTAAAAATTGGCTCTACACCCGCAATATCCACCACAGAGCCCCCAGCTAAGTTTGCCTGGGTATCTCAAGATGGCGGCAGTGAGGAGACATGTGAAGAGGGAAGTGCACAGCAGTGGCATGCAGACTAAATCTCTGGCAGTAAGCCCTCTTCCCCTCAGGAATCGTAGTCTGTAAAGAGTTTTTTCCCTAGGCAGGCTGCCCCAGGGAGACACGGAGGACATAGGGCTAGAGAGGGGGATACAGAGCCCTTACTAAAACAAATTATCAAGATCATACGAACTTTACCAAACTACCCTGATGGAACACATTGATGGCATAAGAGCTGAAATGTCCTCTCTCAAGCAAGACATGCATAATGTCAAAGAAAGGGCTGCAGCAGTGGAGCAGAGAATTTGTGACCTGGAGGCTACAGTACACCCCTTGGAAGGCTTGGTACAAAGTGTTCAAGAGGAGGTAGCTGAACTGACAAGCTGGGAGATGTGGAAGACCGCCAAAGATGAATAATGTCCGCTTTGTGGGATTTCTTGAGGGAGTGGAGGGCAATCAACCTGAGCATTTTCTTGAATTATGGCTTAAAGATAATTAGAAAGAAGTTACTATTTCTCGCCTATTTCCAAAGAGCGAGCTCATCCTATCGCTTCGAGACCCCCGCCAGTGCTATAAATTTGTACTGATTACTGTGTAAATGTCACTGGTAGGGAAGGGGTTAACACTAGGGGGCGATCAAGGGGTGAAATGTGTGTTATAACTGTATGGGGATAGGACTGACTGGGGAAGGAGACATATTCTTGTTTCTACTTAGTAGGAACAAAGATATGTCTCTTCTCTCCTGACAGAATAGGGATTTCTGTGTTTACTGAAGACTGAAGAAAATGTAGTGCAGGCTGCAGTGTTTGATATAGGACTCTGATTACACTTCTGAAAATTGGGTTCTTGAAACATTTAACAAATGTCATGATTTGAGGCGGTTAATGGAAGTTGTTCAAAGAGAGTGAGGATGTACTAGAATATTGGAATAGATTCAAGGATGCGGTTAGAAAGCACACAGATTGGATCCTGGAGGATGAAACTGATTTGTCCAGACATGATCTGGTTAGGTTTCATAGGGTCATTGTTGCCAGAAGTCAGAGAGGAAATTGAGCTCCGTACTCCTAAATGGAGAAAGAAGCCAGCACCAGAATTGGTGGATATTGCTCAAAGAATCTTTGAGATTCTTCAAAAAAGGAAAAAATAGAAAAAACAATAAAGCTAAAATAATGAATGTGCAGCAAATTCCTGTACCTGAGAAAGCAACACCACCACCTAGGGGAGAGTATTGGGGTATCAGTCTCAACTGTTCAGGTTTCTTCTCAAGAGATGCCTGTGGCTACACCCCCATACCCACCTTCAGGTGTGGTGTATATTTAAAATTTTATGCCCTGGTGGGTGGGGAATTCAGATCAAGCCTAACAAGAATAAAATGTATGTCAGGAATGCCCCGAGGGTAGGGGCTCGATTTCATTAGGTGATACCGCAAAGAAGCGATAGGCCTTTTGCTAGCTACATCTGTTTTAAATGCGGTCGCATTATATGGCGGGTACCCTGATGCATTACAAGACTAACGCTGACACTAACTAGCGTCACCCGTGACACTAATACAGTGATCAGAAAAAATATCTGTACACTATACTAGTGACGCTATGACAGGGAGTGAAAGGTTGACTGGGGGTGGTCAAGTGGGCTTAACCTTTATTAGGAAATATATGGGGGGTACCCTAAACCTACCTGGGCCTACCACGAACTACCGTAACGCTGTTTAGTGTCACAAGTGACGCCAATATAGTGATCAGTAAAAAATCGAAAAACTGTACTTGGTGACACTGATAGGGAGTGAAAGGGTTAACTGGGGGGGGCGATCAGAGGGTTAAAAGTGTGTCTACGTGTACTGTGTCAGTGTAGTGCTTGGTGTAATCGCTGTAGAGGTCTTCTCCCCGCTTGCTGGAACCGAAAAAGGCTACACGAGGGGAGACATCACTTTCTCTGCCTATGTTTACATTACACAGGCAGAGGAGGCTCTTTCATTCGCCAGAATGAACAGCAGGTCTAGGCCAGAAATCATTGGCCTGGACCTAAAGATCGGTCGGTTCTTTGGCGAATCCGATCGCTGCTGGGGAGCGCATGCGCACCCCCTACCCGTGGGTGGGCAGGAGCAATGCACAGGTATGTTGGTTTGCGCAGCCGGGGCACACTGCCGCAGTATATGTGCGGTGGGCAGTCCGGAACTAGTTAAGATCAGAGTGGTTGTTGACAAATCTTCTTAAGAGAAGTATAGCCAAAGCTCCTTTGGCTGTACTTTTCCTGGGCATTGCAGGAGTGAAGTTTGTTCTGGCTAAAGCCAGCTGATGTTGCAGAGCCAGTCCAGGCTCTGAAAAGATCCCAACCATTTGGTCAGGATTCACCCAGAAGCCTGGACCCACAGCTGGCTCAGCCCGCTGCATCCGTCCCCTCCACAGCTCAGGGCTCCAGTGAGCACTGGAGAGGCAGAGCAGAGAGCTGGTAAATGACAGTCACCAGCTCTCTGCTCACTGAGAACTGAGCGATCAGCGGTATTTGATCGCTCAGTTCTCAGTCTTGAAGGCGGCGGGGGATGCTGCATCCACCTAGGTGAGTATAAATTTTTTTTGTTAACCCATACTTCTCTTTAAAAGTATATTTCCACTTTTGCAATCAAATTGGGATAACGCTTACTTTTATAGTATGCATGTCTTCATTCACATTTTTTATTTTTTTGCAATACAGTAATCTTGTATGTACTGTGCTGGCAGATCTCAACAGCCGTTGCAAACTAGATTTGAACACCGCCTGTTAAAAGAACGGGCTATGGCTGCAATTCTAAATCATATATTGATGGTAATATAATAATTATCTAACAAGGGGAGGGGGGAACTCAATGTGTGTCCCTCTTTGTCAATGGTGACAGATTCAGTTTCCTCTCATTTCAAATCGTTAAGTACAGCTTGCAGTCTGACTGAGACCTGCTCCAAGCAAACGCCTAGAAGAGTAAGAAATATTTTTAGAACCATAATTTTTGTGTCAATGGTAACGCAAATATATAGTAAGGCTTTCTCAAAATTGACTTCAAGAGTGGAAATACATTTTAAGTATGGTTTCTGTAACATTTTGCTTCATTTCTGAAACTGAAAGAGCATTTTTTCTTGCACTCACGTTTTGTTCTCCCTAGTATTCAGTGTATCCTTTTGCCGGTAGTAATCACACTCAACTAGATTTATTAAACATTTTAAAATGTTTCACAACTTCTCTAAGCAGCTTAAAGTGTTCCTAAATCCAGGACCCTGCATTCACCTGGTTTCCCACAGTACGCAGAACATGGAACTGCAGTTCTTTTAGTAAACTGCTAAATACATTTTCTGATCAGCTGTTAGAGCAATCTTGTGACTTCTATCAGTGTCTGGCTTAAGTTTGTAGGAAGGGTTTTCATTCTACTCTGATTGTCCTATGAGGCTGCAGGACCCCTTACCCTCTGTCTGAACAGTGCTGATTGGCCCTGTACTGATCACATGTACTCTCCCAAGAAAAAAAACTCTCTAGCAATACACACCAAACTGAGCATGTGCAGCTTGCCCCCAAAGGCTCTGTTCTATCGGGAGGTGGTTTGGGGACAGTGGAAGAAGGATTAGAGAAGATGGGATCAAACAGTCTTTTTACATAATGCAGAGGATTAACCCCTTAGGTTGAGTATAACAACCACGCTTTACTGCATATACAGACTGATTTTACTATTGTGGGTTTAGTAACACTTTTTAACGGTATCTCTTTCATTCATCCATTCTTGCAGAAAGAGATCCCGATTAGCTGATATGAACAAAACAAGCACTTCCTCCCTCAAACATTTTGTGGAATGAGCTAATTTTTTCTTTTTAAGTCTACAGGTTAGTCTCGTATTATGACTGTTTTTTTTTTTTAATTATTTTTCTTTTAAGGCAATATATCCTCTGTTCTACAAAAATCTGTCATTGGGGAACCCCATGTATGGCTCGAATCACTGCAAGAATGGCAGAATCTTCAGCAACAGGTTTCAAAAGAAGCTATTTTACAAGGGCAAAGAGAAGTTGAAAAGAGAAAATCAGAGGGCTGTCCATTTGTTTCCAAGACAAAAGTATGCAAGCATGATACCACTGTGAAGGACAACTTTGCACAATATGACCAAACAGTCAGAGAAGCTCCAGCCCAATCTAAAAATATGAGTAGTAAAGAAGTGAATACAGCTAGATCACCAACATTTTCAAGTGACAATGACAACACTGTCTCTTTTAGAGTGTCTTGCCGTTGTTCTGGAGGAAATGCAAAAAAGACTACTGCACAGGTATTGTTTTATCTTCTTCCAACACCTAAAGATACTTGCAGAGAATGTGTATAGTGGTTTTGTATATTTTTTTGTACACAAACGTTTTGTATAGTCAGACACATGGTAGGCTCTGCCCACCTGCAGGAAATACAAAAATAAGAGATTTAACCCCTTTAGAACCCCCAACTGTAAATTACCATCCTTCAGGTAAGTTCCCTACACAGGATGATGTAAGGCCTCATTCACACGAGCATATTGATCCATACAGCCATGTGAAGGGCCTGTTTTCAGCCATGCTGAGTGCAATGGTGTTCTGACTGTGCTCTGACCCATGCATTGGACAGGCACATTCTGTGCTGCTTTTTGGAGGTCCCTGCAGCCAGCCACCTGCCATTGTTTTTTTAAACAGGCTGCCTGCCCTGATCTCTGCATCCCATGCAGATAAAGATGGCCCTTTACATGGGTGTATTGTATTATGCAATTGCTAGTTGTTATGGAGTACATAAGTTATGCCCACATCCCTAAATAATATAGAACATAACCCCTTAGGTGGGACTGTACTGGGCATACAATTGAATGGAAACTGTTCAAAAAGTATCAAAGCTTTATTACAATATTAAACGGTACAAAAAAAGGGCTAAAAGCATTTGTACTCAGACTCTTGTGGATAATTAAGGAAAAGAAATAGAAGGAAAGCTGGAAAGTGACCTGGGGCGTGCTGTGGTCACGAGGTCAGTATGCCTAAAAGGGGGCAAAAAAAAAGACAGTAGGATGAGTATGCAAAGGAGCTTTATTGAAACAAATACAATACAGATTAATCAGCCAAATGTACGAATGCCTGAGACAACTTGACGAGTGGCTCCGGAATGTATCTGGCGTAGCATGATGACCCCTACCTGCCTAACCTTTTGCTGATGTGAACAGGAACCCCCTTGCAAGAGGCTGCAGGAGTTCCCCCTAGTCTGAAAGAATGACCTGAGTAAGACTTGGGATCCAACCCCAAATTTCCTAAGAAGGTGCGGCAATGTTTGATAAAAAGCGCTGAGGTGAGAGGGGCCCCGTGAAATGGCAAAAGTGGACTATCCCTGGGTTCATCCACCAACTGGGCCATGAGTAGTTCCAAGACTGAAACCAGGCACCAACCAGTTTCGATCTTGAAATACCTAATATCGGTGCCATCTCTTGTTTGGTGCGTTTTACACGCATCCAGGTGTAATGGGTAGTGGTCGGGGTACCTGACCTGCTGACTAATGGAAAGCATACAGGACTTGGCTCCAGTACGAGTAAATTCACCTAGTCTAAGAAACCCATAAAAGGCTAAATATATAGCTGCCTTGAGCACAAGACTTTGTAGCAGCCCAAAAGGGGGAACCTAGACAACATATCTTAAATGCCCCGGAAAACGTGCCCTGTGACTGGAAGCCTGTTTGTAGGCCTGGGGGGTGGGGGGGTTGCATTTCTGAATAACCTTAAGGATGGCTTTAATGGAATGTGCTGCAAACACTGAAGGCCTACCGGGATGTCATAGGGAAATGAAATGCTGGATACCTGACAAAATTCCCTTGATAGTATTGTGAGACAGTTTCAGTTGGGAATGACCGTAAGCCACAAAAGCCAAAAGGTATTTACTATTGAAGCAATCCGGCCAGGGGTACAGCATTTGAAAAACCTGAAATGCTTTCCAGGCTGTGCTGTAAGCCTTCCTCGTGTTGACAGCGACCTGCCGATCAATCCTAATGCGCCCGCCCAGTGTGCCTCTAATCCATCCTTAGGAGTGAGGAATGCGGGGACGGGGTGGCACAGATGTCTGCGGAATTTGCTGAAAAAATGACGGAAAATTAAACCGAGATAGAGCGTCTGCTGCTGTATTCTGTATACCACTGATAAACCTGCAGTGAATGTGAAAACTAAACTGAAGAGGTAGCCAAACGAGCCTGTGTATGAAAGACATGTACAGAGAACCCGACCTACCCTTGTTAGTGATCTCTGAAATTGCCTGATTGTCTGTCCGTGCAAAAAAAAAAACAGTGTTGCCCGTCCACAAGCGATCCCCACACCTGAGCTTCAGTCACTATGGGGTAGACCTCGAACAAGGCAGATGTTTGTGTGAACCTGGGAAATGCCTTACATTCGTCCAGCCATGGTCCTGCCAGCCAATGTGTGCCAAAAATAGCTGCATAGACTCTAGTGGCTGCAGCATCAGTAATGACCTGAAAAGAAGACACCAAAACTGCAGGAATTAACATGGAAATGCTGTTCCAGTGCTGGAGGAACTCATCCCACATGTGCAGGTCAGACAAAGCCACTGAATCTAATTTAACCCTGAAATCTGAGTCAGGGGCTGAGGGTAACAACTCCAACAACCGGGAAATGAAAGACCTTCCCTGGGGAATGATCCTCATAGCAAAGTTTAACATACCCAGCAGTGACTGCAAATCTTTCCTGGAAATGGCTTGTGAAACTAAAACCATGGATCCGATCCCTGATCCTAGCCAACTTATCTGCCGGCAGACTCACCTGCATGGACAGAGAATCTAACACAATCCCCAAAAAAGTCAGTGATAGCTGGGCCTTCCATTTTTTTACTTTGCAATGGCACATCAAGTGCAGAAAACATGGCCACGAGCTTCTGCAGATCAGTGGGTGCACGGCTCAAACCCTTGATCAGGAGGTAATCGTCCAAATAGTGGATGACTTCCTGACAGAGTTCCCTTTGCCTGAGAATGAGTGCTTCGGCAAAGACATCACAAAGCCAAGGGCTGCTTTTGGACCCAAAGGTCCAAATAAACTTGCCAATAAACTTAGAGTGGAGTGGATTTGCGTGAGAGATGACCCAACTGAATGAAGGGTGACTTGCTCAGGAACGGAGCCTGATGCACTAGGGAACAAGAGTCTAAAAAGTTCCCCTTTGCGCGCTGACGCTGGGTAAGAGATACCCCTGCGCTGTTGTTCAGCCATCAATCTGGGAATGGTCCAAGACCTTAGGGAGGGCATACTGCCGTGTTCAGAACCCCTAGTCCGAAAAGGAGGGATGGACGCAAAATCCTCAGTCTGCTGCCTAAGACATGACCTAATTGACATAAGTTGATAGTGAATTAGTAAAATAAAGCGTCCAGGCTGAAAACGTGTCGGTTTGTGACATTGAAATGATGAGCGATTGATTTAACCCATGAAATAACCCCACCCCCCCACTTTATTTATTTATTTAAATTTTTTTTTAAAACCATATGGTGCAAGTGGGTTAGCTAGTGACATTTGTGTAAAGAACGGACTGAAAACCTGTCAGTAAGTGAAATGGAAAGAAGCTGAGTCACCTGAGGCGTAGCAGGTAATTAAAAACGTACACTCAGGCCCTGAAAACCTGAAACCGTGTCAGGTAAGATATCAGAGCAGTGACATGTCAAACGTATGACGTATGTGAAACGGATGAGCGAACTTGCCACTGCATGAGTCGATTATAAGTATGAACGAGTTGAGATGATAGTTTTTAAACGTGATGGGTAACAAAGTGTTGTTGAAAACGCTGTGAAACCTAAATTAGCCATGTAGTGATGAAATGTAGCTAAGGTAAACAATATAATACCTACCTGAAATACGCTGGCACTTGAAGAAAAAAATGAAACCCCTGGGTCCTGATAGACACGCAGTGAAACCTTGCGGATATGTAGAAATTAAACCTATGGAACAAAAGGAACATGAACATACCAAAGCTACCCTTCAAACCAAATGCTAGAATATGTACAACACAGGTTTAACCACTTGACGACCGCCTCACGCTGATATACGTCAGCAGAATGGCACGGGCAGGCAAAATCACGTACCTGGTACGTGATTGCCTTCCTGCGGGTGGGGGGTCCGATCGAACCCCCCCCCCGGTGCCTGAGGCGGTCGCCTTTGGTCTGGCAGCGATCAGAGATGCGGGGGAGGCCATCCGATCGTGGGCCCCCCCCTCGCGATCGCTCCCAGCCAATGAGATTCTTCCCCTGCCTCTGTGTAGTACACAGAGGCAGGGGATGTGATGTCATCTCTCCTCGGCTCGGCAGTTTCCGTTCCGGCGCCGAGGAGAGATAACATCAATGTGAGTGCACAACACATCACAGTAGAACATGCCAGGCACACATAACACCCCCCTTTACCCCCCGATCCCCCCCAATCACCCCTCCCCCCCCCCCCCTGTCACACTGACACCAAGCAGTTTTTTTTTTTTGATAACTGCATGGTGTCAGTTTGACAGTTACCGTGGTAGGGCAGTTATTATTAGCCCCCTGTAGGTCTAGGGAACCCCCCTAACCCCCCCTAATAAATTTTTAACCCCTTGATCACCCCCTGTCGCCAGTGTCACTAAGCGATCATTTTTCTGATCGCTGTATTGGTGTCACTGGTGACGCTAGTTAGGGACGTAAATATTTAGGTTCGCCGTCAGCGTTTTATAGCGACAGGGACCCCCATATACTATCTAATGTTTTAACCCCTTGATTGCCCCCTAGTTAACCCTTTCACCACTGATCACCGTATAACCGTTACGGGTGACGCTGGTTAGTTCGTTTTATTATTTATAGTGTCAGGGCACCCGCCGTTTATTACCTAATAAAGGTTTAGCCCCCTGATCGCCCGGCGGTGATATGCGTCGCCCCAGGCATCGTCAGATTAGCGCCAGTACCGCTAACACCCACGCACGCAGCATACGCCTCCCTTAGTGGTATAGTATCTGAACACATCAATATCTGATCCGATCAGATCTATACTAGCGTCTCCAGCAGTTTAGGGTTCCCAAAAACGCTGTGTTAGCAGGATCAGCCCAGATACCTGCTAGCACCTGCGTTTTGCCCCTCCGCCCGGCCCAGCCCAGCCACCCAAGTGCAGTATCAATCGATCACTGACACTTACAAAACACTAAACGCATAACTGCAGCGTTCGCAGAGTCAGGCCTGATCCCTGCGATCGCTAACAGTTTTTTGGTAGCGTTTTGGTGAATTGGCAAGCACCAGCGGCCTAGTACACCCCGGTCGTAGTCAAACCAGCACTGCAGTAACACTTGGTGACGTGGCGAGTCCCATAAGTGCAGTTCAAGCTGGTGAGGTGGCAAGCACAAGTAGTGTCCCGCTGCCACCAAGAAGACAAACACAGGCCGTCGTGCCCATAATGCCCTTCCTGCTGCATTCGCCAATCCTAATTGGGAACCCACCACTTCTGCAGCGCCCGTACTTCCCCATTCACATCCCCAACCAAATGCAGTCGGCTGCATGAGAGGCATTTTCTTTATGTCCTCCCGAGTACCCCTACCCAACAAACCCCCCCAAAAAAGATGTTGTGTCTGCAGCAAGCGCAGATATAGGCGTGACACCCGCTATTATTGTCCCTCCTGTCCTAACAATCCTGGCCTTTGCATTGGTGAATGTTTTGAACGCTACCATTCACTAGTTGAGTATTAGCGTAGGGTACAGCATTGCACAGACTAGGACACACTTTCACAGGGTCTCCCAAAATGCCATTGCATTTTGAGAGACCCGAACCTGGAACCGGTTACCATTATAAGTGTTAGTTACAAAAACAGTGTAAAAAAAACAAAAATATAAAATAAAAAAAATAGTTGTCGTTTTATTGTTCTCTCTCTCTCTCTCTCTCTCTCTCTCTATTCTCTCTCTATTGTTATGCTCTTTTTTACTGTATTCTATTCTGCAATGTTTTATTATTATGTTTTATCATGTTTGCTTTTCAGGTATGCAATTTTTTTTTTACTTTACTGTTTACTGTGCTTTATTGTTAACCATTTTTTTGTCTTCAGGTACACCATTCACCACTTTGAGTGGTTATACCAGGATGATGCCTGCAGGTTTAGGTATCATCTTGGTATCATTCTTTTCAGCCAGCGGTCGGCTTTCATGTAAAAGCAATCCTAGCGGCTAATTAGCCTCTAGACTGCTTTTACAAGCAGTGGGAGGGAATCCCCCCCCCCCCCCCACCGTCTTCCGTGTTTTTTCTCTGGCTCTCCTGTCTCAACAGGGAACCTGAGAATGCAGCCGGTGATTCAGCCAGCTGACCATAGAGCTGATCAGAGACCAGAGTGGCTCCAAACATCTCTATGGCCTAAGAAACCGGAAGCTACGAGCATTTTATGACTTAGATTTCGCCGGATGTAAACAGTGCCATTGGGAAAGCATTTTATCACACCAATCTTGGTGTGGTCAGATGCTTTGAGGGCAGAGGAGAGATCTAAGGTCTAATAGACCCTAATTTTTTCAAAAAAGAGTACCTGTCACTACCTATTGCTATCATAGGGGATATTTACATTCCCTGAGATAACAATAAAAATGATTTAAAAAAAAAAAAAAAAGGAACAGTTTAAAAATAAGATAAAAAAGCAAAAAAATAATAAAGTAAAAAAAAAAAAAGCACCCCTGTCCCCCCCTGCTCGCGCTAAGCGTCGGTCTGGCGTCAAATGTAAACAGCAATTCCACCATGCATGTGAGGTATCACCGCGAAGGTCAGATCGAGGGCAGTAAGTTTAGCAGTAGACCTCCTCTGTAAATCTAAAGTGGTAACCTGTAAAGGCTTTTAAAGGCTTTTAAAAATGTATTTATTTTGTTGCCACTGCACATTTGTGCGCAATTTTAAAGCATGTCATGTTTGGTATCCGGCCTAAGATCATCTTTTTTTATTTCAAACATTTTGGCAATATAGTGTGTTTTAGTGCATTAAAATTTAAAAAAGTGTGTCTTTTCCCCCAAAAATGCGTTTGAAAAATCCCTGCGCAAATACTGTGTGGAAAAAAAAACAAAAAACGCCCACCATTTTAATTTGTAGGGCATTTGCTTTAAAAAAATATATAATGTTTGGGGGTTCAAAGTAATTTTCTTGCAAAAAAAAATAATTTTTTCATGTAAACAAAAAGTGTCAGAAGGGGCTTTGTCTTCAAGTGGTTATTTACTTTCCAAAATGGGGTCATTTGGGGGGGTTTGTGTACCGCCCTCCCATTTTAGCACCTCAAGAAATGACATAGGCAGTCATAAACTGAAAGCTGTGTAAATTCCAGAAAATGTACCCTAGTTTGTAGACGCTACAACTTTTGCACAAACCAATAAATATACGCCTATTGACATTTTTGAGTTTATTGGATTTTTTTTATAACAAAAAGTAGAAAATATCATTTTTTTCAATATTTTCGTTTTTTTCCGTTTATAGCGCAAAAAATAAAAACGGCAGAGGTGATCAAATACATCAAAAGAAAGCTCTATTTGTGGGAAGAAAAGGACGCAAATTTCGTTTGGGTACAGCATTGCATGACCGCGCAATCATCAGTTAAAGCAGCGCAGTGCCAAATTGTAAAAAGTCCTCTGGTCTTTAGGCAGCCAAATGGTCCGGGGCTGAAGTGGTTAAGAAATGAACCGCAACATGACTGAGACTAACAGGATCCATGTAGTAATGGACACCGTGAGACGCTTGACACCCCCCCCCCCCAGTGATGCAGTGAAAAGCGCGCTGGCGATGGACACAAAGGGTGGTGAGAGGAGCTGCCTCGTAACCGCTGTAACTAATAATGAGGCCCAAGCAGCTGAAACAGCTACTGACCACAACCATGCCAAACCCACCCATCCCAAGTGGCCCTGGACACTTCTGAGACCCCCAAAAACGGCTCACAAGGCACCCACCCCTACAATCCATGATCACCCCTCACCCCTCTAGAGCTAGAATTATTGCTCGCGCTCTAACGTTCACGGCGATACCACACGTGTGGTTTGAACACAGTTTTCATATGTTGGCGGGAATTACGTATGCTTCTGCGTGAAAGCACACGGGGACAGGGACGTTTTACTTTTTTTTGCTTTTTTTTTGGATTTTGACAATTATAAAAAAAATTTTTGGATCACCTTTATTCCTATTACAAGGAATGTAAGTTGTAATAGGAATATGGCATGATCGGTCCTCAATAGGACCCTGCCGCATCTCACCTCTAGGCTGGGAAGCGTGAAATAAAAGAAAAAACAAAACAAAAAACACACCACACATGATCTCGGCTTCCGAGGCGGCGCCATTTGTTTGAATGTAGAGGCCGGGCGTGATGTCATGACATCGCGCCCGACCTCCGAACGATCATAGAGACTCCGGCGACCATCTGGTCCACCAGACATCTCTATGGTAAACATCTGGGGCCGGCGGATCCTGTCTCCTACTTACCAATGGAAGCGGTAAGTCAGTAGAAGCACCGGAGGTCGGCAGGGGGGCGAGTCCCCTCTCGCCGCCCGTAAGAATGATCAAGTGGCATAGGGAATCGCCGTCTGAAAAAGCCAATATCTGAATGATGCCTGGGGAAGTGGTTAAAAACATGTTTAACCACTTCAGCCCCGGAAGGTTTTACCCCCTTCCTGACCAGAGCACTTTTTACAATTCGGCACTGCGTCGCTTTAACTGCTAATTGTGCGGTCATGCAATGCTGTACCCAAACGAAATTTGTGTCCTTGTCTTCCCACAAATAGAGCTTTCTTTTGATGGTATTTGATCACCTCTGCCGTTTTTATTTTTTGCGCTATACATGGAAAGAGACCGAAAATGTTGAAAAAAAATGATATTTTCTACTTTTTGCTCTAAAAAAAATCCAATGAACTCAATTTTAGACATACATTTAGGCCAAAATGTATTCGGCCACATGTCTTTGGTAAAAAAAATGTCAATAAGTGTATATTTATTGGTTTGCGCAAAAGTTATAGCGCCTACAAACTAGGGTACATTTTCTGGAATTTACACAGCCTTTAATTTATGACTGCCTATGTCGTTTCTTGAGGTCCTAAAATGGCAGGGCAGTACAAAACCCCCACAAATGACCCCATTTTGGAAAGTAGACACCCCCAAGAAAATTGCTGAGAGGCATGTTGAGCCCATTGAATATTCATTTTTTTTGTCCCAAGTGATTGAATAATGACAAAAAAAAAAAATTACAAAAAGTTGTCACTAAATGATATATTGCTCACACAGGCCATGGGCATATGTGGAATTGCACCCCAAAATACATTTAGCTGCTTCTCCTGAGTATGGGGATACCACATGTGTGGGACTTTTTGGGAGCCTAGCCGCGTACGGGGCCCCAAAAACCAATCACTGCCTTCAGGATTTCTAAGGGCGTACATTTTTGATTTTACTCCTCACTACCTATTACAGTTTTGAAGGCCATAAAATGCCCATATGGCATAAACCCCCCCCCCCCCAAATGACCCCATTTTGGAAAGTAGACACCCCAAGCTATTTGCTTTGAGGCATGTTGAGTCCATGGAATGTTTTTTATTTTGACACAAGTTGCGGGAAAGTGACAATTTTTTTTTTTTTTTTTGCACAAAGTTGTCACTAAATGATATATTGCTCACACGGGCCATGGGCATATGTGGAATTGCACCTCAAAATACATTTAGCTACTTCTCCTGAGTTCGGGGATACCACATGTGTGGGACTTTTTGGGAGCCTAGCCGCGTACGGGGCCCCGAAAACCAATCACCGCCTTCAGGATTTCTAAGGGTGTAAATTTTTGATTTCACTCTTCACTGCCTATCACAGTTTCGGAGGCCATTGAATGCCAGGTGGCACAAACCCCCCCCCAAATGACCCCATTTTGGAAAGTAGACACCCCAAGCTATTTGCTGAGAGGCATGGTGAGTATTTTGCAGCTCTCATTTGTTTTTGAAAATAAAGAAAGACGAGAAAAAAAATTTTTTTTTTTTCAATTTTCAAAACTTTATGACAAAAAGTGAGGTCTGCAAAATACTTACTATACCTCTCATCAAATAGCTTTGGGTGTCTACTTTCCAAAATGGGGTCATTTGGGGTTTTTTTTTGCCACCTGGGCATTCCATGGCCTCCGAAACTGTGATAGGCAGTGAAGAGTGAAATCAAAAATTTACGGCCTTAGAAAGCCTGAAGGCGGTGCTTGGTTTTCGGGGTCCCGTACGCGGCTAGGCTCCCAAAAAGTCTCACACATGTGGTATCCCCGTACTCAGGAGAAGCAACAGAATGTATTTTGGGGTGTAATTTCACATATCCCCATGGCATGTTTGAGCAATATATCATTTAATGACAACTTTGCGCAAAAAAAATTAAAAAAAATAAAAAATTGTCTCTTTCCCGCAACTTGTGTCACAATATAAAATATTCCATGGACTCGACATGCCTCTCAGCAAATAGCTTGGGGTGTCTACTTTCCAAAATGGGGTCATTTGGGGGGGGTTTTGAACTGTCCCGGCATTTTATGCACAACATTTAGAAGCTTATGTCACACATCACCCACTCTTCTAACCACTTGAAGACAAAGCCCTTTCTGACACTTTTTGATTACATAAAAAAATTATTTTTTTTTGCAAGAAAATTACTTTGAACCCCCAAACATTATATATTTTTTTAAAGCAAATGCCCTACAGATTAAAATGGTGGGTGTTTCATTTTTTTTTTTCACACAGTATTTGCGCAGCGATTTTTCAAACGCATTTTTTGAGGAAAAAACACACTTTTTTAAATTTTAATGCACTAAAACACACTATATTGCCCAAATGTTTGATGAAATAAAAAAGATGATCTTAGGCCGAGTACATGGATACCAAACATGACATGCTTTAAAATTGCGCACAAACGTGCAGTGGCGACAAACTAAATACATTTTTAAAAGCCCTTAAAAGCCTTTACAGGTTACCACTTTAGATTTACAGAGGAGGTCTACTGCTAAAATTACTGCCCTCGATCTGACGTTCGCGGTGATACCTCACATGCATGGTGCAATTGCTGTTTACATTTGACGCCAGACCGACGCTTGCGTTCGCCTTAGCACAAGAGCAGGGGGGACAGGGGTGATTTATTTTTTTTTTTTTTTTCTTATTTTTTTTTTATCTTATTTTTAAACTGTTCCTTTCAATTTTTTTTTTTTAAATCATTTTTATTGTTATCTCAGGGAATGTAAATATCCCCTATCATAGCAATAGGTAGTGACAGGTACTCTTTTTTTTGAAAAAATTGGGGTCTATTAGACCCTAGATTTCTCCTCTGCCCTCAAAGCATCTGACCACACCAAGATCGGTGTGATAAAATGCTTTCCCAATTTCCCAATGGCGCTGTTTACATCTGGTGAAATCTAAGTCATAAAATGCTCGTAGCTTCCGGTTTCTTAGGCCATAGAGATGTTTGGAGCCACTCTGGTCTCTGATCAGCTCTATGGTCAGCTGGCTGAATCACCGGCTGCATTTTCAGGTTCCCTGTTGAGACAGGAGAGCCAGAGAAAAACACGGAAGACGGTGGGGGGGGGCATTCCCTCCCACTGCTTGTAAAAGCAGTCTAGAGGCTAATTAGCCGCTAGGATTGCTTTTACATGAAAGCCGACCGCTGGCTGAAAAGAATGATACCAAGATGATACCTAAACCTGCAGGCATCATTCTGGTATAGCCACTCAAAGTCGTGAATGGCGTACCTGAAGACAAAAAAATGGTTAACAATAAAGCACAGTAAACGGTAAAGTATAAAAAATTGCATACCTGAAAAGCAAACATGATAAAACATAATAACAATAAAACATTGCAGAATAGAATACAGTAAAAAAGAGCAGAACAATAGAGAGAATAGAGAGAGAGAGAGAGAGAACAATAAAACGACAACTATTTTTTTTTATTTTATATTTTTGTATGTGTGTTTTTTTTTGTTTTTTTTTTAACACTTTTTTTTTTGTAACAAACTTTTATAACTGTAACCGGTTCCAGGTTCGGGTCTCTCAAAATGCGATGGCATCTTGGGAGACCCTGTGAAAGTGTGTCCTAGTCTGTGGAATGCTGTACCCTACGCTAATACTCAACTAGTGAATGGTAGCGTTCAAAACATTCACCAATGCAAAAACCAGGATTGTCAGGACAGGAGGGACAATAATAGCGCGTGTCACGCCTATATCTGCGCTTGCTGCAGACACAACATGTTTTTTGGGGGGGTTCGCTGGGTAGGGGTACTCGGGAGGACATAAAAATGCCTCTCATGCAGCCGACTGCATTTGGTTGGGGATGTGAATGGGGGAAGTACGGGCGCTGCAGAAACGGTGGGTTCCCAATTAGGATTGGCGAATGCAGCAGGAAGGGCACTATGGGCACGACGGGCCTGTGTTTGTCTTCTTGGTGGCAGCGGGACACTACTTGTGCTTGCCACCTCACCAGCTTGAGCTGCACTTATGGGACTCGCCACCTCACCAAGTGTTACTGCAGTGCTGGTTTGACTACGACCGGGGTGTACTAGGCCGCTGGTGCTTGCCAGTTCACCAAAACGCTACAAAAAAAACTGTTAGCGATCGCAGGGATCAGGCCTGACTCTGCGAACGCTGCAGTTATGCGTTTAGTGTTTTGTAAGTGACAGTGATCGATCGATACTGCACTTGGGTGGGCTGGGCTGGGCCGGGCGGAGGGGCAAAACGCAGGTGCTAGCAGGTATCTGGGCTGATCCCGCTAACACTGCGTTTTTGGGAACCCTAAACTGCTGGGGACGCTAGTATAGATCTGATCGGATCAGATATTGATCCGTTCAGATACTATACCACTAAGGGAGCTGTACGGTGCGTGCGTGTTAGCGGTACTGGAGCTAACCTGACGCTGCCTGGGGCTGGTGCTTGCCAGTTCACCAAAACGCTACAAAAAAAACTGTTAGCGATCGCAGGGATCAGGCCTGACTCTGCGAACGCTGCAGTTATGCGTTTAGTGTTTTGTAAGTGACAGTGATCGATCGATACTGCACTTGGGTGGGCTGGGCTGGGCCGGGCGGAGGGGAAAAACGCAGGTGCTAGCGGGTATCTGGGCTGATCCTGCTAACACTGCGTTTTTGGGAACCCTAAACTGCTGGAGACGCTAGTATAGATCTGATCGGATCAGATATTGATCCGTACAGATACTATACCACTAAGGGAGGCGTATGCTGCGTGCGTGGGTGTTAGCGGTACTGGCGCTAATCTGACGCTGCCTGGGGCGACGCATATCACCGCCGGGCGATCAGGGGGCTAAACCGTTATTCGGTAATAAAGAGCGGGTGCCCTGACACTATAAAAAATAAACGAACTAACCAGCGTCACCCGTAACACTTATACGGTGATCAGTGGTGAAAGGGTCAACTAGGGGGCAATCAAGGGGTTAAAACATTTATTAGGTAGTATATGGGGGTCCCTGACGCTATAAAACGCTGACAGCGAACCTAAATATTTACCTCCCTAACTAGCGTCACCAGCGACACTAATACAGCGATCAGAAAAATGATCGCTTAGTGACACTGGTGACGGGGTGATCAAGGGGTTAAAACTTTATTAGGGGGGGGTTAGGGGGTATCCTAGACCTACAGGGGGGTAACACTCACTGCCCTAACACTGTAACTGTCACAAACTGACACCATGCAGTAATCAGAAAAAAAAAAAATACTGCTTAGTGTCAGTTTGTGACAGGGGGGGGGGGGTGATTGGGGGGCGATTGGGGGGGGGGTCGGGGGTGTTTTATGTGCCTGGCATGTTCTACTGTGTGTGTGTGTGTGTGTGTGTGTGTGTGTGTGTAGTGTTGTGCACTTACATGTCTTCTTTCCTCGGCGCTGGAACGGAAACTGCCAAAGCCGAGGAGAGATGACATCACATCCTCTGCCTGTGTGAAACTAAACACAGGCAGAGGAGGATTCCCATTGGCTGGGAGCGATCGCGAGGGGGGGGGCCACGATCGGATGGTCTCCCCCTCGCCTCCCAACGCTCCCAGTGAAATGCCGATCGCCGCTGGCACCGGGGGGGGGGTCCGATCGGACCCCCCGCCCGCGGGAGGCAGATCATGTACGGGTACGTGATTCTACCTGCCCGTGCCATTCTGCCAACATATATCGGCGTTAGGCGGTCGGCAAGTGGTTAATGTATTTTATTTTTGACACCCCCTGCCCCAAAGCACCCACCCATGTTGAGGGCACGTGGACAGGTACAGTTAAGGGGGGCGCTTGCTCGTCCCCACCCCCTTTCCTGACCTGCCAAGCTGTGTGCTCGGATAAGGGTCTAGTATGGATTGGGGGGGATCCCCACACCGTTTTTTTTTTTTTTTCAGTGTGGAAGTTCCCCTCAAAATCCATACCAGACCAAAGGACCTGGCAAGTTCTTGGGAGGGGGAACCTGTGCCGTTTTTTTTAATTTGGCGTGGAGTTTCCCTTCAAGATCAGAGCACAAGTCGCATGTCAAAGTTGGATAAGTCAAGACGGCCATCCGACTTCAGTGATATTCAATGGGCTGAATTAGGATCAAAGTCGGACTAAGGTAGTGCAGGGAGCATTTTCAAAGTCGGACTGGTTAAGACGGCTCCCATAGGGAAACATTGATTTACATGAGCTCCCAATGTCGGAGCGTTTGTTGTACCAGTGTGAACACTGCCTAAAAGGTCAACGAGTTTCTGGACTCCTGACAGACCCTTGCATCTTTCATCCAGTGCTGCACTGACGTTTCTGGATTCTGAGTCATGGGGAAAGCAAAAGAATTGTCAAAGGATCTGCAGGAAAACTTAGTTGAACTGTATAAAAAAACAGGAAAGGAATATAAAAAAGATATCCAAGGCGTGTCCGGACACTGAGGAGACCAGACGTACTGCTCCATAGCTCCGCTGAGCTTTCGGCAATCCAACGCCATCCTATGAAATCCATAACTTGGTGAGCCTCAAAACTCCACACATTAGTCACTGGACATCAGATACATCTGCCCCTGGGGAAATTACTGAGTTTGGCTGGCTGATTGTGCTGCTATTAGGCCGCGGCCGGCTCCTCATAACAGAGACTCGCCGCCATCTTGCGGCCCACAGGCCTTCACCATCCCCGGGCTCGAGTGCCGTGAGCGGCCGAATTGAGTGGCATCGAATAACCAAACGATATAAATACTCTCCCGGGGGAGGTTCAGCAGGGGTACAAACACACTACAAGCCGGCAAACAGCTGAAAATACCTCCGACCACTTGCGGCCCGCCACCATCTTGAGGCCTGTGAATCCTCCAGCGTCCCCGGGCTCGAGTTCCGCAATCGGCGGTACGAGAGATAGCCATCCCGGCCCTTCCTATCACAGACACATCCGGACAATAGAAGTATGCTGTAGAGACCCTGATGGCCGGGAAAGATTAAGAAAAGCCCACCTCAGACTCCCACAGCCTACCACCCTTCCTTCAAACCACCACCTAGGAAAGGCTGAGGCTCTGACCTACATATAGCAGACGGTGGCCATCTTGCCAATCCATCGCCATCCTACGAATTACATACCTTGGTGAGCCTCAAAACTTCACACATCAGTAACTGGACACTGGTTGCATCTGCCCCTGGGGAAATTATCGAATTTGGCTGGCTGATTGTGCTGCTATTAGGCTGCGGCCGGCTCCTCACAACTGAGACTCGCCGCCATCTTGCGGCCCACAGGCCTTCACCATCCCCAGGCTCGAGTGCCGTGATCGGCCGAATTAAGAGACATCGTCTCGCCAAAAGACATTAATACTCTCCCGGGGGGAGGTTCGGCAGGGGAACGGACACATTACAAGCCGGCAAACATAGTTGAAAATACTTCCGACCACTAGCAGCCCGCCGCCATCTTGAGGCCTGTGAAGCCTCCAGCGTCCCCGGGCTCGAGTTCCGCAAACCGATCTCGGACACCCACAGCCTTTTCTTCAGACCACCACCTAGGAAAGGCTGAGGCTCTGGCCTACATACAGCCGACGGGGGCCATCTTGCCAATCCTGGAACACCTCAACTGATTTTTCTTCCACCCTTCCTAATACCAAGTGGACCTTACTCTCACTAAACTCGGTGGGTCACTTTTACTAACCTTTTTTTTCTTTCGGCGTGGCCTGACCCTCCATGACGATGGCAGCTTAACTCCTCAGCTCCCGCCATCACACGACCTACGACCGGTATAACGGAGGCTAACCTGAGCTACAACCTTCCTATAACATGGGGACCGCATCCAGGAACACATCCGCATCCCGTTCTCGATCGCCGAGGGAACAGCCTGATAACCCCGGGCACAATATCCCGGACATGTTCCGATCAAGCAGAGGAAACATGGCGTCTTCCCGCCATAGAAGCGCCCAGGCCACATCTTCCTCACAGGGCACACCATCAGTAGCCCTACCTAATAGCCAAATAGGGGAGAATGTTACAGAAGAGCTCCCCCGACATCCTTTAAACATAAGCGACTTACAGATGATTGCCACGGACATAAAAGACGCCCTTGCAGCAGCCGTATCCGAACTCCGTTTAGACATCCGTGCCCTGACTGATAGGGTAGCGGTGACAGAACGAACGGCAGAGCAGCAAGACCTACAACTCCGCGAAACCACCAGACAAGTAGACACACATACCCTCCAAATGAGGGATATGCAGAGGCATCTCGAAGACCTCGATAACCGGGGCAGAAGACGGAACCTAAGGATACGGGGGCTCCCTGAGACGATTGAGGGGGATCAACTCTTGCCCTCAGTAACTAGCCTGTTCAATGGCATAATGCATAGGCCGCAGCAGACACCGGTTGAATTCGAACGAATCCACCGCGCACTGAGACCCAAAGGAAAAGCTACTGAACCCCCCAGGGACATGATTTGCTGTCTGGTGGACTACAAGATCAAGGAAGACATCTTACGACAGGCCAGGAGCATCCCACAAATTGTCCATGAAGGAAAGACTGTACAAATCTTTCAGGATCTTTCTGGCATAACCCTACAGCACCGTAGAGACCTAAAGCCGCTCCTAGACACTCTACGTACCAGAGGCATACCATACAAATGGAAGTTCCCCTTCTGCCTCGCGGCATCCTCGCAGGGGCGCTCGGCGTTCCTCAGAGTACCTGAGGATCTTCCCCAGTTCTGTGAAACCTTGAACATCCCCACCGTGGAGGTACCGGAGTGGTATGCGGAATTTCGTCGCTCGGCTGTCCGTAGAGAACGCCAGCCTGAAGAACTTATGGAGGCCCTGAATGCAGGACACAGGAGGAGAAGGTCGCCTTCTGCCCCGACGTACCACGGCACCTCCCGCTATCAACGTCGGGAAATCAGTGCAGCAACCTCGCCCACCTCGAGAAGAGCCAGACGGGACCGATAACAGGTACGCCTCATAGAGCACTTTACCCGAGGCATTCACTACTGGTATGGACTGCATTTTGACGAAATTCTATAGTTTGACTAATGTTTTTCAAAGGTATGTTGAGCCTTATATTGTAATGGTTAGTAGACTTAAGCATAGAATAGGTCTTAAACTCATTTACTATACTATGTAGATTTTATTTTATGCTCAATCTCACACCTTGGAATCTTTGCTGCATATCCCCTCAGACAATGCTGCGATTCCAGAGGTCTGAGTGACTCTTAACGAAACAAAAAACATGGCACTCTATTTCGAGTAAAGCACACGCAGGATGTTCTACAGGGTCACTGAGGTGATTCAACCATCACCTCTTTTGCCCTCCCTGGTGAACCCCAACGTCAACGGATAGTACACTGTTAGTGTCCCCCTCCTTCATTTAACTTTCATGGTCACGTGATGGCGGGGCCTACACCCCTCTCACTCACACACCACCTCATTTGTGTAAGGTCTACACCAACCCCCAC
Organism: Lithobates clamitans; assembly: GCA_037952925.1. Lineage (NCBI taxonomy): Eukaryota > Metazoa > Chordata > Amphibia > Anura > Ranidae > Lithobates > Lithobates clamitans. The sequence continues at coordinate 219,229 of JBBGZY010001840.1, read as the reverse complement.
ACGGCAACGGTGCAGTATAATAACCCGTTTCCCACGGGATAGGCGCTGCACCCACGCTGTACTATTCCGATCCCTTTTCTAGACTCGAGAAGGCGGGATAATCAAGGTATTGATTATCTCCGTAATCTCTTCGGATAATCAAAAACCCCCCTGCCCTTTTTCATTTTTTTTTTTTTTTTTTGTGATTGAAGGCTATGGACCTTAATCACGCACCAGCTGATAAGGAGCTATCTCCCGCTCTTCTAAATCTTCAATCCGTCAACATACGCGGTCTGAACACACCAGAAAAACGTTCCCTCCTACTTTCCTCTCTACACAAGTCCCGGACCCATATTGCTCTGATCCAAGAAACACATTTCAGAACGGACACAATTCCCAAATTACAGGATCGGCATTTCCCGACAATTTATCACGCTTCTAATGATGAGGCCAAATCGAAAGGGGTGTACATCCTCATATCTAAAAATTGCCCACTTATTGTTTCAGATACCCATAGGGACCCCCTTGGGAGATGCATTTTCTTAAAAGGCACCCTTTATGAGCAACCAATAACTATAGCAAACCTGTATGCCCCAAATTCGCGACAAGTCTCCTTTTTCCGCGACACTCTTCAGACACTCACGTCTTTTCGATCGGGTTTGTTAATACTTGGAGGTGACTTTAACGTCCCGTTAAACCCTAACCTTGATACATCCAACGGTCACTCCTCCCTCACATACAGAGCCCTTCGGGCCATAAAACAACAACTGAGAGGTTTACTTTTGCACGATACCTGGCGTACTCTGTACCCTAATGAAAAAGATTTCACCTTTTATTCCCCGCCACACTCTAAGTACTCACGGTTAGACTATTTTTTCATTTCCCAAGATGACCTACCAATGGTCAAAAAATCCTCCATTGAACCCACGGTCTTATCAGATCACAGCCCCATATCATTAACTTTACAACTGCCTGCCAAAAGAATGCACTCCCCAATATGGCGTTTAGATAATTCCCTCCTATCTGACATTGCTGTCACAAACTCGATCTCCCATCAACTTACCAAGTACTTCATGGAAAATGGCGAGGGAGAGTCCACACCTGAAGTGGTTTGGGCAGCCCACAAATGTGTGGTACGAGGCATACTCATATCTGCAGCTGCACATCGCACCAAACTTCGAAAAGCGAAAATAGGTGAACTGACTGAACTTATCGCGCATTTAGAACAAAAACACAAACAGTCCTTAGCTTCTGAGGCACTTACCGACCTGACGCAAGCCAGAAATGATTTACTAGAAGAACTGCACAAACGAGTAAAGCGCAAATACATTTTACAGCGGAAATGTTTTTATGAATTTGGTGATAAGTCAGGAAAGCTCCTCGCAAGAGCACTGCAGGCCAAGAGAGCTGCACATACCATACATACAATCAAAGACCCTTCTGGTACACGTCATGCTACCTCTGAAGCCATAGCACATCAATTTGTCCAATATTTCACAAAATTATATAACTTACGACCCCCCCATACGCCAAATTCCCTAGAGGATAGACAGGAAGCTATCAACCAATTCCTAGCCCAGTACGCCCCGACCCCACTCACGGCAGAGGACTCAGAGGCACTAGATTCTCCTCTAACGATAAAAGAGCTTACGCTAGCTTTAACACAGATGAAACCAGGCAAAAGCCCGGATCCAGACGGACTCACGGTAGGATACTACAAAGCCTTTACTGACATTTTAATCCCACCTCTAGCTAAAGCATACAACAACTTCCCGCCTTCTAGTATCGCTATCAAAGATACGTTAGAAGCACACATCTCCCTTATCCCGAAACCAGGTAAAGATGAAACCATGGTCACCAACTACCGCCCTATCTCTCTACTAAACGTAGATATCAAAATGTTTGCCAAAGCCATTGCTAACCGTCTAATACCTCTACTCCCCAAACTAATATCCACAGAACAGGTAGGTTTTGTCCCCGGTCGCGAGGCCCGAGACAACACCACCAAAGCGCTAAACATCCACCATTGGATCACCACCTCTAACTCCAAAGGCTTCCTCTTGTCCCTCGATGCGGAGAAGGCGTTCGACAGGGTGGCATGGGACTTCATGGAGGCTACCCTGCGCTGCATAGGTCTGCCTCCTCATTTACTTCAAATGATCATGCAACTGTATTCTTCCCCCACAGCAAAGGTGAGGGTGAATGGTTGCCTGTCGAGCGCCTTCTCCGTGTCCAACGGTACCAGACAGGGATGCCCCTTATCCCCTCTAATTTTCATTATCACTCTAGAACCATTCCTCCGCAAACTCAGGGATAACCCAAACATCAAAGGGCTGGAAATCGACAATAAACACTTTAAAATAGCCGCTTATGCGGACGATATCCTACTGTTCCTCACTGACCCGCTCATTATCATTCCTAACCTACTTAAAGAATTTACTCACTTCAAATTTCTTTCTAACCTACAAATAAATTTCTCTAAGTCCAAAGCACTAAACATATCTCTACCTGATGATATAGTCACACAATGTAAACTTAACTTCCCGATTGACTGGGAACCTCATGCACTCATGTATCTTGGCATCAAAATACCCTCCAAATTGACAGACCTATATAAACTAAACTTTTTACCCATCTTACAAACCGTCCAGGCAGAACTACAAAAATGGAATTCGGGACCGTTCTCCTGGTTCGGAAAGACGGCGATCCTAAAAATCAACATACTTCCAAGATTGCTCTACTTATTCCAAACCATCCCTATACAACTCCCTCCTTCCTTCTTTGGCATACTTAAGAGAACATGTAGGAACTTTGTATGGTCTTCCAAACAACCCAGACTAAACTGGAACAGATTAACATCTCCTAAACTCCACGGAGGCTTACACATACCAGATATACAAAAATACTATTGGGTCTGTCACCTTGCTAGGATAGTTGACTGGCACAATAACAGGCCTAACAAAGACTGGATACATGTAGAAAACGCTTTTACCGCAATACCTCTACATCTTTTACCATGGATTAAGCAAAATAAAATACCTGAGGGGGCCACACATAACCAATTCATCAATGCAACTCTAAACACTTTCAAAGCAGCCTACAAACTACTCCAATTGACACCTCTGGAAAACAACCCTGACTTCATACCAGGAATACATAATAAGACCCCAAAGACGGATATGAATCGCCCCAACCTTAATCTACACCAATTGTTCCAACAGGGCACTTTCATGTCTTTCCAGACCATGACTCAGACATTTCCAGACTACCACATTCCTTTTTATAAATACCTGCAGATACGCCACCTCGCTAATAGCATCCAACCTACGGCTGACTTACACAGAGATCTTACACCCTTTGAAACTTTTGCAATAACCCAGAGCCCCAAAGACACCTTATCTCATCTATATATAAACTCTTATTCACATCACAAGAAATTAAATCCGATAGTCTGATTTCACAATGGGAAAGGGACTTAAATCTAGACCTCACTGCAGAAGACTGGCAACATGCCCTTACTCATATACACAAGGGTTCTCTCAATGTCTCCACACAGGAAAACAGATATAAAAATCTTTACAAAATGGTACAGAACTCCAGACAGGATACACAAATTCCACCCAAACCTTCCCCCCCTCTGCTGGCGTTGTCACGCATCCAGGGGCACTCTCCTCCACATATGGTGGGATTGTCCCCTTATACAAAATTACTGGATAGATATACATCGCCTAATTACACAGATTACGACTTACTCGCCTGATTTCACCCCGGCCCAATACCTACTTCATCACACCTCCCTTCCACAACACACCTACAAGAAATCCCTGGTTCTCCACCTTATCAACGCAGCTACCCTATGCATCCCTGTTCACTGGAGAGACACCTCTCCCCCTACTATTCAGGAATGGATCCGGAGAGTAGACAGAATAGCTGAAATGGAACACCTTATACATCAATCCAATGATACACCATCCAAGTATGAACATATATGGGCCTGTTGGACCCATTTCAAATCAACCCACATCCCGCACACTTCCACTGACCCCACCCCTCAAAGGAATGGGGAGACAGTACACACGCAATCAAATGCTTAATCCATGGAACTATCTCTAGGCTTACATTGTTCTTCCATCATTCTTTCCCCCTTTCCCCTCCCTCGTAGGACCCTCTCTACCACCCAAGGGATCACTAATGATCCCTCGCTGCCGTTCTGAGACCTGATAGGCTTCACAGTTACACCCTTTTTCAAACTAACTAGGCAGACCTGACATGCTTCTGTTTCCTCTGTCCCCATTTGTCCCACAATGGGCACAGATTGCTCCCAATAGGGGTGCCCAGAGGTGGAACTGAGCAACCAAGGACGGTTAAGGACAAGGAAAGACTTTAGGAAAGAAAGCAGGGGAACAGAGTAGGTTGTAGACGGGATGATAAGGAGAAGAGAACGGAGGAATTGGAGATATGAATTAACGGAAAACATAACAATATGCTTTAACAACGATTTTCATTTAAATTGCTACCTTAAATTCCAATTTTATCGACCTAAGTCACACCCTGACTCGGAGGTAGATATAATTGCATTGTACTGATATAATACACACTTTGCCTTTGATGTAGATGTAAACACATTAATACCTATAGAGTCTGGGATGATAGCGTACTATGGTTTATTCCCTTTTTTTTTTTTTTTTCTTTTCCTTTCTCATACCACATTGGTACTGCAGTTTAACGACAAGGGAATCTTACAGATATATTTTACCATAACTCAAGGCTTATTCCCCCACCACGTAAGATATCACCTACAAAATTTCTGAATGTAGCTCCTTTGTTCTGTTGTTCATACTAAGTTATAGTACTTATAATGTCATGCAATATGATGTATTGTTTTACTTGGCTATGGGCTAATACGTGACATTTACTTTCATGCTTTCATTTCTGTAACACATGTGTAAAATCAATAAAATTATATTTAAAAAAACAAAAAAACAAAAAGATATCCAAGGAATTGGGAATGCCAATCAGTGTTCAAAATCTAATCAAGAAGTGGAAAATGAGGGGTTCTGTTGAAACCAAACCACGGTCAGGTAGACCAACTAAAATTTCAGTCACAACTGCCAGGAAAATTGTTTGGGATGCAAAGAAAAACCCACAAATAACTTCAGGTGAAATACAGGACTCTCTGAAAACGTGGTGTGGCTGTTTCAAGATGCACAATAAGGAGGCACTTGAAGAAAGATGGGCTGCATGGTCGAGTTGCCAGAAGTAAATCATTAATACGCAAATGCCACAAAGTATCCCACTGACAATACGCCAAACAGCACAGAGACAAGCCTCAAACCTTCTGGCACAGTCATTTGGAGTGATAAGAAAAAAAAAAATTGATTTTTGGCCACAACTATTTAAGCTCAATTTGGAGAGGAGTCAACAAGGCCTATGATAAAATGTACACCATTCCTACTGTGAAACACGGAGGTGGATCGCTGATGTTTTTGGGATGTATGAGCTACAAAAGGCACAGGAAATGTGGTCAAAATTTAACGGCAAGATGAATGCAGTAGGTTATCAAAAAATAGTGGAGGAACATTACATAGTAGGTGAGGTTGAAAAAAAACAAAACACAAGTCCAAGTCCAACCTACATTTGCATTCATCAGCCAGGAAGCTGCACATGAGACGTACTTGGGCATTCCAACATGGCAATGATCCAAAACACAAGGCCAAGTCGACCTGTCCTTGGCTACAGCAGAATAAAATGAAGGTTCTGGAGTGGCCATCTCAGTCTCCTGACCTCAATATCATTGAGCCACTCTGGGGAGATCTGAAACGTGCAGTTCATGCAAGACAGCCCAAGACTTTACAGGAACTGGAGGCTTTTTGCCAAGAAGAATGGGCAACTTTACCATCTGAGAAGATAAAAGAGCCTTATCCACATATATCACAAAAGACTTCAAGCTGTCATTGATGTTTAAAGTGGGCAATACACGGTATTAAGAACTGGGGTATGTAAACTTTTGATCAGGGTCATTTGGGTAGTTTCTGTAGCGATTATGATTTAAAAAGAGTAAACACAGTTTATTGATAATAAATGGCTTCAACCAAACACTAACCATGAAATAAAAGTTTGTGTTATTCATATTCTCTGAAAAATGGCTAAGAAATTATAAATTCTGCCAGGTTATGTAAACTTATGAGCATAACTGTATATCCAAACGGTTTCTGAGAATACAGATCACAGGTGAGTATGGTTACCTTTTAATAACCATTCAAACACCTTTTTCATTATGATTTAAACATAGTAAACACAGTTGATTGATAATGGCTTCAGCCAAACAATAACCATGAGTGAAACAAGTTTTATCATTCATATTCTCTGAAATGGCCAAGAAATCATAAATTCTGCCAGGGTATGTAAACTTATGAGCACAACTGTACGTCAGAAAACCCGGATTGATATTGCTCTTTCAGTATTTGAATACCTAATACCATCCCTTCGAGTATTACCTTGGACTCAAAGGGGAATAGTGCATGTTAAGGAATTCTCATCCCTCTACTCATATAGAATAAGACCTTTCAACTCTTTACAAATCGGACATCTACTTGGTAGACAGGGATGCTGTTAGAAATCATGGGGCCCCCTACAGCCTTCCTGACGACCTACGTGTATACTGTTATTCCCATTAATGGGTCTCTTGATGCTTGATAAGAGGGTAAAAAATGCTTTAGTCTCTTAAAGCTGGCCATACACTGATCGAAATTCAGATGGTCTAACAGGAACCGGGCAATTTTTAATTAGTGTGTTGGCTCCCCATACTTGACAGAAGTCCAATAACAAATGGGATGTGCTGGAAACTTTTCTATTCTTTTCTACCTGTAGCTGATTCAGTGTCTTGGTGGGTGGTATTCTTCTATCCACCTTGTTTGTTTGAATGGAGGGGCCAGTCAAGGTAGCTGTGTGGATAGCTTAAGTTTTTCAGGAATGCAAGTGCATTGTTCAGTTGCTCTACATCCGAGGTCGGCAACCCCCGGCACGCGTGCCAGACATGGCACATGGCCGCATTGATGCTTTCACGCAAAGGCTGGGATACCCGCCACATCAACGCAGCCAGCTGCCCGATGCTTGCGGCTGGCTACACATAAAAGAGCCCCGCAGCCTCTTTCCTGCCCACCTCCGGCCCTGCCCATGAATAGAATCACCCGCCCGATGCTTGCTGCTGGCTACCTGGAAAAGACCCCTGCTGCCTCTCTCCTGCCCACCTCCCGGAGATGCCAGACATATCAAAGCCAGCCTCTCGATCCTTGTGGCGGGCTACACAAGGAGGCTGGCTGCCTCTCTCCTACCTCCAGTCCTGGCCACCTTTGTTCCCGCCCACCTCATTGGCTTGCCTTCCTGTTAGCATAGATGCTGTGTTCCGCTGCATATTTGACATGCTGCCCCCCCAAAGGGATTCTGTGCCTGGCCTTCTGAGCTGTTCCTGCCATCCACGCACAGGGCACTCAGCAAATCTTGTCCTCCCACACAGCACATAGCTGAAATCAGATTTTTACAGATACAATCTCCATCTGCACGGTATATAGCTGCCTGCCATGTTGCTACTCTAACCTGTAAAATCTCCAGATCAGAACAGCAGCAAAGTTGCAGTAGCCAACTACACACTACTCAAATAGAGGCTGTGTCTGTAAAATAATCTGCTCTCGGCTACTGTGTGGGGAAGTGGAGCTCTCCTGTGTACTCTGACTCCTGTACTTTGCCCCACTGACCTCTGCACCACTGACCCCATACTCTGCTCACTAACCCCAGACCTCTGACCACTGTATGCTGTCCCACTGACCATGTCCTCTGCCCTACTGACCTCAGACTTTTGACCCCCTATACACTGCCCCACTGACCTCAGCCTGGCTGACTGCTGTACACTGCCCTGCTGACCCCAAACCTTCTCCACTTATCCTAGTCCTCTGTCCTGCTGAACACTATCCTATGCCCTGCTGCCCCTTTTTCCTTGCACTGCTGAACCATGTTAGCTATTAGGAACTACTAATTTACAAGTGCAGGAATAGGGGCTGATATAGGGTATGAAGGTGCAGACATTGGGGTGATCTGGAGTCTGAAGGTGCAGGTATTGGAGTTTATCCGAGGTGGGAAGGTGCAGAGATTTGGGCTGATCTGAGGTGTGAAGGTGCAGGAATTGGGGGGGGGGGGGGGGGGAGAATCTAAAATCTGATGGTGCAGGAATTGGGGTAATCTGAGGTGTGAAGGTGTAGGAAAATTGGGGTGATCTAAGTGAGGGTGCAGTCATTGAGGCTTGAGATCTGAAGGTTCAGAAACTGGGCTGATTTGAAGTGTGAAGGTGCAGGCTTGGGGTTGATCTGAAATCTGATGTTGCAGGCATTGGGGTGATCTGAGGTTTGAAGGTGCAGTAATTGGGGTTATCTGAGGTTTGAAGGTGCAGTAATTGGGGATGACCTGAAGTCTGGAGGCGCAGGAATTGCTGAGGTGTGATGGTGTAGGAATTGGAGTGGTGTGAAGGTGCAGAATTTGGGGTGAACTTGTATGTGAAGGTGCCAAAATGGGGGGGGGGGTCTGAGGTTTGGAGGTGCAGAAATTGTGGTGATCTAAGGTGTGAAGGTGCAGTCATTGGGGCTTGAGATGTGAAGGTTCAGTAACTGGGCTGATCTGAAGTGTAAAAGTGGATGAGTTGGGGTTGACCTGGAATCTGATGTTGCAGGAAGTTAAGGCTATCTAAGGCTTGAAGGTGCAGAAATTGGAGTGACCTGAGGTGTGAAGGTTCAGGAATTTGGGGTGATCTGGGATGTGAAGGTGCCGGAATGGGGGAGGTTTGAGGTGCAGGAATTGTGGTGATCTGAGATGTGATTCTCTCTCTCTCCCTCTCCCTCTCTCTCTCCCTCTCCCTCTCCCTCTCCCTCTCCCTCTCCCTCTCCCTCTCCCTCTCCCTCTCCCTCTCCCTCTCCCTCTCCCTCTCCCTCTCCCTCTCCCTCTCCCTCTCCCTCTCCCTCTCCCTCTCCCTCTCCCTCTCCCTCTCCCTCTCCCTCTCCCTCTCCCTCTCCCTCTCCCTCTCCCTCTCCCTCTCTCTCTCTCTCTCTCTCTCTCCCTCTCCCCCTCCTAGATGGGCTGTTAGGGGGAGCAGTGACATCTAGGGCTGCCACCTCTGAGCTTGATACTCCCACATCTTCACATCAATTTGGCGAATTTGTTAGGGTGCTCAAACCCAGGGCTGGCTGGCCTTTTCTGTGAGCCGTTACCACTCCCTCTAACTGTATTTAACCCATTTTCCTACCTGATAATCCTGACTTACCCCTCCACACTCCCTATTAACCCCACTAGCCACCTGCTTAGTGAGCCCCTTTTCAAGGTTGTCGGGTCTGCCCAGTGTTGCAATTTGCTCCTCCAGATCTCTAATCTATAATGCGAGCTTCCAGAAGGGCAACCTGCTCACATCTGTCACAGCTGTATACATCCTGGAGCTGTTGCTCCATTGTTCTATACATGTGGCACACTGTGCACTGCACAAAACCTTCAATCTTGCTAACCCCCATTTTCCCAGTTGCAATAATATTACTAACAGGAAATTTCAGATGTTACTTGCAGGTGTGATGACTCCTGTTATAATCTCCTCCTGTTTTTAACTCGCCACTTAGTCCAGTTCCAGCAAGCAAAAAGGTGGCACGCTCAAGGATGAGCAAGCTCAGAAATGAGTTCTACAGAAAGTGTTATATATTCGGCCTGTGACCAATTAACCACTCTTAATTAGTCTGAAGGAAGGAAAGAAAAAAAGGCTGTTTAAAAAGTGTAAATCCAGAGATGCAAACTAAGCAGAAAGGGTTCCACCGCTCAGGTTCAAATCAGTGGGCAGAAAAACAAGTGTAAATCCTTCAAGGGAGAGAGTCCCAGGTGCTGGCTGATGCAGGATGAAGCAAAGAAGAACAAGGTAATCTGGAAGCCGCACACCGGTCTGATAAGTGCTTTTATTAATAAAAAGCTGGATCACAGAAGTATACAAAGCACTGTAGCAGAAGCTTTTTGCACTCATAACGAGTGCTTACTCATAGCTGCAGCTATGAGTAAGCACTCGTTATGAGTGCGAAACGCGTCAGCGGATCTGTACGCTTCTGCCACAGTGCTTTGTATACTTCTGTGATCCAGCTTTTTATTAATAAAAGCACTTATCAGACCGGTGTCCAGCTTCCAGATTTCCTCGTTCTTCCTTGTTTAAAAAGCGACAGAAAAGGTGTTAAAAAGCTACAAGGGAAGATCCCAAAAAGAACCTAAAAATGCAATCACCAGCAGTCAAAAGCAAAACTGTTTTTCACTCTCCACTCAGTTTCCACTCTTTAGCTTCCAACCAGCAAATCTGGGGGTATCTGAGGTTTGATGGTTCAGGAATTGGGGCTAATCCGAGACGTAAGGGAACAAGAATTGGGGAGATCTGAGGTGTGATGGTGCAAAGCTCTATCATCTTCATTCAAGTTTCTAGAAATGCTTGACTGTGCATTTAGGTCTGGCAGATATCGCTGTTGCAAATGAGTTTCATTTTTAAGGTGTGGTTCACTCTCTAGTTGCATGACCTCTATCAATAATGAATGAATCATTGCTAAAACATGTTACTAGAGCTGCATTCTAGGGTCTTATTGGATGAATGCTGTATACCCATTTTTTGTCCTGTGTCCGCCCCCTTTTTTATAAATTGTCAGCTGCAGTTTTTCTGACTGTGACGCTTTTCCCTCCCTTTTGTTTTTTTTATCCTTTTCAGCGGCAGTCCTCAATTTAAATTTCATTAAACACCACTTTTCATTGAATAAAGTGCACCCAATTACACATTTCCCAGTATCTATTAAATTTGGGAAGACATGAATTGGGATAAAATCTTAGGAACAAAGAACACGGAGGAGAGATGGGGTTGCTTTAGAGCATATTAAATAAGGGCATTAGCCAATGCATAGAGCGAACAAAAGTCCTGGATGGCTTAACTGTAAAAATGCATATAAAAGCAAAGGAGGCGGCTTTCAAAAAATAAAAGGTTGAGGGATAGTCATCATCAACATTCAGACATTATAAAGAATGCAACAAGAAATGTAAGGGTGCAATTAGGGCGGCTAAGATATAACACGAAAGACGCATAGCGGAAGAGAGCAAAAAAAAAAAAATCCCAAGAATTTCTTTAAGTATGTAAACCATAAAAAAGGGAGGACAGACCATACTGGCCCCATAAAGAATGAGGAAGGACATCTGGTTACAAAGGATGGGGAGATGGCGAAGGTATTGAATTTATTCTTCTCCTCAGTCTTCACGAGGGAATCGGGGGGGGGGCTTCAGTAACCAAAACTGCAGTGTTTATCCTTATGACACATCACAGGAAGCACCTCCATGGTTAACAAAGGACAGAATTAAAATTAGGAAACAGAACAAGGGTGCACACACTGCTTCAGGCAAAAAAATGGACACACCCGGTCCAAGGTGCTAATCCTGGCTCAACACCGTAGGCAATATCAAGAAGGGAAGACAAGATTGATCGCACACTTGAATCCAAAAGATACTGTAGAATTTTCTTTATTTTCATGAGCCAGACAAAATTGCAATGATGATCAGTTGATAAGTTTCACACGAAAAGAACCGTGCTTGTTCACAACAATTGAAATGCTTACAATACAAGCTATTTAAAGGCGTATATCAAATCAAACACCTAACACAAAACACCGTAGTTAAAGACTAATCAACACAACTTCACCGAAACAAAAACATTTCTTAAATGCTAAAACATCTAATCACAAAATAATCAAAAACAAAAAATAGACAACGTAAACATGTAAGCAAGGAATGTATTAAAAATGAAAATAGAAAAATGAGCCAAAATTGTGTGTGTGTGTGTGTATATATACCAATATGTATCACATATATAACTGTATAACAAATGGAATCTAATTGTGTGATTTAATGCTTATTAAAGACTTTTTTTTAAAAAAACTGTTCAAGGATAAAAGGAAACAATAAGATGCTAAACCATATACATGATGGAAAGAATGCGCATACACATGAAAATCAACCATGTCCACATATATATAAATCATGTGGAGGCAAAGTATTTTGTATATAAACGCATATACATTGCAAATATTTCACACCGAACCTTCGTAGAAAACATTCAATATTTATCAAATATTACCTTTCTATTAAGATCACTTATGCAATCAAAAGGAGTGTTCTCAACACTCAACTAGAGGGGGGGAAAAAATATTGTTTTAAATCCAACAAAGCAAGTAATGGTGAAACAAGGGCAAAAAACCCACCCCTACGCCCCCTCTTTTACCTCCATGATGGAGTGGAACTAATCATAGTAATGAGTAATATGCCACTCGAAGTTCATCCCAAATGGAATGCCAGTCTTAAAATAAAAAAATCCCAAAAACTTCTCTTACAGCGAAGTCTAAAGACCTCACCATCCCGCTTATGTGTATAAACCTTCTCTATGACTTACACATGATTTACACACCAACAGCCGAAGTATTTACCTTCATGAAATTGATTAAAATGTTTGGCTACATTGGTGGAGAATTTCTTCTCTATGATATATATAAAAATAATATATATTTTGTTCCTGGATCTCTGAGGTGTCTTGTGGTGTGACCAATGTACTGTACGTTACAGATAGTACATGTAATGCTATATATTACATAATGGGTGTTGCAGTTGTAAAAAGATGTTAATTTGTGCTGTTTACCATTAGAGTATGAACATACAACATTCCTCTTAGTAATATGTGCACAGCAAGAACGCTTAGTCGCACCACAACTATTATTGCCCTTGCAATGCAACCAAGTGTGTGACTTGATATTATTTGATTCAAAGGCACTTGGTGAGAGATAGTGTCCCAAAGTGGGAGCATGTCTGGAAACGAAATTGATACCATCTTTCAGTAAATTGGCACAAATCCGATCCTCAAATAGGATCAGTGAATTGTCTTAATGTCACTAAATTCCTGACTGAACAAAGTACAGATGGTGGGTCTCCCTCTGTTGAAACACACTGCTGTTTTCTTGTTTTTACCAATACGGTTGTGTTTTAGGAGGTTGTTCCTATTTTTAGAATTGGCAAACTATCAAGAATGTATCTAGGGTACAGTGTTAATTTTGGCAGCAAATTTTGATTTAGTTTTAGTCTTGGGACTAAAATACCATTTTAGTTCCATTTTAGTCATCATATTTTAGTTGACTAAAATCTCCAGTCCCCAGTCCCCCAGTTTCCTGGGACAGCACTGCCAATGTACTCTAAAGTTAAGAATAAATCACTGCCAGCCATTTCTCATGCACTGCTCCTCCTGTGTCACTCTTATTGTAAATCAAAGTCTCTAAATTTACCTCCATAGCTTTGTTCTTGCATGGACCCAGTCACATGGCTGCTCTCCTCTGAAGATTCATGGATGGTCATGTGACCCTTAAATCTAAAGCAACACTCGGAGGAGGAGCAGGAGGAGGAGGAGAGCGGCCAACAAGAACAAAGCTATTGAGGTTAGAAGCTTTAGCTTACAATAAGTGACACAGGAGGAGGAGCAGTATAGGAGAAGGGGCTGGCAATAATTTTTTCCTAATGATAGACTTTGCTGGCAGTGCTGTCCAAGGGCCAGGAGAGGCGGGGCGGCTGGCTTGACCACCCCCAAATGTGTGGCACCTGGGGGCGGACTGCCTGATCCCCGCCCTCTATTGGTAAAAAACAAATATCGGCGTATAACACACAAACACTGTTATACGCCAATAAATACAGTAAATTCATGAGGGTAAATGTCTCTTCTTGCCATTAATGTCCCATTTTCGTTCCTTAACGAAAACGGATTCTATTTTCGTCATAGTTTTCGTCACGAAAATGTGCTGTACTTTTAGTTACCTTTTCGTCACTGTAAAAAAGCCTCTGACGAACATTATGACAAACGTTTTAGTTGAGGAAATTAACACTTCTAGGGTACCCCCTCTCCAGAATTAAAATTTAGTTTTGGGAAACGTAACATTAATAAATCACCAGGACCAGATAGCTTGCATCCGAGGGATCAGTTAGTCTAACATCAATAGTATGCAAGCTCTTGGAGGGGATAAGAGACTATATACAAGATTTTAGTAACGAACCAATCCAATCCAATCTATTAACCTTCTATGAGGAGGTGAGTTGCCATCTAGATAACGGAAGGCCTGTAGATGTGGTGTATCTGGATTTTGCAAAAGCATTTGATACAGTTCCCCATAAATGTTTACTGTACAAAATGAGGTTCGTTGGCATGGACCATAGGGTGAGTACATGGATTGAAAATTGGCTACAAGGGCGAGTTTAGAGGGCGGTGATAAATGGGGAGTACTTGGAATGGCCAGAGGTGGATAGTGGGGTCCCCCAGGGTTCTGTGCTAGGATGTGGAAACCTTGCAAAAAGATCTGAACAAATGAATGGGGTGGGCAACTACATGGAAAATGAGGTTTATTGTAGAAAAATGTAAAGTAATGCATTTGGGTGGCAAAAATATGAATGCAATCTATACACTGGGGGGGGGGGGGGGAACCTCTGGGGGAATCTAGGATGGAAAAGGACCTGGGGGTCCTAGTAGGCTCAGCAATGGCATGCAATGCCAAGCTGCTGCTACCAAAGCAAACAGAATATTGGCATGCAATAAAAAGGGAATCGACTCCAGAGATAAAATGTTAATTCTCCCGCTCTACAAGACTCTGGTCCGACTGCACTTAGAGTATGCTGTCCAGTTCTGGGCACCAGTCCTCAGGAAGGATGTACTGGAAATGAACGAGTACAAAGAAGGGCAACTAAGCAAATAAAGGGTCTGGAGGATATTAGTTATGAGGAAAGGTTGCGAGCACTGAACTTCTCGGAGAAGAGACGCTTGAGAGCGGATATGATTTCACTTTATAAATAGCTTACTGGTGACCTCACAATAGGGATAAAACTTTTTAGCGGAAGAGAGTTTAACATTAAAATTCTAAGAAAAAACACAGCCGGTGGTCTCAGCGAGAAGCATTGATTAGTTTAAAAAAACTATTCAATGGGATTAGATTAGCACCTGAACGACCGCAACATACAGGGATATGCAATGTAACACTGACATATAATCACACACATAGGTTGGACTTGTGTCTTTTTTTTTTTTTTTTTCAACCTCACCTACTATGTAACTAGTAAGTCTCTCCCCCCCCATCATGTCTGGGAGGCCAGCAGTGTCTGTGTCCACAGGCAATAGGGGACGTGGTCCGTCCTCATGCAGGGCACGATTTTCTGTTTAGTGATGTTGCTCATGCTTTTCAGCCACATCATGCAGAGGAAGTGGTAGACTGGCTTACTAAACCAAACTTCTCTATCACCCAAGCTGAGACTAGTGCACAGTCCACCACAGCTGCCAGAGTGGCTTATTCTGCCTCCTTGTCCACAGCTACTTCTGCCATAGCCCCAGCATCATGCATGGGGGAGTCAGTGGAATTATTTGAAAACAGCGTTAGCCACTTGCTTCCTGACGATGCACAGGCATTACTTGATTCTGATGTTGGTTGTGAGGTTGAGGAAGGGAGTAACATGAGCATACAGAGAGGGGCGAACACTGAAAAACAGCCGCAGCGTATTGCCAATTTGGCTTCAGTGATGAGGATGAGGTCACTGACGTGACTTGGGGGGCCTGGATAGAGCAGAGGAGGAAATTGAGGGGGAGGCACAACCCCAATGAGGCAGGATGTCCTCCAGAGGCAGCCATCATGGAACAATAGAGAGCAGCCACACTATTTAGATTGTGGAGCTGTTATCTCCCAGCCCATTTCCCACAGCTCAGCTGTGTGGGGCTTTTTTGGCATATGTGCAGCTCATCACACTGTTGCAATTTGCAATCTCTGCCGCAAGCAGATTAAGTGTGGCAACAACACCAGCAGGGTACCACATGCTTGACAAGGCGTTTAACCTCCCACCACTCAGCCCGTTGGCAAGAGCACCTGAAAGCCACACAAAAAGGGACACAATTCTTCTCCTCACTCCTCGCCTTTCATGTCTAGCCCCCGCTATATCTCATGACCTCTTAGCCTCCACTGACAGGAATGATGGTATAACAAAGGGTGTCACAGGTCCTTGCAACATGTCTGCCAGCAGTGCACCACCAGCTGTAGAGTATAGCAGGCAAATTTCTCTGCCCCAGCTACTGCATCGAAAAAAACTCCTGCCTTTCTGTCTGATGGATTCTGCCCCTTCTGTGAATTTGCAGAATGTGCTGTTCCACCAATAGTAGAAACACTTGAGAGTGCGAGCAGCAGTTTGTTGCCTTGGTCATTGGGCAGAATTCATTTGGTGAAGTTGCATTCACATAATTGGTTTATATTTTGAGTTATTGATTGATTAAGCTGTTTGTGTTACACTTATACTGTACCACAATGGCAGGTTCCCAGTTGCTATTTCTTTGCACGTAAGGCCATTCCAGCTCTGTACATCACGTTGAAGGCAATGTTTTGGCATTATTGGGCAAGGCAATCAGCAGCAAAGTCCACCTTACTGCTGACACGTGGTCCAGCAAGCATGGTCAGAGATGATGTATTTGGTTCACAGCACATTGGGTAACTCTGCTTGCAACTAGAAAGGATGCATGACAGGGCTCAGTGCTGGAGCTTGGGTTTTTTTTTTTCATTATGTTTTTATTAGAAAGCATTCAGAACCGAAAAAAGCTTCATACTTTTTTTTTTTTTCTACATGAATAGAAAAAATACCAACAAAACTAGTATAATCAAAGGGATAGAGAAAACAGATGAAATTTTGACACATTTGAAACAGGCCAAACATTTTAAAAGGTTAGCTATATTTGACAAGAAATTCAATCTATACAGTGAGAGATTGGGATTGGTAATTTGCTTACAGATTTAAATGCTCAAGATGGGGGGAAGAATAGATTAAGTGAATCGTCAGGAAGTATAAGGGACAGATCCTTATTCAGAGATATCCCAAAGTTCCCAAATTTTATTAACCTGCAGAATAGTATCACTAGCAGATGCTGTGAGATATTCCATTCTGCGTAGCTCAGTTATAGTGTTAAGGAGCATAGACATGGTAGGTGAATCTCTTGGTAACAACACATTGGGATAACTCTCCTTGCGGCGAGTAATATGTAGGATAACCATTTTAATAGCTTTTTTTGAAACCAGGGAAAGGGATGATTAGGAAGGATTAGGGACAGGTAGGGTTTCAAAAAGATATAGTAGTTGGGGGCGGAGCCGGCAGCCAGAGCTCATGGACGTGTGAGAGGAGAGCTCTGACACACCGGGTGTAATCAGCGGCTCACAGCACACCAAAAACAGCCAAAAAGCATCTGAGAGAGGAGAGCAGGGGGCACACAGCAGGCATGATGTACAAAAGGAAGGAGAGAGAGGGACCCCAAAAACCGACGGATTTCTTCCGCCCTGCTGAGGGCCGAAAATTCCAAGATGGCGCCGGCCCCGGGAGCCGTTCATCTGCCTCCACAGCACAGCCACACAGCAATCCAAAGCCATCCTCGGGTGAGTCACACTTTAATGACAATCCCTTGTCATCCTCCCCATTCTGCAGCCCTGTTAAGCAAAAAAGGAGGCTTGGGGAAGGAGGGGAGAATGAGGATGAGGCAGGAGCAGCAGGGGATGAAATGGAGGAATCATCCACACAGGCAGAGCAGCTAGATGCATTCCCCACCTCAGGTCAGCCTACTATTGACACTACAATGAAGGAGATGCTGCAAACCCTGAGGGGAGCTCTTCAATCTGATATGGCAGTGTTTGAGCAACACAAAAAGGGAAATATCTGCTGTCAGCAATAGAGTGGAATATGTAGAGAATAAAATGGAGGAGTTCACTCTAGCACACAATGAACTGGTCGATGCTCACTTTGAGGTAGAAGACGAAATCGGAGCCATGCGCCTTAAAATGGCGGATATTGAAGATCGGGCCAGAAGGAACAATATCAAGTTTAGGGGGGTCCCTGAGACGGTCAAACCCGCAGAGATCACTACCTACCTGCAAAAGCTCATAATGACTGTCCTTCCCTCTCTAAGCCCAGCAGACATCACTATTGACAGGGCACACAGACTGCCAAAACCTTCCTTCCTGCCTGAACAAACACCTAGAGATGTGATAGCAAGAATCCATTTCTACCACATTAAGGATCAACTCATGCGATTCGCAAGACAACATCCCTCTCTCCCTGACCCATATGCTGGTATCGCACTTTATGCAGACCTGTCACAAGCCACCCTGTCAGCCAGACACAACTTGGTGCCTATCACTAAAATTCTGCGCAACAATAAGATCCTCTACAAATGGGGATTCCCTGCTAAACTCCTGGTTGACATGAACAATGAATCGCATGTGATAACATCGCTAGAAAAGGGCCTGGATCTCCTCCGAAAATGGCGCTTGCTTCCCACAGACGCAGTACCTGAGGACCCTAACCCACAATATAACAGACGCAACAACCACCATTCAACTAAGAACTACAAGTAGCAACCTGCCTCAGTTGATACTACTTGATGCTATTTCTTTTAGTGAGCACTCTCCCCTAATAACTGTCACCTGGCTAGTTATGGTGCTTTGCAGCTCTCTAGGAAGCTGTTCTTTCTGATCAACCACCCGATGTTCGGCTGTTCAAGGATTTACCTTGTTGAACCCCCCTCGTTAGTTACGAGATGATTCCCGTGACCTACTATCCACAATTCATGCGGCTTACATCTCATCATTTATCAACAGTTCAAGTTTGTTCAGTTAAACTGTTCTTTAACAAAGCTATGAGGACATTGCTTTCTCAGACCCCATGCATTATAACCATATCCAAGATCTCAACTCCAATTCCTGGAACTACCACTAGATGGCACTGCTGCGCAACTTTCCACAAGAATGAATCTTAAACTGATGTCATACAATGTGAGAGGTTTCAACAGCCCCTACAAAAGGAGAGCCCTCTGGAAGTCAACCTTAGAAGAGAAATGTGACATTCTATATGTGCAGGAAACCCATTTCGCCAGTGACAACTCCCCGAAATGTACACATCCCAAGTTTCCACACGTATTTATGGCCAAGAATACGACAAAGAAGAATGGAGTAATGATTGCATTTAGGGACACACTAACCTTCTCTCTCTTACAGGAACATATAGATCCCCAAGGTTGCTTTCTGATCGTAGTCGCAGAACTGGACCACATCACATATACTATAGTTAACCTGTATGCACCTAATGTTAGATCTCTAAGGTTTATTCGCAAAGTTGTAAGTATGGCTAAAAAGGTACAAAAAGGCAACTTCATAATAGAGTTAAAATCACCACATATTATTAACACAGAATTAGATGTGTCCTTGATGGCCTCTAAGCGGCGGCCCTCTCTAGACTCGCTGTGCCACGAAGAGAGGCTCTATGACCCTTGGCGCTGCCTTAGAACCACCGAGAGGGACTACACATTTTATTCGGCTGTACATAAAAGCTATTCTAGAATAGATTTTTTCCTCACTGACCTGTACACTCTGCAAAATGTCCAGAAAGCTGACATCCACAATATCACATGGTCTGACCACGCTCCAGTGACTATTGAAATTGTGGATGCCAACAAACACTCCCACAAACCATTGTGGCGTAACAATACGTTTCTTTTATCACACCCCAAAATCAGAGACGAAATTGCAGCAAAGATTACGGAATTTCTTCAATTCAATAATAATGCAGATTGTTCACCTATGACCATCTGGTGTGCACACAAAGCATTCGCTAGAGGCGCCCTTATACAGGTAGCCTCTAGGGAAAAGAAACAGCAGCGCATGACAAAACTACTTGAAAAGATAGCAGATCTGGAAGCGCAACACAAGAATCCTGCTACCTACTCAAGTGAAATACTCAAAAGCCTTAATAGCTGCCGGGAAGAAGTAAGACCGGAAATTAGAGCGGACTATGATACTTTTTTTTAAAAACTAAAAGTCTCCTACTACTCCCAAAATAACAGAGCAGGTAAAATCCTAGCCTCCCAGCTTAAAAAAAAACACGCACGTTCTAATCTCAAAAATCTCAGACATCACAGTACCAAAGCCCTACACCACAAATCCCAAAGATATCGCCAACGCTTTTAAGGACTATTATGAATCCCTATACAATCTCCAGACGGACCCAAACACTTACCAACCCTCGGACATAGAGATTGACGAATTCCTACAGACTGTTCACCTTCCCTCAATAGACAAAACTTCCCTACAAAAAATGAACGCGCCCATCACACTCACAGAGGTTGAATCAGTTATTCATTCTCTACCCATGCACAAATCGCCAGGAGCGGACGGGTTCTCCGCTGAATATTACAAGGCTTTCTCTGCCATCCTTGCCCCTGAACTTGTAAAAATATTCAATATAGCAGCCTCTGATGGTACCTTCCCGAAAAAAATGCTCCAAGCTATCATTATCACTATCCCTAAACCTGGTAAAGACGTAGCGGACCCACAAAACTTCAGGCCTATTTCCCTACTAAACTCCGATTTAAAGATCTATGCAAAAATTTTAGCAAACAGACTTATGGAAATAACCCCCTCCCTCATAGGACTAGACCAGGTAGGTTTTGTAAAGGACAGACAGGCACCAGATGGGACGAGGAGGATGCTAGACCTCCTGCGCATATCAGAATTAAGCAAGCAGCCCAGCATCTTTTTAGCATTAGATGCAGAAAAGGCCTTCGACAGGGTCCATTGGGGATACCTATCCAGGACCTTACTCAAGTTTGGTCTTTCGGGAATGATACACTCAGCAATTATGTCCCTGTATTCAGACCCATCTGCAAGAGTCTACACCTCTAGCTTGTTATCCGACCCCTTTGCACTAACGGCACCCGGCAAGGATGCCCATTATCCCCAATTATTTTTTCTTTAGTCATAGAACCACTAGCAGAATCTATTAAAGCTAATGACAAAATAGAAGGCATTAAAGTCGGTTCTGTTAACCACAAAATAGGACTGTTTGCTGACGACATAATCCTCTCTATCAAACCCAGCCACTTCTTTACCCATCGTCAAAACGCTATTACATAAATTCGGACAAATCTCCTTTTATAAAGTAAATACAACCAAAAGCTATGCACTCTCGCTTCATATATCAAACGAGAACAAAAGCAGGTTGAAAAATATTTTTCCTTTCAACTGGGACCCACCTTCCATTACTTATCTTGGTGTGCAGCTGACTTCCTCTTCCTCCAAAATCTATTCCCAAAACTTTCCTCCATTATTAACAAAAATTAATGAGGAACTACATCAAATTACCAAACTACACCTTACATGGTTGGGGAGGATAGCTGCATACCAAATGCAAATCTTACCAAAACTCCTATATTTCAGATCATTACCCATACCAATTCCCCAGAAATTTTTTATACAACTAGAGAAATGCCTGAAAAATACATATGGGGGGGTAAAAAACCCAGAATAGCATTGGCCCACCTCTATAAACCTAAACATCTAGGGGGAGTAGGGTTACCTAATGCACAGACTTACTATAAAGCTGCAATACTGGACCAAATGAAATACTGGTTCTCCTGCCAAACAGACAACCGCTGGTCAGACATTGAACGCACCGTAACACCAGGTCACAACCTCCCTGCATTGGCTATAGCAGCCTGTATACATTGCAGACCAAACACCCCACCTTACTCAACTATACGAGCAACGATAGATGCCTGGTCCTCCTTAGTGCATAAACACCTAACAGACACCCCAATTAGAAAACTAAACGTACCACTGGCATCCTACGAATACCTAATCCCAATCTTCTCAGTCCAACCATGGAAATCCTCGGGAGACAACTTCACCACACCTGCTCCCACACCTGCTCCACCTCATCAAAATGCGATAGATAGATATAGAGCGTACCAATTACACCACTACAAGAGCAAAAACCCAATACGACAGATAGCTATACCACAGATTCTGTGGGACTTCCTCTTAAGAAAGACTTCTAATAAGCGTAAGGGAATATCGCTCTTTTACAAATTCACCACCCCCCTCTACTTACACTCCAAAACCCCCAGCATGATAAAATGGGAATTTGAATTACAAAAATAATTTTCTATGCCTCAATGGCATGAAGCGATAAAATACAATCATAAATCATCAGCATGCGTAGATCACTGGGATAATGCACAAAAACTCTTACATAGACTCCGCACAGATTAAACAAAATGAACCCTAGTATTACACCTCTCTGCTGGAGAAACTGCCAAGCTATTGGTAACTGTGCAACTATAAAACCTTTCTGGCAAAAAATACAGTCACTAATTAGAAAGGTGACCAGCTCTGATTGTACGATCAACCCTGCTCTTGCTCTTCTAAGCTTAGCCATCGAAAACTATCCTCCTCTGAGGAGAAAGGTAGTCACCCACATTTTGTTTGCTGCACGTATAGCAATAGCCAAGGAATGGCGTTCTACTTCACCTCCAAAAATTGCAGAAGTCATATCAAGAGTGAATGCTCAATACACTATGGAAAAAATCCTAGCATATACAGAAAGGAGAACCCCGCGTTTCCACAAACATTGGGAAACTTGGAGTTCCTCTAAATATGCCTCCTCACATGTATGAAAACTATTCCTAATCCTCCACTACTGAAACACAACCATCAAAGGTCTAGTGGTACAATCCAATATTGGGTATGGTCATATATGATATGGTATTATACTAAGCACACAACATAGCAACACTACGTGGTTTACCTATTATCGAAAGAATGAGAAAGTCTAACTAAGATGAATCAGTCATTCTAAGTTTATTATTATTGGTTAACGACAAATTTACAGGGAACTTACATGATAGTATATTTGAGGGGACCCTCAGTAAGGTCCTCTCAGGGCTAACTTTGAAAACTTAAGCAGAAAGTCTGTTTACAGTGTGTACCCACAAGAGGTGACAGGCTTGACAAATGTACAATGCTTCATTGAGGATATTTCTTAGTAACCCTACCAGTTAATCTGTTTTACTCTATTAATGTAGTAAGCTCCTGAATGGCGAACAACATGTACAAATGAGAAATGAAAAATCTGCTTGTATTTTGTATATTTTGGAAAAATACCAATAAAAATGTATTGTTTTAAAAAAAAAAAGATATAGTAGTTTAGGTAGAACAGACATTTTTAGAACATTTGTCCTAAACAGCCATGAAATAGGGTAAGTATCCAACTGTTTCAGCGTGCTTTGGAGTTCTTTAAAGGGGGGGGGTAGTTAGCATCGTATAGGGTAGAATAAGTAAGTGTCAGACTTACTCTAGATTGTACAGCTTGTATAACAGTATAAATTTGCTGTCCCCTCAAAATAACTCAACACACAGCCATTAATGTCTAAACCGCTGGCAACAAAAGTGAGTACGCCCTTAAGTGAAAATTTACAAATTGGGCCCAAAGTGTCAATATTTTGTGTGGCCACCGTTATTTTCCAGCGTTGCCTTAACCACTTAAGGACCGGACCATTATGCTGCTTAAGGACCAGAGGACTTTTTCCAATTTGGCACTGCGTCGCTTTAACTGCTAATTGCGCGGTCATGCAATGCTGTACCCAAACGAAATTTGCGTCCTTTTCTTCCCACAAATAGAGCTTTCTTTTGATGGTATTTGATCACCTCTGCCGTTTTTATTTTTTGCGATATAAACGGAAAAAGACCGAAAATTTTGAAAAAAAAATGATATTTTCTACTGTTTGTTATAAAAAAAATCCAATAAACTCAATTTTAGTCATACATTTATTCCAAAATGTATTCGGCCACATGTCTTTGGTAAAAAAAAATGTCAATAAGCGTATATTTATTGGTTTGCGCAAAAGTTATAGCGTCTACAAACTAGGGTACATTTTTTGGAATATACACAGCTTTTAGTTTATGACTGCCTATGTCATTTCTTGAGGTGCTAAAATGGCAGGGCAGTACAAAACCCCCCCAAATGACACCATTTTGGAAAGTAGACACCCCAAGGAAATTGCTGAGAGGCATGTTGAACCCATTGAATATTTTTTTCTTTTTTTTGTCCCAAGTGATTGAATAATGACAATAAATAAATAAATACATATTTACAAAAAGTTGTCACTAAATGATATATTGCTCACGCAGGCCATGGGCCTATGTGGCATTGCACCCCAAAATACATTCAGCTGCTTCTCCTGAGTACGGGGATACCACATGTGTGGGACTTTTTGAGAGCCTAGCTGCGTACGGGGCCCCGAAAACCAATCACCGCCTTCAGGATTTCTAAGGGCATAAATTATTGATTTCACTCCTCACTACCTATCACAGTTTTGAAGGCCATGAAATGCCCAGATGGCACAAAACCCCCCCAAATGACCCCATTTTGGAAAGTAGACACCCCAAGCTATTTGCTGAGAGGCATGGTGAGTATTTTGCAGCTCTCATTGGTTTTTGAAAATGAAGAAAGACAAGAAAAATCTTTTTTTTTTTCTTTTTTCAATTTTTAAAACTTTGTGACAAAAAGTGAGGTCTGCAAAATACTCACTATACCTCTCAGTAAATAGCTTGGGGTGTCTACTTTCCAAAATTGGGTCATTTGGGGGGGTTTTGTGCCACCTGGGCATTCCATGGCCTCCGAAACTGTGATAGGCAGTGAAGAGTGAAATCAAAAATTTACGCCCTTAGCCTAAAGGCGGTGCTTGGTTTTCGGGGTCCCGTACGCAGCTAGGCTCCCAAAAAGTCTCACACATGTGGTATCCCCGTACTCGGGAGAAGCAACAGAATGTATTTTGGGGTGTAATTTCACATATTCCCATGGCATGTTTGAGCAATATATCATTTAGTGACAACTTTGTGCAAAAAAAAAAAAAAAAAATTTGTCTCTTTCCCGCAACTTGTGTCACAATATAAAATATTCCATGGACTCGACATGACTCTCAGCAAATACCTTGGGGTGTCTACTTTCCAAAATGGGGTCATTTGGGGGGTTTTGAACTGTCCTGGCATTTTATGCACAACATTTAGCAGCTTATGTCACACATCACCCACTCTTCTAACCACTTGAAGACAAAGCCCTTTCTGACACTTTTTTTGTTTACATGAAAAAATTATTTTTTTTTTAAGAAAATTACTTTGAACCCCCAAACATTATATATATTTTTTAAAGCAAATGCCCTACTGATTAAAATGGTGGGTGTTTCATTTTTTTTTTTCACACAGTATTTGCGCAGCGATTTTTCAAACGCATTTTTTTGGGAAAAAACACACTTTTTTAAATTTTAATGCACTAAAACACACTATATTGCCCAAATGTTTGATGAAATAAAAAAGATGATCTTAGGCCGAGTACATGGATACCAAACATGACATGCTTTAAAATTGCGTACAAACGTGCAGTGGCGACAAACTAAATACATTTTTAAAAGCCTTTACAGGTTACCACTTTAGATTTACAGAGGAGGTCTACTGCTAAAATTACTGCCCTCGATCTGACTTTCGCGGTGACACCTCACATGCATGGTGCAATTGCTGTTTACATTTGACGCCAGACCGACGCTTGCGTTCGCCTTTGCGCGAGAGCAGGGGGGGACAGGGGTGCTTTTTTTTTTTTTTTTCTTTATTATTTATTTGCTTTTTTATCTTATTTTTAAACTGTTCCTTTCATCTTTTTTTTTTTTTTATCATTTTTATTGTTATCTCAGGGAATGTAAATATCCCCTATGATAGCAATAGGTAGTGACAGGTACTCTTTTTTTGAAAAAATTGGGGTCTGCCCTCAAAGCATCTGACCACACCAAGATCGGTGTGATAAAATGCTTTCCCAATTTCCCAATGGCGCTGTTTACATCCGGCGAAATCTAAGTCATGAAATGCTCTTAGCTTCCGGTTTCTTAGGCCATAGAGATGTTTGGAGCCACTCTGGTCTCTGATCAGCACTATGGTCAGCTGGCTGAATCACCGGCTGCATTTTCAGGTTCCCTGTGGAGACAGGAGAGCCAGAGAAAAACACGGAAGATGGTGGGGGGGGGCATTCCCTCCCACTGCTTGTAAACGCAGTCTAGAGGCTAATTAGCCGCTAGGATTGCTTTTACATGAAAGCCGACCGCTGGCTGAAAAGAATGATACCAAGATGATACCTAAACCTGCAGGCATCATTCTGGTATAACCACTCAAAGTCGTGAATGGCGTACCTGAAGACAAAAAAATGGTTAACAATAAAACACAGTAAACGGTAAAGTATAAAAAATTGCATACCTGAAAAGCAAACGTGATAAAACATAATAACAAGAAAACATTGCAGAATAGAATACAGTAAAAAAGAGCAGAACAATAGAGAGAGAGAACAATAAAACGACAACTATTAAATAAATATATATATATATATATATATATATATATATATATATATATATATATATATATAATATTATTATTATTATTATTTATTTTTTTTACACTTTTTTTTGTAACTAACTTTTATAACTGTAACCGGTTCCAGGTCTCTCAAAATGTGATGGCATCTTGGGAGGCCCTGTGAAAGTGTGCCTAGTCTGTGCAATGCTGTACCCTACGCTAATACTCAACTAGTGAATGGTAGCGTTCAAAACATTCACCAATGCAAAGACAAGGATTGTCAGGACAGGAGGGACAATAATAGCGGGTGTCACGCCTATATCCGCGCTTGTTGCAGACACGACATCTTTTTTGGAGGGGTATTTTGGGTAGGGGTACTCGGGAGGACATAAACAAAATGCCTCCCATGCAGCCGACTGCATTTGGTTGTTGATGTGAATGGGGGAAGTACGTGGGTTCCCAATTAGGATTGGCGAATGCAGCAGGAAGGGCACTATGGGCACGACGGGCCTGTGTTTGTCTTCTTGGTGGCAGCGGGACACTACTTGTGCTTGCCACCTCACCAGCTTGAACTGCACTTATGGGACTCACCACGTCACCAAGTGTTACTGCAGTGCTGGTTTGACTACGACCGGGGTGTACTAGGCCACTGGTGCTTGCCAGTTCACCAAAACGCTACCAAAAAAACTATTAGCGATCGCAGGGATCAGGCCTGACTCTGCAAACGCTGCAGTTATGCGTTTAGTGTTTTGTAAGTGACAGTGATCGATACTGCACTTGAGTGGGCTGGGCTGGGCGGAGGGGGCAAAACGCAGGTGCTAGCAGGTATCTGGGTTGATCCGGCCAACACTGCGTTTTTGGGAACCCTAAACTGCTGGGGATGCTATTATAGATCTGATTGAATCAGATATTGATGCGTTCAGATATTATACCACTAAGGGAGGCATATGCTGCGTGCGTGGGTGTTAGCGGTACTAGTGCTAATCTGACGCTGCCTGGGGCGACGCATATCACCGCCGGGCGATCAGGGAGCTAAACCTTTATTAGGTAATAAACGGCAGGTGCCCTGACACTATAAAAAATAAACGAACTAACCAGCGTCGCCCGTAACAGTTATACGGTGATCAGTGGTGAAAGGGTTAACTAGGGGGCAATCAAGGGGTTAAAACATTTATAAGATAGTATATGGGGGTCCCTGTCGCTATAAAACGCTGACGCCAAACCTAAATATTTACGTCCCTAACTAGCGTCACCAGTGACACTAATACAGCGATCAGAAAAATGATCGCTTAGCGACACTGGCGACAGGGGGTGATCAAGGGGTTAAAACATTATTAGGGGGGTAAAACACAACAATGGTATATCTTGTGCTTACTCTAAATGAGCAGCTAACACAACAAAAAGAATATTTGTAAATTGGCCAATAAAACAAAGTGTAGCGCTAAAAAGTGAAAAGTGATAAAAAATATATATACATAAGTGAAATGAACACACTAAACGTGTCTTATATTAACATAAAGAAGTTCATCTTTGTAGTTCATATGTAAATATGACCATTGGAGTCCTTAGCTGTAAAGCCAGTGAAAAGAAACGTCACCAAAATAAGTGAAAACAGTCTGGGCTATCTTGCACCCCAAAATGACTTAAACCAAATATTGTGGTGATGGTTAATAGCCGTTCATAAAAAATGAAAAATGAAAAAAAAGGGATTCCAGAAATCCAACAAAACTATGCAGAGTCCACCTCAGTGTCTAATATAAGAATATGTGAAATTCCCTCAACCAGTGAAGTTGGAGGCTTACCGGAGGGTTTGAACCCGAAACAGCATATGCTGTAGGGGTCAAACCGGCTTGTATTGCCCACCGGCAATGAGGGGAATCTTGACAATCAGGAGGAATAGGGGTCCCAAATACTTTCATGGAAATATCCTCTCTGCACAGTTGATCACATAGCCCAGAGTGCAGCCCATGTAGAATAAAAAGATGGCCACATAGTGTAATTCCATAAACAAACTGAATTTATTAAAAAAGGAAATACACTTACATTTGAGAAGTTAAAAAGCGCTTGTGTATAAAAAAGAAGGCGGCAGTGGAGTCCTCCCGACGCGTTTCGTCTACCAAGACTTCGTCTAGGGGTGTCCTTCCACTGCTGCCTGACTCCCTAATATAACAACTATGACCCCCATAATGAGAATCCAGCCCATCTAATTCATTACTATGGCACTTCCGGGTTGCCCAAAATGACGGACCCACGTGCGTTCCAGGCCTCGATTTAACTAACATGTGTTGCGTTCCAACGTCGCACCATCCTTTCCCTTTGTCTCGAAATACATTAAAACCCATCATTATCCTCTTTCATGTCCCCGAGGACAAAGACTACCAAAGTCCGTGTTCAAATTTGTCACCGACAGTGCGTTCATTCTGTTTGTGGGACGGTATCTCTTCAGACACCAGATCCCCCGATATTACGCCATGACGCTGAGATTCAAGATGTAAATAGAACGTCGAATCTTCATGGCGCAGGATCGGAAGCGTGATCTCAGCAAGCCTCCTTCTGGAATGGCTTGCGTTCCAGTCACGCCTCGTTTACGAAGCCCGTACTGTGTCTCACGCTATGCCGACCCACGTCTCGACATCCCGTCAAATGTGCGTGCGCATCACGTTATGTAAAGACCTAATGCATTTCAGTACATTTAAAAGAGGGTGCAACTCCCGAGGGGCACTAAACCTGAATGTGTATTATCCACAAAGAGAACGTCCAATAATTGGGTGTAAAAATTCCCAACTTGGGCATAGGATTACATCTATAGGTGTCATGAATAAAGCTAAACAGTGCCCAGACAATGTGTTCTAATTAAAAATAGAATATATGGTCAAATGTATATGGAAGATAATAAATAAAAACATAGCTGTAGTGTTTTAACTGTAAAAAACTAGATGAATTGGATTCTCATGCCGTACACAACCCTCAATTCACCACAGTCAAAAATTAGGAAAATCTACATGTAGATCAATATGAACCATAATATTTATACAGAAAATCCTATATGTCAGGACTGGTCTATAAAAGCGTTAACATCCACTTCCACATTTATACCCTGAGGGGCAAAGGACTGTAATTCATGAATCCAGTACATTTCCAGATGGGATACACCTCAAATTTTTGCCCTGCCTCTCCATGGGGGTGTGTATTTATCTATAATGATAAATTGTGATCCCTCAGGATTTCCATTGTGGAACTCCTTATGTCTGGGGACAGTATGTTTTGGATCCCTACTTTTATTGAGGGCAATGTGCTCACCAACTCTAATAGAAAATGTCCTGGTAGTGCGACCTATATACTGTTTATGACAGGGGCACGTAATGAGATACACCACATATCCAGTACTGCATGTGCAGAATGGCTTTATGGTGTATCTCCTGCCGGTAACCGTAGAGGTGAATTCTGTCACCTTGCAAGTGGTTAAAGAATTGTGTTGGCACACAACACACCTCCTACAGGGAAAAAAACCCATCCAGTCATGAAAAAATGAAGGACGGGTAGGGGGATTGATGATATTGGGGGCCACTTTTGCTTTGTAATGATGGTGCACCTTTAAAGATAATTTTGGCTTCTTCTGGAATTATTAGTCCCAGGATGTTGTCCTGTTTAAGGACGTCCCAATGCTTCTTAATAATATTTTTAAACTGTCTGTGTTGTACTGAGGTTTAGTGTGTTTTACATTCAGGTTTAGTGCCCCTCGGGAGTTACTCCCTCTTTTAAATGTACTGAAAATCATTAGGTTTTTACATAACGTGATGCGCACGCGCTTTTGACAGGATGTCGAGACGCGGGTCGGCATAGCGTGAGACACAGTACGGGCTTCGTAAACGAGGCGTGACTGGAACGCAAGCCATTCCGGAAGGAGGCTTGCTGAGATCACGCTTCCGATCCTGCGCCATGAAGATTCGACGTTCTATTTACATCTTGAATCTCAGCGTCATGGCGTAATATCGCGGGATCTGGTGTCTGAAGAGATACCGTCCCACAAATAGAATAAACGCACTGTTGGTGACAAATTTGAACACGGACTTTGGTAGTCTTTGTCCTCGGGGACATGAAAGATGATAATGATGGGTTTTAATGTATTTCGAGACAAAGGGAAAGGATGGTGCAACGTTGGAACGCAACACATGTTAGTTAAATCGAGGCCTGGAACGCACGCGGGTCCGTCATTTT
Organism: Lithobates clamitans; assembly: GCA_037952925.1. NCBI lineage: Eukaryota > Metazoa > Chordata > Amphibia > Anura > Ranidae > Lithobates > Lithobates clamitans. The sequence continues at coordinate 188,726 of JBBGZY010001840.1, read as the reverse complement.
GGGCAACCCGGAAGTGCCATAGTAATGAATTAGATGGGCTGTATTCTTATTATGGGGGTCATATTTCTTTATATTAGGGAGTCAGGCAGCAGTGGAAGGACACCCCTAGACGAAGTCTTGGTAGATGAAACGCGTCGGGAGGACTCCACTGCCGCCTTCTTTTTTATACACAAGCGCTTTTTAACTTCTCAAATGTAAGTGTATTTCCTTTTTTAATAAATTCAGTTTGTTTATGGAATTACACTATGTGGCCATCTTTTTATTCTACATGGGCTGCACTCTGGGCTATGTGATCAACTGTGCAGAGAGGATATTTCCATGAAAGTATTTGGGACCCCTATTCCTCCTGATTGTCAAGATTCCCCTCATTGCCGGTGGGCAATACAAGCCGGTTTGACCCCTACAGCATATGCTGTTTCGGGTTCAAACCCTCCGGTAAGCCTCCAACTTCACTGGTTGAGGGAATTTCACATATTCTTATATTAGACACTGAGGTGGACTCTGCATAGTTTTGTTGGATTTCTGGAATCCCTTTTTTTTCATTTTTCATTTTTTATGAACGGCTATTAACCATCACCACAATATTTGGTTTATGGCATTTTGGGGCGCAAGATAGCCCAGACTGTTTTTACTTATTTTGGTGACATTACTTTTCACTGGCTTTACAGCTAAGGACACCAATGGTCCTATTTACATATGAACTACAAAGATGAACTTCTTTATGTTAATATAAGACACGTTTAATTAGTGTGTTCATTTCACTTATGTATATATATATTTTTTATCACTTTTCACTTTTTAGCGCTACACTTTGTTTTATTAGGGGGGTACCCTAGACCTACAAGGGGCTAATACTAACTGCCCTACCACAGTAACTGTCACAAACTGACACCATGCAGTAATCAAAAAAAAAAAAAACTGATTGGTGTCAGTGTGACGGGGGGGGGGGGGGGGGAGGGGTGATTAGGGGGTGATCGGGGGGTAAAGGGGGGTGATGTGTGCCTGGCATGTTCTACTGTGATGTGTGTGTGTGTGTGTGTGTGTTGTGCACTCACATTTCAGTCTTCTCTCCTCGGCGCTGGAACGGAAACTGCCGAGCCGAGGAGAGATGACATCACATCCCCTGCCTCTGTGTACTACACAGAGGCAGGGGAAGAATCTTATTGGCTGGGAGCGATTGCGAGGGGGGGCCACAATCGGATGGCCTCCCCCTCATCTCTGATCGCTGCCAGACCAAAGGCGACCGCCTCAGGCACCGGGGGGGGTCCGATCGGACCCGCCGCCCGCGGGAAAGCAATCACGTACCAGGTACGTGATTTTGCCTGCCCGTGCCATTCTGCTGACGTATATCGGTGTGAGGCGGTCGTCAAGTGGTTAACCCTCTTGGGCATGGAGTTCATCAGAGCTTCACAGGTTGCCACTGGAGTCCTCTTCCACTCCTCCATGATGACATCACAGAGCTGGTGGATGTTGGAGCCCTTGCGCTCCTCTACCTTCCATTTGAGGATGCTATACAGATGCTCAATAGGGTTTAGGTCTGGAGAGATGCTTGGTCAGTCTATCACCCTTACCCTCGGCTTCTTTAGCAAAGCAGTTGTCATCTTGGAGATGTGTTTGGGGTTGGAATACTGCCCTGCGGCCCAGTCTCTGTAGGGAGGGGATCATGCTCTGCTTCAGTATGTCGCAGTACATGTTGACATTTATGGTTCCCTCAATGAACTTTAGCTCCCCAGTGATGTCAGCACTCATGCAGCCCCAGACCATGACATTAATGCCACCATGCTTGACCTGTCTTTGTACTGGTTGCCGCCACACACGCTTGACACCATCTGAACCAAATAAGTTTATCTTGGTCTAATCAGCCCACAGGACATGGTTACAGTGATCCATGTCCTTCATCTGCTTGTCTTCAGCAAACTGTTTGCGGGCTCTCTTGTGCATCATCTTTGAAAGAGGCTTCCTTCTGGGATGACAGCAAGGCAGACCTATTTGATGCAGCGTGCGGCGTATTGTCTGAGCACTGACAGGCTGACTCCCCCCACATTCCATCAACCTCTGTAGCTGGCAGCACTCATACGTCTATTTGCATGTGCACTCAAACTTCTTTGGTTGACCATGGTGAGGCCTTTTCTGTGTGGGACCTGTCCTGTTAAACCGCTGTTTGGTCTTGGCCACCGTGCGGCAGCTCAGTTTCAGGGTCCTGGCAATCATCTTATAGCCTAGGCCATCTTTATGTAGCGCAATAATTCTTTTTTTTCAGATCCTCAGAGTTCTTTGCCATGAGGTGCCATGTTAAACTTCCAGAGACCAGTATGGGAAAGTGAGAGCTCACTTTTGTTGCCAGCGATTTTAGACATTAATAGCTGTGTGGGTTATTTTGAGGGGACAGCAAATTTACACTGTTATACAAGCTGTACACTCACTACTTTACATTGTAGCAAAGTGTCATTTCTTCAGTGTTGTCACATGAAAAGATTTAATAAAATACAGTCCGGTCCATTAATATTGGGACATCAACAGAATCCTAATCTTTTTGGCTCTATACACCACCACAATGGATTTGAAATGAAACAAACAAGATGTGCTTTAACTGCAGACTTTCAGCTTTAATTTGAGGGTATTTACATCCAAATCAGGTGAACGGTGTAGGAATTACAACAGTTTTTATGTGCCTCACACTTTTTAAGGGACCAGAAGTAATGGGACAATTGGCTGCTCAGCTGTTCCATGGCCAGGTGTGTGTTATTCCCTCATTATCCAATTTACAAGGAGCAGATAAAAGGTCCAGAGTTCATTTCACGTGTGCTATTTGCATTTGGAATCTGTTGCTGTCAACTCTCAACATGGAATCCAAAGAGCTGTCACAATCAGTGAAGCAAGCCATCATTAGGCTGAAAAAACAAAACAAACCCATCATAGATTGCAAAAACATTAGGTGTGGCCAAATCAACTGTTTTTGTAACATCCTTGAAAAAAAAAACACACTGGTGAGCTCAGCAACACCAAAAGACCAGAAAAACCACGGAAAACAACTGTGGTGGATGACCAAAGAATTCTTTCCCTGGTGAAGAAAACACCCTTCACAACAGTTGGCCAGATCAAGAACACTCTCCAGGAGGCAGGTGTATGTTTGTCAAAGTCAACAATCAAGAGAAGACTTCACCAGAGTGAATACAGAAAGTTCACCACAAGATGTAAACCATTGGTGAGCCTCAAAAACAGGAAGGCCAGATTAGAGTCTGCCAAACAACATCTAAAAAATCCTTCACAGTTCTGGAACAACATCCTATGGGCAGATGAGACCAAGATAAACTTGTACCAGAGTGATGGGAAGAGAAGTGTATGGAGAAGGAAAGGAACTGCTCCTGATCCTAAGCATACCACCTCATCAGTGAAGCATGGTGTGGTAGTGTCATGGCGTGGGCATGTATGGCTGCCAATGGAACTGGTTCTTTTGTATTTATTGATGATGTGACTGCTGACAAAAGCAGCAGGATGAATTCTGAAGTGTTTTGGGCAATATTATCTGCTCATATTCAGCAAAATGCTTCAGAACTCATTGGACTGCGCTTCACAGTGCAGATGGACAATGACCTGAAGCATACTGTGAAAGCAACCAAAGACTTTTTTAAGGGAAATAAGTGGAATGTTATGCAATGGCCAAGTCAATCACCTGACCTGAATCTGATTGAGCATGCATTTCACTTGCTGAAGACAAAACTGAAGAGAAAATGCCTCAAGAACAAGCAGGAACTGAAGACAGTTGCAGTAGAGGCCTGGTAGAGCATCAACAGGGATAAAACCCAGCATCTGTCTATGCGTTCCAGACTTTAGGCTGTAATTGACTGCAAAGGATTTGCAACCAAGTATTAAAAAGTGAAAGTTTGGATGATTGTTAATCTGTCCCATTACTTTTGGTCCCTTAAAAAGTGGGAGGCACATATACACACACTGTTGTAATTCCTACACCGTTCACCTGATTTGGATGTAAATACCCTCAAATTAAAGCTTAAAGTCTGCAGTTAAAGCAAATCTTGTTCGTTTCATTTCAAATCCACTGTGGTGGTGTATAGAGCCAAAAAGATTAGAATTGTGTCGATGTCCCAATATTTATGGACCTGACTGTATATTTACAAAAAATGTGAGGGGTGTACTCACTTTTGTGAGATACTGTAAAAGCTGATAATTGCACTTAGAAAGTGGGGTGGGAGTACAAGACCTTCAAAGTGATTGTAAAGGCTTGTTAACCACTTCAGCCCCGGAAGGATTTACCCCCTTCCTGACCAGAGCACTTTTTACAATTCGGCACTGCGTCGCTTTAACTGCTAATTGCGCGGTCATGCAATGCTGTACCCAAACGAAATTTGCGTCCTTTTCTTCCCACAAATAGAGCTTTCTTTTGATGGTATTTGATCACCTCTGCCGTTTTTATTTTTTGCGCTATACACGGAAAAAGACCGAAAATTTTGAAAAAAAATGATATTTTCTACTTTTTGTTCTAAAAAAAATCCAATAAACTCAATTTTAGTCATACATTTAGGCCAAAATGTATTCGGCCACATGTCTTTGGTAAAAAAAATGTCGATAAGTGTATATTTATTGGTTTGCGCAAAAGTTATAGCGTCTACAAACTAGGGTACATTTTCTGGAATTTACACAGCCTTTAATTTATGACTGCCTATGTCGATTCTTGAGGTGCTAAAATGGCAGGGCAGTACAAAACCCCCACAAATGACCCCATTTTGGAAAGTAGACACCCCAAGGAATTTGCTGAGAGGCATGTTGAGCCCATTGAATATTCATTTTTTTTGTCCCAAGTGATTGAATAATGACAAAAAAAAAAAAAAAAAAAAAAAATTACAAAAAGTTGTCACTAAATGATATATTGCTCACACAGGCCATGGGCATATGTGGAATTGCACCCCAAAATACATTTAGCTGCTTCTCCTGAGTACGGGGATACCACATGTGTGGGACTTTTTGGGAGCCTAGCCGCGTACGGGGCCCCGAAAACCAAGCACCGCCTTCAGGATTTCTAAGGGCGTACATTTTTGATTTTACTCCTCACTACCTATCACGGTTTTGAAGGCCATAAAATGCCCAGATGACATAAACCCCCCCCAAATGACCCCATTTTGGAAAGTAGACACCCCAAGCTATTTGCTTTGAGGCATGTTGAGTCCATGGAATGTTTTATATTTTGACACAAGTTGCGGGAAAGTGACAATTTTTTTTTTTTTTTTTTTTTTTTTGCACAAAGTTGTCACTAAATGATATATTGCTCACACAGGCCATGGGCATTGGTGGAATTGCACCCCAAAATACATTTAGCTGCTTCTCCTGAGTACGGGGATACCACATGTGTGGGACTTTTTAGGAGCCTAGCCGCGTACGGGACCCCGAAAACCAAGCACCGCCTTCAGGATTTCTAAGGGCGTACATTTTTGATTTTACTCCTCACTGCCTATCACAGTTTCGGAGGCCATGGAATGCCCAGGTGGCACAAACCCCCCCCAAATGACCCCATTTTGGAAAGTAGACACCCCAAGCTATTTGCTGAGAGGCATGGTGAGTATTTTGCAGCTCTCATTTGTTTTTGAAAATAAAGAAAGACGAGAAAAAAAAATTTTTTTTTTCTTTTTTCAATTTTCAAAACTTTGTGACAAAAAGTGAGGTCTGCAAAATACTCACTATACCTCTCATCAAATAGCTTGGGGTGTCTACTTTCCAAAATGGGGTCATTTGGGGTTTTTTTTTGCCACCTGGGCATTCCATGGCCCCCGAAACTGTGATAGGCGGTGAAGAGTGAAATCAAAAATTTACGGCCTTAGAAAGCCTGAAGGCGGTGCTTGGTTTTCGGGGTCCCGTACGCGGCTAGGCTCCCAAAAAGTCTCACACATGTGGTATCCCCGTACTCAGGAGAAGCAGCAGAATGTATTTTGGGGTGTAATTTCACATATTCCCATGGCATGTTTGAGCAATATATCATTTAGTGACAACTTTGCGCAAAAAAAAATAAAAAAAATAAAAAATTGTCTCTTTCCCGCAACTTGTGTCACAATATAAATTATTCCATGGACTCAACATGACTCTCAGCAAATAGCTTGGGGTGTCTACTTTCCAAAATGGGGTCATTTGGGGGGGGTTTGAACTGTCCTGGCATTTTATGCACAACATCTAGAAGCTTATGTCACACATCACCCACTCTTCTAACCACTTGAAGACAAAGCCCTTTCTGACACTTATTGTTTACATAAAAAAATAATTTTTTTTTGCAAGAAAATTACTTTGAACCCCCAAACATTATATATTTTTTTTAAAGCAAATGCCCTACAGATTAAAATGGTGGGTGTTTCATTTTTTTTTTTCACACAGTATTTGCGCAGCGATTTTTCAAACGCATTTTTTGGGGAAAAAACACACTTTTTTACATTTTAATGCACTAAAACACACTATATTGCCCAAATGTTTGATGAGATAAAAAAGATGATCTTAGGCCGAGTACATAGATACCAAACATGACATGCTTTAAAATTGCGCACAAACGTGCAGTGGCGACAAACTAAATACATTTTTAAAAGCCTTTAAAAGCCTTTACAGGTTACCACTTTAGATTTACAGAGGAGGTCTACTGCTAAAATTACTGCCCTCGATCTGACCTTCGCGGCGATACCTCACATGCATGGTGCAATTGCTGTTTACATTTGACGCCAGACCAACGCTTGCGTTCACCTTAGCGCGAGAGCAGGGGGGACAGGGGTGCTTTTTTTTTTTTTTTTTTTTTTTTTTCTTTATTATTATTATTTTTTTATCTTATTTTTAAACTGTTCCTTTCATTTTTTTTTTTTTTAAATCATTTTTATTGTTATCTCAGGGAATGTAAATATCCCCTATGATAGCAATAGGTAGTGACAGGTACTCTTTTTTGCAAAAATTGGGGTCTATTAGACCCTAGATTTCTCCTCTGCCCTCAAAGCATCTGACCACGCCAAGATCGGTGTGATAAAATGCTTTCCCAATTTCCCAATGGCGCTGTTTACATCCGGCGAAATCTAAGTCATAAAATGCTCGTAGCTTCCGGTTTCTTAGGCCATAGAGATGTTTGGAGCCACTCTGGTCTCTGATCAGCTCTATGGTCATCTGGCTGAATCACCGGCTGCATTCTCAGGTTCCCTGTTGAGACAGGAGAGCCAGAGAAAAACACGGAAGACGTTGGGGGGGGGGGGCATTCCCTCCGACTGCTTGTAAAAGCAGTCTAGAGGCTAATTAGCCACTAGGATTGCTTTTACATGAAAGCTGACCGCTGGCTGAAAAGAATGATACCAAGATGATACCTAAACCTGCAGGCATCATTCTGGTATAACCACTCAAAGTCGTGAATGGCGTACCTGAAGACAAAAAAATGGTTAACAATAAAGCACAGTAAACGGTAAGGTATAAAAAATTGCATACCTGAAAAGCAAACATGATAAAACATAATAACAATAAAACATTGCAGAATAGAATACAGTAAAAAAGAGCAGAACAATAGAGAGAGAATAGAGAGAGAGAGAACAATAAAACGCCAACTATTTTTTTTTTTATTTTATATTTTTGTTTGTGTTTTTTTTTTTTTTTCACTTTTTTTTGTAACTAACTTTTATAACTGTAACCGGTTCCAGGTTCGGGTCTCTCAAAATGCGATGGCATCTTGGGAGACCCTGTGAAAGTGTGCCTAGTCTGTGCAATGCTGTACCCTACGCTAATAGTCAACTAGTGAATGGTAGCATTCAAAACATTCACCAATGCAAAGACCAGGATTGTCAGGACAGGTGGGACAATAATAGTGGGTGTCACGCCTATATCCGCGCTTGCTGCAGACACGACATCTTTTTTGGGGGGGTTCGTTGGGTAGGGGTACTCGGGAGGACATAAAAATGCCTCTCATGCAGCCGACTGCATTTGGTTGGGGATGTGAATGGGGGAAGTACGGGCGCTGCAGAAGTGGTGGGTTCCCAATTAGGATTGGCGAATGCAGCAGGAAGGGCACTATGGGCACGACGGGACTGTGTTTGTCTTTTTGGTGGCAGCGGGACACTACTTGTGCTTGCCACCTCACCAGCTTCAACTGCACTTATGGGACTCGCCACGTCACCAAGTGTTACTGCAGTGCTGGTTTGACTACGACCGGGGTGTACTAGGCCGCTGGCGCTTGCCAGTTCACCAAAACGCTACCAAAAAAACTGTTAGCGATCGCAGGGATCAGGCCTGACTCTGCGAACGCTGCAGTTATGCGTTTAGTGTTTTGTAAGTGTCAGTGATCGATCGATACTGCACTTGGGTGGGCTGGGCTGGGCCGGGCGGAGGGGCAAAACGCAGGTGCTAGCAGGTATCTGGGCTGATCCCGCTAACACTGCGTTTGTGGGAACCCTAAACTGCTGGGGACGCTAGTATAGATCTGATCGGATCAGATATTGATCCGATCAGATACTATACCACTAAGGGAGGTGTATGCTGCGTGCGCGGGTGTCAGCGGTACTGGCGCTAATCTGACGCTGCCTGGGGCTGGTGCTTGCCAGTTCACCAAAACGCTACCAAAAAAACTGTTAGCGATCGCAGGGATCAGGCCTGACTCTGCGAACGCTGCAGTTATGCGTTTAGTGTTTTGTAAGTGACAGTGATCGATCGATACTGCACTTGGGTGGGCTGGGCTGGGCCGGGCGGAGGGGCAAAACGCAGGTGCTAGCAGGTATCTGGGCTGATCCCGCTAACACTGCGTTTTTGGGAACCCTAAACTGCTGGGGACGCTAGTATAGATCTGATCGGATCAGATATTGATGCGTTCAGATACTATACCACTAAGGGAGGCGTATGCTGCGTGCGTGGGTGTTAGCGGTACTGGCGCTAATCTGACGCTGCCTGGGGCTGGTGCTTGCCAGCTCACCAAAACGCTACCAAGAAAACTGTTAGCGATCGCAGGGATCAGGCCTGACTCTGCGAACGCTGCAGTTATGCGTTTAGTGCCTTGTAAGTGACAGTGATCGATCGATACTGCACTTGGGTGGGCTGGGCTGGGCCGGGCAGAGGGGCAAAACGCAGGTGCTAGCAGGTATCTGGGCTGATCCCGCTAACACTGCGTTTTTGGGAACCCTAAACTGCTGGGGACGCTAGTATAGATCTGATCGGATCAGATATTGATCCATACAGATACTATACCACTAAGGGAGGCGTATGCTGCGTGCGTGGGTGTTAGCGGTACTGGCGCTAATCTGACGCTGCCTGGGGCGACGCATATCACCGCCGGGCGATCGGGGGGCTAAACCTTTATTCGGTAATAAACGGCGGGTGCCCTGACACTATAAAAAATAAACGAACTAACCAGCGTCAACCGTAACGGTTATACGGTGATCAGTGGTGAAAGGGTTAACTAGGGGGCAATCAAGGGGTTAAAACATTTATTAGGTAGTATAGGGGGATCCCTGTCGCTATAAAACGCTGACGGCGAACCTAAATATTTACCTCACTAACTAGCGTCACCAGCGACACTAATACAGCGATCAGAAAAATGATCGCTTAGCGACACTGGTGAGGGGGGGTGATCAAGGGGTTAAAACTTTATTAGGGGGGTTAGGGGGGTACCCTAGACCTAAAGGGGGCCTAAGACTCACTGCCCTAACACACTAACTGACACAAACTGACACCAATACAGTAATCAGAAAAAAAAAAAAAAAAAAAAAAAAAACCTGCTTGGTGTCAGTTTGTGACAGGGGGGGGGGTGATCGGGGGGGGATCGGGGGGCGATCGGGGGGGGGATCGGGGTGAAATGTATGCCTGGCATGTTCTACTGTGTGTGTGTGTTTGTGTAACTCACAGTTCAGTCTTCTCTCCTCGGCCCGGAACGGAAAATACCGAGCCGAGGAGAGATGACATCATTTCCTCTGCCTCTGTTTACAATACAGAGGCAGGGAAATGATTCCATTGGCTGGGAGCGATCGCGAGGGGGGGGCCACGAATGGATGGCCTCCCCCTCACCACCGATCGCCGGGGGACATTTGCCGACCGCCGCAGGCACCGGGGGGGGGTCCGATCGGACCCCCCACCCGCGGGCAGGCAGGGACGTACAGGTAAGCCCTTTTGCCTGCCCGTGCCGCTTTGCCGACGTACATCGTCGTGCGGCGGTCGGCAAGTGGTTAAAATGTTTGTTATTTTAAATTAAAAAAAAAAATCACTTGCCTCCACTGTGCAGCTAGTTTTGCAGAGTGGTCCCGATCCTCGACTTCTGGGGTCCCTCGGCGGCTCTCGTGGCTCCTCCTCACATCAGATAACCCCCTAGGAGAAGCGCTCTTCTGGGGGGTTACATTGCGGGCGCGCTCCCGAGTCCAGCATTCGGCGTCCATAGACACGGAAGCCGGCCTCGGTCTCGCCCCCTGGCGCCCATGTCATTGGATTTGATTGACAGCAGCGGGAGCCAATGGCTGCGCTGCTATCTATCCAATCAAGAGTCGGGACCCGTGCAGAGAGGGACAGCGTGTCTCCGCCAAGGGAGATATGCGGCTCAGGTAAGTAAAACGGGGGGGTTGGGATTGACTGCCAGAAGTTTTTTTACCTTAATGCATAGGATGCATTAAGGTGAAAAAACAGGAGGGTGTACAACCCCTTTTAAGGCTTCCAAAAAAGCCCATGATGGATGAGGGTGGCAAACATAAAAGGCCATGAAAGCCTATCAAAAGCTTTTTGTGCGTCTAGGCTCAAGATAAGGGCTGGGCGATGGAATTTATTTAATAGATCTATGAGATCTATGGTTCGTCTGTTATCTCTAGCTTGTCTGGCTTAGACAAATCCGACCTGTTCTCCATCAATCATTTTAGGTAGTAGTTGGGTTAATCTGTTAAATAGAATCTTTGTAAAGATCTTATAGTAGGAGTGCGATAGGTCTGTAGTTGTCAGGAAGAAAAATTATCCTTGCCAGGTTTAGGTATAACTGTGAGAAAGCAGTGTAAGAATCAGGGATTAGGAGTTTCGAGTTATACATAGTTACCATATGTGGGGATAATATGTGGTAGAAGTTTTTGTAATCCAGAATAAGGAAGGCCATCAGAGCCAGGGGATTTGTGGGCAGATAAATTTTTTTTAGGACCTGTAATAGTTCTTCAGGAGAAATCGTCGCATTTAATAGCTGAGGATTAGCTGAGGACAGTTTAGGAAGTTTTAGGATAGAACAGAAGGCATCAAATTCTTCCTGGTTAAAGTTATAATTATTAGCAGGGGTGAGGCAGTTATAAATTTTGTGCTAAGTCACCAAAGACCTTGGTCATTTTTTGGGACGATATGTGGGAGTACCATCCGATTGCCAGAGAAAATCAGGGAAGGAGTGAAATGGGCGGGGTTTAATTTGTTTACTAGCTTATGAGGTTTGTTTGAGCATTCATAGAATTTCTGTGTAGACCACATAAGGGATCTGGCCACTCGATGCATTTGTAAAGCTTTGAGTTGTTCACGGTAAGATGCCACCTCTCGGAGATGAGCCACCATAGGGAACTGGAGCAGTTGCTTCTCTAAGACTCGCAACTTGTCCGGGATAAGCGTTTTTTGATCATTGTTTTTTTTTTTTTTTTTAGACGGGAGCCTATGGAAATGCATTGGCCCCTGAAGACAGCTTTATGTGCTTCCCACAGGGTGGTCGCCTCCGAGGCCGAATCTAGGTTGAGTTGAAAGTATTCTATTAGGGTTTGAGAGTTGTTTTTTAGGACCCTCATGGCTGAGAAGGAATTTGTTGAGGCACCAATGGCATGTTTTGGAAGGCGCGGGTGGCAAGGTTAGATCTAGAAAGATGGGGGAATGGTCAGACCAAGTAGGGGGACCAATCTCTGAGGACACTACCTTGGTCAGAAGGGGGGTGGAAATTAGAAAATTATCCAGCCTAAAATATATTTTGTGGGGCAGTGAGAAAAACGTATATACCTGCCCATAATTGCCCGATTTGTGATATGCCCACCATGTGCAACTCATCTTTTGGCAATGCTGCAGCGGCTGCACATGCAGCAAAGGGCCATCGAGTACTTGTGTGAGTATGGCACAAGGACAGGCTCAGGGGAGCGCTGCTCCCCCCCCCCCAAAACAATGGCTGCTGATAAAGTATGCATGCACTGTACTGTCAGCATTTGAGGAGGCGACAAGGATGGCGAGCCATGACAATGCATGCATTAGTGCCACTATCCCTCTTGTGTTCCTGCTGGAGCATACTTTGAATGGCATTATGGACAGGGCACTCGAGCCAGAACAGTGGGAAGAAGAGGAGGACTTCCTTTCCTCTCAAGGCCCGCTTTATGCAGACACCATTCTTGCAACCACACACAGTGGGCAGCGCAGTGGTAAGTGTGTGTAATGGGTAGCACTCTCGCCTAGCAGTAAAAAGGGTCGCTGGTTCGAATCCTGACCATGACACTACCTGCCTGGAGTTTGCATGTTCTCCCTGTGCCTGCGTGGGCTTCCTCCGGGTACTCCGGTTTCCTCCCACACTCCAAAGACATGCTGATAGGTTAATTGGCTTCTGTCCAAAAAATTGGCCCTAGTATATGAATGTGAGTTTGGGACCTTGGATTGTGGGCTCCTTGAGGATAGGGTGCGATGTATGTGTGGAGCGATGTGTAAATTGACGGTGCTATATGGGTACCTTAAATAAATAGAGATAATTGTAGACATGCAACCACACTCAGGTTGAACTGGATGGACTGGTGTCTTTATTCAACCTTACTAACTATGTAACAAGAGGAGAGAGTAGAATTCTGGCAGTTTTGGAGGCATTGAAGCAGAGAAAGACGTACGTAAAATCTTAAGAGGTGTTTTCAGTCCCCAGAAACCTAGGAGTAGTACGTGGCTGGGAGCAGGCAGTTCCAGATAGTGCAATCCTCAGTGACCCTGAGTACTCTGCTTCTCATGCCTCCGCAAACTTGCGTGCATGGGCTCCCTGATTCTTTAAAGTCTGTGTAAGGACCCAAGAATTCATGGCATCAAGGAGAAGGATCATTATTGGTTGGCAACCCTCCTTGACCACCGTTACAAGGGGAAAGTCTAAGAACACATCCAATCAAAGGAGGAACTGTGGAGAAGGGGGAGCACCTAAGTGATGCATTTAAAAAAAAAATTAGTCCTCAGCGCACAGGGCTGTCAGCTTCAACATCCCATTGGCAGCGTCTGCATCATATGGTGGAAGATTATGTAGGGGCGAAAACAGACATGGAGAGCTTTCAAGTAGTTGATCCACTGGGTTGTTGGGTCATGACAGTAGACCACTGGCCACAACTTGTCCAGTATGCAATTGAGCTGCTGGGCTGCCCTGCATCCAGCATGCTTTCTAAAAGGCCATTTAGTGCTGCCGGAGGTTTTGTGACAGATAAAAGAGCGTGTCTGTCTACAGACTCCTTTGACCAGCTGACATTTGTCAAAATGAACCGGTCCTGGATTAGCAGCAGCTATCAAGCCCCTGATGCCGATGTCACTGATTAAATGTGTTTGGGATCTGGAATCTATGCAAGACTGTCTAAGCTACCTAGCTTTGTGGGTGTTATATCTTGAAGTAATTCTTGGTATAGGTTTCATGGGCACAATTGACACCCAAGTACCAATTTTTCCACACCTGTTTGACAAGTGCATATAATTAAAAATTTTGACAGGCCAATTCTTGCTTCCATCAAGAGTACATCTATAGGGTTATGGTGTGAATGCACCACCAACACCCAATGCCCAATTTTTCTGCACCTGTTACTTCTATCCAAAGTCTGCGAAAGAGACACCAGACTTTATCTAAAAATAAAATTTGTTAATCTTGGCATCAGTGTACTATAATTTGGGTTCTTCACCTAAGGCTTGCTCACTGTGGTGCAAAAATGTTTTTCCATCCAAAGTCTGCCAAAGAGAACCAGAATTTACCAAAAAAAATCTTGTTCTGAGTGTACTAAATTGGGGTCTCATTATACAGACTGGCTCCCCAAGCCATTGTTTACAAAATAAAAGCTGGCAGGGAACATCAATTTAAGTCTTTTTTTTTTTGTATATATGTCAGTTTTACTGCAGCAGGTTCTATACAGGGTACAGATGTGCCACTTTACAGGCAGACTAGGGGGACCCCCCAGGCACTATATTTAAAGGAATTTTTCATTTTTGTTTCATTTTAAGCATCATTAAAATCACTGCTCTTTTAAAAAAATCATTTTTGCATTGATAAATGTCCCCCAGGGCAGTACCCGGGCCCCCATACCTTTTTATGGCCCATAACTTGCATATAAGCCTCCAAAATGGGCACTTTTGATTTTTCAAGTTCGGGCCCCATAGACTTTAATAGGGTTCGGAGTTTGGGCCCGGATACGTAAACGGGTGACCCCGCCCCTCTCTGACAACACGGGGAAAGCCACAGGGAAGTTCCCCGTGCGTCAGAGGAGGGCGGGGTCATTGGGTGGCCCCGCCCTCCGTTATATAAGAAATGTCAGAAGAACCGAAGCGTCACACGGCGGAAGACTCCCACTGAGGCGGATCGTGCGGACAGAGCGGAGAATAAGACTGGAGGAAGATGCGGGACGAGAAGAGCGGAGGAAGAAGATGGAGAAGAAGTAGTACACCGAAGGAACACCAGAAGAAAGAAGATGGATGAAGAAGAAATTAATAAAGGGCTTGTCAAAAACTGTCTCTTGTGTTTTTTAACCTTTTTGACACACTTTTCGTGAAATGGTAGGGGTACATTTGTACCCGATTACCAATTCACACGGGGGGCGGGATCTGGGGGTCCCCTTGTTAAAGGGGGCTTCCAGATTCCGATAAGCCCCCTGCCTACAAACCCCCACAACCACCGGGCAAGGGTTGTGGAGATGAGGCCCTTCTCCCCATCAACATGGGGACAAGGTGCTTTGGGGGCTAGCTCAAAGCACCCTCACAATGTTGAGGGCATGTGGCCTGGTACGGTTCCCCCCCCCCCCCTCTTTTCCAGCGGCCTGCCAGGTTGCGTGCTCGGATAAGGGTCTGGTATAGAATTTAGAGGGACCCCCACGCATTTTTTTTTTTTTTTATTTTGGTTCGGGGTTCCCCTGTGGGGAAATCCCATGCCATTTTTATCAATGAACTTTTATGTGTATTGTCGGACCGACAATTCATTAATAGCTGTGAGTAGTTTTAAATTACTTTTTTTTCCTTTTGAAATGTCATTTTGCTGTCAGACTGTTCTAAACACAGGAAACGTGCCCCTTTACAGGCATACTATAGACACCCCCCAGGTACGAAATTTAAAGGAATGTTACACTTTTATTGTTTCACTTTAAGCATTATTAAAATCACTGCTCCAGAAAAAACGGACATTTTTAAAACTTCTTTTTGCATTGATACATGTCCCCTGGGGCAGGACCCAGGTCCACAAACACTTTTTATGACAATACCATGCATATAAGCCTTTAAATTTTAGCAATTTTGATTTCTCCAATAGACTTTTAAAGGGTGTTCCGCGGCTTTCGAATTTGCCGCGAACACCCCAAATTGTTCGGCGAACTGGCGAACAGCCAGTGTTCGAGTCGAACTCATGTTCAACCCGAGCATAAAGCCCATCCCTAGTGGTGGCACTGTTTAAAAGAGAAATTTCCAACAGGCTGGTGATACACAAGTCAATTAATGGATTGACTTGTGTTCAACCAGCCGTCCTATACATGGATAAAAATTTGGATGGTCCCTGCTGAAATTTGATCCATGTATGGGTTCCCTAAGAGTACACAGTGTAACTATATCTTTTTGTGCAGTCACACAATCTGCAGGGAAACCGGAATAAAACAATCGCATCACAGCAATTCCATCAGCAGTGAGAATTGCACAGTTATTGTGGTTCCACAAGTGCACAAAAACTCCAATATATGCACAGCTTGCTAAGCCTTTTCTTCTAGTGAATCAAATCAGACACATTGTTCAGGAAGAGTGAGTATGACATTATGCAGTATGATTTCTCAGTGGCCATGTGTTCACACACACTATATTACCAAAAGTATTGGGACACCTGCCTTTACACGCACATGAACTTTAATGATATCCCAGTCTTAGTCCGTAGGGTTCAATTTTGCGTTTGCCCACCCTTTGCAGCTTCAACTCTTCTAGGAAGGCTGTCCACAAGGTTTAGCAGTGTGTCTATGGGAATGTTTGACCATTCTTCAAGAAGCACATTTGTGAGGTCTGGCACTGATATCTATGAAAAGGCTTGGCTCGCAGTCTCCGCTCGTATTCATCCCAAAGGTGTTCTATCGAGTTTAGGTCAGGACTCTGTGCAGGCCAGTCAAGTTCCTCCACATCAAACTCGCTCATCCATGTCTTTATGAACCTTGCTTTGTGCACTGGTGCGCAGCCATGTTGGAACGGGAAGGAGCCATCCCCAAACTATTCCCACAAAGTTGGTAGCATGAAATTGTCCAAAATATCTCTGTATGCTGATGCCTTAAGCGTTCCCTTCACTGGATTTAAGGGACCATGCCCAACCCCTGAAAAAACAACCCCACACCATAATCCCCCTCCACCATATAAACATTGGGTTTATATGCCTCTGTTTGCCGCTTTCCCGTGATTTGACAAAGTGCATGCTTGCAAAACCGGTAGTCAAGGCAACATGGGACGTTTGCGTTCCAAGCCGGCCTAGGGTTGCTTCCTTTTTGGACACATCATCTCCAGTCTGGACCTTGGTGACGCCCTCCTCCCTGCTGCTTACTTACCACAGAGTTTTGTCCTTTGATACAACCAGCCCTGTGGTTTCAGCAACAACGCCAGTGTCAGTGAAACCATCTTACTGTCGGCGGGCCTGGCATCCCACAAACTGCAATTGGCATTGCACCATGGTCGGCACCCCAGGATTGGATTTCCCTGGTCTGACACAGTAATCCATCAGTGCCCAAGCCAGCCCCAGAGCCAGTGTTTTAACGTTGACATTAACCATGCATATTTTGTACATTATTTTTTTTTTTTTAATTTATCAATAAATTGCCAGCAGCTCACTGAATACATGTGGGTTATTGCAGCCAATTTCCACTACTTTAAGTTCAGCTTCTGACCACCGTCTGCTGCCATTGTTTCCAGCATTTTTCAGCAGCTGTTCCCATGCCATCAGACAGCAGCACGGTTCAGCTGTGCTTGGACCATACCTTTTTGGTTGAATGTTTTGTGATTAGCGCCTGTAACTCTTTCCCTTTTCCCAGAAGAGTTGAATCTGTTACAGCTGCAAAGGGTGGGCCAACTCAATATTGAACCCTGCGGACTAAGGCTGGGATGCCATTAAAATTCATGTGCGTGTAAAGGCAGGCGTCCAAATACTTTTCGTAGTGTATCTGCTAGATAAGGGTCTGGTATAGATGTTAAATGGGGACCACACAAAATACAGAGCAGGCCCTTAAAGAGGGAGTCCACCTAAACCGCCTAAAAAAAAAAAAAAATATTAAAAGCCAGCAGCTACAAATACTGCAGCTGCTGACTTTTAATAAATGGCCATTTACCTGTCCCAGGGTCCAGCGATGCCGACGCCGAGAACCCGCTCGGTTCTGGGCAGCTGCCGCCGCCATCCTGGGTGAGGGAATCAGGAAGTGAAGCGTTGCGGCTTCACTTCCCGGTTCCCTACTGCGCATGCGCGAGTCGCGCTGCGCATCGTAACTGGTCCCCGCTATCTCCTGGGACCTGTGTTTTTCCCAGGAGACAGCGCGGAGGGACAGGAAGAGGCATAGACTCCCATGGGAGTCTGTGCCGGAAGTGGGTGCAAATACCTGTCTTAGACAGGTATCTGCACCCCCCCTCCCCCCTGAAAGGTGCCAAATGTGACACCGGAGGGGGGGAGGTTTCCGAAAAGCGGAAGTTCCATTTTTGTGATGAACTCCGCTTTAAGATCTGGTATGAAATTTAAGGGGGACCTCCTACAAAAAAATAAACATGCAATCTCCCCCCAAAAATTCCACACCTGAACTGTATTCAAACAGGCCAGGAAAGAAGGGGGATTGGAGTTTTTTTTTTCTTCCCTCTCTGGAACCACCACAGAATGTAACCCTCAAAATAGGGGTGGGGGATACCCTCTTGTTGAGGTTTGTGGACAGGGGCATATCGGAATCTGGAAGCCCCTTTTAAAAATGAGGGGCACCCATACACCAGCTTCCCTCCTATGTTGATGAGTAACTCGTACATAGTATCCCGACTCATTAAAAAAAAAAGGAAACTAAATAAAGACAGTTTTTAACAAGTCCTTTAATAAAATATAACCCCAAAAAATGTCTCCAGATGTAAATCTACGATCGGTCACTTCACCCAGCAATGCAGATCCACGTTAGTAATGTTAAATGACACCCATGCAAAGAAAAAAACCCCAATCTCAACAAATGTTTGCCAGCAGGTGACAGCTAGATTTAAACAAGGGGTTTTGTTCTCACGGGTGATGTCATTGACCAAATGTGGACATGACTGTATTTGGACAATGACATCACAGGATCTCTGTATTCATTCACATAGGGTAGAGACCAGTATCTACTTTAAAATCTTGACAGTGGAAGAAGGAAGCTATCATATACACTACAGTGTAGTAGCGGGAGAAAAACCTGCTTATAACTTGTCAAAAGTGCAAATCCTCTTGTGCGTTTTTTTTTTTTTTTTAACGTATGTCATTGTGTGCATTCAGCAGTGATCAGCATAGATAATCGCTGGCTATGCATATAGTCGCAAATAGTTCTGGCCAGTGATGGCCTGTCAATATAATGCGTGTAATGGCTGCTATACAAAAGAATTGTCGAACAGAGGGACAATTTGTGAGATGTTTCAATAGGATAACAGTCGAAGATACAAGGCAGGTGTATTCCTGTGATTAAAATTTGAGTATAGCACGTGAGAAACAGTAGCTAAAACAAACAAAAAATTGGCCAATTACAGGACCATTTGTAAACCGGTAAAATTATCCTAAACATAAGGCAGGTGATTTTTTGGAAAAGAAAATCTGTAGCACCTGTGATATAGTTGTGAAAAAGGCCTGTTGGTGAGCAATTGGGATAGGCCCAAATTCAGAGACAAAAAATAGGTGCTTTCCCTACAATAAAAATTGGAGTGTAGATTCTAAAATACGGTGTTTAAAAAAATTGTGCAGCAGCACAATGAACTAGCCAGTTCATGAGCATCTAAGATACAGCTGGAAAAAAAAGACGGTAGGACAGTTTGTGAGCAGTTACAATAAGTCTTATATTGAATGCATATGGAATGTGTTTTACTTCATTAAAAATTACCGTGTAGCATCTGCGATACAATGGAGAAAAAACATTGATCAGGGAAAGGAGACTACATGTGTAGCTTGAATAGGCCCAATTTTGGAGACCTAGGTCAGGTAACTGTGTGCAATAAACATTACTATGGAAAACTAAGGAAAGCCTTGCATAAATATTTATTAAGGGACAAATGCATAGAATTCCCAGTGGCAAGATATTTTGTATAATATTTACATTCATTGTCCCAATTACAGTATAATCTGATTCTAGGCTAAGCGAATGACCCAGAAAGTGTAGCATAGGGCTTTAATAATCAAGTACAGAGTGGATTGATGGTTTTAAGTCTATCTAATAATACAGTGCCTTGAAAAGGTATCCATATCCCTTGAAATTTTCCACATTTTGTCATGTTACAACCAAAAACCTAAATGTATTTTCTTGGGATTTTATCTGATAGACCAACACAAAGTGGCACATAATTGTAAAGTGTAAGGAAAATGATAAATGGTTTTCCAAATTTTTTACAAATATCTGAAAAGTGTGGCGTGCTTTTGTATTCAGCCCCCTTTACTCTGATACCCCTAGCTAAAATCTAGTGGAATCAATTGCCTTCAGAAGTCACCTAATAGAGTCCACCTGTGTGTAATTTAATCTCAGTATAAATGCAGCTGTTCTGTGAAGCCCTCAGAGGTTAGAGAACCTTGGTGAACAAACAGCATCATGAAGGCCAAGGAACACACCAGACAGATCAGGGATAAAGTTGTGGAGAAGTTTAAAGTAGGGTTAGGTTATAAAAAAAAAATCCTTTGAACATCTCATGGATCACTGTTCAATCCATCATCCGAATAGGGAAAGAGCATGGCACAACTGCAAACCTACTAAGACATGACTGTCCAACTAAACTGACAGGCCGGTCAAGGAGAGCATTAATCAGGGAAGCAGCTAAGAGGCACATGGTAACTCTGGAGGAGCTACAGAGATCCACAGCTCAGGTGAGAGAATCTGTCCACAGGACACCTATTAGTTGTGCACTCCACAAATCTGGGCTTTATGGAACAGTGGCAAGAAGAAAGCCATTGTTGAAATAGAGCCATAAGATTTCCCGCTTGCAGTTTGCGAGAAGCCATGTGGGGGACACAGCAAACATGTGGAAGAAGGTTCTCTGGTCAGATGAGACCAAAATTTGAACTTTTTGGCCTAAAAGCAAAACTCTATGTGTGACGGAAAACTCTGCTGCACATCACCCTAAACACACCATCCCCACTGTGAAACATGGTGGTGGCAGCATAATGTTGTGGTGATGCTTTTCTTCAGCAGGGACAGGGAAGCTGGTCAGAGTTGATGGGAAGGTGGATGGAGCCAAATACAGGGCAATCTTAGAAGAAAACCTGTTGGAGTCTGCAAAAGACATGAGACTGGAGAAGAGGTTCACCTTCCAGCAGGACAACAACCCTAAACATACAGCCAGAGCTACAATGGAATGGTTTACACCAACGAATATTCCTGTATTAAAATGGCCCAGTCAAAGTCCAGACCTAAATACAATTGAGAAACTGATGAAAGACTTGAAAATTGCTGTTCACTGACGCTCTCTATGCAATCTGACAGAGCTTGAGCTATTTTACAAAGAAGAATGGGCAAAAATGTTGCTCTCTAGATGTGCAAAGCTGGTAGAGACATACCTCAAAAGACTTGTAATGGCTGAATACAAATGCAAGCCACACTTTTCACATATTTATTTGAAAAGCATTTTTAAAAAAATGTATCATATTCCTTCCACATCACAATTACGTGCCACTTTGTGTTCTATAACATAAAATCCCAATAAAATACATTTACCATTTTGGTTGTAACATGACAAAATGTGGAACATTTCACGGGGTATTAATACTTTTTCAAGGCACTGTATTCTAGGGGTTTGATTGTTTTAATTTGTGTGTTTTTTTTTTTTTTTTATGTAGCAAATTATGTCAGGGGAATGTGAATCGGTTAGGGAGGAATGGATGTTGGTGGCAGGTAAGTTGGGCATTGAGAGATAAATAGCAGTAGCAGGTTGGGGTAGAAATTTATGTTAGTAGTGGGAAAGGCATCCAGAGTGGAGCAGATATATCTGGTGAAGCATGCTGCCAGGGAGGGATGGATGTGACCATCGGGTGAGTATTGCAGCCAGGAATAGAAGAATGGATTTGTAGCTGTCCTTTATTTCTATTTGTTACATAATACATCTGTATGATTTTTTTTTTTTTTTTTTTTTGTAGAACGTCTAATGTAGTTGGGAGTATTGCAAATGTAATTCTTTACAAGACAGGGCACTTAACTCCTTTTTTATATTTTGTCATGTTTTTCAGGAGGTTGGCCGTATTATTGGTTTATTACTGTCAAAACAGTTTGGCTGGAAACCCAATCTGCAACGACCTGTGCTTGAGGTAATTTTTATCATGTTAGAGAATTAAAGCATATTTAAAGGCTAAACTTTTTTGTTTATTTATTTTTTTATCTTGGATAGAGCAGAGAGAGTTTAGAACACATGTCAGTTTTTATTGCTGTCTGTGTCCCTATTAGAGAGATTTACCCTCTGTCCTCTTTATCGTTCATCATCGAAAGTAAAAGGAAAGCCCAAATTTTGGGCTGACTTCAGAACACTTAGGCTGGATTGACACTATAGTGGAAATCTGCCGGAGTGCTTTACTGCTCTGGCAGCTGTCCATTTCTGGCTGCCACCAAACTTTATTCAGTGTACAAAATGTACACTCATTTCATGGCACTGTACTGTAGCCATAGGGCACACCCTAATCATCCTGCACAGATTTTCCCTGCTGCTTGGCTGCAGAGAAAGGGTTTGGGGAATTTCTGTCCTCAGTCCCTTTCTCTGTCACAAAAGTGAGACATCAGGGGTATGTGGAGCTTCTAAAAAAAAAAAAACAAATGTAAGAAAATATTGTAAAAAAAAATATTTGTAAATAAAAAATCAATAATAAAAAAAAAAAAAAAAAAAATGAAACTACTTACACCAATTTCTGCCCTACTGACCATCCACAGCTCTGACACCAACCTCTGCCTTACTGGCCTTGCCATTGCTCTACTGACACTGATCCTTACTGCTATATACATGTGTATATACAGTGGATATAAAAAGTCTACACACCCCTGTTAAAATGTCAGGTTTCTGTGATGTAAAAAAAAATTAGACACAGAAATAATTTCAGAACTTTTTCCACCTTTTAAGGTGACCTATAAACTGTACAACTCAATTGAAAAACAAACTGAAATCTTTTGGGGGGAGGGGGGGGGAGTAAAACTAAAAAAAAAAATGTGGTTGCATAAGTGTGCACACCCTCTTATAACTGGGGATGTAGCTGTGTTCAAAATTAAGCCATCACGTTCACACTAATGTTAAATAAGAATCAGTACACACCTGCCATCATTTAACCACTTACAGACCGCCCGTCGTCATTATACAGCGGCTTTTTGAAGAGGAATACCATTTTTATGGCAGCAGATAGCTGCCATAACCCTGGTATCCTCTTCAGCGGGCCGTCCGCTTTCAGATAAAAGTGGTCTTTGCGGCGGATTTGCTGCGAGATCACTTTTATCGGTGGCGGGAGAGGGGCCCCTCCCCCTTCCAGTCGTGCTCCGGGGTCAACGCCGCTTACTGGACCCACTGATAGCGATGGAGACGATCGCGTCCTCTCCTGTGTTTGGCATGGAGCCGAGTGAGGGGAAGATGGCCCCCGCTCAGCTCCATAGCATTGACTGATGGAAAAAGTAGAATAATAAATAAGAAGCGAAAAAAAAAAAAGCGTGCGTTCTGGCCGAGTTTGCGCGCAGAAGCGAACGCATACGTGAGTAGCGCCTGCATATGAAAACGGTGTTCAAACCACACATGTGAGGTATCACCATGATCGTTGGAGCAAGAGCAACAATTCCAGCCCTAGACCTCCTCTGTATCTCAAAACAAGTAACTTGTAGAACATTTTAAATGTTGTCTATGGAGATTTTTAAGGGTAAAAGTTTTTTGCCATTCCACGAGTAAAATGGTCTGTAGAGAGCTTCCAAAGCATCAGAGGGATCTCATTGTTAAAATGTATCAGTCAGGAGAAGGGTACAAAAGAGTTTTTCCAAGGCATTAGATATACCATGGAACACAATAAAGACAATCATCATCGAGTGGAGAAAATATGGCACAACAGTGACATTACCAAGAACTGGACGTCCCTCCAAAATTGATGAAAAGACGAGAGGCCTACAGCAACATTAAAGCAGCTGCAGGAATATCTGGCAAGTACTGGCTGTGTGGTACATGTGACAACAATCTCCCATATTTTTCAAATGTCTATGCCAGTGATGGCGAACCTTGGCACCCCAGATGTTTTGGAACTACATTTCCCATGATGCTCATCTGCACTGCAGAGTGCATGAGGATCATGGAAATTGTAGTTCCAAAACATCTGGGGTGCCAAGGTTCGCCATCACTGGTCTAGACCAGTGTTTCTCAACTCCAGTCCTCAAGGCGCCCCAACAGGTCATGTTTTCAGGATTTCCCTCAGATGAAACAGCTGTGGTCATTACTAAGCAGTGAAACTGATCAATTCACCTGTGCAAAATAATGGAAAACCTGAAAACATGACCTGTTGGGGCGCCTTGAGGACTGGAGTTGAGAAACACTGGTCTAGACTATGGGGTAGAGTGGCACGACAGAAGCCTTTTCTTGCCAACAAAAACATCCAAGCCCGGCTAAATTTTGCAAAAACGCATCCAAAGTCTCCCAAAAGCATGTGGGAAAATGAGATGTGGTCTGATGAAACCAAAGTTGAACTTTTTGACAATTCCAAAAGATATTTTTGGCGCAAAAACACTGCTCATCACCAAAAGAACACCATACCTATCCTGAAGCATAGTGGTGGTAGCATGCATCAGGGCTGTTTTTCTTCAGGGGACTTAGTCAAGGTAGAGGGAATTATGAGCAACTCCAAATTCCAGTCAATATTGGCACAAAACCTTCAGGCTTCTGCTAGAAAGCTGAACATGAAAAGGAACTTTATCTTTCAGCATGACAACAACCCAAAGCATACATCCAAATCAACAAAGGAATGGCTTCATCAGAAGAAGAATAAAGATTTGGAATGGCCCAGACCTCAATCCGATTGATAATCTGTGGGGTGATCTGAAGAAGGCTGTGCACAGGAGATGCCCTCACAATCTGACAGATTTGGAATGTTTTTGCAAAGAAGAGTGGGCAAATATTGCCAAGTCAAAATGTGCCATGCTGATAGACTCGTACCCAAAAAGCCTGAGTGCTGTAATAAAATCAAAAGGGACTTCAGCAAAGTATTAGTTTAAGGGTGTGGACACTTATGCAGCCATATCATTTTAGTGTTTTTTTATTTTTACTTCCCTCCACCTAAAAGATTAAGTCTGTTTTTCAATTGAGTTGTACAGTTTATAGGTCACATTATAGGTGGAAAATGATTTATCTTTGTCTTTTTTTTTTTTTTTTACATCACAGAAACCTGAAATTTTAACAGGGGTGTGTAGACTCTTTATATCCACTGTATGTGGGGTGCACAACCTAATGCAATAGACTGCACACACCTATGACAGCAGCATGATGCACTGTGCTGCTCTAAAGTTCCATGCAATTCGGTACGGTACATTGCAATAAACTGCAGCATGTCTGCATTTATTTCAGCACCAGGCTGCATTGCAGTGTAAATGGGACACACAGAAAACAATTATTTTCTTTAGCATCATAACCACAATTTTTCATCTTGGTAGTAGGGCAGCTTACAATTTATCAAAGTGCAAATCCTTTTGTCCATTTGTTTTTGTTTTGTTTTTTTTAAATATATCATTGTGTGCATTCAGCAGTAATCACCACAGGTAATCACTGGCTATGCACAGAGTCACAAATAGTTTGTCAATATAATGAGAGTGCAATGTCCAATCTACAATTGCAAAAGAACTAACAGCAGGACAATTTGTGAGCTGTTAAAATAGAACAAAATCCTAAGATACAAAGCAGGTGTATTCCTGTGATATAGCATGTGGGAAACAGTAGATAAAACAAAAAAAGGCCAATTACAGGACCATTTGTAAACAGGTAAAATTATCCTAAACACAAGGTAGGTGATTTTCTGAAAAAGAAAATTAGAGTAGCTCCTGGTATACAGTTGTGAAAAAGGCCAGTTGGTGAGCAGCTAGGATAGACTCAAATTCAGAGACAAAAAATATATTTTTACCCTACAATTAAAATTAGAGTGTAGACTCTAAAATGCAGTGTTGAAAAAAATTGTGCAGCAGCAGGAATAAAGTTTTGCCTTTGGGACGTGGTCTGAACGGGCACGTGAACAGAGGTGTCTCACAAAACTCTTGCTGACGATCCGCACATCATTCCTTTTACTGGCACTTCCCACTGACGCAGACCACCCGAGCTGCTTGTGAGAGTCACCAGGATGTCGTAGGTGCAATCTGGCCCTTACTGAGTCCCGCTATGACCCACAAGAACTGGGAAGAGGCAGCGACTGCTGACTCCCAAAATGGGGCCCAGCCAGCTCTCCCGCAACGCACACCACGAGGCTCCGGGGATAAATCAAAGGACACAGTGAGTAGGGCGGGCAAATCCAATAAAAAGGATCCCCCCATGAGACATGCTTTTTTTTAGCCAAAAGCTGCTGGGTCCCAGTGCTCAGGGGATACAGGGGGATCTAGAAGCGGCCCTTGCTGCAGCCCAGGCTCTGCCACTGCCTAGAGGGGACCAGGCAGACTTTGATCTGGATCCTGACACAGCTATGGGGGCTGGAGAGCATGATCCACCTGATGATATGGAGGATAATGACCCTCAGCCCACGCTTAGTGATATCCTGAAGGCGGTGTACAATTGCACTGCGTCAGTGCACTCTGTACAGGATCAGCTAGGGGGCGTGAGGGTGGACATCTCTCTTAACTGGCAAGACATGCAGAAAATATGCGAGCGTCCACTACTGTGGAATGCCCGCGTGGGTGATGTAGAAAAGTTGATAGCTGTCCCCGGTCCACTTCGCAACTCGCTAAAGATAATAACGTCCGTAATTAAGATTTTGAAAATCGTCTGCGTCAGTGAGGGCAGGGACCCAACAGACTTCATAGAGCAATGGCTGGTCACCTTATTTGGCAAAAAGGTCTTTACACCACTCTTTGCAGTCAAACAGGCTCACAGAACCCCTACTCTTCCACTTCCACTAGGACATCCTCCAAGATGTTTTCTAGCTAGGCTCTTAAACTACAGGGATCTGGAGATTATACTGCATCTTGTGTGGGGATATACGCTATAATGGCGTAAAGATCTCCTTTTGTCCCGACTTTTCGTCCAAAGTACAATGCAATGGTCTACATTCTTTGAGGTCAAGAAAAGGCTGCAGCTCACGTATGCAATGCTGTACCCTGCCAGACTCCAGATTACAGCACTAGGGCAGTCACATTTCTTTAAGAAGGCCTCCAAAGCATCCTCTTGGTTGGATGTGAATGAGCCATCCCTGCGGACCCTCTGGATCAGCGGACTACTGATGTGGTACACAGGTTTTTGGCTCCCTCATTGTCCCTCAGCTAATAACTCTGAATTATTCTGGTCACTTACCATGGCCCTACACCATTACTGTTATTCGCCTACCGTTCAATAATTAGTGCCGGTTACCTCCCAAGCGTGCGAGGGAAATGCTCTAACAAGTTGTTTCTGCCCTGACAAATCGCTACATTCCTATGTGTCTACCCTTAAACACGTCTACCCTCAGACACTTGTTCCCTTTTTTTTTTTTTTTTGCTTTTTGTTTGTCCTCTGGCTGGATGGACAGATTTAACTGTTTTCTATGGCTAAAGTTTGTTTATCGGGATATATGAAGGGGATTTGGGACTTTAAATGAGGCACAGTACTGTGCCTCCATCCCGAATATAGGTACAATAGAGAGGGAGGTTGGGACTTTATATGAAGCGCTTGGGTAGTGGTAACTTAGACCATAGTAGAAAATGCATTAAGAAATGTTTATTACTTGTAAATAATACCAAACAGTAAAAAAGTATTCATTTCATATACAATAAACAATTCATTGATATATGCATAGGAGATGTATACATGACATAAACATAATAAAGATTGTATATACGTATAGCAGCACATAATCCAATGTAAATAAAGCAATAATGTAGCATAATGTTGCTAGCAACAACAAGCCTGGTACCGGTGCGTGCACCCACATGGTGGATGTGCATTTCTTGAATAAGGAAAGAATTGATGTAATTGAGGAACACAGATGGTATAAATAACTATGGTTCCATATAAGATGTAGCTGGGGCATCATTAAAACAAAGCTTGACGCGTTTCGAGGGTGTATCCCCACTCATCAGGAGCTGATGCGATTTGGTTTCCTAAAGAATATATATAAAAGTATAATGAACCATAGAGTCCATATAAAAAAGGAAAATAATGAAATGAACATTAAGTAACTATAGCTGTTTTTACTAGACGCACTCACCGACTCAAGCAACAAGTGCAGTGTGCTGTGGGGGGAGCAGGGTGGGCCAGGGACATTGCCTCTCCACGGGAGCCGAGGCGGCATAATTGTAGATGCGACATCGGGCAGGAAGAAAAAAGATAGAATGGAGCAAGATATATCCACAGGTGAAGATGTACTGTCATAGGAACAAACAATTCTGGGAACAAAATAATATATTCCATTAGGTGTATATCTAGTTTCTAATGAGGTTTTATGAGTAATATTAATTGAAAAGTAAATATTGTACCCAGAAAGTGCCAAGAAAAGTGATGGTGTAAATATGTGTGTAAATGGGGATATGTGCTTATAAGTGAGTGACATGAGGGTAGGAGTAAAAGTGACCGGAAAGGGTTAGAACATAATAGCAAAAAGTGCAGGAGGGATTTGAAGTGAAAGGTGATTATTGGGTAGGAATAAGGCAGGATCACCATAGAGGTGGGCACATACCCCAAGAAAAAACAAAAAACAAAGCAGAGGGGAGAGGAGAGGAAAATGAACATCGAACCTACCCAAATGCAGCATCAGAGGGCACCACCAGCCGAACGTATAAACGTGGGGCTGGTATGCATAGACCCCAGAAAGAGACTGGCCGTGTGAACAGCCAGCTCCAAATGGGGAGTATAAGTATGCCGCCAACGCCACGTGGGTGACCCAGAGGAGGAGCCACCGCACCTGAACCGAGTAACACTCAGCCGTCGGCGTGGAGAGGCTCCTCCCTAGGGGCACCGAGGTGGAAAACACTGGACGTTGGCGCAGAGACGTCAAAGGACTGACGTCATGCGCATGACGCAGGGGGCGTGGTGCCGATGCGCAGAGGGGCGTCCTCCCGATTCCCCGATCGCAAAGTAGATGGGGAAAAAGGGAGGACCCACTGGCGCATCGCGGCTCCCGCAAGGAGGAGAGCCCAGCACCACACACACAACCACCACACACACAGAGCACGAATGCTGGTCAGGTGAAAGATGTGTCTAGGGTATCTGTAAGAAAAAAGCCATGTGGGGCATGGAATCGGTAACCAAGATGCTGCATATAAAAGTTGAAATAAATAAGTAAAATAGATAATAATGTGTCCACAACTAAAGAATATATGTATCTGTAGACGCATGAACGGGGCACTGTCCTATACATAATGATACCTTTTAAATAAAGGCAGACCTCACACAGGGAGGGTAGGGGAGCACTATCAATCCCATCTAGCCAATTGCTTCCATCCCGGTAATATATGTGCCTCCATCCCGAATATAAGTACAATAGAGAGGGAGGTTGGGACTTTATATGAAGCGCTTGGGTAGTGGAGGTAACTTAGACCATAGTAGAAAATGCATTAAGAAATGTTTATTACTTGTAAATAATACCAAACAGTAAAAAAGTATTCATTTCATATACAACAAACAATTCATTGATATATGCATAGGAGATGTACACATGACATAAACATAATAAAGATTGTATATACGTATAGCAGCACATAATCCAATGTAAATAAAGCAATAATGTAGCATAATGTTGCTAGCAACAACAAGCCTGGTACCGGCGCGTGCACCCACATGGTGGATGTGCATTTCTTGAATAAGGAAAGAATTGATGTAATTGAGGAACACAGATGGTATAAATAACTATGGTTCCATATAAGATGTAGCTGGGGCATCATTAAAACAAAGCTTGACACGTTTCGTGGGTGTATCCCCACTCATCAGGAGCTGATGCGATTTGGTTTCCTAAAGAATATATATAAAAGTATAATGAACCATAGAGTCCATATAAAAAAGGAAAATAATGAAATGAACATTAAGTAACTATAGCTGTTTTTACTAGACGCACTCACCGACTCAATTACATCAATTACATGTTCCTCAATTACATCAATTCTTTCCTTATTCAAGAAATGCACATCCACCATGTGGGTGCACGCACCGGTACCAGGCTTGTTGTTGCTAGCAACATTATGCTACATTATTGCTTTATTTACATTGGATTATGTGCTGCTATACGTATATACAGTAGGTGACCGCGATATTGTGTCGAGATGGCTCACTCATCGGGAAAGGAAAACTTTGTTTTCCTTCCGCGATGAGTGACAGGCAGTGCTGACAGCTGTCTGGTATGAATCCTGAGGCGGGAACACCGCGCCAAATTTTAAATGAAAAAACTGGCGTGGGTTCCCCCCCCAGGAGCATACCAGGCCCTTAGGTCTGGCATGGATAGTAAGGGGAACCCCCTACGCCGAAAAATCGGCGTGGGGGTCCCCCCCAAATCCATACCAGACCCTTATCCGAGCACGCAGCCCGGCCGGCCAGGAAAGGGGGTGGGGACGAGCGAGCAGCCCCCCCCTCCTGAGCCGTACCAGTCCGCATGCCCTCAACATGGGGGGGTGGGTGCCTTGGGGGAGGGGGGCGCTCCGCAGCTCGCACACAGCATTCGAGCCGGAGAGAGCGTCGTGTCAACATCGGGGAAGAAGAGAAGAAGAGACAGCGGCGGCGAGACAGCGGCGACAAGACAGCGGCAGCAGACCGGGCCCCTCGCTGGCAATAGAGCTGGAAGAAGATAGCGGCGGGGCCCGGGAGAAGAGGCCGAACACCGGGAGAAGAGGCCGAACACCGGGAGAAGTCGGAAGGAGACCCCCCGAAGTCGGAAGAAGACCCCGGAGCTGACTAATAAATTACTCTTAAAACCTGTGTAATGTGTTTTTTTTATATTGACACTTTTCCCTAGGTGAATGGGTAGGGGTACCATGTACCCCAAACACATTCACACAGGGTGGGGGGCCGGGATCTGGGGGCCCCCTTATTAAGGGGGGCTCCCGGATTCCGATAAGCCCCCCGCCCGCAGACCCCGACAACCAACGGCCAGGGTTGTCGGGAAGAGGCCCTTGTCCTCATCAACATGGGGACAAGGTGCTTTGGGGTGGGGGGGCCGCAGGGCGCCCCCCTCCCCCAAGGCACCCACCCCCCCATGTTGAGGGCATGCGGACTGGTACGGCTCAGGAGGGGGGGGCCGCTCGCTCGTCCCCACCCCCTTTCCTGGCCGGCCGGGCTGCGTGGTCGGATAAGGGTCTGGTATGGATTTGGGGGGGACCCCCACGCCGATTTTTCGGCGTAGGGGGTTCCCCTTACAATCCATGCCAGACCTAAGGGCCTGGTATGCTCCTGGGGGGGGGAACCCACGCCAGTTTTTTCATTTAAAATTTGGCGCGGTGTTCCCGCCTCAGGATTCATACCAGACAGCTGTCAGCACTGCCTGTCACTCATCGCGGAAGGAAAACAAAGTTTTCCTTTCCCGATGAGCAGCCAGCGCGACATTCACAGTACCCTGTCGCCGAGAACCAGCGCGATGGTATCGCGCTGGAAACACAATCTCGCGGTCAGGTACTGTACAATCTTTATTATGTTTATGTCATGTGTACATCTCCTATGCATATATCAATGAATTGTTAATTGTATATGAAATGAATACTTTTTTACTGTTTGGTATTTACAAGTAATAAACATTTCTTAATGCATTTTCTACTATGGTCTAAGTTACCTCCACTACCCAAGCACTTCATATAAAGTCCCAACCTCCCTCTCTATTGTACCTAAAGTTTGTTTATCGTACATCATGGGACACAGAGCCTTAAGTAATAACTTAATGGGTTATAGGCCACCTTCAGGTGATGGACACTGGCACACCCTAAACAGGAGTTGCCTCCCTATATAACCCCTCCTCCTACCAGGAGTAACTCAGTTTTTTCACCAGTGTCTAAGGTGTTGGTCACAAGTGAAGATGTGCTCTGAAAGAGCTCCAAGCTGGAGGGATCCCATGCTGGATTTAAACAGCCTCCATAGACCGGATCCATCCAAAGTGCCATTAAGGCCAAGCTGGATTGTACCCAAGCCTCGCTTAAGAAGAATGAGGTTTTGCCTGTAATACCTCTCTTAAAGGGCTGGATCCCAGGACTTTTTGGTCATGCTACATTACCTAAAGTTTACCTGAGGGCTGCTATACAGGTCCAAGGCCGCCCTATATTAGGGACCCAGTCCTTGAAGGTTTGCTAACGCAGCCCGTTGTGATGGGTGAAGTTTGGATCTGCCTTTTAATGCAGTATCCTGCAGCGAGGAAAAGGTAGGGGAAGAAGCCTAGGAACTGTAAAAAGTCCACCTATACTTTTTTTCTTACATTGCATAAAGTAATAATGTGTTCATTCCTAAAGTCTCCACTAGAGGGAGTAAATGCATACCTTAGTACGTTGCTTCTCAGTAGCTCAGAAGTCCAGCCAAACCGTGTGTGTGTGTGTGTGTCTGTTTAAAAAGCCAAGGGGGGGATCCTCATTCTGAAACTGAAACTTGTACCCCCCCCCCCCCATCAGGGGGTGCGGCGGCAGCAGCTTTTTGCTTTGTTATTAGACATTTTTCTATTCCCCACAGAAGTTTTTTTTTATCTTCCCGCCGCTCAGCCCTCCCTTGCCTCTCCTCTCGCTCAAAGAGCGTGTCAGCCGTCCGCGCATGCGGGGACTAAGGGCCAATTAAAAAAAAAAAAAAGAGGGAGGACGTTGATGGAGGGGGGTGTGGCTTGCGGGCATGGCACCGTGTGCAGGACATGAGTACACTAGGCACACGGCGCAATCGCTGGGGACAGAGACAGACGCTCAACAGCTGCAGCGAACACATAGGACACAGGACACAGAGTGCTGGGGGCACATAAGGGATGCATGGCATTTCCAGTACAGGAAACAACAAATTATCAGTGTGGTTAATCCTTACCTGTTTTTTTTGCTTATCAGGATGAGTGTGTGATTACACCAATCTCTCCACCGCTCTGATAAACAACTAAAGCTGAACTTTATTGGCATTTTCTTTTGCTAAATTATTTTGCTCAGCGAGTGTGCAAGTCACTACATTGTCTTTTTTACATGGTCTTGTTTACTTAAAGTGCCTTTTTTTTTGTGCTCAGCACTATGGCTCCCAAAAAAGACACCCCAAAGGTACCAAAAATTCCACCCCCAGGCGCTGGGAATTTCAGTCGTGTGTCCACACTGTCATCCTCGCCTGAGTTACCAGATTTGGCAAGCCAGGGTGAGTCATTGGGACCAATTGGTGGTGCAACTGCTTCTGACATTTCAGCCCCTGTATATGTGACTGAAAATGCATTTTCTTCTGCCCTGCAGGGCTTAGAAGGAAGATTAGCGACTTTAATCGCATCAGCTATCCAAAAGGATTGGAAGCGTGTTTGATCCTCCTCCTCCACAAGGGAACAGTGGGTAGAGGATGAGGTGTTGCCCTCAGGAGATCAGGAAGAAAGGCAAACCAATTACACCTCTGCAGAGGAAACAACGGTAGATGAACCTTTTTCAGCCTCGCAATCTGAGAGATTGCTGGTATAATCTCTTACAGAGATGGTTCGCGCCTCCTTTTCAAGCTACTTCTAGCAGAGTCAGCTGATAGTTTTATTTCTTCTTAGGCTCCTTAAAACCTTCACAGCCTTTTTATGCATTTCCTGTGAATGCATTATTAGAAATGCTTATTTATACTGAATGGGATCACCCAGATAAACATTTTTTCCCTCCAAAGAGATTCACTCTATCCAATGAAGGAGAAATTCACCAAAAGCTGGAAGCTACCAGCAGTTGGCGCTGCGATTTCCAGTGTGAATAATAGCCTAACTTGTCTGGTAATCAATGCACAAATGCTTAAAAAGATCCAACTGATAAAAGATTGGCATTTCTATTAATCCTTTTTTTTTTTTTTTTTGGCAGGTGCGGTTACTCAGCCTGCAGTTGCAGCAATAGGCATCTGTCAGTCCCTAAGGGACCAGTTTAGACAGGTCCTTAAAGAGGTCCTTGCACGCAGGCCCACGTTTTGGCCAAACTACCAAGGGTGCTATGTTTTGTCATAAACGCCATGAAAGACTCTATTCACCAGGCATCCCGCCTTGCACTTGTGCTGGTACACATGCGTAGAACCCTGTGGTTAACAAAAAGAGAGAATTTTTTTTTTTTTTTGGTCAGCCGAAGCACCTTGCAAAAGGCTTCTGACTAGTTTCCCTTTTCATAGGGATCATCTATTTGGGGAGATTTGGTCAAATACATCCAAATATTTTCTAATGGGAAAGGTACTCCTTTGCCCACTTCATTTAAACTGACTCCTTCCCCTGCGCCAGGGTTATCCGCCTCTAGGCAGTGGTGACGGCTTCCACCGTCAGACTCTAGAGGAAAGCTTCAGTGTCAGGCCCAGGCACAGAAAATTCAGCCCCTGTATACATGACTTAAAATGCGTTTTCCTCCGCCCTGCAGGGTCTAGAAGGAAAATTAGCGACTTTAATCGCATCCGCTCAAAAGGATAGGAAGCGTGTTAGATCCCCCTCCCCTACCTTAGACCCCTTATCAAGGGAACAGTGGGTAGAGGATGAGGGGTTACCCTCAGGTGATCATGAAGAAAGGCAAACCGATTACTACTCTGTGGAGGAAACAGCGGTAGACTTTTTCAGCCTCGCAATCTGAGAGATTGCTGGTACACTATTACAGCGATGGTTCGTGCCTCTTCAAGCTACCTCTAGCAGAGTCAGCTGATAGTTCTGTTTCCTCTTTAGGTTCCTTAAAACCTTCACAGCCTTTTCATGCATTTCCTGTACATGCAGAGATCCACACAGAAAAGCAAGGTTTGGGGTTTTATTTACAGACCCATTCTAGATCTAAAGAATCTAAATCGGTCCCTGAAGATCTGCTCCTTTCGATGGAGTCTATCAGGTGAGTAGTTTCTATCCTACAAAGAGGAGAACCTTTAGCGTCTATCGACATCAGGGATGCATATTTCCCGCTCACCAAAGGTTTCTGCGGTTCAAAGTAGAACAACAGCATTCAGTTTGTAGCCCTGCCCTTCAGGCCAGCTACAGCACCCAGGCAGCATTGAAATATTGCTAATAGACCAATCTGTGGCTTGTTTGGAGCAAAGTGTACGCATTACAACCAGTTACCTGGAAAGTCTGGATGGGGTTCTCAACCTAGGAAAGTCTTCCTTAAAACCGCTAAAAAAGCTGGAGTATTTGGGTATGATCATAGATACAGCCCAGAAAAAGGTGTTTTTTGCCTCAGGCAAAATCAACTCATTAAAAGTTGGTGTGGATGGTCAGGTCGAAAGGCGATCCCTCCATTCGCCTTTGCATGAGGTTGTTGGGAAAGATGGTGTCTTCATTTGAAGCGGTTCCCTATGCCCAGTTCCATTCGAGACTGTTGCAAAACCGTATTCTATCTGCTTGGAACAAAACAATCCAAGCTTTTGAATTGCCAATGCGGCTGTCCCCAAGGGTGTCCCAAAGCCTCAATTGGTGGTTACTAACCCAGAATCTGCTGAATGGAAGATCCTTCAGACCAGTTATCTGGAAAGTGGTAATGACAGACGCCAGCCTTTAAGGCTGGGGAGCAGTACTAGAGGAGACAACTGTCCAGGGACAGTGGTCAAGCTGTAAGAGCCTTGCCCATCAATATCCTAGAGATTCGGGCAGTGTGCCTGGCTCTGAAGGCCTGGACTTCCAGGTTATGGGATTGTCTTGTCAGGATCCAATCTGACAATGCCACAGCGGTGGCCTATATCAATCACCAAGAGTCTTGCATGCAGACAGAGGTGAACCATATTCTAACTTGGGCAGAAAGGAATATTCCGTGCCTATCGGCAGTATTCATTCCGGGAATAGAGAATTGGCAGGCGGACTACTTGAGTCGCCAGCAGTTATTCCCAGGGGGAATGGTCTCTTCACCCCAACGTTTTTTGGACTGTTTATCAAAGATGGGGGACTCTGGATGTAGATCTTCTAGCATCAAGATTCAACATGAAGTTAGTCAACTTTTTGTGTCCAGGACAAGGGATCCATTCGCATGCGGAACAGATGCGTTGGTGACCCCGTGGGATCAGTTCTCACTAATCTATGCATTCCCCCTATTCAATTGCTGCCTAGACTTCTTTGCACGATCAAGCTGGAAAGAAAGCCAGTAATTCTGGTAGCACCAGCATGGCCTAGAAGGTCATGGTATGCAAAAATCGTAAAGATGGCAGTGGAGGATCCATGGTTCCTTCCACTACGGCCACATCTGCTTTCACAGGGGCCGATATTCCATCCTACCTTTACAAACGCTAAATTTAATGGATGGGCTATTGAAACCCACATTCTGAAGAAATGTGGGCTTTCCGGATCAGTTATCTCTACTTTAATTAATGCAAGGAAGCCAGCTTCCAGAACTATATATTAGAGTCTGGAGGGCTTATATTTCCTGGTGTGAATCCAAGGGTTGTCGCCCTAGGAGATATATCATAGGCTGGCTTCTTGCCTTTCTACAATTAAGGGTAGAGATGAAGTTGGCCTTGAGTACTATTAAAGGCCAAGTCTCAACTTTATCAGTCTTATTTCAAATACCGCTTGCTACACATTCTTTAGTCTGGAGTTTTATACAAAGGGTGATGCGGTTTAATCTGCCAGTTAGATCACCTTTGAACCCTTGGGACTTGAACTTAGTTTTGTCAGTGTTACAAAAACAGCCATTTGAACCGATACAGCATATTCCTTTAGTCCTTCTGACAATGAAGCTGGTGTTCTTGGTTGCTATATCCTCAGCAAGGAGGGTTTCGAAATTGGATGCTCTTTCTTGTAAAGAGCCATACTTGATTGCCAAAAGTGGTCTCAGGTTTTCACCTGAACCAATATATTGTCCTACCATCGTTTTTTCCAAAACCATGTTCCAGGGAAGAAAAGTCACTACATTGTCTTGATGTGGTGAGAGTAGTGAAAGTCTATCTAAAGACAACTGCTCAGATTCGGAAGACTGATGTCTTATTCATTCTGCCAGAGGGTCCTAAGAAAGGACAGGCAGCGTCGAAATCCACTGTTCCTAAGTGGATTTGACAAGTTATAATTCAGACTTATGATTTAAGGGATAACATTCCCCCTTTTCAAGTCAAAGCGCACTCTACCAGGTCGGTTAGTGCTTCTTGAGCAGTGCGTCACCAGGCCTCCATGGCCAGATCTGCAAGGCCGCAACTTGATCTGCAGTCCGTACATTCACCAGATTTTATCAAGTGGATGTAAAAAAGGGCATGAGGATATCGCCTTTGGGCGCAGAGTGCTGCAGGCAGCAGTATAGGTCCTCAAGTCTGTTGGCGCCCTACGGGTTGTGTCTCCCTCCCCTCAAATAGCATTGCTATGGGACGTCCCATTAAGTTATTACTTAAGGCTCTGTGTCCCATGATGTATGATAAAGAAAATAGGATTTTTATTACAGCTTACCTGTAAAATCCTTTTCTTGGAGTACTTCATGGGACACAGAGATACCACACCTCTTGTCTGGGGTATATGTATACGTATATCGCTTTGCTACAAAACCTGAGTTACTCCTGGTAGGAGGAGGGGTTATATAGGGAGGCAACTTCCTGTTTAGGGTGTGCCAGTGTCCATCACCTGAAGGTGGCCTATAACCCATTAAGTTATTACTTAAGTCTCTGTGTCCCATGATGTACTCCAAGAAAAGGATTTTACAGGTAAGCTGTAAAAAAAATCCTATTTTTTGTCTCTGGAGCAGTTTGCCCTCTTACTACAACCTCACTGCTCACATGTGGATTCCAGTTGCTGCTGCCTTGCTTGGTACCCAAAGACAAGTGCTCTGCATATTCCAGTCTTCTGCAATGACCTCTGGCTCCCAACTGCATATGCCTTCCAGTCTTGCCTTGAAAGTAGTTATATAGCTTTCTTCTATGTTGACTCTCTATTAAGGCGGACATCCCAAAAGGTTTTGTGGAATATTAGGGGCCCTTAAATGCACAATGGTGACCTACATATTTAACCAGACAGACATTTGTGTTTACAAGAGACCCACATAACTAGTGATGCTTTACCATGTATGAGATACTGCTGGGTGGGATATGCTTGCCAATCTGTTCATATAACACCTATTCGCGTGGAGTCAGCCTCCCAGTACACCGTCAAATTGTCTTTGATGTTTTAGTGAGGTGAACAGTGAAGGTAGATATACAGTATCTCACAAAAGTGAGTACACCCAGCACATTTTTGTAAATATTTTATTACCGTATATCTTTTCATGTGAAAACACTGAAGAAATGACATTTTGCTACAATGTAAAGTAGCGAGTGTACAGCTTGTATAACGGTGTCAATTTGCTGAACCCTCAAAATAACTTGACACACAGCCATTTAATGTCTAAACCGCTGGCAACAAAAGTGAGTACACCCCTAAGTGAAAATGGCCAAATTGAGCCCAAAGTGTGGGCACCATTATTTTCCAGCACTGCCTTAACCCTCTTGGGCATGGAGTTCACCAGAGCTTCACAGGTTTCCACTGGAGTCCTCTTCCACTCCTCCATGACGACATCACAGAGCTGGTGGATGTTAGAGACTTTGCGCTCTTCCACCCTCCATTTGAGGATGCCCCACAGATGCTCAATAGTATTTAGGTCTGGAGACATGCTTGGCCAGTCCATCACCTTTACCCTCAGCTTCTTTAAGCAAGGCAGTGGTCATCTTGGAGGTGTGTTTGGGGTCGTTATGTTGGAATACTGCCCTGCGGCCCAGTCTCCGAGGGAGGGGATAATGCTCTGCTTCATTATGCTACAGTACATGTTGGCATTCATGGTTCCCTGAATGAACTGTAGCTCCCCAGTGACGGCAGCGCTCATGCAGCCCCAGACCTAGACACTCCCTCCACCATGCTGCTTGACTGTAGGCAAGATACTTGTCTTTGTACTCCCCACCTGGTTGCCGCCACACGCTTGACACCATCTGAACCAAATAAGTTTATCTTGAGTTCATCAGACCACAGTACATGGTTCCAGTAATCCATGTCCTTAATCTGCTTGTCTTCAGCCAACTATTTCCAGGCTTTCTTGTGCATCATCTTTAGAAGATGCTTCCTTCTGGGACGACAGCCATGCAGACCAATTTGATGCAGCGTGCGGCGTATGGTCCAAGTACTGACAGGCTGAACCCACACCCCTTCAACCTCTGCAGAAATGCTGGCAGCACTCATATGTCTATTTCCCAAAGACCACCTTTTGGATATGACGCTGAGCACGTGCACTCAACTTCTTTGGTCGACCGTGGCGAGGTCTGTTCTGAGAGGAACCTGTTCTTAAACCGCTGTATGGTCTTGGCTACCATGCTGCAGCTCAGTTTCAGGGTCTTGCCAATTTTCTTATTGCCTAGGCCATCTTTATGTAGAGCAACAATTATTTTTTTCAGATCCTCAGCTCCTATCTAGGATAGATCTCTGTTTTAGTATCTCCTAATGGTGTTGCACACATCTCCAAATTGCACTATGCTAATAGGTTGGTGTCTGACCATTCTCCTGTGGTTGTGTGGCTCACTGCTAAACCTTGCACAAATTTACTTAAACCTACATGGAATTTGAATCCCTTTTTGGCTTAACTTCCTTCCAGATAAGCTATCTGTTGCATCCATTATTGCTGAATATTTTCAAGTACATTGTCAGGTACTCACCAAGGCCGAGATGCTGACAGCGGCTCCCCTTGCAGCTGAGTGCACTATACCCCTGGAGGTGGCACAGAGGGTATCGGGCACGGAGAGGCACGGGTCGCCAGCACGTTTTTTCTCCCTTTTTTTTTTTTTTCTTTTACACTGTATAAAAAAAAAAAACGCAAAAAGCAAGTCGTGGTAAAAACACAAAAAATCATATTGTAACAAACGCAACACAATACCACCTTGGGGCTCTGTAGGTGGTCACAGGTGGTTCAGTCCACCTCCACAATGCCTGTGCACACTTGTACTGCTCACCTTTTTTTATCAACAGCGCTATCTGACAACATACATTTTCTAAAGCTGAGGACACATACACTACATTTTGGCTTTTAGCTGCTATGGGTGACTTATAGTGCTGTGAAAAAATATTTGCCCCTTCCTGATTTCTTTTTTTTCTTGCATATTTCTCACACTTAAATGATTCAGATCATCAAACAAATTTTAATATTACACAAAGATAACACGAGTAAATCCAAGATGCATTTTTTTAAATAATTTCATTTTTTAAGGGAAAAAAGCTGTTCAAACCTGCCTGGCCCTATGTGAAAAAGTGATTGCCCCTTCCCATGCTGAATCATGAATGAACTGTGATTTAACCACACTTTTTTGGAAAGCTGAGTTAAATTTCACTTGCCACACCCAGGCCTGATTACTGCCAGACCTGTTGAGTCAAAAAATCACTTAAATAGAAGCTGTCTGACAAAGTGAAGTACGCTAAAAGATCTCAAAAAGCAACACATCATGCCGTGATCTAAAGAAATTCAAGAACAGATGTCAAGTCATTGACATGTATCAGTCTGGAAAGGATTACAAAGCCATTTCTAATGCCGCGTACACACGAGCGGAATTTCCGACAGAAAAAGTCAGATGGCAGATTTTCATCCTATATATGTGTATTGGATTTTTTCCGTCAAATTCCGACGGACTTAGAGAACATGTTCTATATTTTTCCGACGGAAAAAAATATCGGATAAACCGCTCAGCTGTATGCTGTTCTGACGCACCAAAAACGACGCATGCTCTGAAGCAAGTATGAGACGGAAGCACTCGGTCTGGTAAAACTAGCATTCATAATGGAGATAGCACATTCCTCGCGCTGCAAATTCTGTGTTCTTTTAATGCAGCACATTATTTTGTGCTTTATAATGCTAGAAGAATAAAGTTTTTTTTGCTGCTGATATTCAGAGTTCTCACAAACTTTATTTCTTTATTTCTCGTGATCTTATGAACCTTTTTTTTTTTTTTTTTTTAACGTCGGATCTCCAGAATGTTTCAAATTTATTTTTTGTAGTCATCTTTTTTTCTTTTTTAATTTTTTTTTATTTCATCCAGATCTTCTTTTTTTGGATTATTGAAAAATTATTTTCCAGTAATCTCCATAATATTTTTTTTTTTTTTTTTTGTGTCAAGTTACCACAACTACATTATTATCTTGTATTTTTTAACCTCAAAAAGGTTGGTGTCCCTTTGTTAATTTGACATTGTATTTTTGAAATGTACCTGCCTACTGTCCTTTTTGTAGAAAAACACATAGGCAAGTATTCGTGAAAAAAAAAATATCCATTTATTCTGAGTAACAACATAGAGAGGAAGGCAACACTGGAGAACCTTTTGAAATTTGCGAAGCCTTTTGGCCCCCAGGGCAGACATCAAGTCTGTGGAAAATAAAATTGTTAACTTGAGGAGTCCGTATAATTTGGAGCCCAATCTGGTCCAGGACTCCCAGAGATCAGGACCAGCAGCAGATTATATCTATGTCTCCAGGCTGTGGTGCTTCACCAGCCTGCGTCTTCTGTCAGACCAGACTGAACCCAGGCCATCGCTTTCTTCTCTTCACTGCAGCCTTCCCTCCACGCTTCCCTGCAGCCTTCCTTGGAGGCTGTCGCTCTGGTGGTGGACTTGTGGCAGGTGGAGGAGGATGGGCGAGCTTACATACGTGGCTGTTCACAGTCAGCTGGGCCCTCAACCCCTTCTGAAGAGCCTGAGCAAAAATTCCCTCACAAAGGAAGCGTTGCCCTCTTCCAATTTCTGCACTCTAATGGCTAGATGGCAGCCATAGGCCTCTTCCACGTCGGGGGGGGGGCTTCTGAGGACATCACTTGCTTCCCTAATGAGGCCCAGTGCTGCCTCCTCTGTGATCGTCCCCTTCCTGGGCCTTTTTGTTGGAAGGCGGAGGACCTGTGATTGGGTGAGGCCACTGGGCCCGCCCACCTCCTGGCTGACACTGGGCTCGCTCACCTCCTGGCTGACACTGGGCCCGCCCACCTCCTGGCTGACACTGGGCCCGCCCACCTCCTGTATGCCACTTTTCTGACCCTCCTCCTGGCTGAGCTCATCCTGTGTATAAAAAAAGGACATAGTTTTAGTTTTTTGTTCATCAATCACACACAATTTTCAGCTCATGACTTGCAAATTGAATGTTAATGAATAGAAAAGACTATCATTCTGACCCCAGCATTTTTCATTCTTGTCCCAAACATTTTTGGCCACTACTGTCTATTGATATGTAAATCTGTTTTTTAAATCCTTAATTTGTTAGCAATTGTAACATCTAGTTAACAACTAGGAACGACTATGATGGGAAGCATGGACTGTACCTAAACCCAAATGTGAGAAAGGCCAAGATCATGACTAAAGTTGTGAAGAGTCTGCACAGAAATTTTGGGGTACGACGATCCAAGGAGCAATTGAGGAAACGCTGGTCAGACCTGAAACTGAGGGAGCAGGATCAGTATAGAAGAATCAAGAGTGCTTCTAAAAAGTAAGTACTTGTCGTGTGTTCCTATCATTATTATTATACTTGCATGCTGCTCCATGTGCTTCCTTTACTATTGTACAGTTTAAAATGGCGACTTTCATGTTCGTGGGCACAGTAATCGTAGTCGTAGGAAACATTGTTCGCTCATTAAGTACGATGTTTTGGGCAGATAAAGGTTAAATACATTTGGTCATGCCTATTTGTATAAAAATACATTTTGTACATTGCTGTCTAGATGTGTTTGTAACTAGAATGAAATGCAAGCATGAGGACACTCGGCAGCTGTTTACACATCTGGACTCAGGAGCACTAGTGTGGGACACAAGAACAAACTTTTTAAGGTGTCCCACACAGGTGCTCCAGTGGATACTTGGGGTGTCTCCATGTGTGAAAATTGTCACAAAAAGGTAAGTATTCCAGCTTTGGTAAGGTAAAAAATCATGTCTTCAGCTTGGAACTCTGCCCAAAACAGACACCCCACTTCCCAGCAATGTTTTATATTCTTATTTCTGGACTCAAATATCTGTGTGCTAAGTATAACTTTTGTTTCATTCTCATAGGGGAGAAAAGACTCGGAGGACACCACTCAGGACACTAGGAACCCCACACCTCAGAAAGAAGGGGAACTCTTCACAACACCACACCCCGAGGATCTGGAGGAAGGAGAGGTGGAGGAAGTTGGCGAACTTGTCACCACAACAGGTGAGTGTCTGACACCCCAGCTTCAAGTAATATATGTATGCCTGCATATTTATAATACATGTTTTTACTCAAATTTTTAGGTGATGTGCTGGTTGTGGAAGAGCAAGCTGAACATTTCACAAGTGACAGTGCACAAAGGCTAATCCAGGACATCATGGTGGAGAGAATGTTGGGGAGAATCTAAATATCTTCCAAATGCCACCATTTTACCATTTGTTGTACTAAACAAAAATATTTTTTTTTACATTTTAAAAGACAAATTTTGAAGATGCACACGGTGTGTCAACATGTGCTATCTGCCATCAGGGGATATCAATGTACGCGTTTTCTGGGTGCAACCCCTTCCTCTTAACTCTAGTAGGTGAGAGGAAGGGGTTGCTCCCCCAAAACACGTCCATTGATCCCCCATGATGGGAAATCGCGCATGTTGACATTAAGTATGGGATCAGGAGGGAAATACCCATTTTGACTCCCAAATTGTGTGCATCTTCAAAATTTCGGTTTTACAGGGCTGACATCCCCCATCTGATGAAGGCAATATCAACACATTTTGAACATACTATAATGTCTGATATTGCCTTCATTTTTTTCTACGTTGAACTTTGTAAGTTCCAGAGTTGTGTATGTTGTGTTTTGAAACATGCCTGTTTATACCAAAAAAAAAAATTGCAAAA
This sequence comes from Lithobates clamitans, assembly GCA_037952925.1. Taxonomy (NCBI): domain Eukaryota; kingdom Metazoa; phylum Chordata; class Amphibia; order Anura; family Ranidae; genus Lithobates; species Lithobates clamitans. The sequence continues at coordinate 145,337 of JBBGZY010001840.1, read as the reverse complement.
AACTTGAGAAAATAAAATTATTTTCCAAAAAAATTTATAACGCACATGTGAATGTGCACAGAGTAAAAAGTTTGATAATCTCAATGCTCAATACCAGTTTTGTAAGTAATTTTGTGTTTACAGTGACAATGGGGCTTATTTACTAAAAATACACTTGGCACTACAAGTGCACTAGGAGACTGCTAAAAAGAAACACAAGCAATAAAGAAAATTCTAGATTTTATCAAATTTTTTTTTTTTTTTAATATTCAGACATTGTCTGGCATAGCAATGGCCCCCTACCCGTAAAATAATTTACATATTTCTGCCGAACTTCACGGGCACTTTGGGGTGCCAAGCCAGGACAGCCAGTGTCCAGGCCCATCAGGGGATTCGCAGGAAGTCCGGCCTCAGGCTCAACTGAGGCGACATAATTTTGGGAATTTTTCCTTAAAATATTGTGCAATATGCAGCAGGATAAGATGATGTGGTTAATTTTGTAGTCCGCCATATGTATTGCTGTCAGAAACAGGGGGAACCGGCTGACTATTATCCCGAAGGCATTCTCAACGACTCTTCTAGTTCTGGCCAGCCGGTAGTTAAAAACCCTCCTCTCCGGGGTGAGGGTCCTCTGGGGGAATGGCCTCATTAGGTGCTCACCCAGACCGAATGCTTCATCAGCAATAAAGACGAACGGGAGTCCTTCAACATTGTCCACAGCAGGTGGCAATGCCAGGCCACCATTCTGGAGACGTTGGTAGAACTCTGGTCTGGGCGAAGACTCCTCCATCCGGCCATTCTATGCCATGTCCACATAGAGGAACTCATATTGTGCCGACACCACCGCTATCAACACTATACTATTAAAACCCTTATAATTGTAATAGTAAGACCCCGAATGGGGTGGTGGCATGATGTGGACGTACTTCCCATCTATAGCCCCTCCACAGTTGGGAAAGTCCCAACGGTCAGCAAGATGGGAGGCCACAGTCTGCCATTCCTGTGGCGTTGAAGGAAATTGTGGAGTCAAACCAGAAATAAAAAAATGAGTAGTTTTGCACATAACATTGCAAGCAGATTACACAAAAGCATTCTTGGCCAACATATCAGTATAACCTTTATTTTAAGGAGTATTTAAAGACTAAAATATAAGGTCCACTTATCAGATTCCCCCCCCCCCCCATGGCCCATTGTAAAAATTTTAGGGGGGGTTTAAATGGGTTTGGGACCCAAAAAAAAGCCTCTGGCACTCTGCCTGAATTTAAGGATAACAATAACATTTGTACACATCTTAGGGGGTGTTTAGGGTACAGCAGTACAATGGAGCTGACAAAATACATTAAGTGACTAGGCTAGGTGTACATGGGCCCAGGATAGCATGCTGGGGAGGTTAGTGAAGGCAAATATGCATGTAGGCCAAAAAAGGAGCATTAAAAACTTCCAGCATGCATGAGGATAAAGAGGACATTCACAGCATATTACAATCATGGTAATTAGGGAATGATGAAACAAATACAATACATTAGCAAACATTAAATACATATAATGTGATGTTAAAGGAGAAATCTTACCTTAATATAGTCCTTCTGCAGGACCTGAATGATAGCAGAACAGGTCTCTGGGATAATGATCCCCAGAGCCTGGGGGGAGATGCCTGTCGAGAACTTGAGGTTCTGCAGACTTCTCCCAGTTGCCAAGTACCGAATGTGGCGACTAGCCTCTGCTCCAGAGTGATGGCTTGCCACATGCAGGTGTCCTGCCTGCTAATAAAAGGGGTCAGCAAAGCCAACAGACGGTGAAAAACGGGGTTAGTCATCCTGAGAAAGTTCCTGAAATCATCAGGATTATTCTCCTGGATCTCATTAAGCAAAGGCATATGAGAGAATTGGTCACGCTGGAGTAACCAATTCTTGGTCCATGAACTCCTCCCCACCCTGTTCATGGACTGGGCTTGGGTCCAAGTATGAACCCCAACACCAAGCCCCCCACACAGCACAAACTCTACGACGAGTACGTACCCGCAACATGGCTTCCAAACCGTCGGCTGGTCAGAACGAACTAACAGAACGCACTGAAGAACAGCAAGGCCTGTGAAGAGCGAGCTGAAAATTAGAAACGAGCGGACAAGAACACACTGTAAAACAGATGCGAACTGACTACACGCACTGAAAAGCAGATCCAAACCTACAAGCACAAACTAAAGAGCAGTAACGGACTGAAAAGCATGAAAGCTGAAAAGCACGAAAGCTGAGAAGCGCAAAACGTATCCCTCCAAACTTCTACTAACACAAGATAAACACGAGATTAGCAGAAGGAGCCCAAAGGGTGGCACACTGGCTATTGAACTTCCTTTTCCTAGTGCCGTCGTACATGTTGTACGTCACCGCGTTCTTGACGGTCGGACTTTGGTGTGACCGTGTGTATGCAAGAAAGCTTGAGCGGAATTCCATCAGAAAAACCTTCAGAGTTTATTCCGATGGCAAAACCGATCGTGTGTACAGGGCATAAGGCTTTGGGATGCCAGCGAATCACAGTGAGAGCCATTATCCACAAATGGTGAAAACTTGGAACAGTGGTGAACCTTACCAGGAGTGGCTGGCCAACCAAAATGACTCCAGGAGCACAACGACAACTCATCCAAGAGGTCATAAAAGAACCCAGAACAACAGCTAAAGAACTGCAGGCCTCACTTGCCTCAGATAAGATCAGTGTTTATGATTCAACAATAAGAAAGAGACTGTGCAAATTAATGAACCATGTGGGAGAGTACCAAGGCCAAAGCCACTGCTGACCAAAAAGAACACAAAGGCTCATCTCACATTTACCAAAAAATCTTGATTATCCCCAAGAGGCAAATATTCTGTGGACTGATGAGACAAATTAAATTTTTTGGAAGGTATACGTCCCATTACATCTGGCATAAAACAAATACAGCATTTCATAACAAGAACATCATACCAACAGTCAGGCCGTTCATGCTGGAAAACCCTCCAATAATTAAAACAATTCTGCAAAGAATAGTGGGACAAAATTTCTCCACAGCAATGTGAAAGACTCATTGCCAGTTATCGCAAACGCTTGATTGCAGTTGCCACCAAGGGTGGCACAACCAGTTAGGTTTAGGGGGCAATTACTTTTTTACATAAAGCCAGGCTGGTTTGGATAACTTTTTTGCTTAATAAATGAAACCATCATTTTAAAAACTGCATTTTGTATTTACTCGGGTTATCTTTGTGTAAAATTTTGTTTGGCGGTCTGAATCTAAGTGTGAGAAATATGCAAATAAAAATCGGGAAGGGGCAAAAACTTTTTCACAGCACTGTATTGTCACCATGCTGCATTAGTCCAGGGAATTAGAGAGAGAGATGAAGCTTTCACTTGACATGCTTTTGTTGTCCAATCTAGGAAGCAGCACTTTTTCTCTTAGGGCTTAATCACATGTGTGTTGCTTATTAACCACTTCAATACAGGGCACTTGTACACCTTCCTGCCCAGCCCAATTTTCAGCTTTCAGCGCTGTCGCACTCTGAATGACAATTGTGCTGCGGTCATGCTACATTACCCAAACTACATTTTTACCATTTTGTTCCCACAAATAGAGCTTTCTTTTGGTGGTATTTGATCACCTCTGGGATTTTTATTTTCTACTAAACAAATATAAAAAGACCAAAATTTTTGAAGAAAAAACGTTTTTTGTTTTTGTTTTTTTGTTTGTTACAAAACTTTGTAAATAAGTACGTTTTCTCCTTCACTGATGGGGCTGCACTGATAAGGCGACACTGATGGGCACCGATGAGGGGGAACTGATGGGCACTGGTAGGCGGTACTGATAGGTGGCACTGATGCAGCATGGATCGGCACTGATGTACAATAATGGATGGTACTGATGGATGCCAATCAGTGCCAAACAATGCCTGTCAATCAGTGATGCCCGTTGTGGGCACTGATTGGCATCCATTGTGGGCACTGGTGGCCATGTGTGGCATACCTGGTGATGACTAGTGGTGGGCGTCCCTGGTGGTCCAGTGTGGGCATCCTCGGTGGGGGGGCTGCGCTGATGATCAATCAGCACAGACCCCCCCATCAGAAGAGCAGCCGATCAGCTCTCCTCTACTTGCGTCTGACAGACACGAGTGAGTAAAAGCCGATCTTCCTGTTTATATCGTGATCAGCCATGATTGGACACTGCTGATCACATGGTAAAGAGTCTCTGTCAGAGACTCTTTACCTAGATCGGAATTGTGGCATGTCAAACTGACACACTGCAACAATGATCGCCACGATGCGCGCACCCAGGGGTGCGCAATGGCTTAATATCCTGGTGACGTCATATGACGTCCGGACAGGATATCACAATCACTTTGCTGACGTCCTATTGCTATTTGGCAGGCAGCAAGTAGTTAAGAATGAGGCAGTGCTCATTAACACACCTATAGCATTTATGATATGTTTATGAAGTGTTTTCGTTGTGTTTATGAAGCTTTGAAAAAGCTTCAAGAATGCTTGATAAATACCCATGAAAGTGTTGCTCTAATGGGAAGTGCTTAAAGGGGAAATGGTGTAGAGGAAATTATCTATTTTGAGGTGTGTTTTTAGGTTGTGGCGTGTGTAGCGCTATCCTCGTGAGGGGCGCTGGTAGAATCTGTACCCCCACTGGTTGCCCCGACTCTGCAAGACCTCTGAAACCCTGGCTTCAGTCATCATTACTCGTTAACACCAGTAGTAAGAGACTTGTGCTGATGAAAGAATTCAGCTTTGTTTACTATAGCAAGAATGGCATATAGAAATGAGTAACATTAAACGTGTACATCAAGTGAATATCTTATCTAAGACAACAAATCACTAGTAATAAATACAATTATACAAGTTAAGGATTTCTGTTTGTATTTAACCACATTGTGCTTCTTTGCATTTTGCCTTACTGACAAACCCTGGTTCAGTCATTGATACCTATGTGAACAGGCAGCAGAAAGGCAGGGGACTGGCCCTTTGTTGACTATGTCAGACCACTCCTTTCTGTATCCTCAGTCCACAGGCACTTAACACTAGGTAAATAGCAAAACATCCAGCAAACTGTTGTATTTATAACTTGACTGGCTCCTTTTAAGCAGAGTCCCAGATAGCTGAAAGCAGACCCCTTGAGTTAAACAACACTCGTCACTTGTGCAGATTGGGGAAGGACAAAAAGGGGTTATAGGTAACTCCGTAATAAAGATGAATTCTGCAGGTCTTCAGCTAGCACATAAAGAATTGCGGATGAAACAATCCTGTATGATAGTGCAGAGCAATTTAGCTGGTATGCTGCTGGTCAAAATAGGATGCAGACTCTTCCTGTGTAACTGAGGCACAAGTAATTACAGTGTATGTTTGCTTAATGGTATTGTATCCTGTAGAACTACTGATGACAGGAATGTGAGCGAAAGCACAGATGTCCGTTTACCGTGTCTATGGGATTAAATAAGCTTGTATCTGGTGGTACTACAAGTTCCAGAAATGTGAACAAAGACAATGTTGTCTGTATACAGTGTCTATGGGATTAAATGGGCAGGTGCCCGCTCACCGATACTGTAATTGAGGTTGCAGGTAGCGATGGTGATGGCTTTTCAGGATCTCCCTCCAGGTCCTGGCTCAGGGGATGGTGTCTGACCTCCACACACTGCGCAGACCCAACCGGATCTGATATGTAGGTAGCATGGATGGAGCAGGAACAGCCTCCAGACCACTGCCAGATAGGGAGGCGATGCTGTCTGCAGATGTCCCTCTGAATACCCGCTTGATGACTTTCTTTCACAGGCTACAAGGGCGAGTTCAGAGGGTGGTGATAAATGGTGAGTACTCGGAATGGTCAGGGGTTCCCCAGGGTTCTGTGCTGGGACCAATCCTATTTAATTTGTTCATAAATGACCTGGAGGATGGGATAAACAGTTCAATCTCTGTATTTGCAGACAATACTAAGCTAAGCAGGGCAATAACTTCTCCGCAGGACGTGGAAACCTTGCAAAAAGATCTGAACAAATTAATGGGGTGGGCAACTACATGGCAAATGAGGTTCAATGTAGAAAAATGTAAAATAATGCATTTGGGTGGCAAAAATATGAATGCAATCTATACACTAGGGGGAGAACCTCTGGGAGAATCTAGGATGGAATAGGACCTGGGGGTCCTAGTAGATGATAGGCTCAGCAATGGCATGCAATGCCAAGCTGCTGCTAACAAAGCAAACAGAATATTGGCATGCATTAAAAAGAGGGATCAACTCCAGAGATAAAACGATAATTCTCCCACTCTACAAGACTCTGGTCTGGCCGCACCTGCAGTATGCTGTCCAGTTCTGGGCACCAGTTCTCAGGAAGGATGTACTAAAAATGGAGGGGCAAAAAGAAGGGCAACAAAGCTAATAAAGGGTCTGGAGGATCTTAGTTATGAGGAAAGGTTGCAAGCACTGAACTTATTCTCTCTGGAGAAGAGACGCTTGAGAGGGGATATGATTTCAATATACAAATACCATACTGGTGACCCTACAATAGAAATAAAACTTTTTTGCAGAAGAGTTTTTTTTTTTTTTTTCCACTTCAGCGAAAGTTTTTCTGGGAGACGTATCAACTTTGAATATCAAAATGTATCTCCTCATTTTTCACATCATTGTGGATTATTTCCGTCTTATCTTTATTAGTTTTCCCATCGTATATCTTTATTTAAGTACAAAAAACAGAAAAAAACTCCAAAATATGTAACTACCACTATACCTTTTATTCCTTCTTAGTCCCTCTATAAGTTATCCCCCCCCCCTCCCCCCCCTCCCCTCTTTTATGTCTTGTTTACTCCTTATGTTTTATATCATTTTAGCTCTGTACCTGTTGCTTCCTTCATCTTGTCTAAATATATATCCGAGGTTTTATATTTTTTTTCCATCCCTCCCAGAGACTATTGCGCTTATTATCTCCTCTTTCTCTGCTTCTCAGCAGATCCATTTAATAATTGCATTGCAATAATAATCTATTTTCTCGAACCATTCTCTAATATCTGGAAAGTGGAAAACTAATATCTGGTTTTCCACTTTTTAGCCAAAATCTTGGGATCAAACCCTTAGCGGCGTTCAGGAGACTCGGAACCATTGATCTCATATATTGTTTCCTTGATTTTTTATAGTCATGGAACAGGCAGGTCCATATGTTTTGTTCTATTTTTTCACCGGTTATTTCCCCTATGTTTTTTAGTACTTCGTGCCAGTAGTCCACTATTATTGGGCATCCCCAACATAGATGTGTCATCGTTGCTTTTTGACCACATTTTCTCCAGCACAGAGGTGTCTTTTCTTGCTGGTATTTATGAGTTCTTACTGGTGTCAGGTACCATCTTGCTACCAGTTTGTAGTTCATTTCAATGGTCTTCATATCCCAGGCATTGTTGTATCCCATTTCTATCATTTTTTCCACTCTCTGGTCTTCAAGTTTTAGATTAATTTCTCTCTCCCATTGTTTTATGTACTCAGGTCTTTCTTGCCCATCCAGATCTACTAATATTCCGTATATTCTTGATACTCCATTTTTCAATGATGTTTTGTTGAAACAGAGCTTTTCCAATGAATTTAATTTCTCTTCTTCTCTAAGTGGATGTGGTATCGTGTTTACTAAGTGTCTTAATTGACAATAATTCCATTCACTCATCTTCCACCCGTTGATTTCTTCTAGTTCTAATCGTGTTTTAATCCTGCCGTTTATAGTGATATCTTTCAACTGTGGATTTCTTATTCCTTGACCTGCAAATATTTCCTTCCCAGGAGTAAAGAAATTCGTTCCTGTGAGTGCTAATAGCGGTGAATTGTGTCTCCATTCATTCTTCAAGTGTACTATATCCCAAATTTTAAAAACATTTTTGTTATTTCGTGAGTTTCCGTGTCCATTAGTCTGAATTTTCGTGGTATCCATATGTTTTTGTGCAGTGTGGTTTTACTTATTGTGTTTTCCATTTCTACCCACTTTTTTTTCACTATTTTCGTTTGTCCACTCGAACATACGTGTCAAAACAATTGCTTTGTAGTACCTGCTTATGTCTGGGGTAGCTAATCCTCCGTGCTCCCTTTTCCTTGTGATCTGCGTATATTTAATTCTTGTTTTTTTTTTATTGAACCAGATATATTTTAACAATATTGTTTTGATTGTTTTGAAAAAACTGTGGAATCATTACTGGCAATATCTGGATTTTGTAAATTATTTTTGGGAGGACCATCATTTTAAACATATTTACTCTTCCAATCCATGAAAGTGGTTGTGTACTTAGTTTTTTTATTTCTTCTTTTAACCTCATTGATCAATGGGATATAATTTGCCTGATAGATTTTTTCAACTCTTGGGGTTAATTTGTTTCCACGATATTTTAATTCTTTTACCCAGGTAAATGGAAATTCTTTTTGTAGGGACAACTTCTTTTTTCCCCAGTCCTATATTTAATATCTCTGTTTTTTTATTGGGTTTATTTTGAAGTTTGACAGTTCTCCATATTTTTTTATTTCTTTCAATATGTTTGGCAGTGTCACTCTTGGGTTGGCTACATACATCAAGATGTCATCCGCATATGCCGCGATCTTATGTTCTTTTTCTCCAATTCTCGCCCCTCTTACATCTTGGTTGTTACGGAGTGTCGCTAACAATGGTTCCAGTGCCAGTACATATAGTAATGGAGAGAGCGGGCAACCTTGCCGTGTTCCATTCTGCATCTCGATCAAAGGAGAGAGTCTACCATTCACCTTTACCATTGCTGTCAGGCCGTTATATAAATTTGTTATCCACTTCATCATTTTTGTCCCTAGTCCCAGATGGCGCAAGGTATCCATCATGAATCCCCAGTCTACCCTGTCAAATGCTTTTTCTGCATCTAATGACAGGAATAGAGCTGGGGACTCATTTTGCACACTCTTGTGTAGCATCAGTATTGTTTTTAAACTGTTGTCCCTTCCTTCTCTCCCCGGAACAAATCCAGTCTGATCGGGGTTAATCCAGAGTGGGATTAATTTTTCTATTCTGGTGGCTAGGATTTTTGCGTACATTTTTGTGTCCACGTTCAACAAGGCAATAGGTCTGTAGCTTGAGCAGTTGGTTCTGTCCTTCCCTTCCTTGGGCAATATTGTAATATGGGCTAGTAGCGATTCTCTTCTTATTTCTTCTTCTTTGCCTATATTGTTCAGGTATTCTTGTAACTTAGTGATCAGTTGTTCTTGGAATTTTTTATAATACTTGACCGTGAACCCATCTGGTCCTGGGCTTTTTCCTACGGGAGTTTCCTTTAATGCCAGTTTTATCTCTTCTTGCGTTTATTTTTTTTCTAGCTCTTTTAAATGCTCAAGTTTTTTTTGTTTTTGGTAAATTTGCTTTCTTTAACCACTTGCCGACCGCCTAACGCAGATATACTGCGGCAGAATGGCACGGGCAGGCAGAATCACGTACCCGTACGTGATCTGCCTCCCGCGGGCGGGGGGTCCAATCGGACCCCCCCGGTGCCAGCGTCGGGAGGCGAGGGGGAGACCATCCGATCGTGGCCCCCCCCTCGCGATCGCTCCCAGCCAATGGTAATCCTCCTCTGCCTGTGTGTAGTTTCACACAGGCAAAGGAAGTGATGTCATCTCTCCTCGGTCTGGCAGTTTCCGTCCCAGCGCCGAGGAGAGAAGACAAGTGAGTGCACACAACACAAACACACACAGTAGAACATGCCAGGCATACTTTACACCCCCGATCGCCCCCCGATCCCCCCCCAATCACCCCCCCCTGTCACAAACTGACACCAGCAGTATTTTTTTTTTTCTGATTACTGCATGGTGTCAGTTTGTGACAGTTACAGTGTTAGGGCAGTGAGTATTACCCCCCTTTAGGTCTAGGGTACCCCCCTAACCCCCCCTAATAAAGTTTTAACCCCTTGATCACCCCCTGTCACCAGTGTCACTAAGCGATCATTTTTCTGATCGCTGTATTAGTGTCTCTGGTGACGCTAGTTAGGGACGTAAATATTTAGGTTCGCCGTCAGCGTTTTATAGCGACAGGGACCCCCATATACTACCTAATGTTTTAACCCCTTGATTGCCCCCTAGTTAACCCTTTCACCACTGATCACCGTATAACCGTTACGGGTGACGCTGGTTAGTTCGTTTATTTTTTATAGTGTCAGGGCACCCGCCGTTTATTACCGAATAAAGGTTTAGCCCCCTGATCGCCGGTGGTGATATGCGTCGCCCCAGGCAGCGTCAGATTAGCGCCAGTACCGCTAACACCCACGCACACAGCATACGCCTCTGGTATAATATCTGTACGGATCAATATCTGATCCAATCAGATCTATACTAGCGTCCCCAGCAGTTTAGGGTTCCCGAAAACGCAGTGTTAGCGGGATCAGCCCAGATACCTGCTAGCACCTGCGTTTTGCCCCTCCGCCCGGCCCAGCCCACCCAAGTGCAGTATCGATCGATCACTGTCACTTACAAAACACTAAACGCATAACTGCAGCGGTCGCAGAGTCAGGCCTGATCCCTGCGATCGCTAACAGTTTTTTTGGTAGCGTTTTGGTGAACTGGCAAGCACCAGCCCCAGGCAGCGTCAGGTTAGCGCCAGTACCGCTAACACCCACGCACGCACCGTACACCTCCCTTAGTGGTATAGTATCTGAACGGATCAATATCTGATCCGATCAGATCTATACTAGCGTCCCCAGCAGTTTAGGGTTCCCAAACACGCAGTGTTAGCGGGATCAGCCCAGATACCTGCTAGCACCTGCGTTTTGCCCCTCCGCCCGGCCCAGCCCACCCAAGTGCAGTATCGATCGATCACTGACACTTACAAAACACTAAACACATAACTGCAGCGTTCGCAGAGTCAGGCCTGATCCCTGCGATCGCTAACAGTTTTTTTGGTAGCGTTTTGGTGAACTGGCAAGCACCAGCCCCAGGCAGCGTCAGATTAGCGCCAGTACCGCTAACACCCACGCACGCAGCATACGCCTCCCTTAGTGGTATAGTATCTGATCGGATCAATATCTGATCTGATCAGATCTATACTAGCGTCCCCAGCAGTTTAGGGTTCCCACAAACGCAGTGTTAGCGGGATCATCCCAGATACCTACTAGCACCTGCGTTTTGCCCCTCCGCCCGGCCCAGCCCAGCCCACCCAAGTGCAGTATCGATCGATCACTGTCACTTACAAAACACTAAACGCATAACTGCAGTGTTCGCAGAGTCAGGCCTGATCCCTGCGATCGCTAACAGTTTTTTTTGTAGTGTTTTGGTGAACTGGCAAGCACCAGCGGCCTAGTACACCCCGGTCGTAGTCAAACCAGCACTGCAGTAACACTTGGTGACGTTGCGAGTCCCATAAGTGCAGTTCAAGCTGGTGAGGTGGCAAGCACAAGTAGTATCCCGCTGCCACCAAAAAGACAAACACAGGCCCGTCGTGCCCATAGTGCCCTTCCTGCTGCATTCGCCAATCCTAATTGGGAACCCACCGCTTCTGCAGCGCCCGTACTTCCCCCATTCACATCCCCAACCAAATGCAGTCGGCTGCATGAGAGGCATTTTCTTTATGTCCTCCCGAGTACCCCTACCCAGCGAACCCCCCCAAAAAAGATGTTGTGTCTGCAGCAAGCGCGGATATAGGCGTGACACCCGCTATTATTGTCCCTCCTGTCCTGACAATCCTGGTCTTTGCATTGGTGAATGTTTTGAACGCTACCATTCACTAGTTGAGTATTAGCGTAGGGTACAGCACTGCACAGACTAGGCATACTTTCACAGGGTCTCCCAAGATGCCATCGCATTTTGAGAGACCCGAACCTGGAACCGGTTACAGTTATAAAAGTTAGTTACAAAAAAAAGTGTAAAAAAAAAAAAAACACATACAAAAATATATAAAAAAAAAAAAAATAGTTGGCGTTTTATTGTTCTCTCTCTCTCTATTGTTCTGCTCTTTTTTACTGTATTCTATTCTGCAATGTTTTATTGTTATTATGTTTTATCATGTTTGCTTTTCAGGTATGCAATTTTTTATACCTTACCGTTTACTGTGCTTTATTGTTAACCATTTTTTTGTCTTCAGGTACGCCATTCACGATTTTGAGTGGTTATACCAGAATGATGCCTGCAGGTTTAGGTATCATCTTGGTATTATTCTTTTCAGCCAGCGGTCGGCTTTCATGTAAAAGCAATCCTAGCGGCTAATTAGCCTCTAGACTGCTTTTACAAGCAGTGGGAGGGAATGCCCCCCCCCCCCAACGTCTTCCGTGTTTTTCTCTGGCTCTCCTGTCTCAACAGGGAACCTGAAAATGCAGCCAGTGATTCAGCCAGCTGACCGTAGAGCTGATCAGAGACCAGAGTGGCTCCAAACATCTCTATGGCCTAAGAAACCGGAAGCTACTAGCATTTTATTACTTAGATTTCGCCGGATGTAAACAGCGCCATTGGGAAATTGGGAAAGCATTTTATCACACCGATCTTGGTGTGGTCAGATGCTTTGAGGGCAGAGGAGAAATCTAGGGTCTAATAGACCACAATTTTTGCAAAAAAGAGTACCTGTCACTACCTATTGCTATGATAGGGGATATTTACATTCCCTGAGATAACAATAAAAATGATTTAAAAAAAAAAAATGAAAGGAACAGTTTAAAAATAAGATAAAAAAATAATAATAATAAAGAAAAAAAAAAAAAAAAGCACCCCTGTCCCCCCTGCTCTCGCGCTAAGGCGAATGCAAGCGTCGGTCTGGCGTCAAATGTAAACAGCAATTGCACCATGCCATACCATCCATTTCCGCTCCATGGATACTGATGCCTGATTTTTGACCCTGCATCAGCGCCCCACTCCACGGCTCACACCCCTCTCCTCCTTCCCCCCCCCCCCCCCCCCCATCTGTCACTCCCTCACATCCCCCCACCTCCCATTTCCCCCCCCCTTCCTCCCCCCCACCATCCCTGTCCCCCTCCTTCTCCCCCCAATGAGCCGCCCCCCTCGGGGGGATTGATGTTTGCTGCACAACCTTATTCAGTCACTCTGAACACTCCTCATTGTAGCTGGTTGTGCAGACATCAATAGCCCAGACGTCCGGACGCATTTGTTTGTTTTTATTTGTCGTTTTGTCCTCCCTGTCTGTGTATTAGGTTTGATCGATCAGCAATTATCGGTCAATCTATTTCATTTAAGCAATGTTTATATGTGATGCACGCTACCATATCTCCACCTGTATGTTTTTGTACCCAATTAAACACATAATTTGTATTTATATGCCTACTCACATTGTCCTTCCTTGAGCCCCACTTTTCTTTTTGGTCCCCTCCTGTTTGGGACAGTTTTGTGCACCATGCATGTGAGGTATCACCGCGCATGTCAGATCGAGGGCAGTAATTTTAGCAGTAGACCTCCTCTGTAAATCTAAAGTGGTAACCTGTAAAGGCTTTTAAAAATGTATTTAGTTTGTCGCCACAGCACCTTTGTGCGCAATTTTAAAGCATGTCATGTTTGGTATCCATGTACTCGGCCTAAGATCATCTTTTTTATTTCATCAAACATTTGGGCAATATAGTGTGTTTTAGTGCATTAAAATGTAAAAAAGTGTGTTTTTTCCCCAAAAAATGCGTTTGAAAAATCGCTGCGCAAATACTGTGTGAAAAAAAAAAAATGAAACACCCACCATTTTAATCTGTAGGGCATTTGCTTTAAAAAAAATATAATATTTGGGGGTTCAAAGTAATTTTCTTGCAAAAAAAAATTATTTTTTTTATGTAAACAATAAGTGTCAGAAAGGGCTTTGTCTTCAAGTGGTTAGAAGAGTGGGTGATGTGTGACATAAGCTTCTAGATGTTGTGCATAAAATGCCAGGACAGTTCAAAACCCCCCCAAATGACCCCATTTTGGAAAGTAGACACCCCAAGCTATTTTCTGAGAGTCATGTCGAGTCCATGGAATATTTTATATTGTGACACAAGTTGCGGGAAAGAGACAATTTTTTATTTTTTTTATTTTTTTTTGCGCAAAGTTGTCACTAAATGATATATTGCTTAAACATGCCATGGGAATATGTGAAATTACACCCCAAAATACATTTTGTTGCTTCTCCTGAGTACGGGGATACCACATGTGTGAGCGTACGGGACCCCGAAAACCAAGCACCGCCTTCAGGCTTTCTAAGGCCGTAAATTTTTGATTTCACTCTTCACTGCCTATCACAGTTTCGGTGGCCATGGAATGCCCAGGTGGCAAAAAACCCCCCCAAATGACCCCATTTTGGAAAGTAGACACCCCAAGCTATTTGATGAGAGATATAGTGAGTATTTTGCAGACCTCACTTTTTGTCACAAAGTTTTGAAAATTGAAAAAAGAAAAAAAAAAAAATGTTTTTCTCGTCTTTCTTTATTTTCAAAAACAAATGAGAGCTGCAAAATACTCACCATGCCTCTCAGCAAATAGCTTGGGGTGTCTACTTTCCAAAATGGGGTCATTTAGGGGGGTTTTGTGCCACCTGGGCATTCCATGGCCTCCGAAACTGTGATAGGCAGTGAGGAGTAAAATCAAAAATGTACGCCCTTAGAAATCCTGAAGGCAGTGATTGGTTTTCGGGGCCCCGTACGCGGCTAGGCTCCCAAAAAGTCCCACACATGTGGTATCCCCATACTCAGGAGAAGCAGCTAAATGTATTTTGGGGTGCAAATCCACATATGCCCATGGCCTGTGTGAGCAATATATCATTTAGTGACAACTTTGTGCAAAAAAAAAAAAAAAATTTGTCTTCCCGCAACTTGTGTCAAAATATCAAACATTCCATGGACTCAACATGCCTCAAAGCAAATAGCTTGGGGTGTCTACTTTCCAAAATGGGGTCATTTGGGGGGGTTTTATGTCATCTGGGCATTTTATGGCCTTCAAAACTGTGATAGGTAGTGAGGAGTAAAATCAAAAATGTATGCCCTTAGAAATCCTGAAGGCAGTGATTGGTTTTCGGGGCCCCGTACGCGGCTAGGCTCCCAAAAAGTCCCACACATGTGGTATCCCCATACTCAGGAGAAGCAGCTAAATGTATTTTGGGGTGCAATTCCACATATGCCCATGGCCTGTGTGAGCAATATATCATTTAGTGACAACTTTTTGTAATTTTTTTTTTGTCATTATTCAATCACTTGGGACAAAAAAAATGAATATTCAATGGGCTCAACATGCCTCTCAGCAAATTCCTTGGGGTGTCTACTTTCCAAAATGGGGTCATTTGTGGGGGTTTTGTACTGCCCTGCCATTTTAGCACCTCAAGAAACGACATAGGCAGTCATAAATTAAAGGCTGTGTAAATTCCAGAAAATGTACCCTAGTTTGTAGACGCTATAACTTTTGCGCAAACCAATAAATATACACTTATTGACATTTTTTTTACCAAAGACATGTGGCCGAATACATTTTGGCTTAAATGTATGACTAAAATTGAGTTTATTGGATTTTTTTTTAGAACAAAAAGTAGAAAATATCATTTTTTTTCAAAATTTTCGGTCTTTTTCCGTGTATAGCGCAAAAAATAAAAACGGCAGAGGTGATCAAATACCATCAAAAGAAAGCTCTATTTGTGGGAAGAAAAGGACGCAAATTTCGTTTGGGTACAGCATTGCATGACCGCGCAATTAGCAGTTAAAGCGACGCAGTGCCGAATTGTAAAAAGTGCTCTGGTCAGGAAGGGGGTAAAACCTTCCGGGGCTGAAGTGGTTAAGTATTCTTGTATCTTCTTTTTTCTTATATCTTCCTCTGTGTTTCCTGTCTTTTTATCGCATATAGTGAGCTGAAATATTTTTGGAATGTTAGTGCAATATCTGTTGTCTTGTTTACTACTTCTCCTTTCTCGTTTTTGATCTTCTCAATGAAGTTTAGCGACTTCTTTTTTTTACCATGTTTGCAAGGTATTTTCCTGGTTTGTTGTCCCATTTAAATTTCTCTTGTAAGACTCTGTTGTATTCCCTCCTTTCTTCATATTCCATCCATTCCTTTAATTGGTCTCTTTTTTGAATTAATAGCCGGTATATTTCGTTATCTGATTGCTTTTTATGTTTTTGCTCTAATTCATATATTTCCTTTATAGTTTGTTGCATGTTTTTTCTTCTTTCCTGCTTTTTTCCCACCCCAATAGCTATTAATTTGCCCCTAATGACGACTTTATGCGCTTCCCAGATCATTGCTTTTGATACCTCTGGGGTCTATTATAATTTTTTCCGTCTCATTATCTTCAATTACATCTTTGTTGATTCTCCATGGTCCTTTCTCGGGAGCTTCTCCTTGCATTTTGATTTTCAGCATTACTGGGCTGTGGTCTGAGGCTGTTATTATTCCTATTTTCGTTTCTACTATTTCTTCCATGTTTCTATGTTCAACCATAATGTAATCCAACCTGGAATAAATTCCATGTACAGTTGAGTAAAAAGTGTAATCTTTTGTACTTGGATGTTGAATTCGCCAAGGATCTATTAGTTGATATTCATGTAATTTTCTCTTTAGTTTCTTTAGTTGTCTTATTTCTCTGTCTATTGTTGTGGAGGTGCTATCCATTCCATGGTCCATGCTAAAATTGAAGTCTCCAGCCAGTATTAATTTACCTTGCTTAAATCCCATTAAGACTTTTAATATATCTATGAGATATTTTTTGGGGTTTGTATTGGGGTTTGTATTGGGACAGTAGACATTAGCAAGTGTGTATTTTACTCCCTGTATGGAGCCTGTAAGAAAAAGAGTCTCCATAGTACCATGTTGGTATGCTTCTAGAATAAATTTTTATATTTGAATTTTGAGTGATGTGTGTCTCCTGCAGGAATATTATTTCCGCATTGCTTTTATCTAGTTCTCAAGAATTATGTTTCTTCTCCCCGGGGAGTTCAGTCCTCGGACATTATAGGTAAAAATTAATATGCTATTCATATTTTACATTTTTTTCCTTTCCTTTCAATCCTCTCTCCTCCAACCTCACCTGTCCTCCCCGAGTCCCCTTCCCCGGTCCGATTAAAGGACTGGGAGAGGGGACCCCCGGGCGGACCCGCAGGGTCTCCACAGCTTTGTTTCGAGGTGACTGAGCATAATAGTAACCTATGCAAACCAGATCTCTCCCTCCCCCCCCCATCCCCCCCAACTCCCCTCTCCCTCCCCCTCCCCCCCTCCCTGGTGAGGGTGCTTTAACCCCATGGTCTCTAGAGCAGAGAGCACTTTTGTTTTATGGGGCTCAATTTTGCCCAAACTGCTCTACTAGGTCTGAGGCGAAATCTGTAAGACGCTTTGATCCCCTCTCGCAGAAGAGAGTTTAACAAGACTCGCGGCCACTCATTAAAATTAGAAGAAAAGAGGTTTAACCTTAAACTACATAGAGGGTTCTTTACTGTAAGAGCGGCAAGGATGTGGAATTCCCTTCCACAGGCGGGGGTCTCAGCGGGGAGCATTGATAGCTTCAAGAAACTATTAGATAAGCACCTGAATGACCGCAACATACAGGAATATATAATGTAATACTGACACATAATCACACACATAGGTTGGACTTGATGGACTTGTGTCTTTTTTCAACCTCACCTACTATGTAACTATGTAACAGGCCACGACTCGGCCGCAGCACACAGTGTTCCTGCTGGCAGATCCAGGCCGGGGTCCCAAGAGAGCGATTTATATAAAAAAAAATGGAGGTTCTAAAAAGATCTGCTATGTACCAGCCAACATCCCAATCTTGAAATATAGTACAAAATTTCCCCTCAAAGGGCGGAACTTTATAGGCATAGACTGTGAGACATACAATTTAGTAAAGTATAAAGTATTTTTATTAAACAATTATCAAAAAAGTATAAAAAAAAACAAAACAGCGTTGTACTCATAAACTCCTGTACTTAGATACTGTCTATATAAATCTCTTTTGAATGCGTAATGTTCCCGAGAAATCAGAGACATACGCATTCAAAATTTAGATATAGAGCAGTAGGTCATATGCATTCGACATAGCCTACGCGTTATGGAGTCTTAATGCACTCCTTCAGGGATAGTTCGATATGCAATTTTATTCTAAATGTAGCAATCTAGAATATAAAAGAGAGATGCATACATTTTCAACAACAACATAAGCCAAAACAGCATTTATATCAATTCAAGTGTGACAGGTGGTATAGGCAAAAAGAGGGACACACGTGCTGCTCATATGCTCACATGTACAGCAGAGCATCAGACTCCAAAAAGGTCTCCATAAAGGTCATAGACAGATGGACCAAAATGATAGATGAGTGCAGCAAACAAAGGGGGGGTTAAAAGAAAAAAGCTTCCTGATTGATGAGACGAGTGGGCCCAAAGATCCCCTGAGCGCAAATCAAGACCGCATCAACAGGTGCCTGGGAATATGGAGAGGAAGTAATTTTAACAATCTGCAGCTGTGTTTGGCTGTATACATTTTTTTTTTTTAAACTGTTTATTGCAGGTATACACTGTCTTTGAGAGTTACAAGGTACACATAAATTGTACAAATAATGGAGTAGTGATGGGAGTAAACTATAGACTTGAGTGGGGGAGAGATGTTCAAGAGATATTCAAGAGAAAAAAAAAACAATATATCTTCCTACCCTATCCGTGAAGGAATTATAGAAGCCACATAGACCTACTGTATAACTTTACATAAAGAACTATATAGAAAGATAAGTATTTAGCGTATAATTGCACAGGTATATGAACGCAACTGAGAATAACTAATTAGGTTCATTGCCTGTATAGAGCCGTTATCCCATGTTGACCAAGTTTTAGAAAATTTCTGTTCCGTGCCCTCCACCATAGCCGTCAGACGTTCCAATCTACGTATGTCAGCCACAGTCGAGAGCAGTTGTGGGAGGGTTGGGGGTGAGGTGGATAACCATAGCCTAGGAATGACCCGTTTAGCAGCCAATAAAATAAAAGACATCAGTCTGCGCAGGGCCTTAGAGACACCAGGGATAGGGAGACCTAACAAATAGTGCATGGGCGTTAGAGGGACGGGGCCACCAACCAGTGTTTCTAGCAAATTCTGAACTCTGAGCCAAAATTGATGAACAGGGGGACATTCCCAAAAAATATGACAGTGGGAGCCTACAGCATTATTACATCTACAACATTGTTTTGAAATTGATCGATTGCGAGCGTGCAAAATATCTGGGGTCCTATACCAGTGCATCAGGACTTTGTATGCAGTTTCCTTATGGGACACACATCGAGAAATCCTGGAAGTGTGCTCCCAGATGCTCCCCCAGTCCAACAAGGAGATGTCATGCTGTAAGATCTGAGACCATTTTCTCATGTAGTGGTGGTTGTTAACCATCATTGGAACAGCCTCCTACAATATTCTATAGATGGTAGAGATCATTTAGGGTTCATAAGGACCTTTAGCACATAGGGCCTCAAAATCTGTTGGCTTCTCCAAAGTCAAAGAAAGGGAGCTGGTGGCGAAAAAGTGTCTAATCTGTAAGTATGAAAGTGAGAGCTTTTGGGGAATCTGATGCGATTTTTGCAAATCAGGAAAAGTCAATAAATGTCCTGTCACTGGGTTAACTAAGTGTCGAAGTTGGAAAAATCTTGCCTGTGTCCATGGTAGCATACGTTTATATGAAAGGCTGTCTGGAATGTCTGGGTTGAATAGGATATTCAAGAGTGGTGGGCATAATGAAGACAGGGAGTAACGCTCAGAACATCTTTTCCATATAGACAATGTGAACAGCATTGGATGGCTATGGCGCCATGCACACTACGTCATTTCCGGGTTACGGACTGGTGGAACGCAGGTGGAGCGCAGAACACCACTGCTGTCTCCATCCTGCGCCCAACGCTTGCTGATGGTCGCTTGACTTTATGTAAGAGTTTGCTCTATCCAACGACATACTATAGATTCTGGAGTACTTACTTGAAGTTGTTTGCTGCTGGACTTGCTATATTTTTATACTTTTTATTTGTTACGTTTTTAATAAATTTCAATCATCATACTACACTCTGCTAGTCCACCCTTCCTTTCTTCCCCTTTTGAGGGACTCATCATGACCAGGCCCTATTTTACCTGAGGACAGAGGCTCATCCCTGGAATCCTACTAACCACGCTGGTGAAGATATCACAGCAGTCACATCCATATGCGTGTTGTCCCTTTGGGGGTGAGTGGATCCGGTGAGTGGGGACCTTTGAGGGGGAGCACAAAGTCACCAGAGGACCTTATGAGCACCCAAGTCACCATTTGAATTTCTGTGATAGTTTTTGGAGAAAACCTAATGCACAATATATGGACTGCTACATGCACATGTAGATGTGATTTCTGCTTATACACATAATTTATGGACACTTAGTTTGTCCGCACAGTGCGGCTTTATGTAAGGTGGTATTTAAGTAGGTTTATATTATGGTGATTTATTTTCTTCTTTTTTATTTTTGGTTGGGGTAATAATGTATTGATTGCAACCTTATTGGTACCAGATCTGTCCTCCTGGTATCTGGAAGTAATATCACCAGTGAACCACTAGATAATCACCACTTAGTTATATACACATTGCACTTTACCAATCATTGATCATCTGACACTGATCATGTTCACATTTTATTGCATTCAAAGGCTGAACATTTGGAAAGCCTATTAGTAACATTTGAGACACATTTTATGGCATGGTACCTTATACCACTCACTTTTCATTTTACATTAACGGAATTTAATTGTAGCAGGGACTTTATAAAAGTCTTACATCACCTTACAATAGATTAGATATTTTTAACACTGGTAATTGATCTTGGAGGTGGGATCATATACATTGTATATAGGTGGGGTATACGCATTGGTGGGTTAGCGCTCAGGCTCCCCCCTCTCTCCCTCTTTATTACACTTGTCTACGCCTGTTATAACCACTTGTAGGGAGCGCCACCTACCCCAATCTATTGTGTGTACTCTGCAGAACCCCTAGGGGAGCTCCATTAGGGGAGGCAGCAGACCTATTTCTGTCCATAAGCGCAGTCTTTATATACAATTTAGCATTGGAGCCAAGCAAATTCTCCATAAATGGGGCATATGAAGGGCGGAGGAAGGCCAGAGCATATAGCAAGGGTGGACCGGGGCCGTGACACTCATTTCTATTTCTGCCCACCTATTTGGGGCTTTCCTGGAGGTCCAGGAGGCAAGAACTCTCAGGTGTGAGGCATAATAGTATTTAATGAAGTCTGGGCCTCCTAATCCCCCCTACTCTTCCGGGCCAGAACCACCGACCCTGCCAACCTGTGGGAGGCATTATTCCAAATAAAGCAGGGGCTTCTCCTTTGAAGGGATTTCAGCTGCAACATTGGGACTGCCACCAGTAACGTTTCAAACAGATATAATAGTTTGGGGAGAATAAACATTTTAAGAACATTAATACGCCCTAGGAGGGAAAGGGGCAGGGTGGTCCAGTGAGTCAGGAGGCGATTAATTTCCGAAAACAGGGGAGGGAAATTGGCCCTATACAGAGAGTCATAAGAAGCAGTGATTTGAACCCCCAGATATTTAAGTGACTGAGAACACCAGTGATAATTGTACTTGCTTTGGAGGGATGATAGAAGGGTAGGGGGAATATTTATGGGTAATGCTTCCGTTTTAGCAGCATTAATTTTAAAATCTGAGAGGCCAACAAAGGTAGTTAATATGTTATGTAGGTGTGGTAAGGAGGTGCATGGGTGAGTGCGAGTAAGAAGAGCGTCATCTGCAAATAAGGATAGTTTATATTCCGTGTATCGAAGATGAACGCCTCTAATGTCAGGGCTTTCACGTGTAGCCGCCGCCAAAGGCTCCAAACTAAGAATAAAGAGCAGTGGCGATAGGGGGCATCCCTGTCTCTTTCCATTGGTGAGGTTAAATGGACATGATAGGTGGGAGGTAGAGTTGCACTTGTGATGTAGGCTTCGAATATAAGGCCCGAAGGGCTTGTATAAAGGGGCCCGAGAATCCATAACGAGTTAGTATCGCAAACATGAATTGCCAACTAAGGCGATTGAACGCTTTTTGGGCATCTAAACTAAGTATTAAAGCGGGATTTTTGGTTTTGGTAAATAGGTCTATAAGGTCAATTGTACGACGTGTGTTGTCGCCTGCATGTCTCGTGGGAACAAAACCCATTTGATCTCTATGAATGAGTGCTGGCAGAAGTAGGGAGAGTCTGTTCCCTAATATCTTGGTGAAAATGTTATAGTCTGAGTTTAATAGGGCGATGGGACGGTAGTTATCGGGAATGGATGGATCTTTACCCGGTTTAGGGATGACAGTTACAAAAGCGTGTAGGAACGAAGAGTGCGGTATTTTGCCCTGAAGTAACGAGGAAAACAAGGATAACAGATGCGGGGTTAGGGTCGGTAAAAACGTCTTGTAATAGGAGTATGGAAGGCCGTCTGGACCTGGGGCTTTATGTGTGGGAAGGTGTTTGATTACTTCAGTTAGTTCTTCAACAGAAATAGGTTGGTTTAATGAGGCGCGTTGGTCTACTGAAAGTTTTGAAAGATGTACAGATGACAAGAAAGCGTCTAGTCAGTCTTGTGAAAAATGGGCATGTGAGTCCGAGCTCAAGCAGTTGTAGAGTTTACTATAATACTCACCAAAAACTCCTGACATGGTCTGGGGGCATTATGTAGGTGTGCCATCCAATTGTACTATATGATCAGGGATGGTTAAAAAGGGTCGGGGCTTAAGCCTTTGGACAAGCATCCTGTGTGGTTTGTCAGCATACTCATAAAACTTTTGCTTAGACCATACTTCGAGATTTTGTTCGTATCCACAGACCTAATACGATTGCAGATAGCAATTCCTCTACGCAAGCGACCCACCGTAGGGAGACAAAGCAGCTGCGCCTCCGCCCTCCCCAGCTGGGCCACAAGCTCCGACCTCAGCCGAATTGAGTCACGTTTCAAGCGTGAGCCAGCTGAGATGCACTCACCCCTAAAGACCGCCTTATGGGCTTCCCATACAGTAGAAGTATTAGAGACTGAGCCTACATTTAAATAAAAAAACTTTTCTAATTTTTTAAGAAGTCTGTCTTTAGTTTTGACATGCCGCAAAAGAGATTCATTGAGTCTCCAATGACAAGTTTTGGGTGATGTGGCGTTGAGCACCATACTCAGACTGGTGGGGGCATGATCAGACCACGTAATAGGGTCTATCTCCGAAGAGACTATGTTGGGTAGCAAGGGTGCGAATATTAAAAAATGATCTAATTGAGAATACAGCTTATGTGGGGGGGGGAGAAAAAGGTGAATTGACGCTGGGTAGGGTGCTTAACTCTCCAGGCATCAAAAAGGTTATGAAAGCAAATTAATTTGTGAAAGGAGGTGGACAATTTAAGAACTTGGAGAGGAGGGGTTTGTTGAAATAAAGCATATCTGTCCCTACTGGGAGACATACACATATTGAAATCTCCGCCCACGATCGTGAAAGGCTGAGAAAAAGAACGCAGCCTATCAAGAACTCCGGTGAGAAAACCAACCTGTCCTGTATTGGGTGCATAGACATTAGCTAAGGTAAAGGAGGTATTCAGGTGGGTACACTTCAGGAGAACAAATCGACCAGCAGTGTTAAATAAGAACAAATACACCAGCAGTGTTAAATAGTCCAACACAGTAGAAATACATTTTTACATATAAAATGACAGAGGAAAGGATACATAGCTCAATCTCAGTTTTTAATTCGTTGAACATTTTTATGTTCCCCCGCATATCGTGTAATTAGTCGAACCTTATGGTCCTCCTTTTTTAGTTTTCTTTGAATTAAATTCTCTCTATCATTCTGTTTTGCTCTGATAGGCTTTTCTTTATCGTTCATCACGGGACACAGAGCACCATAATAATGACTATTTGGGTTATACGCTACCTTTAGGTGATTGGACACTGGCAACCAATAGTAAGACGGTGCCTCCCATATAACCCCTCCTATACAGGAAGTACCTCAGTTTTTTCGCCAGTGTCTTGAAGGTGATGGTCATGGCTGTTGAAGCTCTTCAAAATTGTCCCAGTGAGGACGTTATAATTGGATCCATTCGGATGGCATAAGAAAGCTAAAGTGGATGGTACCCGAGCCTCGGTTCAAGAGCAAGGTTTTGCCTGTAACGTGTCCTATATGACTCTGGACCCTTGTTAAGTTGGTATTCCTGGTCAAACTTGCCCAAGGTAAACCAGAAGGGTGCCTTTCAGGTCCAAGGGTGTGGACCACAAAGAATGGGGGACCCGGTCCTTGAAGGTCTTCAGAGGCGCTACCCGCCGTGATGGGGGAAGATTAGGCCTGGTAAAACAGGCCCTGCTGCTTGGGACGGTGAGTACTCCCTCTGGTAATTTTAATATATATTTCCCTCTGTTTCTGCTGGAAAACCTCAGTAACTTGTGTCTTGGATGTTACAGATTGACTGGTATGGTGTGCACTTATGGCGGGGGGTGCGCATGCGCCGCGTGTGCCCCTGGTGTGCGCGCTGTCGGTGTGCGCGTGCACCACTGCTGTGCGCATCACGCATGCGCCGCGTACGCGACGTGCGTCAGGGCATGGCGGATGCGATGTGCATGCCGCTGATCGCATGGCGCGCGCGCCCAGTGTACTGTCAAATTGGGATTTATAAGAGCTGGAGTTCCTGGCATGCGCTGGGACAGCACAGAGCGATACTGGGGCACGTGAGTCTGAGGATTTTTGGACACAGTTGCGACAGGTTGATACACTGGTTACAGCTTGTGGGGAGTACTCGTATGTAAGCGATGTCTTCCAGAAAACGAGTTACAGGGAGCAGGGCAAGCACAGGGGTAAGAGTACCTCCCTTGAAAACAGGAGACCAGCCCCATGCTGATGCAGCCTCAGTGTCCCCTGAAAGACCTACGGCATCTGGCCTGGCTGAGCCATTGCATTTGTCAGGCATAGTGGCCACTACCAATATTCCTGCCTCGCCTTATGTTACAAAGGATAATTTGGCATCTGCCTTAGCGGGCCTTAAAGGCAAAATAGCTGGTATGATTGCCTCTGTAGCACAGGGAGGGAAGAAGCGTAATAGATCTCCCTCTCCTGAGCCCGGGCCAAGTGGAGAATCACTAGAGCACCAGGACTCTTATAGCCAGATGGGTCCAGGTGATCTGGAACCAGAGTGGGCAAAGGATTTGGAGGAGGTGGCCATAAAAGACCGGGAGGAAGGAGGGGCTGAAGAATCCTCAGCAGAGGATTTCGGTTCAGAGGAGCCAATTTCAGCCTCCCATTCCCAAAAATTGTTTTTTCAATCTCTGACGGAAATGGTACGAGTTGGGTTTAAGTTACCCCCGGTTCAGGAGTCTGGACTCTCCTGTTCTACTTGGGGATCTCTGCGACCGCAGCAAGGTTCCCAAGCGTTCCCTTTGCATCCATTATTGGGGCAGGTGATTTACGCAGTCTGGGATCATCCTGACAAGATATACTTACCTCCAGAAAGGTTTTCTCTCTTATATCCTATGGAGGAACAGTTCAGGAAGAAATGGGATACACCTTTGGTGGACGCCACTATTTCTTCAGTTAATAACAGTTTAACCTGTCCAGTGGATAATGCCCAGGTATTTAAGGATTCGGCCGATAAAAAGCTAGAGTACTTATTAAAAGCCTCTTTTGCGGTGGCTGGTGCAGCAGTTCAGCCAGCAGTTGCAGCTATTGGGATTTGCCAATCCCTAAAAGACTGCTTTAAAAGGTTGATAAAAAACCTAACTCGCCAGGAGGAACATACCAAGAAATTATCAGCGCTTCCTCATGCTTTGTTTTGCAGTGGAAGACTCAATCCAGCAGATATCTCGTTTTGCGTTGCTGTCAATACATATGTGCAGGGTCTTGTGGCTAAAGAATTGGTCTGCTGAGACGCTATGCAAAAGGCTACTCGCAGCTTTCCCATTCCATGGAGAACACTTGTTTGGCAAGGATCTGGATAAATATATCCAAAAGATCCCAGGAGGAAAGAGTGTCTTACTTCCTATTAAAAGGAGAAGTAAGCAACCCTCCTTTAAAGTTCCCAATGCTCCAGGGCCTAGTGCTTCTTCCCCCAAGCTGTATCGATGGCCTCAGCTCTCTGGGTTTAAAAGACCTCAGGGTCAGAGGAAGCTCTGGACCCAAAAGCCAGCCAAGTCCAATTCCAAGTCAACCTTGTGAACTGGCGCCCCCGCTCTCATGGGTGGGGGGCAGACTTCAGCTGTTTTTGGATGCCTGGGAAGAACTGGTCCAAGACAGATGGGTCATTTTCACTGTAACACAGGGTTACAGAATAGAGTTCCGGGAAATTCCTCCAGACCGTTTTCTGTACTCAAGGGTCCCATCGGATCCAGAGAAAAATAAATGCCCGTTCCTAGCTTTGCAGCATCTGCAGAAGCAGGGGGTAATTGTCAAGGTTCCGCACGAAGAAAGATTCAAGGGGTTTCACTCAAACCTTTTTAACTGTGCCGAAACCAAATGGGGAGGTAAGGCCCATTTTGGACCTCAAGGCTCTCAACCTCTTTCTAAACGTCCGGTCCTTCCATATGAAGTCAGCTCGCTCAATAATAAGATCTTTGAGAAAAGATTATTTAGCGTCCATAGATATCAAGGACGCGTACCTTCATGTACCGATCTTCAGTCCACATCAAAGGTTTCTGTGTTTCGCAGTGGAGAGCTGTCATTTTTAATTCGTGGCACTGCCATTCGGTCTAGCCACAGCCCCCTAGGGTTTTTTTTTTTTCGGGCAGCTCGTCTGGCTCTGCGCTTCTGGACATCCAGGTTGCGGGGTCATCCTGTCTGAGTCCAATCTGACAACTCCACAGTAGTGGCATATATAAACCACAGAGGAGGTACCAGGAGCCGGGCAGCCCAAAGAGAAGTAAATCACATATTGACTTGGGCAGAAAAGCATGTGCCGTTTCTTTCGGCAGTGTTTATACCGGGGGTGGACAATTGGCATGCAGACTTCCTAAGTCGCCAAAAATTGTTGCCAGGGGAATGGTCCCTGCATCCCAAAGTTTTTCTACAGATCTGCCAACACTGGGGGACCCCAGATGTGGATCTGCTGGCATCCAGATTCAATACCAAACTGGACAGGTTTTTAACCAGAACCAAGGATCCGCTTGCTGTCGGGACAGACGCATTAGTAGTTCCTTGGGATCAGTATTCTCTGATATATGCTTTCCCTCCAAACCAAATTCTGCCGCACTTACTACGCAGAATACAGGAGGAGCGAAAGCCAGTGATCCTGGTAGCCCCAGCGATCCTGGTACGTGGAGCTTGTGAAGTTTGCAGTGGGGGACCCATTGGCCCTTCCGTGCCATCCAGACCTGTTGTCTCAAGGACCCATATTCCATCCTTCTTTACGGTTGCTGAATTTGATGGCATGGCTATTGAGACCAGAGTATTGAAAGACCGTGGTATTACGGGTTCAGTCTTGTCTACTCTGAGAATGCTAGAAAGTCAGTTTCTAGAACTATTTACTATAGAGTTTGGAAGTCATACATTTCCCGGTGTGAGGGAAGGAAGTGGAACCCTCGTAAGTATACGATTGGGAGAGTTCTTGCCTTTCTTCAAGCAGGAGTAGACTTGAAGCTGGCTTTGGGGACAATTAAAGGACAGATTTTGGCCTTATCATTTTTTTTCCAAAGACCAATTGCATCCCATTCTTTGGTACGAACCTTTGTCAAAGGAGTAATGCACCTGAGGTCGCCGGTTAAACCGTCTTTATGTCCCTGGGACCTAAATTTGGTGCTGTCAGCCTTACAGAATCAACCATTTGAACTTATTAGGCATATTCTTTTTGTCCTATTGGCCAGGAAATTGTTTTTTTTTGGTAGCTATAAAATCGGCTAGAAGGGTGTCAGAATTAGCCGCCCTTTCTTGCAAAGAACCTTTTTTGATTCTTCATCAGGACAGAGTGGTCATGCGCCCTCATCCAGATTTTTTACCAAAGGTGGTTTCCAATTTTCATTTGAATCGGGATATAATTTTACCTTCCTTTTTCCAAACCCAAAAACTAGGGAGGAAAGGTCGCTTCACTCGCTTGATGTGGTGAGGGCGATCAAAGTTTACTTAAAGATGTCAGCTCCTTTTCGGAAGACTGACTGCCTTTTTGACCTGCCGGAAGGTCCTAGGAAAGGACAGCCGGCAACAAGTTCAACTATATCTAGGTGGATTCGCCAGACTATTATCCAGGCATATGGTTTAAGGCGCAAGGTTCCACCTTGGGATTTAAAAGCACACTCCACTAGAGGGGTTAGTGCATCATGGGCAGTACGCCAACAGGTGTCTATGGCTCAGGTTTGCAAAGCGGCTGCTTGGTCTTCAGTTCATACGTTCACCAGGTTTTACCAGGTGGATGTTAGATCTCAAAAAGAGACTTTTTGGCCACAGCGTGTTGCAGGCAGCTTTATAGTCTCAGGCCCTGTTGGGGCTTAGGGATAGTTGGGGCTTAGGGATATTGTGTTCCCCCCCCCAGGTGCATTGCTTTAGGACATCCCAAAAAGTCATCATTATCATGCTCTGTGTCCCGTGATGTACGATAAAGAAAAATGGATTTTTAATACAGCTTACCTGTAAAATCCTTTTCTTGGAGTACATCACGGTACATCACGGGACACAGAGGTCCCTCCCCTCTTTTCTGGGATCGTCATTGCTTGCTACAAAACGGAGGTACTTCCTGTATAGGAGGG
Organism: Lithobates clamitans; assembly: GCA_037952925.1. Classification (NCBI taxonomy): domain Eukaryota; kingdom Metazoa; phylum Chordata; class Amphibia; order Anura; family Ranidae; genus Lithobates; species Lithobates clamitans. The sequence continues at coordinate 116,727 of JBBGZY010001840.1, read as the reverse complement.
GTTATATGGGAGGAACCGTCTTACTATTGGTTGCCAGTGTCCAATCACCTAAAGGTAGCGTATAACCCAAATAGTCATTATTATGGTGCTCTGTGTCCTGTGATGTACTCCAAGAAAAGGATTTTACAGGTAAGCTGTATTAAAAATCAATTTTTTTTCAAACACGATTGACTATAATCTCTATCAATGAGGCGAATCTGTAAAGCCCTTGCTTCATGCTCAAAGTCCTCATTCCAACTACAATTTCTTTTTAATTTTGAGATATTGACTATACGGTATACTTTGAACTAAAGGCTTTGGATGAGAACTCGTAGCGTGTAGGATTGTGTTTCCGGCTCATGGTTTTCTATACAAAGAGGAACCAATGGTTCCATCCGGGTTATCATAGACAATAATATCCAAAAGTGTTTAGTTCTTTGATCAATAGTCATGGTAAACTTTAGGTTATATTGATTTGTCTTTAATCTATCCAAGAAGGAGAGAAGTTCATCTTTGGTCCCGTTCAGACGATAAAAATATCGTCTATAAATCTGCGCCATACAAGTACTTTATAAAAAAAATTCCTGAAATTCTTTAGAAGAAAAAATCTCACGCTCCCACCCCCCCAGGTACAGATTGGCATTCGATGAGGCACATTTGGTCCCCATTGCAACACCCTGCACCTGGAGGTAGTGGGAGCTATCAAATAGAAAAATATTGTTTGTCAACACACAGCGCAACAGCTCCAAAACAAAGTTATTATATGAACTGACCCTAGGGCCTCGTTCAGAAATAAAACCCTTCATCACTTGCACCCACAAATCATGGGGGATATAGTTGTAGAGGGATCTCAGAAGATCTACCGTGTCCTGAATGTATGAACTCAGAGCCTTAACATGGGGACGTAAATAGTCATCTATCAGCTTACTAGCTGATTCAGTTAAGCAGCCGTTTCCAGAGACAATATGACGTCCAGGAGGGCATTCGGCATTTTTGTGCATCTTTGGTAGAGCATATAGAGAAGGCAATCTGGGGATTTTTACTGTCAAAAATTCAATTGTTTTTATCAATCAGACCCTCGATAAATGCTCGAGAGATCAAGATTTCATAATTAGTTTGGGCGTAATTTACCTGGGCCAAAGAAATAGGTCTATACCACTGGCGATTTCAGCAGAAGATCATAACCATTGCTTTATATTTTTCTAAATCCATAACCACAATATTGCCCCCTTTTGTCAGCGGGTTTTATAATTAATTGATGGTTATTTTTAAGCAAGGTTAGAGCTTTCTGCTGAGCTGGGTTTAAATTGGATGATTCGTTGAAACCAATTGGTCGTTTGAATCACTTTAGTTACCTGTTGGGGAAATGCCCAAATATTTGGATTTCCCTGAAGGATGGGAAATTACCGTATATACTCGAGTATAAGTCGTTCCAAGTATAAGTCGAGGCCCTAATTTACCACAAAAAAATGGGAAAAACTTATTGACCCGAGTATAAGACGAGGGTGAGAAATGCTCAGCTACTGTAAATGGAAAAGAGGGTCAACAATGCCCATTTGCAGCATCACTGTGCCCATTTGCATACCTCACTGTGCCCATTTGCAGCCATAGGTCCCCTGAACTTCAAACTCGGTAGTTAAGGGTTTCTAGATGCCCCCTAGCTGCAGCCAAAATTTGGGCTCTCTGAACCCAAAGGGTCCCGAAATGACATTGCTGCAGATGGTCACAGTTGACCGAATTTGGGGCCCCGTATCTCGGGGTCACTTAGTGCTAAGAACCCCAAATTTGGTGTGCAAACCCAGTGGAACTAGCACCATAAAATTTCCAAAGCTGGGGTTTCTAGGAACTCCAGCTTTGGATATGTTATGGTACCAGTTCCACTGGGTTTGCACACCAAATTTGGGGTTCCTAGCACCAAGTGGCCCTGAGATACAGGGCCCCAAAGTCGGTTCGGAAAATAAATTTTTTTGCTGCAGAAAATTGCTTGACTCGAGTATAAGTCGAGAGGGGCACTTTCAGCACAAAAAAATGTGCTGAAAAACTCGACTTATACTCGAGTATATATGGTAATGTGATTTTGGTTTGTATGGATGTGGTGAAGGAAAACATCCTGCTGTCGTAGGGACCAAAGCTGGATCCTCAAGAGGATCATCAAAAGGATTACCTTCCCCCTTCTTAATTGCATTAGATCGTTAAGGGCTTTTATTTCATTTATGGTTCGATTCTTCCAAATATCTTCAGAAGGTGGTACCTTGGGAGGATTTTTTTGATCCTTTATCAAAGATGATCTTAACCACTTGCCACCCGCCATATAGCAGAATGACGGCAGCAAAGTGGTTTCAATATCCTGACTGGGCGTCGTATAACGTCCTCAGGATATTAAGCCGCTGCGGGCCCCCGGGGGCGCGCATCGTGGTGACCGTTGTTGCAGTGTGTCAGTCTGACACACCGCAACTCCGATCTAAGTAAAGAGTCTCTGACGGAGACTCTTTACCATGTGATCAGCAGTGTCCAATCACGGCTGATCACGATGTAAATTGGAAGAGCTGGTGATCGGCTTTTCCTCACTCGCATCTGACAGACGCGAGTAGAGGAGAGCCGATCGACTGCTCTCCTGGCGGGGGGGTCTGTGCTGATTGTTTATCAGCACAGCCCCCCCTCAGATGACCACACTGGACCATCATCATGCCGCCCAGGACCACCAGGATGGCCATCTACACTAGACCACTCACAATGCCTACCACTGCCAGTGCCACCAGGGATGCCTATCAGTGCCGAGTATCAGTGCCTATCAGTGCCACGTATCAATGCCCATCAGTGCCACCCATAAGAACCCATCTTTGCAGCCTTTCAGTGTCGCCTATCAGTGCCACCCATTAGTGCCCATCAGTGCTGCCTATCAATGCATATCAGTGCAACCCATCAGTGCCGCCTACCAGTGCCCATCAGTGCCCGCTCATTGGTGCCACCTCATCGGTGCTGCCTTATCAGTGCCTGTCAGTGCCACCTTATCAGTGCCCATCAGTGAAAGAGAAAACGTACTTATTTACAAAATTTTATAACAGAAACAAAAGCAAAACTTTTATTTTCTTCAAAAACCGCAGAGGTGAACAAATACCACCAAAAGAAAGCTCTATTTGTGGGAACAAAATGATAAAAATTTAGTTTAAAGCGGAAGTAAACCCATCCATAAAACTGTTTTATTTCTGGCACATGCCGGAAATGTAACACTCCCATTGGTTGTGCTCTCAACCAAACTGTCAAGCCATCCAATGGCTGGTGTCATAACTGATCACATGTGCAGCATCATGGCAGTTGTAGATTAAACAGAGGCAAAGATGGCAGCTTCCTTGGCTGAAAACGATAGGGGGTCTACTTACACTTTAAGTACAGAGTTGCGTGACCGTGCAATTGTCATTCAAACTGCGACAGCGCTGAAAGCCAAAAATTGGTCTGGGCAGGAAGGTGTATAAGTGCCCTGTATTGAAGTGGTTAAACATAGGTTTTCTCGCAAACAGATTTACTTCTTTAATAACCTCGAAGGCATCCACCTCTTGATCTGGACAGAAGGTCAGTGAGTAAGAAGACTTGGAACCTGTCTTGTTTCCCATTTTTGGGTGCTGGTGTTGGTGCCTGAAAAATCTTTTTGGGGTCTTGTGTAAATTGGGGAGAAATTGGCGCTGTTCGAATAATGGGAGTAACAAGTGAGTCCCCCCCATTCGTGTTAGGCAAAACTTGGCTTACCTTTTAAGGCTGCTAGTGTATTAAGTGCAGAAACAGAGGATAGAGAAGTGCCGTCACCAGGTGTGGTAGAGTGTGAAGTTTTGTTCTGAGAGCGAAGACCTGAACGTGCGCGATCATGTGAAGTACGTTTAGAAGCTGATAAGTTTGATGCCAAGCGATCACATTTACGCTTTTGTGGGCAAATTCCATGTGTCTGGGTGGATCCAGCTTGAGATGAGGAAACAGAAAAAAAAGATGACCCATCCGTGTCATTTGGATCTTGATTAAAATCATTATTTTGTCTTTGAAACAATGTTGTTCCTTCGTCTTTTGTATTCAGAGGACCGATTTATAAGCAGTATTGCTATCATAAAAAATACTATCGCGATAGAATGGCATATCTTTTGTTTTCAGGATATCTGCAACAAAAGTTTCTAAATGATTACCTAGGGCTTTTTCCTTCTCTCCAAAAGTGGTATCAGTCATCAAATCATTATTGTCTGTATAGAGTTTTTCAATCTCATTATCAATGATTTCAATCGCCCTCAAATAATGTTGACAGAAATTCCATCATTTTGAAAGAGCAGGATTAGAGATTGTTTTCCCAATCATTCTTAAATTTTGATTCAATTTTAAATTGAAGATTTTTAGATTGGGGAAAATTTGGACCCTTAAGCCCCAAGGAACAATCTTATCCCCAATGTATTTATGGAAATATATTTTTTATTCCAGAATAAACAAGCCTTTTTCTCCAAAAGACTTCTTAAACTGAAAAAAAAAGCGATCCAATGTGATACGCACCGAGCCTGGTGAATTTTTTCCATCAAGCCATCAAAAGCAGCTCCTCTATAGGTGGCCATTATCAAAAAATACAGTAAAACAAGAGTCAAACAATTAGATAATTCACAGATAGATTTTCAGATGATCAGCCAAGCAGTTACAGTATCTCCCAAAAGTGAGTGCACCCCTCACATTTTTTAAAATATTTTATTATAACTTTTCATGTGACAACACTGAAGAAATTACACTTTGCTACAATGTAAAGTAGTGAGTGTACATCTTGTATAACTGTAAATTTGTTGTCCCCTCAAAATAACTCAACACACAGCCATTAATGTCTAAACCACTGGCAACAAGTGAGTACAACCCTAAATGAAATTGTCCAAATTGGGCACAAAGTGGCAGTATTTTGTGTGGCTACCATTATTTTCCAGCACTGCCTTAACTCTCTTGGGCATGGCGTTCACCAGAGCTTCACAGGTTGCCACTGGAGTCCTCTTCCACTCCTCCATGACGACATCATGGAGCTGGTGGATGTTAGAGACCTTGTGCTCCTCCACCTTCAGTTTGAATATGCCCCACAGATGCTCAATAGGGTTTAGGTTTTGGGACATGTTTGGCCAGTCCATCACCTTTACCCTCAGTTTCTTTAGCAACGCAATTATCTTGAAGGTGTGTTTGGGGTCGTTATGTTGGAATACTGCTCTGCTTCAGTATGTCACAGTACATGTTGGCATTCATGGTTCGCTCAATGAACTGTAGCTCCCCAGTGCTGACAGCACTCATGCAGCCCCAGGCCATGACACTCCCACCACCATGCTTGACTGTAGGCAAGACACATTTTGTCTTTGTATTCCTCACCTGGTTGCCGCCAAACATGCTTGACACTATCTGAACCAAATAAGTTCATCTTGGTCTCAGACCACAGGACATGGTTCCAGTAATCCATGTCCTTAGTCTACTTGTCTTTAGCAAACTGTTTGCGGGATTTCTTGTGCATCATCTTTAGAAGAGGCTTCCTTCTGGGACGACAGCCATGCAGACCAATTTGATGCAGTGTGGGGCATATGGTCATATGAGCACTGACAGGCTGACCCCCCACCCCTTCAACCTTTGCAGCAATTGTGGCAGTTCTAATACATCAATTTCCCAAAGACAACCTCTGGATATGACACTGAGCACGTGCACTCAGCTTCTTTGGTCAACCATGGAGAGGCCTGTTCTGAGTAGAACCTGTCCTGTTAAACTGCTGTATGATCTTGGCCACCGTGCTGCAGCTCAGTTTCACGATCTTGGCATTATTCTTATAGCCTAAGCCATCTTTATGTAGAGCAACTATTTTTTTCAGATCGAGTTCTTTGCCATGAGGTGCCATGTTGAACTTCCAGTGACCAGTATGAGAGAGTGAGAGCGATGACACCAAATTTAACACACCTGCTCCCTATTCACACCTGAGACCTTTTAACACTATTGAGTCACATGACACCTGGGAGGGAAAATGGCTAATTGGGCCCAGTTTGGACATTTTCACTTAGGGGTGTACTCACAATTGTTGCCATCGGTTTAGACATTAATGGCTGTGTGTTGAGTTATTTTGAGGGGACAGCAAATTTACACTGTTATACAAGCTGTACATTCACTACTTTACATTGTAGCAAAGTGTAATTTCTAAAGCGTTGTCACATGAAAAGATATAATATATTTACAAAAATGTGAGGGGTGTACTCACTTTTGTGAGATACTGTAAATGGAGTGTTTTCCACCCCAAAATATCAAAAGGAGAAATATTATTTGCTGGAGAGTCATTTAGCACCACATCCCTTGTATAAACATAGTACGTCAGAGATCAAAGAGTTGGGTTTTTAAAGGTGCAAAAACACAAAACCATATTAGAAAAATATACAATTTTATTTAAGAAACATTAAAATCAATAAAGAAACATAAAGATTTAAAAATTACCATACAATACATAGACAAATGCGGCCTGATTGAATCTCTACATGTTTCGCCACATCGATGTCTTTTTCAGGAGAATTGTTATTCGGCACGGTACATATGGTCACAGAAGGTCAAGAGGATTCGTTTTTTTAAGAAAAACAAAAAAATATATTACATCAACCATAACTTTAATATATAGATACACCTCTAATTTCATTTCCTAAATCGGCAAAGAGATTGAGCAGCAAATCCTGGGTCAGTTAGTTACCTGTATAGTCAATGGATACATTTTAAAAGGAATCTAATGGCTCCTGAGTTAAAGGGATATTAATGTATCTTAAATAGAAAACTATCTTTGGATAGATTTTTACTCCAAAAGCATTTTATTAAAATAAATTTGTTAAAAATCTAAAAAATCATTTTTTTTTTTGTATTATAAAAATCATTGATTTATATCCACCCTGTTCACTTTGCACATGTGATTTATTATAAGGCACATAATAATGAAAGCATGGCATTTCTTAGATACTATGATTTGTGATATCCTACACATATGCTTGCTGCAGCTTAATCAGAGGATTTTTTGCACATCCAGTTGTGTGCTCATTTCTTTATTTTAATGTGTGGTGATAGCTCCCGCCTTTAGGAGGTTTGGAAAATATGCAGATAAAGAGAAACGGCCATTGTTTTGGCCAAAGATACAGATTTATTGGCTTTTAGTTTGGGGTAGACAGCAGTTCAGGGACCTCCCCTTTACTCCCCCCCCCTCTTATTTTTCTTTTTTTTTTTTTTTCTTCTTTTCTCTGCTCTTCTCTTTTTCTCTACTTTATATTGTAAAACGGACAGGAACCTTACTCTCCTGCCAGTGACATTTACTACCTTTCCTGGCTATGAATGGCCTGACATTTCTAAACTCACTACACCCATAGGGATCTTCCCTCTGATTGTCATTGCCTTGTCAGAATACCTTATGACCTCTATTCCATTTTCTTTTACTAATGGTGATGCTATATTACAATTTTGTATGACGTTCCATGCAGTGGCGGCCCACCCATATGGGGCGCCACGCCCCCCAAAGCTACGCATCATAAAGAAAAAATATTGGTCCTTAAGTTTGTGCGGGATGTCGGACACGCAGGTGTATGGGAAGCATGATGTGCTGCAATTGCTGAAGGAAAAAAAAAAGAAAATGGCCTGTTAAGTAGAGGTCGACCGATATATCGGCCGGCCGATATATCGGCCGATATTTGGCGTTTTTTACTTAATCGGCATCGGCCGATTGTGCTGATAAAAAAGGCCGATTATAACTTCAGCCATGACTTGCAAATGACTTCTGTAATAGAAGTTAATGCAAGTTTCCTGAGGTTATCTGTGGAGAGGATTCTCTCCTCCTCTGGGCAGCCTGCCAAGTCTGATAAGAAGATACATTGTATCTTTCAGGTTCTTTTTATCAATAGACTGAACTCCTTGTGTAGAAGCTCTCAGTTTAACCATTTAAAGACTAAATCTTTTCTGACACTTGTTGCTTACAAGTAAAAATCCTGTATTTTCTGCTAGAAAATCAATTAGAACCCCCAAACATTATATATATTTTTTTAGCAGAGACCCTAGGGAATAAAATGGTGATTGTTGCAATATTTTATGTCACACGGTATTTGCGCAGCGGTCTTTCACACGCAATTTAAAAAAAAAAAATACAGTAATGAATTAAAAAAAAAACCTAAGCAGTAAAGTTAGCCCATTTTTTTTCGTCCAAAAGTTTTGATTACCTGTTTTTGTGTATTTATTATTTAAGATAGTTTTTTTTTTTTTTTTCTAAATTATACATACAAGTGAACTGATTGAAGGTTTGTTTTGTTTAATGTTTAAATGAAAAAAAAATTCTGTATTACTTAAGGTTGCTTTCACTCTGGAGCAGGCATGCGTTGATGGTAAAATGCTGCTAGTTTTAGCGGCGCTTTACCGTCATTTTAGAGGCGCTATTCGGCTGCTAGCGGGGCGCTTATAACCCAGCTAGCAGCAGAGGAAGGGGTTGAATGCGCCCCTGAAGCGCCGCTGCCAAAACGCTTTGCAGGCGCTTCAGCAGCGGTGCGCATTCATTTCAATGGGCAGGAGTGGTGGAGCAGCGGTATACACCGCTACAAAGATGCCGTTTGCAGGACTTTTTTTTACATCCTGCCAGCGCATCGCCTCAGTGTGAAAGCACTCGGGCTTTCACACTGAGACTGCAGGGGAGCCGTTTTACAGGCACTTTACAGGCGCTATTTTTAGCCCAAAAGCGCCTGAAAAATGCCCCAGTGTGAAAGGGGGTCTAACTGTTAGATTTTATGAGATGAAGGGAAAAAAGAAAGGAAAAAAAAAAATCGGCCAAATATATCGGCCCAAAAAAAATCGGCATCACATATCGGCCACCGCGATTTCTAAATATCGGCATCGGCCAGAGAAAAACCCATATCGGTCGACCTCTACTGTTAAGTGTGTGCGGGGCGCCGGACACATAGTTGCTATGGGAAGCATGACGTGTTTGCAATCACATGATTGCAAACAAAAAGCTCTAGTGGCTTCCTTTTGGAAAGTCCTCAGGTGACAGGTGACTTGTAAAACAAAGAAAGAAACAAGAGAGCGCACCAGCCTAGCGCATTATCCTTGGCAAATTTTAATAAATTAAAAACAAGGTAAAAAAAGAAGGCTCTGAGGAAGAAGGTCAAACCTTCGAAACGCGTAAGCCAGCGGCGGTCCGTGTGCCTCCCTCCTGGGACCTGGATAGCTGCCTACCATTGGAATTATTGCCTTTGTGCGGTTGATATGCTATTTTACCTGCGACTTTTGTGAGTAGCTTTTTTACCTTGTTTTTAATTTATTAAAATTTGCCAAAGATAAGGGGCTAGGCTGGTGCGCTCTCTTGTTTCTTTCTTTGTTTTTCACTATTAGGATAATCCCATCCTTCGAGAGCAGCAAAGCCGAAGCCCATAGCCCCTCTTGAATTTCTTTAGCCAACACACCAGTGCGCAAGAGTACTTTTTTCGTGTTTCTAGACAGGTGACTTGTGTGAGAGCTGTGAGTATGGGGGGGGGGACATCTAATGTAAAGGGGGACTCTGATGGGGGCATCTAATGTAAAGGGGGGCTCTGATGGTGACATCTAATGTAAAGGGGGACTCTGATGGTGACATCTAATGTAAAGGGGGGCACTGATGGTGACATCTAATGTAAAGGGGGGCTCTGATGGGGACATATGATTTATAGGGGGATGCTGATGGGGTCACCTGCTGTAAAGTGGGACTCTGGGACATCTGATATAAAAGGGGGCTCTGATGAGGACACCTTATGTTAAGTGGTTTTATTTTATTTTACTTGAAATGTGGATGTGATTGGCCTACTGTGATGGGCACAGTGAGGCTGCATATGATGGGCACAGTGAGGCTGAAATTGATTGGCACAGTGAGGCTGCATATGATGGCCATAGTTTTATTTAGCAGTAATGGTACATAATCACCTGATAAATGGCTATGTATAGTCCTACATTACTAACAGTTTAATTTTTCAGTTTGTTTGCGCCCCCCCCTCAAACATTTTGAGAACCATCCGCCACTGTTTCCATGTATGCTGTCTGTATTGTTGCTTTAAATAAATAATAAAAATGAGACACAGCCCTATAGTGTTTAATATACCTGCATAAATGTCCAGGTTAGCCAAGTATCTTGAGGCGATAGAAAGGCTTTATCTAGATCTGTAGGATTTGGTCTTAGATTCTGGAGTTTCTTCTATCAATTTAGCATTTGGCAACGTCGGACCAAACCACCTGATCCTGGATGTTCACCCGTCTTCACTAAGAACTCTCTTCAGCAACTGACTGAACAGGTAGTAAAGTACATCTGTGTTTCCTTTTTAGATGCAGGTTGTTTGGCAGCCCTTATTAGCTTGATTGTGTTGGTTCTCTGTAGAATACAATATAAGTCCAGGTTCCACAAGTCTTCCTCAGAATTCTGTGGGTATGATTACCAATCCTCTTTATTATCCTCACCACACAGCAAGATGCCAGGAGTCTAGAAAGGCGTGTATGATGATGTTGCAGGTCCTGCCCATTTGTGGAGGATGGACTTGTATATTTTAAGAATTTAGTGATGCCATATTGAAAAGTGTACAATTGTTAGGCATTGATTTTATTGTCTTAATAAAGCAGTATTATTATGTTTGCGTTTCTCTGAAGATTTAATATATAAGGAGAAAAGGCAGATGCTGCTGTGCCTGGGAGGTTGATCATGTTTTTACTGGCTGAAATGGAATTGATCCACCTATAGCTTGGGGGTCTAGATCTTTAGTGAGTGCACTTCTTATAGGTGGTGGTCTCACTACTTGTGACACGCTAAGGATATCTGCAGAGGGATACATCAGGCCACAGCGAGCTGCACATTTCCTTTCTTTCTCAATGTGCATAATGAATGTTCGACCATTTTTTGCAATAATATCTTTGTATTTGGTTAATATTTTATAATCTTTACAATTTGAATGGCACAGTGGTTATAATAGAACATGAACTGGATACAGCATAAGAATTGCAACGGACAATGCCCTTGATTGGGAACAATGCACAATACAATGTGTTATAGGACAACAAAAATTTCTTTGAGTATTAAATCCTTGGAATTTACAATGGACAGTGCCTGTGATTGAGAACAATGTACAATACAGTATATGTGGGACAACAAGAATTGTAAGTGTAAATCCTGACGCGTTTCGACCCTCGCTGGGTCTTCTTCAGAGGATAGTTGTCCACTGTAGGAATGTAAGCATATATCAAACATAGCATAAGACTCAACAATAGCAAACCTATGTATATACAATGTGACATATCTGCATAAGTTGTATAGTTACCTATCACAGGGTTCCTGGCAGTTCAAAGTATTTAAGATAGTATAGTTCCTCCTATGTCCTTTGTCTCCCCCGTGTCGGGCCAACTCCCCAGAGCGCGGGTAATAGACCAAATGTGCCTTGCGAGGGATCACGCCTACATGCCCCCCACACAGGGGGGGAAGGAAAGGGACAGCGGACGGCCCGAACTGCACCCAGGTAAATTAGCGATGGTACTAAAGACAAGGTAAGAAGCGAGGAGCCAGTTAATTCCTCCGAATGACTAGCAATTCCCCTGTTAAGGGGCAGTATAATTCTGTTGGAATGTAGGTCCATGGTTATGCAGGGAAACAAATGCGAAGGGCAGAAGGAAGAAGGAAAACAGGAAAAAAGGGGGGCGGGAGTGTACCATCTATGCCTTCCTGGCAGGACAAGAGGGGCGACGCTTGGGCCCTGCGTCTCCTGTATGCGCCCACCAGGTGGCAGCACCTGGCTCTGAGCGCTTCTTGTCTGCCAGCGGCGTCCTGGATCCCTTCCGGATGCCGTGCTCACGCGCGCGCGACTTATTTGTTTCCCTGCATAACCATGGACCTACATTCCAATGGGGGGTGGTGTGGTATCGGGATAGGAGAGGGGGTCACAGTGAGTGTGAAGTAAAGAAATGGATGGTGTAGGAGTTCAAATGTGAAAAAAACAAGGTATGCACAACCCTCCACCAAGCCAAACAATGCGTGATACAAACAATAAAGGTAAAGTGCATGTGGTAACGGCAGAGCTGATTACCCAATCAAGCTAACCGGAGTGGTTGGATTAATATATTCCAGGTTCTAAAAGATTAAGGTATGATAAGTCATGGCTGAGTAAAATGATTTATAGAAGGGAGATACTGGGGAGTTAAATAAAAACATTAAAGTCATTTCAAATGTACTTACCAATCTGTCAGATCAGTGGATGCATAGCCAGGTATCGCACAGTTTGGAGAAGTTCAATAAACTTCCCCTAGAACTTGGTGCATTTATAGGAAGTGTCAATCGACTAACTCCCATCAGGTGGGGAACCCGTATCTCCCTATTGGGAGGCATATAATTTTTACACACAACTACAGGGTCCCAAAAGGGGTACCCGAGAGTACAATCTCCTCCGGAACGCTGGGGGGGTCACGTTTGAGCGCACAGCTGTGTTGCTCTTTCCCCTAATGGAGGGGGAGGAGGGAGGAATGTGTCTGTACGCCTGCACCTGATGGGAGTTAGTCGGTTGACACTCCCTATAAATGCACCAAGTTCTAGGGGAAGTTTATTGAACCTCTCCAAACTGTGCGATACCTGGCTATGCATCCACTGATCTGACAGATTGGTAAGTACATTTGAAATGACTTTAATGTTTTTATTTAACTCCCCAGTATCTCCCTTCTATAAATCATTTTACTCAGCCATGACTTATCATCATACCTTTAATCTTTTAGAACCTGGAATATATTAATCCAACCACTCCGGTTCGCTTGATTGGGTAATCAGCTCTGCCGTTACCACATGCACTTTATCTTTATTGTTTGTATCACGCACTGTTTGGCTTGGTGGAGGGTTGTGCATACCTTGTTTTTTTCACATTTGAGCTCCTACACCGTCCATTTCTTTCCTTCACACTCACTGTGACCCCCTCTCCTATCCCGATACCACACCACCCCCCGTCATCCCCCCCCCCCTTCTTTATCCAGCCTTGGCTGGTCTTTTCTATCTTGCATCTGGTCACTTCACTGGTGGACGGCTGGTGCTGTTACCCTATTGTTTTTACCATAATACTCTCACTGCTGCATGGCTCTGGATGGGCAGCAGGGCATTTGCTGGTTGTTGTTTGTTTGTTTATTCCTGCTAGTCTCTTTCCTAATATCTCACATTGTGGGGTTCACTGTTTTTTCCTGTGTTGGTATCTATCCATTTCTTCTTTTTTCCCCACACGTCCCCCCCTTTTTTCCCCCGTCCCCCCCCCCTTTTCCCTCCTCCCTTCCCCCCCTTCCCCCCTTTTTTTTTCTTTCCTCCTCCCCCCCTTTGTCCCTTCCCCTATTTTTTCCCTTTCCTCCCTCCCCTTCCGTCCCTCACCCCTCCCCCCCTTTTTTCCTGTTTTCCTTCTTCCTTCTGCCCTTCGCATTTGTTTCCCTGCATAACCATGGACCTACATTCCAATAGAATTATACTGCCCCTTAACAGGGGAATTGCTAGTCATTCGGAGGAATTAACTGACTCCTCGCTTCTTACCTTGTCTTTAGTGCCATTGCTAATTTACCTGGGTGCAGTTCGGGCCGTCCGCTGTCCCTTTCCTTCCCCCCCTGTGTGGGGGGCATGTAGGCGTGATCCCTCGCAAGGCACATTTGGTCTATTACCCGCGCTCTGGGGAGTTGGCCCGACACGGGGGAGACAAAGGACATAGGAGGAACTATACTATCTTAAATACTTTGAACTGCCAGGAACCCTGTGATAGGTAACCATACAACTTATGCAGATATGTCACATTGTATATACATAGGTTTGCTATTGTTGAGTCTTATGCTATGTTTGATATATGCTTACATTCCTACAGTGGACAACTATCCTCTGAAGAAGACCCAGCGAGGGTCGAAACGCGTCAGGATTTACACTTACAATTCTTGTTGTCCCACATATACTGTATTGTACATTGTTCCCAATCACAGGCACTGTCCGTTGTAAATTTCAAGGATTTAATACTCAAAGAAATTTTTGTTGTCCTATAACACATTGTATTGTGCATTGTTCCCAATCACGGGCATTGTCCATTGCAATTCTTATGCTGTATCCAGTTCATGTCCTGACTTGAATAGTCAGAATCTATTTATTTATTTTATAGTACTTTATTAATATTTTTTGTACCAATAAAATCAACTTTTTGACCACTTATATTGCATCTCATTGGCTGCTTTAAAGCCCCGATAGGGGGTTCTCATAGTTTTTTATAGATTTAGACAAGCTGAAGAGGTTAATAAATTCACCCAAAATCCCATTACCTTATTTAAAAAAACCCTCTACAAAATTTTCCCCATTAAATACCAATCCCAGTGTGGCCACTTTACTAAAACAAACTGTCAAAGATATTGCCAAAATACCTCGCAATAAAAATATTCCACAAAATCTGTCTGTAGATGAAAATCAAGCCCTAGAATCACTGTGAAATAACGAATTGCTTATAATAAAGCCATGAGATAAAGGCGGAAACGTTGTCCTAATGGACAACGCCGCATACAAGCAAATGTGTCAAGAAATCTTAGATAAGTACTGGTACAAAATGATCCCTTCTAGGCACATAGACCTATTCAATCACCAATTTTATAGTCTTGTTGACAATGCCCATAGCAATGGGACAATCAACAAAGATCTATATGAGTTTATTAGAACAAAGCACCCCAAAATACCCACTTTTTATAGTTTGCCCAAAATTCACAAAAATCCCACTTGCCCTACAGGATGACCAATTGTTTCGGGTTATGGGGGTATCTCTGAAAAACTGATTAGGGTTATTGACTCATACTTGCAACCATATGTGGTAGCTTGGGGACATGTTTTGCCCCATCCTATGCCAATCTGTACCTGAGGGAGTGGGAGGGGTCCCTTTTTCAGTGGTTAGGATCTTGTAGAGTACCTGGGCCATATCTCCACATGGCTCAGGTACATCGACATCTTCATCATATGGGAAGGTTTTGAAGAGACTTTTTTCGTTCTTTCACCAAATTAATGTCAACAACTATAACCTCAAATTTACTATGACACATGACGCTATGTCGGTCACATTTTTGGGCGTTCAAATAGATAATTGCTGGGGGAGCACATTGCAGGGGCTTCTATCCGTAAGGCTTCTTTCTCTAAGTGATTCTTTCTACAAGTGATATGCACTTCAATCTCTGCTTCAAGTTCTGCCTCATCTGAACATTCCTTCTCTATCTGTCTGCAGGTATGTGTCAGCTCAACCACATCTTCCACCTTTAAATGAAGTTGGGATGTGCTTGCTCTTTCTGTGTATGTGTCAGCTCAACCACATCTTCCACCTTTAAATAAAGTTGGGATCTGCTTGCTCTTTCTGTGTATGTCTTTGGTATGTGGCCTTCTCTAGCTGTTGCCCTGTGTTCATAACCATGATGTTTTTTGTTGCTCAGGATGATCTCAGTTTTATGTGTTGATTTCATCTTGGTCTCTGGCCTCTTGCTATTCTGACTTTAGAAGCAAAATGTCCACTTTGATTGTTAGGCATCCTTATATTCACTCATGATTAGCTAACGAACTTCCACCCCACCCTTATAACAGTATAAATCTGAGCACCCTTAAGGGGTCAGCACATTGCTGGGGGGAGGACATTGCAGGGGCTTCTATCCTTAAGGCTTCTTAATCTAAGTGATTCTTTCTACAAGTGATATGCACTTCAATCTCTGCACTTCAGCGATTGCACAAAGCAAACATACATAGCAAACTGCACTGGAAAGCACCTAACAGACTGCAGGTGACCCTGTCTCTCTATTAAGCGCTCCTTCCACTCCGTAACATGTGCTCTCTACCACTCCTTCTGACACTTGTCCGCTCTCCTCAAACTCTTACCTTCACCCCTCTTCTCCACCCCCCTGCTTATACATATCACCCTGCCTTCTGACCTCTCCCTATTACTGCTCCTACCAACTCTTACTCATTCTACATCCATATACTGATAAAACCTCCAGTACTCTGAGGCATGCCCCTTCATATAAATCACATTCCTACATCACATCCCTCACCCTCCTGCTTCTGCTAACCTCTAGTGACATATCCCCAAACCCTGTTCCTCCATCATTTGTCTTTGCCCAATGCCCCCATCCCCCTACACCTTCTGGCAGCAGCTGCAACCCACAGAACTTAATCTCTATTCCTCTTTCCAAAACCAGCCCCCCTTCTCCTGTGCCCTTTGGAACGCACGCTCTGTCTGTAACAAACTCACCACCCTCCATGACCTCTTTATTACAAATTCCTTTAACCTACTTGCCATTACTGAAACCTGGCTTCATGAATCAGATACTACTTCTCCTGCTTCCCTCTCCCATGGTGGCCTTCTCTGGACTCTCTCCCCCAGACCAAGTGGACAGAAGGGAGGTGGAGTGGGAATCCTAGCCCCCTGCAGTACCTATCAGGTACTTCACCCACCTCCCTCTCTTGACACACTCCTCTTTTGAGGCACATTGCATCCGTCTATTCTCTCCCATTTCTCTAAGAATTGCTGTCATCTACCGGCCCCCTGGACCAGTATTAGCCCTCCTTGATGACTTCTCTGCCTGGCTACCCTACTTTCTCTCTTCTGAAATCCCCACAATTATTCTTGGTGACTTCAACATCCCTGTTAACATTAACACTACTATTACTTCTAAACTTCTCAGTCTAACCTTATCTATTGACCTGAGGCAATGAATACAGGCTCACCCTTGACCTTATCTTCTCCTATCTGTGCACTCCGTGCAACCTTTCCAACAATCATCTCCCACTCTCTGATCATCACCTTATTAGTTTTGCTCTCTCTCTCTGTCTTCCACCTCCTCTCCCTCCAACCGCCTAACAGTTACACATAGAAACCTTCGCCACCTCAACCCTTCTTTTCTCAATTCTGCTACTGTTCACCTCTGACAAAATCTCACCCATGTCCTGCCCCACCTAGCCACTTTCATCAACAACAGCTCACTGTCTTCCTCCCTAGACAAGCTTTCCCCCCTCACTACACGCAGAATTGTGTCCCGACTGATACAACCCTGGCAAACAGACAACACCAGAAGTCTCAAAATGTATCTGCGCTCATGAGCATCTGTGGCATAAAACCAAGTTCCAGGAAGACTTCACACAATATAAATCTGCCCTCCTAAAATACTATTCCTGCCTCCACGCTGCAAAACAGACCTAATTTATCACACCATAGGCGTGCGCAGCCTATTGCATTAGGGTGTGCACCCTTAAGCTCAAACACACATGCGTGTGCGGGTTTCTACATATATATGACCCCGACACATTGATCTCCCTGCCGGCACAGTGAAAGAGAAGAGAATAAACACTTCTCTTATGGCAGAGCCAGTAAGAGGGAGATCTTTCCCCTGTTTCTGCTGCTACACAGAGCAATATCACTAATGTGCACGGGGTTATTAGGGTGTGCCTGGGCACACCCGACACACCCTGTGCGCACGCCTATGTATCACACTCATTAACACCTTCTCATCCAGTCCACGTCAACACTTCTCTACCTTCAACACTCTACTCTGGCCTCCACCCTCTATCACACTCACTGCCCAGGAGATCGCCAATCACTTCAAAAATAAGATTAATACAATTCAGTAGGATATCTCCAAAACGCAGAAGCCTCCCCCATGCAACATCCCATGTCCACAGATATATTCATTACTTCCCTCATTCAACCCTACTAGTATTAGGTTGCTAAACTTTTATCTAACACTCATCTAACCACCTTCCCCCTGGATCCTGCTCCCTCGCAAATGCTACGCTTACCCTCTGACTCAATTCTACACTCTCTAACTCACATTTTCAACCTCTCCCTCTCTTGTGGCATCTTTCCAAATTCTCTAAAACATGCGCTAGTCACCCCCATACTTAAAAAGCCCTCACTTGACCCCACCAATCTTAACAAGCAATGTCCCATCTCCTTACTCTCCTTCTCCTCCAAACTTCTTGAAAGACTGGTCTAAAACCGACTGAGCGACCATCTGATCATGAACAAACTTCTTGATCCCCTTCAGTCTGGATTTCGCCCTCAACACTCCATGGAAACTGCTCCCCTTAAACTCTCAAATGACCTACTGGCTAAAACCAGCGGATACCATTCTGTACTACTTCTCCTGGATCTCTCCGCTGCCATTGACACAGTGGACCACCCCCTGCTCCTCAATAAACTCCACTCCTTTGGTCTCCGTGACTTTACTCTTCGCTGGTTCTCATCCTACCTATCCCACCGCTCCTTCAGTGTCACAACTCTACTTCCTTCTCTCCTCTTCCTTTCTCTGTTGGGGTCCCCCAAGGGCTATCCCCGCTTCAGTCCATCATGAACACTGCTGCCAGGCTCATCCACCTCACAAACCGCTCAGCGTCTGCTTTACTCCTCTGCCAATCCCTCCATTCCAATGCCACTCAGCCAACAAATTAAATTCAAGATACTAACTATAACTTACAAAGCCATCCACAACATGGCCCCCAGCTACATCACTAACCTAGTCTCAAAATACCAAACTACTTGTTCTCTTCGCTCCTCCCAAGACCTCCTGCTCTCAAACTCCCTTGTAACCTCATCCCATGCTCGCCTTCAGAACTTCTCCAGAGCCTTTTCCATCCTCTGGAATTCTTTACCCCAATCTGTCCAATTTTCTCCTGCTTTATCAACTTTCAGACAACCCCTGAAAACTCCTTCTCTTCAGAAAAAGCCTATCTGGCCCCCACCTAACAACTGTACATTTATCTTCTCCATCAGCACATCCCCCACAGTTATTACCTCTTGTATCTCTTGACCTTCCTTAGATTGTAAGCTCTATGGAGCAGGGCCCTCTGATTCTTACTGTATTAAAGTGTATTGTATTTGTACTGTCTACCCTCAAGTTGTAAAGCGCTGCGTAAACTGTTAGCGCTATATCAATCCTGAATAATAATAACAATAATAGATCGGAATCGGACAGGAAATCTGAGTAGCACCCTGTACAGAAAAAGCACTGCTGGAAACAGTGTTACATGCAGATAGCTTTCATCCAATTCCCCTCAAAAAATCTATTCCCTATGAACAATACCTTTGCTTGCGAAGAAATTGTTCCAATAAAGTATCATTCAAATTAGAAGCTGGAAAACTTCAAAACAGGCTGCTTGAACAAGGCTACAGCCGGTGCTGCTTGCGCAAAGCCTACAATAGAACGGTTCAACAACCACCAGAAGATCTCCTGTTTAAACATAAATCAAAGGGCGACAAGAATGTTTACTTTATGCGCATAATCATGCGCTTTTCTCAATAACACAGACAAATTGGAGAAATCATCCAGAAGCACTGGTCCCTACTTGCTTACAGATGATTATAAGGTTCAACAATTTCTACCCGACATTCCTTCAATTACCTTTAGACGAGGTCTCTCTTTAAAAGACAAACCAGTCAAAAGCGAATACCAGCAAAAGCCTAACAAACACTGTTCTCTTTATGGCACCTACCCATGTGGGCATTGTGCCTATTGCCCCTTAATCAGAAAAGAGAAAAACTTTTCTTCTCCTAAATGGCCAAATTTTCAATCCTAAGCATTTTGCAAACTGTCAAAGGTGTGGTGGCTACATGATGGTATGTGAATGTGGGGCCTTCTATATAGGCAAAACCAAAAATAAATTTTGGTGTAGAACCTCGAAACATGTCTATAGTATGGAAATCAGAAATGGGTATCTCCCTCTAGGCAGATATGTAGTCCTACAGCACAATTATAGGATGCCCAAAGTTTCCTTCACCGTCCTTGATCGGATCCATATCCCAGATCGAGGCGGTGATTGTAACAAAACATTACTCCAACATGAACAACGGTGGATATTTGAACACCAGGCTACTGTTTTTCTGGGCCTAAATGAGTCCATCTCCTATGCACCCTTTCTTAAAGGTTTCGCATCAGGAAAAACTAGCTAGGTTTCTTGGGGAAGATGAATGAAGAATTTAAAATAAAACGTAATTACTAATGTCCAGCCCAGGAAAGTTGTCTTTGGACTGCACTATATATACTTTTTTTTCTCACCACTTTGGATATATACGCCCTATATATTGTTCATTAAAAAATCCTATACAATATATGAAGAATAAAAGTGAACAAATTAATGAAATAAGATTGTAATATTATGTAAATGTTTTTGTATATTTCACTTGTTTTTCAACAGATCCTTGTGACACGCCGTTTTGTTTCTTCCTTTGGGTCTCGCCAAAATAGTAAGCCCTGCCTCCGCTCAGCTTCCCGGCATGGTGGGGAGACGTGCATATCACAATTCTCCCTTAATGTGTCCCCGCAGTTACACTTTTGGCCACTGGGGGGAGCCCACCCCGGGCTGGTGGCATCCCGTGATCGATGTCGGAACACGTTTGTGACATCACGCGTGTGCGTGGCCCTCTGCCGCGCGTGACGTACTGACGTCACGCATTTTGCAGCGAGGACGGCGGAGAATGCCAGGGCCTTCCGGAATGCTGAGTGGGCCACGTCGATGCCACCATTGGGCGGCAGGAACCACCATGGAGGGGTTAGGAGGAGAGGGGGGCCCACACCTGTCACCTTCCAATCAATACTGATTGGAGGGTATTTAATAGCCACTTACTTCCAGTGGATCTTCAGGTGATCCCTGGAGGACTAACAGTGCTCATACTATGAGAGGAAGGAAGACTGGTAAGTGCTATTTTTGATGCACTGGCTGAAGGGATATCATACTATTACTCACACCTCGCACTCTTTTCATATAGATTGGCTTCCTAATATTCCATCTTGAACCCTGTATATGAACGCCTATACCTGTGCCAGGTTTGACATCTTACACTACACTCTTAAGACTAAAGGTAAAATATATATTTCACTTGCACAGTTTTTTCACTCACTGCAGCATCATCACTGGCACATATTCCTTTTTCACATTATTCATAATTAGTTTCACTTCTTGCTTGTTTCTGCACACAATGCACTTCACTTTTAAGCACCTCACATTGCAGCAAATGCATTCTTCCTTTTTCCACGCCCACAATTCACTTATTTTTACTTCAGTTTACACACCTAATTCTTACACATCATTACTTTATTTAATCATGAGAGTATATTATCATTCAGGGGTTTATTATTCAACTCAGGGGTAAACTTAAATAGTTTCCTCTTTCCAAAATAAATATATAATGAGCACTCAATTAAACATCAAACACATTACAATAGAGAGTCACTATAATTGGTTGATTCAATACACTCCGTAGGACTTATGTACACACAGGCGTTCTTTTCGGCATCAAAAGTCTGACAGTCTATCCGACGGACTTTCGACGGAGTTCTGACGGACTTTCGACAGACTCTCTAACGAATGGACTTGCCTACACACGATCACAATAAAGTCCGACGGATTCGTACGTGATGACGTACGACCGGACTAAAATAAGGAAGTTCATAGCCAGTAGCCAATAGCTGCCCTAGCATTGGTTTTGGTCTGTCGGACTAGCATACAGATGAGCGGATTTCTTGATAGGAACTGGGTCCGGCGGAAAGATTTGAAGCATGTTCCAAATCTAAAGTCCGTCAGATTTTCGACAGAAAAAGTCTGCTGAAGGTCTGATGAAGCCCACACACGGTCGGATTGTCCGCCGGATTCGTTCTGTTTTACCAGTCCGGTCGAAAAGTCCGCTTGTGTGTACAGGGCATTATAGCCAGGAACCACTATTAGCACCTCTATGAAAATAATCTCGAGCTTTCCGGTTCCGGCGCCACATGAGGAGGAGGTAGGAACCCTCAGCTCCCGCTACGCTCTCCATAAAAACGGCCTTAAAAGCCCAGCAAACGCCTCGGGGAGACCCCCCCCCTTACACTGGCACACAGAGGAGACACACATGGATCGCTTTGTAGAGCGATCGTATGCTCGAGCGGCGTCTTCCTCACTGACACAGGCAGGAGGGACAGAGACAGGCGCAGCTAAAATGGCAGCCGTGATTTCTTCAGCAGAACAGCTGCAGCCGCCTCCACTGCCTACACAGCCGTCCTCAGTACATCCCTCAGCCACAGTAACAATAGCAGCTGACCCTGCTTCTCCTGAAGGCATAGCCCAGGCAGTTGTAGTGCTGCTGCTAGGACCTACTCTTGCTGCTACAGTAGACACAGCAGTGAGCAGAGGGCTGGAGCTGCTACATGTAGAAGTACAGGCACAAGCACAGAGGATTACACTCACAGAGGAACGGATCTCCTCTTTGGAAGATGAAGCTGCTGCTACATCTGCTGCAGTAGCACGTATGAGCATTACACACAGAGAGATTTGGGATAAACTCGACGATCTCGAAAATCGTTCGAGACGAAACAATCTAAGGATAATAGGACTTCCTGAATCAATCACTACTCAACAACTAACAAACGTATGTGCAAAGATCATTCCCGAGCAACTGGGCCTCCGCATACCATGCATAGTAGAAAGAGCGCATCGCATTGGGCAATACCAGAAACCCGCATAAAACCCCGACATGTTATTGTCAAATATTTGAACTATGCAGGTAAGAATGCCATTATGCAAAAGTTTTGTCGCTCCCGCTCACTAACA
This sequence comes from Lithobates clamitans, assembly GCA_037952925.1. Lineage (NCBI taxonomy): Eukaryota > Metazoa > Chordata > Amphibia > Anura > Ranidae > Lithobates > Lithobates clamitans. Next base: position 94,163 of record JBBGZY010001840.1, on the reverse strand, counting down.
GTAGATGGCGCAAAACTGCTATCGTTCGCGGATTACTCTGTTGAGGTCATGAATAAGCGCAAGGCATTTTCTCCAATATGCTCCATTCTGTACAACAATCAGCTCAGATTCTCCTTGGCCTACCCGGCAACCCTTCGAGTTCAAACACAGGATGGGGAACAACTCACTTTCACCACGCCTGATGCACGGAAATGGAACATATCAACTCTACAGAGGACTATGCTGCAACATCGGGGACCCTTCCACCTTCATCCGCTAAGCCCCAACATAGTCCAACCAAACCCCCATACAAGCGTCTTCGTGCTACACAGAAAGAGGATCGTTCAGGACACATCTGATGACCTACAAGGACCAGATGTTGTTCCACTTATCTGGGAGATGGGTAGTATTACTCCCCCCACATGCTCCCTTTCTTCTTTCCTTGCGTTGTTTCTACAACTTTTATACCTTATATGCCTAAATGAATTGCCGCAGTTAATATTATAACATGCTGCTATGTTTAGGCACGGTTTTGTTTGCTCAATATTTGTTTGGTTAACCATAGAGATATTGCTTTGTAAAACTTTTGTTTACGGGTTAAGCTGTTTAACCACCACTGAGGCTTCAGTTGCAGATCTGCTCCTCTGATTCCCCTTATTTCTAGTTCTAATTCACAAGATATAGTCCTTCAAGGACGCCGCCCCCCTAGGTGAGGACTTGATACCTTCCATGTAAAACCTCAGTCCCTATGACTTGCAATTTATTCACATCTCCTCCCCCATGCCCTTTTACCCCCCTCCCTCTGGCTTAACACCTGCAGCCAAGAGTGGAATGGGAGATTGATGGGAGCCATGAAAAGTAATCGAACCTCATGTGGAAAAAAGTGAAGCCCATAATATATGTTAAAGGTTTTTCTCATTTAACTTCCGCCAAGCTGTTCTTTTCTATTATCCATAGCTATGTTTATTTATCGAATGTATTCACCTGTTCAATACTTATAACCTCAGGAAACTTTGGTGACCTTTAGATTGCAGATGCATTGTCTGATTGGGGGCCTTGTTCCATATCCTTAACCCAATATACTCCTCCACATCAGACATGGCCTCTTCAACCGGTGAGAACCACTTAAAGTTTACTTCATGGAATGTCAAGGGACTCCGCTCTCCATGTAAGCGGATGGCTATTCTTAGACATCTGAAGCGTCTTCGGACGGATGTGACCCTTCTACAGGAAACACACCTGTATGCAGATGATCTAACCCGCTTACGTAAATTGTGGGTGGGTACAGTGTATGGATCGCCTGCACTTGGCCGCAAAGCGGGTGTGGCTATATTGATACATAAAAATTTAAAACACACATTAAGAGACGTTAGGATTGACTCATCAGGCTGCAAAATGACCCTACACATGACATTAGACAACAAACAAGTGGCTATCACTAACATCTATGCTCCTAACTCGCCAGACACCTCTTTCTTCCAAGACCTGGTGCAATGGATACTCTCTGCTCCTGAAACACTACACTTAGTAGGCAGGGATTTCAATTCGGTCATGTCCACGCTAGCAGACCGCACAAGAGGCTCAACCCACCGAACACATAATCCCACATCGCAAACACCCGACTCTACTCTCCTGGCACAAGCCGTTACTTCCATCCAATATGTTGATATTTGGCGTCTGAACCACCCGACAGAGTACACTTTCTTCTCACCCCCACACAACTCCTTTTCACGCATCGATTACTTCTTTGCCTCCCCTGCACTAATCAACACCTTATGCGAATCAGAGATTTTAGATGCTAGGATATCAGATCATAGCCCTATATCTATACACATGACACAGGCCACATCTTCATCGCCCTCGCCCATATGACGCTTTCCATCTAAATTGATGGACAACCAAGATTTTCGACACACGCTAAACACAGCATGGAACGATTATGTCTCCACCAATGGAGCTCATATCACCGAACCCAATCTCTTCTGGGAAGCTGGCAAAGCCTTCTTAAGAGGGACGATCATTTCCTATACCACACAATTAAAAAACACACTAAACAATACAGACAAGCTAGTGAAGCGCTACGTACAGCCCATGACTGCTTAACTTTAAATCGTACACCCGATAATATCCGAACATGGAGACAAGCTAAGTGCACGTTTGATCTTTGGGAGGAACAACAGGAGGCGGCTAAGATGGCATACTCTAAATTACATTTTCACAGGTATGGCAACAAAGCTGGCAAGCTACTGGCTAAACTGTGTGCAGGAACGAGACGACCCACCCGCATCTCTACTTTGAGAAATGCGGATGGATCCCTAAATACATCTACTGATGAAATCAGCAATATAATCACAAAATATTACACAGATTTATATGCTGCTGACCAAACTGATCCAGCCACTACTGAAGCTCTCCTGTCCAAAGTACGTCTACCCAGACTTCAAACTGCACAACTAGAGGCACTTAATGCACCTATCACAACCGACGATATCCGGCAAACGATCAAAACTATGTCATCTAATAAAGCTCCAGGCCCTGACGGATACACGGCTGAATTTTATAAAATGACCAACGATTTCATCCCAGACACCCTAAAACATGTATATGCAACCATGTGGGATGGGGGACCATATCTTCCTACAGGGACACAAGCCCACATCAAACTGATAGCTAAAAAAGGAAAAGACCCCCAACTGCCAGGTTCCTATCGCCCAATATCCCTAATAAACGTAGATGTCAAAATCCTCTCTAAAATCGTTGCGTCACGCTTAGCACTACTTCTCCCTTCATTGCTACACCCAGCCCAATCGGGATTTGTTTCGGGTCGATCAGCCACTTTAAATATACGAAAAGTACTAATGGCGTTACACTACGCTACAACACACCCAGATCAAGATGTCGCTATTATATCACTAGATGCTGAGAAAGCTTTCGACAACGTTAGTTTGTCCTGGCTGTTTCGAGTACTACAACAATTCGGCTTCGCAGGTCCTATCTTGAGTTTTCTTCAACAAATGTATGCATCTCCGACAGCACGACTTGTCACTCCTGACTTTGTTTCTGCCTCGATCCCTCTGACTAAGGGAACGAGACAGGGCTGCCCACTTTCCCCCTTACTTTTTAACTTAGCCATAGAACCACTATCCAGACTACTCAACGCACAAGATGGAGTCAGCGGGATCGAAATAGGAGACCAAGTTCTCAGATCCGCTTTATTCGCAGACGACATACTGTTGTTCTCCACTAACCCTCTTTCAGACTTTGACAAACTGCGCGAACTCCTTGCCGCTTTTCGACTGAGCTCGGGCTTTCGAATAAACTTCGACAAAAGCGAAATCTTACCACTACACCCACGATTATCAACTAAGTGGAAACATCTATCACCATTCACGGTGGCAACCCGATATATCACTTATCTAGGCATACACATAGGACGTGAACCCTCTTCTCTCTATGTACTTAACTACCCACCTTTAATAACTAAGATTGTGCAGGAGTTGGAAGCTTGGGCGGCCCTCCCCCTCTCGCTCTTTGGGAGATGCCACTTATTCAAAATGGTGTCGTTTGCGCGCTTGCTCTACCCAATGCAGACCATACCTTTATTATTAAAACACTCAGATGTACAGAAAATACATAAAGCATTAACTTTTATTTGGTCTCGCAAAAAAACACGTATTGCGCTACAAAAACTATGCCTCCCGAAGTCCGAGGGTGGGGCCGGTCTACCCAATTTACGTTTTTATAATCTTTCTTGTTTGCTTAGGCAGGGTTTAGATTGGCTGAACGGAAAGTCCAAATTTTGCAATACTCTTCTTGAAGGTGCAATGACCTCACCTCACACGCTATCAGCTATCCTTCACTCTAATGTCAACGCTCTACCACCTCACCTCAAGTCAAATACACTTATCAGAGATACTATAATTACCTGGAGAGAAGTACGAAAATTATTGGGGCTTCCTTCAAATATTTCAAAACATTTACCCATTCAAGGAAACCCTATGTTTCTCCCATCCACGATGCACAAAGCATTTGACCAATGGGGTTCCAATGGCCTCACGAAAGTAGTCTCCATATACAAAGGCACTTCGGGACACTTCAAACCTTTCTGATCGCTAGCAAGCGAATTTTCCTTACCACCAAAACACATATTCTTCTACTATCAATTGATCGATTATTTGAAGTCTTGCTATGGGCCCAAATCTGATCCCTTCCAGAAATCCTTCATAGACACAGTGTTACAGCAAAATGACTATTCCATCACCAATCTCTACTCCTACCTCATCCAACATCAATCTACAAAATACCACCTCAAACCATTTCATAAATGGTCTGTTATCTTAGGAAATGATGAACTGTCAGAAAAAATACTTGAAGGATACAGACAAGTCCGCAAACTTACGATATCTGAAACGTGGCGGGAAACCCAATTCAAGATTATACACAGAGCATACTACCCTTTCTACTTCACCAAAGACAATCCAAGTCAAATGAAATGCCCTTGGTGCTCAGAACCACGCCCCACCTTATTGCACCGTCTTTGGAACTGCACAGCCATAACTACATTTTGGAATTCTGTCTTGGATCACATTGGCAAAATCAGTAAAGCCGATATCCCAAAGGATCAACTATTATGCCTATTTGGATACACACCCCAAACATCTCCCCCAACAACCAGAGGACCTATGAATAGTCCCCAATGGGCACATCTGCTCCTTCTAGTAGCCCGCAGAACGATAATGAAACACTGGATTTCAACTACTCCACCTGCCCTACCCGAAGTAAAAAAAGCTATGATGTCACTTTTTTACATGGAACGGCTCGACACCATTTCACTGAACTTTCGCTCTACTTCGCGCTTCTTCATGAGATGGCGTAAATATATAGAAGCCACGTTAACCCCGACAGCTCTACAAGAAGTCATGCGCCCATTCCGATACACTGACTGGTACCTGAAAAGAGATATCTCAAACTCTCTGGGCAACCTTAAAATTAAAAATCCTACTCAGACGGATCCCCCCAGCTTCCAACCACCATAATTCTACACAAAGTCATTACAGCTCCTTGACTTCCATGTCCCCTGTATCTCTGACATCGGTTACTCACACAGCCTGCATTGTTACTGTTTGAACATAATGCATCTTTATAGGACATTGTTGTCTATACTTTGCTTCCACTCCCGAGGTTATAAAGGCACATACACCCATCATATTATGTAAAATTCTGATCAGCTATTATTCTTTAAGAAAAAGTAATCCGCTTGGCAGACCCCCCTTCCCCCCCCCCCTTTTTTTTTCTCTCTCCTTCTTTTTTGTTTACAAGATAGTGCCGTTTTGTTACCACCTCATCTATACTGAGACATATGCATTTATTTGTATGTATATGAGCTAACCTGCTTTGATATTACTGTGCTGTACCTGTTTATACTATGTAAACCTCAATAAAATATTTTCAAAAAAAAAAAAATAATAATCTCTACTTATCCTACTCTGACCGCCTAAATTACAAATTGCAGGTAAAAAATAACAAAGAATAGGGAATGGCGCTGTTTTATGTGAGAACAATTAATTTAAATGTGTATAAACCATGAAAATATATGTATATATGTACATATACACATATAGTGAAATAAACGTGTATATCCTACAAAAGCTAATCCTTCCTATTATAGGAAGATATAAAGTGGCAGGTGCTTAAACTAAATATGTGCAAAATATATATATATAATCGATATGCAAATAAAAATACAATCAAAAGTGCACTAATCCCCAACAGTTGCTAGTGCTCATCAATCATCAATAGCAAACGGTGCAATGTATACATAACCATGTAGCTGCTAACTAATAAAAGTCAGAGGTAAGTGTCCTTAAAAGGTGACATAGAGGATCTTCACCAATTGGATGGAGCACTAAGTTTAAACATGAACAAGAAGTGCTGGCTTTGGTGACAGTGTTCCCCTTATGTGTTTTCACTCACCAGAGCGCCCTCCCCCTGCAGGAGTACAAGCGTGAAGTGTTGATCCCGATCCGGGGTTGCGATATCCCTCCAGTTCCCAACTTCAAGGTACAGGACCATCCACGGGCGGAGAAAAGGGTAGGAGACTCCACTGTCTCCTCTCTCAGCGCAGTTCCCGGCCAGGCGTCCACATATGTATGTTATATAAAAGAAGAAATGATCCACATAGCGTAACTCCGTGTAACTCCTTTTATTAAAAATTAATTGCAAACGAATCTAAGGAATAAAAGTTAAAAAGGAGAGGGAGCTCGCAGACTCGCATACTCCAAACATCGCGGGAAAGCAACTCTTTCCGGGAGTGGAGCTTGCGTTCCACCGATCGTATGTCCGGAACCACAGCTTCCGGATATGACATAATGTGTACCAAGTTAGCCACATCTTACGCGTTTCGTCACACGGACGTCATCTGAGGCGCTGCCATCTTGATACACCATACGCCTTATATCTCGGGTGTAGTTGTCTCTGCAACCAATCACATGCTGTATGCTGCTGATCAGCAGTAAGCAGACCGAATTAAAATCTCCCATGTGAGCCACCAGAGACATCCAATCTTTAATAGTGATACTCTTCTGGCGCCACCTATGGTATTGAAGGAGAAATGCCCACATATTATAGGTCTAGTTTAAACCCTCCTTAGGTGCCATCTGGTGGCATTGAACAAAAAGAAAATGCTCATACGGAGTAGCAGTGACAAAAACGACCCGGTGCAATCCAGATATTACATGGTGAAGATATTAATAAATACCCAAGCACGATATTAGTTTTTTAACCAACCAATAAATTACATAAAAATGGACATAGCGTAAGGAAATCTATTCTTACATTATAATTAAAAATACAAAATTAGAAAGGAAATGTATTAATGCTAAAAAATATAAAAAAATATTAAAAATATATTTTAAGGAGGAGAAGGAGAGTATATCTTTTCTAAATAAATTCAAATTAAATTAGAATAAAATTAAACTAAATCACCAGACTCATCTAGATATTCTCAGAAATAATTGGAAAAAAAAAAAAAAAAAAAAAAAAAAATATATATATATATATATATATATATATATATATATATATATATATATATATATATATATATATATATATATATATTTTGTGGCAGTAGGACCCTGTGCTACCTGGAAGATTGCTGGTTTACGCCAGATTTTGGAGAGAAAGGCACGCTGATTGCACAGCTGTGTGCTTGGCTATTTAATTGTGACCTGGCTATGGCTCAGGGTTCCACCCAACAGACAGGAAGTCTGTGCATGGGAGTCAGGTGGACTCCCATTCCTCTGAGAGGAGTCAGAGGCTGCAGGAGGCAGCCAGGGTATGCATGTCTGCAGGAGGCAGACGTACTTGGTGACAGAGCAGCAGGTAGTAAGCAGCAGGATTAAGCTAGGAGAGAGCTTCACTCTAGGAAACTCTTTTGGGTCTGAGGAGCAGACCTAAGGCCTAGGCTAAAGGCCGGAATCAGACATATGGCAAGAATGTACGCCAGGAGGCTAAAGTATTGAGTGTGCAAGATACAGTAATGGTGGAACCCCCTGCGTGGGCTACTGATGTCTTTGTGAACTTTTCCGTGCTTTTAAATAAAAGTGGGCTACCAGGCCCTTAAAAATGCAGTTCTGTACTGGAGTACTCACTGATAATGCACCTAATATATATATATATATTATATATATATATATATATATATATATATATATATATATATATATATATATATATATATATATATATATATATATATATATATGTGTGTATATATATATATATACATATAAACACACACACACATACACATACACATATATATATATATATATATATATATATACTTGTAAAGATAGAGTACTAAATGGGAATTCTATACAGGAGCTCATTCTGTGTGCTCAGGATTGTGGGTGATGAGGGAATACAGTACTATAAAAGGGACTTACTAATTATAACAGCCCATAAAATACCTCATTATTAAAAATTAGATAAGAAACCGTTAAGATCAATGTCCACATTCAGCCCTCTAGGTACTAAACTCCCTAGGCGATATATCCACTTAGTCTCGTTCTGGGACACTATTGTTCTTTTGTTTCCACCCCTCCAGTGATCACTGATCAAATCAATACCATAGAAAATTAATCCTGTGGGATCTCTGTTATGGAACTCATCGAAGTGTCTAGAAAGGTCTTTTGACAGTTATTTTCTGCTCCCCATGACTCTGTATCTAGACTGCTCAGTGCATTCAAGTGAGAGCTAACAAACTTCTTGTCAATTTAGATACATACACTAATTGCAATTTAAAAAGCCACAGATGTGGAAAACGAACCTTTAATTGCTATTTTAACCTGTGTGTGTCACCTCGTGTGTCTGTACCCGGCAACATGGCCCAGAGCCAGATTGTATGCTGAGAACGGACACATCTCAGTGATGGGCTCGTATGCTGTGAAGCAACTGTACATTGAGGGGCTTGTTTGGCCCCCTTTTATTTATTAAAGGATATACAGGGACACTGCATCGATGAACATAAATATGTATATGTTTTACAATATTTTATGGCCTTTTGGCAGGAATATGATGTCATAGGAGGGGGTGTCACTTCTTCTTTCCTTGATTTTGATTGGTGGCAGTTCATTTATATTCTGTTTCCACTATATGCACTTTATCACATGCCTGAAGAAGGGGTCCTTTGTGGCTCCGGAAAGGTTGCACTTATTCTGTTGTGATGTGATCTCTCTGCAATAAACGTTTTGGACTGCAGTTAAAGATCCAATGTTGTGCTGGATAACATGTGTATGGCCTGTATTTGAATCCTGCTAATATTGTTGTATAGGGTTATAAGTCGGACTTAATATGCATTCAAACTGGCACTAGACAAGGCTGCCCCCTCTCACCCTTATTTGTTATAGCAAACAAGATGTTAGCCATAGCCATGAGATCCAATTCAAACATTCATTGCATCTCCAGCAGCGGTAGGATTCATAAATGCACTTTATTCGCTGATAATCTCATGTTATTCATTACCGATCCGGTAAAGGCCCTGCCTAATTTATTCAGCACCTTGCCTGGCTTTGGTACCATTTCAGGGCTGAGGGTGAATAAGACCAAATCGGAAGCATTGGATGTCAATCTTCCTCAACCTACTTTGGAGTCCCTCAGGACATCCTTCTCTTTGGTTGTGAGGCTCACTTCAGACATCTCCATGGTACATCAAGCTAATGAAATTCCTCTCTACTCCTCCATTGACACAGAACTTAAAAATTGCAATAATTATACTCTTTCTTGGATGGGTAGGATAGCGGCAATAAAGATGACTGTCTTTCCCAGGATTTTGTATTTTTTCTGCTGTCTACCAAACGCACTATCATCGACATACCTGAAGAAACTTCAGTCGATCTTTAAATTTATCTGGAGCTCTGGAGGTTGTAGGGTTGCTCGTTCTACATCTCTAAGTGGCGAGGGAGCCTGGGAGTTCCCCCACTACTTATGATAGTCCAACTTTACCAAATTACCAATTAGTCCAACTTTACCAAATATTTTCCATCTTTACAGACCCTATTGGCTCAGATTGGAGGCACGATCAATCTTTTTCTAGCTCGCATCTAAAGAACTCAAAGCCATCCTGAGTCCTACACTATTGCACTCCCTTTGCCTCTGGTACACAGCCTGCAAACTTCATCCGCTTAATTCGCCTCACATACTGGTGGCCCCTCTTTTTGATAACCCCCACTTCCCTCTGGGCCAGATAGCTCAACAATTCATCTGGTGGATCAACAAAGGTCTGTATAGAATAGCGCACTTTATAGATCATAAGTAAATCAGACCGTCCACTTACTTTATCCAGACCATGGAAATGCCCCCCTCGAAACATTCCACCTCTGTCAAATTGTTCATTTCATAGATGCTGGACCAGAAAATGGACGATGTGTCCATAGAGACCTTTTATGAGAACAAATGTTGGAGGGGTCCTGGAACGTGAGGAGGCATGTCGGAACTGTATTCCCTATTTTCAGGCCCCATTAATAAACTCTCTTTTCAGACAGCTTGGGAGGGGGATCCTGGGGGAAGTAATAGAGATAAAGTGGACCCGGTGAATGACTCTGGTGCACAGGGGAATTAATATTTACCTTGGTGGAAGTGAACTATAAATTGCTATCTCGGTGGTATTTATTTATCTATGTTTATCTATGTTAGCCAAAATATCTGCTTCTCTCCTCCTTTCACTTTTCTTTTCTTACTCTCCTTTTCTTTGTTCTCCTGTCTTCCTACACTTTTATAGCGCTATACTAGGTGCAGCCTCTTAGACTATTTATACTTTTTGTCCAACTTGACTTAATTCAAATGTTAAGATGCCTTTAGCCCCGGTAAACTGAGCTTTGTAATGCTTCACTGTATTCTTCTCTTCTCCTCCCCTTAGAGTGGAGGATATGATGTGAAGTGAATGGAATGTTTGATGCCAGGATAATATGACATTGAGCTACACTATGTGATCGGCAAGCTTTGCCTTAAATTCCTCTTATAGTATTTATAAAAGATGCCTTTAAGTTGGACCTTGTCACGTTCTGGTTTCTTATAGGCATGCTGCCTATGTTTTGTGATTTGCTTTACCTAAGGTATTGTTTGTGACTGCACTTTGGTACTGTTACTTTTACATATAGACTTCTGTTTTACATTAAAATCTTAAAAAAAAATAAAATATTGGAAAATAAAATAAAAAAATAATGTCATTTGGGTACAGTGTTTCATGGCAGAGTAAATGTTATTCAAAGTGTGACATTGCTAAAATCAGAAAAATGTAGACCTTTCCTGAAAAAATATTGAGGATGCATTTAAAGTGTTTTTTAGCCCCCCCCCAACATTTTATGTTCCTGATATGTGCCTGCTGTACCATGTACTTGTAGGAGAAATATCCTGTTCTCTTTGTATTGCTTCCTTTGTGTGAAATCCCTGGTGTTCCTGCCAGTCCCTCTGCTTTCCCATTAAAAAAAACTGACCACACTAAGCAGGAGAACACATCGTGGTCAGTTCTCTAGCTATGCTGGGAACTGCATGGGCTCTCCTCTAATGATCAGACTTGTACTGACAAAGCCTCCCCTGCAGAGCCTTTTACTGGGAAGCTCAGTGTGCTGCTGCTTCTCCTCCCACCAGCTCTTATGCTATATCTATACAAAAATGTTTTGTACTTTATTTCTATTTTAAACGTAATGGGTTTATTTACTAAGCCAAAGAACTAGAACAAGTATGCATCTATACTTCTGACATTTCTCTGTCTTTCCTATCCTGCAATTTAAAGGCCGTCAATGATGGCAGCCTCCATGTTTATGTCAGGACAGGTTTATTCAGTCACATATTCTACATAGTATTTTCAGAAACATTTTGGAATTTAAATGTGTTTTTTTTTTTTTCATTTCAGGTTTTTGTTCACCTAAATGATATGTATTCAGTGGTGGGATTTCCAATACTGAGGTAATTATAAGGTGCCAGTTTTTTGTGTGTTGTCCTACCTTGACTTCTAGAATGTGCCCATAGATGTTTAAAGTTGATTTCATCATATCATATACAGTGCTCAGCATAAATGAGTGCACCCCAATAGATTTGTCAGTAAACCTTTACTTTCAGAATCAACATTTTCTATGAGACAATATACTACAAAATGCTCCCATAAATGCAGACCATTGATTGCAACCAAGATTGGATAATTTGCACATACAATAAAGTATTTTTCCTAACAAATTCGTTCAAGACCATGTTGCAAAATGAATACACCGTTGACCCCAATGAAAGTCTTATGCCCCGTACACATGGTCGGACATTGATCGGACATTCCGACAACCAAATCCATGGATTTTTTCCGACGGATGTTGGCTCAAACTTGTTTTGCATACACATGGTCGCACAAAGGTGTCGGAATTTCCTATCGCCAAGAACGCGGTAACGTACACCACGTACGACGAGACTAGAAAAGGGCAGGTCCGAACCAAGCGCGGCACCCTTTGGGCTCCTTTTGCTAATCTCGTGTTAGTAAAAGTTTGATGAGAGACGATTTACGCTTTTTCAGACTCGTGGTTTTCAGATCGTTTTCTGCTGTTCAGTTTGTGCTTGTGGGTTTGTATCTGGTCTTCAGTGCATGCAGCGAGTTGCGTGTGACTCTTGTCATTGTGTTCTTGTTCGTTCGTTACTGTTTTTTAGGTCGCTCTTCACAGGCCTTGCTGTTGTTCAGTGCGTTCTGTTACTTCGTTCTGAGCAGCCGATTGTTTTCTAGCCATGTTGAGTATACTTACTCCTCGTAGAGTTCGTGCTGTGCGGGGGCTTGGTGTTGGGGTCCTTTCCTTGACACAAGTCAAGTCCATGAACAGGGTGGGGAGGAGTTCATGGATTGGTTGCTCCAGCGTGATCAGTTCTGTCATATGCCTTTGATCTGTGAGAATAATCCTGATTATTTCAGGAACTTTCTCTGGATGACGGACCCCGTATTTCACCGTTTGTTGGCTTTGCTGACCCCCTGTATCAGCAGGCAGGATGCCTGCATGAGGCAAGCCATCACTCCGGAGCAGAGGTTAGTCGCCACCCTGCGGTACTTGGCGACGGGGAGAAGCCTGCAGGACTTGAAGTTCTCGACAGGCATCTCCCCCCAGGCTCTGGGGTTTATTATCCCAGAGACCTGTTCTGCCATCATCCAGGTCCTGCAGAAGGAGTATATTAAGGTAAATGTATCCTTTAATATCACATTTTATTGTATTTAATGTTTGATAATATATTGTATTTCTTTCCTCATTCCCTAATTACCTTGATTGGAATATGCTGTGAATGTCCCCTTTGTCCTCATGCATGCTGGATTTTTATCAGCTCCATAGTAGTGCTTTACCCCAAACACCCCCTAAAATGTTTTAAAATGTGATTTGTGCTTTAAATTCAGGCAGAGTCCCAGAGGCTTTTTTGGGGGGGTCCCCAAATCATTTGGAACCCTCCCTCCCCCCAACTCTTAAGTCAGCTGATACCAATTCTCTATCCTCAATCCTCTATCTGCTGACTTTGCCAAACCCATACACACTATACCCATCTCTTTAGTGGTCAGATGTATGGATGAATTCCCCAAAGCATGTAGTGCAAGGGCCTGCCTGTATACTTTCAAATGGTACTGTTTAAAGTTTTTGTATACTATTATTATCTTGATAGGTAATAGCAGAATTTCCAAATGTGCTCAAATGTGTACAATGTGTATTTATATCTTTGTATTATGACACTTCTTACCTGTCCAGTTGGATGTCAATAGTGTAAGTAAGGAGGGGCTGGCCAAATTAATACCCATTTTTTAGGCATTCATCTACCAATGAAGTGGAGTGGGTTACCTGTCCAAGACCCCCCCTAAAATGTTAGAAATGGCCCATGAGAGGGGGAATCTGATAGGTGTACCTTATACTTTGGTCTTTAAAAACTCCCTCAGATAAATGTTATCTTGATGTTGGCCAAGAATGTTTGTGTCTAATCTGCTTTCCCTGTTTATGTGCAAAATGACTATTTTTTTGTTGTTGTTTGACTCCACAGTTTCCTTCCAACCCACAGGAATGGCAAACTGTGGCCTCGCACTTTGCCCAGCGGTGGGATTTCCTAACTGCGGAGGGGCAATTGATGGGAAACACGTCCACATCGTCCCACCACCCAACTCGGGGTCATACTATTACAACTATAAGGGGTTCAATAGTATTGTGATGTTGGCGGTGGTGTCGGCTACTTACGAGTTACTGTATGTGGACGTGGGGAAGAATGGCCGGATGTCCGATGGTGGAGTCATCGCCCAGACGGAGTTCTACAGGCGTCTCCAGAATGGCAGCTTGGACTTGCCACCTCCAGAAGACAATGCGGAAGAACTCCCAATCGTCTTCCTTGCGGATGAAGCGTTTGCGCTGGGGGACCATCTTATGTGGCCATTCCCGATGAGGGCCCTCACCCCAGACCAGTGGGTTTTTAATTACCGGCTGGCCAGAGCCAGAAGAGTGGTGGAGAACAGGTTTGGAATCATGGCCAGCCGGTTCTGCCTATTTCTTACACCCATACACATGGCGGAGTACAAACTGAATCATATCATCCTGGCGTGCTGTGTTCTACACAACTTTTTACGGCAACATTCTGCCAACTTTGCTAGCTCAGTTGGGCCTGAGGCCGGAATTCTAAATGAAACAACCCTGACGGGGCATGAAAGTGGCCGTCCTGGCTTGCCCCCCTTGAGTGCTCGTGATGTCCGGCTAAGATACCTTGAATACTTTGCGGGTAGGGGGGCTATCAATATGCCAGACAATGTCTGAAACCTTTTACAAATAATAAAAAAAAACTACTAAAATCTTTGGTGACATTTACTGCTTGCGTTTCTTTTAGCTGACCCTGACAGAAATGTGGTGAGTCCTGAAAATGGCGTGATTGTGTAACATTACAAAGCACTGTTGGGTGTTATTTACTAAAGGCAAAGACACTTTGCACTACAAGTGCACCTGAAACTGCACTTGTAGTGCAAAGTGGATTTTACCTTATGAAATAACCCCCATTGTCACAGAAAACACCAATTAGAGCACAACAAAAGTGTTGGAGCGTTGAGACAATAATCCACACATTCTTGATTAACAATCTTTTTAATACCAGCACAATCACATGTGCATTTAGAAAAGGTTTTTAAAACAAACCAACATGTTTGTTGTATAACAATTTTTGGGGTCACATTAGAAAAAGTAGAAATGTCCATTTAAGATAAAACAGGCATGTTTAAAACCAACAAGAAAGACACAAATCTTGAACTTACAAAGTTCACATTTGGTAGAACTTGAAGGCAATATCAGACATGAGTATTTACAAACTGTGTTTGATATTGCGTTCAGATGGGGTGAAGTTACCCCAGGAAAAGCCAAATTTTGAAGATGCACACAAATTGCCGAATGTCAACATGTGCTACCTGCTATCATGGGGGATCAAGGGACGTGTTTTTGGGGTGCAACCCCTTCCTCACAGCTACTTTATTATTGATGCAAACGCATCCATTGATCTCCCGTGATGGCTGATAGCACATGTTGACACACTGTGTGCATCTTCAAAATTTGGCTTTTCGCAAATATGTCAAAAAATGGTAAAAATTTTTAGCTCACAAAAAACCAAAGGGATTTTGAGGGGTTTTAAACTCTCCCTAAAACATCAATTTTTTTTTGAACATCATTGATGTTTTTCAGGATGTTTTTCAAGTCCCTATTACAACCCATGCTCTCCCCGATCAGGATCTGTGCACTTTCAGAGGTGAAATGACCTGGATCCACAACATCACGATCACCTAAAAAGTTAAAAAAAAAAAAACACACCATGTATTATAAATATGCCGGCATCCATCTGTTACCTGAGCCTATAGTCGCAGACACTCACCTGTTGTGGTGACAATTTCCACCACGTCTTCCTCCTCCTGCTCTGCTTGGCTTGGGTGAATTTCCCCTTCTTCCAGAGGTGGGGGGGTCTGTGGTCTCCTCGGATGAGGGGTGTCCTCCGAGTCTTTTATCCCCATGTAAAAAAAAATAGGTTATACTTAGCACACAGATGTTTGATGGCAGAACTATAAATATGAAACATTGCTTGGAAGTGGGGTACAATTTTCTATTTTGGCAGAGTTCCAAGATGTTGAATTTTATTGTCCTTTGTCAAGCTTGAATACTTACCTGTTTTGTACAAGCTTCACAGATGGAGATACCCCTACAGTGTACACTGGAGCACCTGTGTGGGCCCCCTAATAAAAAGGGTGTTCTTGTGTCCCACACTAGTGCTCCAGTGTCCAGATGTGAAAACTGCTGCAGAGTGTCCTTACACAGAATCTAGTTTGCATTTCATTCTAGTTACAAACCCCATCTACACAACCAAATTATTTTCAGACAAGTAGGCCATAAAAATGTTTGAAAATGCATATGGCCATAACAATGGTGTGTTCTAGGCCGAACGAACAATGTTTCATACGAACGAATAATGTGCCCATGAACATGAAAGTTGCCATTTTAAACTGTACAACAGTAAAGAAAAGCACATGGAGCAGCACGAGCGTAATAAACATAAAGAATAGGAACACAGTACAACTACTTACTTTTTTGCAGCACTCTCCGGATCCTTCTGTACTGCTCATGCTCCCTTAATTTGAGGTCCAACCACCGCTTCCTGAGCTGATCTTTCGATCGTCGTACCCCGAAATTCCGGTGCAGACTTTTGACCACTTTCACCATGATCTTGGCCTTTCTGACATTGGGGTTGGAGTAAGGTCCATACTTCTCATCATAGTCGTCCTTCTTCAGGATGTCTACCATCTCCAACATCTTCCCAAAGGACATATTTGATGCCTTAAATTGTCTCCTTCTGGATCGGGACATTTCAGGCTCTGGGCTTTCCTCCTCCTCCTCGTTGGTGTAATTATCTGACACCTGCTGTCTCCGCCATGTGCTCTTTCCCCACTGCGCTGAACGAGAAGGGGCGGGGAATAGACTAGAAAGAACATCGGGCGGGCGGAGTGTCACGCATTCGCAGTGTCTATAAAGTGTAAAACACGCGTGCGTAGTACGTACGATTTGTGAGCGGAGGAAGGAGTAACGGAGGCGCAGATCGTGATAGCGAAGGTAAGATATAACATTGGGCCTACACTGCTTCTAGATTGAGGCCTGTATTTGCACAAGTTTAGAAGACTTTAGGCTGACATTAGGGTTTGTCTTGTGTTGTGTCTTGCAGTGAAAATGGATAACTTGAAGGATCGGGAGAACTTTATGCCTTTTGGCTAGATCAAAAAAATGAGGATGCACGTGTGACGTCCGTATGGGGGAGGAGCCTAGCGTCGGCTCCGGAGGAGGTGTGGAGACGGAGCGCCCAAGAGTCTTGGCGATGCGGTGCGGGGTGAGAGCCCACGGGACAGCCGGTCGAGAACGAGTGAGCGGCCGCTTGATCGCCTAGCCCCCTCCCTTTCCTTCTGCTGAGGCTGCGGAAGCAGTGCCGGATCATCTCCCCATGCTCCCTGGCCGGTGAGAGCCAAATCAATCACAGCAGCGACTTCCCCCCTCTTTGAATCCTGGAAACCTGAGACGCGGAGGACAAGCTGGGTCGGGAGAGCCTGTGAGTCCGGGTCTGTGGATTCTTATAGTCAATAAGAATCCGGCGTATGAGCATTGCGACAGACAGTACTACAATATAGCGAACTCAGCCAAGCACTGAATGGTGGCGGCGTCCTGAGATGGAGAAAGCAAGGTATGGGAAGCTCTGCAGTTCTACTTCTACTCTTTAAGCAATCCTCATTTAGGAACTGATGGTATCCGTCCTGAGCTGCCTGCTGTGAGAGAGTGAGGCCAGGAGGACACATGTTGTCAGGACTTCTACCTGTTTATAGCTATTAGCTTTACTAAGGAAGGGGCTGAATGAAATCAGAGGTTCCCCCTGATCCCCCCCCCCAGAATATAAGCTGCGAACATATGGTCTCTGATGTGCCTGACAATCCACACGGCTAATTAAATAAGATGGCATTACCAAACGTACGGTCTAGGGCCGAAGGTACTATCTAAATCTGTGTAAACGGGGACCTAAACCTAAAGATTGGTGACGCTGTGCTCTTGCCCTGAAGCTCCTGTTGTGACTGTCTGGTGTACATCTTCTATCTGCCTACCCCCCCGTATAGTTATTGCCACCTAGTGCACCTGGCTGACTAGGCAGGAATAAGCAGGACGGCCTGCACAACTTACAGTTTTTTTAAGGGCAGCAGGCCTCCCAGATCTACAGCACAGGGCGGGAAGGAGATTTCCGGATAGTGAAGTACCCAGTGGCAGTGACTTAGATTCCCCCCTACTCATTTACGTATTATAAGAGGTGATCGGCTGATAAGGAGAGGAAGCATGAGAGGTCGTTCATCCAGAACAACGGAACCCCAGAACACTAGAGAGAGCTTAAACACTAGCTCTATTCTAAAATATTTATAAGAAGCAAGTACAAAGAGCCTGGGAATGGAGGAGAAACAACTAGGAAAGAAGGAGCAACAGAAACAAAAGGGGGGACAGGGGGACAGAACCCATGAAGAGCCTGACTTAGAGGGTGCATCCGCGTGGAGTGCTGCTGATGAGCAGAGAATAATGGCCCTGGTACCAAGTAAAACGGACCTGAGCGAAATGTTTACTAAACTAGAAAACTTGATAAAAGCTGAGATTTTAAATGTCCGTTCTGACATGGGACACCTCCTCCGTCGGGTGAAGGAAGTAGAAGAGGTCTCAGGAACTCAAGCCAAAGAAATCTCTGACTTACAAGATCAAGTCAGGAAAATGCAGAATGAAAACCGTTTACTGGTGTTTAGATTAGAAGAACAGGAAAACCAGAGCCGGCGGCAAAATCTGCGCATCAGATTCATCCCGGAACAACAAAACGAGGACCTGGGTGAGAAGATGAGGAAGATATTCAACCCTTTCCTGGGAAGACGAGAAGAAGAGGTCCTAAAGATCGATAGGGTACACAGAATAAGGAACCCCCCCAGTATAAAGCAAGATATCCCAAGAGATGTTATTGTCAAATTTCACCTGTATGAGGATAAAAGAATCTGGAAGAAACTAAAGGGGGCCCCTCCAACAAGTTTCGAAAATAAAAATTTGCAGATATTTTCAGACCTATCAGCAGGAACTCTGGCCCGGAGAAGAGAGATGAGACCAATCCTCGATCAACTCAGGAGGGCAAACCTCAAATATAGTTGGGGGTTCCCAACATCCCTGATAGTCACAAAGGATGGTAGATCATATAGAATGAGATTCCCGGAAGAGACGCAGGACTTCTGTAACAGTCTGGGTATCCCCATCGCTGATATGTTATAAAAATGGAACAGGGTGCAGGGGGGGATCTAGGGGTTGGGGGGGGATAGGTGTTTTTTTTTTTTTCCTATCCCTCCCCCCCCCACATGTTTACCCTGGAAGGCATCAGGACTAAGGTCACCGGACTCAAGTTACATTAAGACAAGACATAGGATGTAGGAGGAGATGGTCACCAAAGGACTCTCATTAGTAGTATATTGTCTGTGCAGGGGGGAGGGGTGGTGGGGGGGGTGTGTTGCCAGGTCGGGCGCTCTGAATCCTTGCCTCCTGCGCCTTCCCTTCTCGAGGGGGGGGAGCCGGTGGTCGGCGCTGGAGCTCCGCCCCAGGGGAGGAGCTACGATGTGTGGAATGGGAGAGCTTCCATGCGGGCTCGGGGCGATTTTCCAGCCCAAGGGGTGGTGGAGGGCGTGGGAGAGGATGGGGGGCGGGGAGGGGGTGGCTGGGGAGGGGAGGGGGGAGGGAAGGGGGTGCGGAGTGGGGGGGGAGGTTGGTTTAACAGATATGCCTGAGTTCAAATTTATATCATACAACGTTAAAGGTTTAAATTCGCCCACGAAAAGACATAAAATATTAAGGGAACTATGCCTCCTGCGCGGGGACATAATTTTCCTACAGGAGACCCATTTGACTCTAGATACCAGAATCAGGCTTTTTGCTCCTAAGATTCCTCAGTGGTACTATGGGGATTCCCCCCGACAGTAGGTCGAAGGGAGTCGCCATAGGGTTCTCAAAGGCTGCTAGCTTCTCGTTACTAGAGAGAATGATCGATCCGGAGGGTCGTTATATCTTCTTAAAAGGTAACATTGGAACTAGGACGTTTACTTTGGCGACCGTTTATTGCCCGAACAAAAACCCAACGGTGTTCCTGGGACAGGTACTGAGGAAGTTGTCGGAATTTGGGGAGGGGGAGGTAGTTCTGGCGGAGGACTTAAATTTTTGCCTTGACTCTGATCTGGATGGTACGTCCTGTGCCCAGGGGATAAAGAAGGTGTCGTTAGGGTCAATTAGGAGGAAGCTAATCTGCAGTCAGTTAATAGATGTGTCGAGATTGCAAGACGCTAAAGAGAGATTTCACCTTCTTCTCCCCTGTGCACGGGACTTACTCCAGATTAGATTACATTTTTGTTGACCACAGCTTATTGGAGAGGGTTGAGGAAACTAGAATAGAAATAATGTCCCTTTCAGGCCATTCCCCGGTCACGATGAGGGTAAAGATCCCAGAAGTGTTGGGGCGGCCCTTCTCGTGGAAGCTGAATGAAGGTCTGTTGAAGGACCCCAAAGTAGTTAAGAGGATTCAGGAGGAAGTTGACTTCTTCTTTAAATCAAATGGCACGGGTGATGTATCTCCCTCTATTCTATGGGAGTCACACAAAGCCTACATTAGGGGGATCCTCATATCAATAGGAGCAGGTTTAAAAAAAAAAAGACAAGGGTAGAAAGGGGTAAGCTCATAGAGGAAATTTTTTCCCTGGAGCGGGTACATAAAAAGGCAAAGGGGCTGGATCAGGACAGCTATCACCTATTGGTCGCCAAAAGGGAGGAGCTGAGGGACATGATGGAGCAAGAGGCAAAAAGATCTGTCAATATAATAACCTGGGATAACTATCATTGGGCGAATAAGTCTAGTAAACACTTGGCCAGATTAATAAGAAAAAAAAAAGAGGTCAGAACTTTATTGATAAAATATATAATAAAAGAGGTGAGGCAATAGCGACCAGTGGAGGTATGGCAGAGGAGTTCAAAAAGTTCTATGCCCGGACAGACAGGGGCGTGGAATTTCTAAAGGGAGCAGGACTAGTAGGGGTGGCCGCTGAGGACAGCTCTCTCCTGGACAAGCCTATCAAGGAGGAGGAAATTCTGGCTGCCCTGAGAGATTCCCCTAAGGGTAAGAGCCCAGGACCGGACGGATTCACCATCATCTATCTAGAGAAAATGAAACATATCTTGGTCCCTAGGCTTTGCCACTACTGGAACGAACTAGGGGTCAACTGTGAAATGGAAGGAGAGGCACTGTCCGCCACAATTACTTTGATTTTGAAGGAGGGGAAGGATGCGGGGTGCTGTTCTAGCTATAGACCTATCTCTCTGCTGAATGCAGAATTTAAATTATACGCAAAAGTACTGGCCAATAGACTGAAAGCTAGAATGACCACCCTGGTGCATACGGACCAGGCTGGTTTTGTTCCCGGTAGACAGCGTAGGGACAATGGGGTACGGGCGGTGCTTCTGTCGGAATTCTGTAAACGGGGTGGGCCCCCAGCTCTATTCCTGTCAGTGGATGCTGAAAAAGCGTTCGACAGGGTAAACGCGGTCAAAATGATTTTAACACCTAAACTTCTGTAAAAAATCCAGCTGTTACCTATCCCGCTACCCAGGTTTTTTTTTAAAGCCTTAAGGAGCTTAATAGGGGAAGCTGTCTGGGGTGGCAAAAAACCACGCATCTCCTACACGATATTGAGCAGGGGAAAAAAAAAAGGTGGACTGGCTTTACCAGATTTCAATAGGTACTACATGTCTGTAGTACTTTCACGGGTCACTGAGTGTGTTAAAAAAGGGTCGGAGAAGCGGTGGGTCAATATTGAGCATTTTTTCAGTAACACTAATCTGGGGCTTTCACTATGGAATCCCCCAAAATTCAGAGCACTTAGTACGGACACATCCTCATTGACGCACAACACTTTCAAATACTGGGATAGAATACACACGCAGCACAAATGGTCACACAATTCACCACTGATATATATGAAAAATAATTTATTTTTTGAACCTGGGAGGTGGGAGGGAATTGGTTGAAAGATGACTCTATTCAATTTTAAAAATTTTATTAAGAAGGGGAGAATTCGCACATTCACTGAATTGAGGAGTGAGTCAGAGTTATGGGTGATGGATGGAGGTACCTCCAGCTCTCTCACTTTATCAATAAATTACCGAAACCCCTAAGAAACGGTGAGGAGCTTAGGCCATTCAAGCAGCTTTGTATGAAGGAGCATACAGGAGGGGTTATAGCCCAAATCTACAGGATACTGGGAGCTGAGTTGAAGCTGGAGGTGCCCCCCTACATCAGAAGGTGGGAACAGGAATTAGGGTCACAAAGTAGTAAAATTTTGATCGATAAAATTCTGAGGCTGGTTCATTACTTAGCATTAGACACAAGGAGAACGGAAATTCACTATAAATGCCTTGCGAGATGGTATGCCACCCCAGACAGGGTAAGTAAAATGGATGGGGCTAAGGTCAATACTTGCTGGAGGGGGTGCACTGGTTTGGGAACGATGGCCCATATCTGGTGGGAGTGCCCTATCATTAAGAAATTTGGGAAAATTTTTTTATCACTGATAAAGGAGATCCCTGGGACAGTAATAGTGGAGGACCCGTGGGTTTGCCTCTTTCATGGGACTTCGGAGCCGGTAGGGAGTTACAAATCCTCTCATGTCCCCATAATGTTAGACGTAGCCAAGAGACAGATCGCCTCGAACTGGCTGGATTCATCAAGCCCCAACACTCGTGACTGGCTTCTTTGCCTAAATGAAATATATATTGCTGAGGGTATGGATGAGGGGGGTGTGGAACCGGAGGAAGAGGAGGAACACACGGGGAAATGGGCAAGCTGGACTAAATATAAAAAGACCTGGAGTTATCTAAAAGATTACTAATACAGCACATTAAGGCAGGAATTTTTCTGAATAGCAGTGAGACCAAGTCGAAGGGTGACCCCAGTGAGCAGTTTCCTGCAGGGCGGGGTGGGTCGGGGGGGAGGGGGGCGTGGGGGGGTAATTATTTTTATAACATTGTGGATTTGTATTATGGAATGCTTTCGGTGGGATATTATTATGAAAAATTGATAAATAAAGAATAAAAAAAAAAAAAAAAAAAGAACTTTATGCCAATCTTCATAGATATGTTCAGGGAGCTGCCCTGTCTGTGGCAGATAAACCACCCTGAATATAAGAACCAAACAAAGAGGAAGGGAGCGCTGGATAATTTGCTGCAATTTGTGAAGCTGGTGATCCCCACGGCAGACATCACCTATTTGAAGGTTCTAATTGGTGGCATGAGGAACACTTATCTAAGGGAGCGCAAGAAGGTCCAGGATTCCCAGAGATCAGGAGCTGCAGATGACATTTATGTCCCCAGGCTGTGGTACTATGACAGACTGCATTTTCTGGCAGGCCAGACTGAACCCAGGCCAGCACTCTCCACTCTTCCTTCCACGCTTCCTTCCCCCCAGCTGAGGCTTCTGACGCCCAACCTAGGCCTTCCAGGCAGCAACATGTGGAGGAGCCCAGATTGAGCCAGGTATAGCATTCTTCTAATCATTGCTGGTTGTCCAATCAGTGATGTTAAATAGATGTTAGTTTGGAGTACTAATGTATGATTGTGATTGATTATGCAAAAACTAAAACCATGTCCCTTTTTCATACACAGGGAAGTCTCAGCCAGGAGGTGGCCGGGCCAAGCAGGCTGCCTGATACACAGGTCCCTACCCTCCGCCCTCAAAGACAAAGTGGCAGGAAGAGGAGTAACCTGGAGGAGGCTGCCATAGGCCTATTTTGGAAGGCTACTGAGGCCCTCAGAACACCCCACAGTGTGGAGGAGGACTTTGCTGGCATAACTGCACGCAAAATGATGCAGATGGAGGAGGGCCAACGACTCCTGTGTGAGTTCTTAATTTTGGAAGCTCTAAATAAGGGGTTGAGGGGCCAACTCACATGTGCAACCCACATTTGTCACCTCACCCATAGTCCTCCTCCTCCTCCTCCTCCTCCTCCAGGTCCTCCTCCTCCTCCAGGTCCTCCTCCTCCTCCTGCCACATCTCCAACACCAGAGCCACAGCCGGGAAGGAAGCGTAGAAGGAAGACCAGAGAGTGATGACCTGGGTTCAGTCTGGTCGGGCAAAATATGCAGCCTCTTGTAGTACCACAGCCTGGGGACACAGATGTCATCTGCTGCTTTGCAGATCTCTGGGACTTCTGGACCAGACTGCACTCCCTTAGATATGGACTCCTCAGGCCACCAATTTTGCTGTCCAATAATTGATGTCTGCCCTGGGGTTCCAAGGCTTTGCCAACTTCTGCTGTTTCTCCAGCGTTGCCTCCCCCTTTGTTTGGTTCTGAGCCCTTAATAAAGGAATTTTTGTTTCAATTATAATCTCCTATGTGTATTTTCCTTCAAAAAGGACAGTTTGTGAGGATTCAGGTACATTTCAAAAATACAATGTGAAATTAACAAGAGACACCAACACCAAGCAACCTCCTTGAGATTAAATAATACAAGATAATAATGGTGCTGTGGTAACTTGACACACAAAACACAAACAAAAATATTCTGGATGTTAAATAACTAAAAAAAAAAAAATAACAAGATTAGCCTTGAAAAAAATACAAACCAAAAAAAAAATCACATCAGGCTTGAAAAAAAAACACAAAAAAAAATGATATAGATTTTTGGTCAGATGTGACAAATCATAATATATTGAGGGAATCACGATAAATAAGAAAGAAAGAAGTTTGTGAGAACTCTGTGTGAATATCAGCAGCAAAACTACTTCATTATTCCTGCATTATAAAGAAGAGGAGAGTGCGCTGTATTAAACAATTTTAAACATTCCAGCCTGACGAAAAGTGCTCTATCCATTCCGAGCGCTAATTTTACCAGACCAAGCTTTTCCATCTCAGAATTTCTTCTGAGCATGCGTGGCACTTTGTGCATCGGAATTGTCCACACACGGTCGGAATTGACGTGATCGGATTTTGTTGTCAGAAAATTTTATAGCCTGCTCTCAAACTTTGTGTGTCCGAAAAACCGATGGAAAAAGTCCGATGGAGCACACACACGGTTGGAATTTCCGACAACACGCTCCGATCGCACATTTTCCATCAGAAAATCCGACCGTGTGTACGGGGCATTAGGAGCAAAGCTACATTTTAGACAACAAAATCCTAATTAAGAAGAATTCAACTACAGGTGAGTCTATTCATTAAACAGGTGTCCAGCTGACATTTGATTATAAAAGGGTGTTGCTTAAGAGAAATGTCACAAGGCCTGGGAAAGAAGAAATTTCTTTACAGAAGAAAGGTGAAGGTTACAAGAGGATCAGCAAAGCTTTATTCATCATCAGAATACTGTAGCAAAACAGGAGCGTCTTTGGATGAGAAAGGTTTAAAAAAATCGCCATGCAGGTTCACTGCAGTTATCTAAAGAAGTAAAAAGCTAAACAGGGGTGATTGTTTCCTGTGACACAATACGGCGTAAAGAGCAGAGCAATGGCATGCATGGGTGACGTCCACGAAGGAAGCCTCTCCTAAAGCCCATGCACAAAAAAGCCCACCTAGAATTTGCCAGGGCCCATGCTGAAAAAGAAGACGACCACTGAGACTGTACTCTGGAGTGATGAGATATAAGATACATGTTATTGGAATCGATGGCTTCAAAACTTTATGGCGTGGCAAAGGTGAGGAGTGCAAAGAAAAATGCATGGTGCCTACAGCTAAACATGGCGGTGTCAGTGTCCTTCTGTGGGGCTGCATGAGTGCTGCTGGTGTCAGGGAGCTGCATTTCATTTATGGTATCATGAATTCACAGATGTACCTCTCTATATTGAAAGAGAAGATGCTACCATCACTCCATGCCCTTGGTCGTCGTGCACTTTTCCAACATGACAAGGATCCAAAACAAACATCTAAGGCCATTGTTGCATTCCTGAAGAACAGGGTGAAAGTGATTCAGTGGCCAAGTATGTCTCCTGATCTGAACCTGAACGAACACCTATGGGGAATTCTGAAGAGACAAGTTGAGCCTCACTCGCCATCCAGCATCCAGGCTCTAAAAGAGGTCGTTCTTGAAGAATGGAAAAAGATAGATGTTGCAATATGTCGCCAACTTGTTCATTCCATGCATAGAAGACTTGGTGCTGTGCTTTCAAATCATGGAGGTCATACAAAATACTAGATGTAGTAGTTTTTGTTGAGGGCTATATTCATTTTACTAATTTGAGTAAAACTGAAGATTTTGTTATCCAAGTTATATTATTATCCACTTGCCGCCAAATTACGTACATGTATGCCATTTTGAGGAAGTTGCTTACATGTATGCCATTTTGAGGAAGTTGCTGTACCGTGATGATGCCTGCAGTTAGAAGCATCACCCCCAGTACCGTTTTTTTATAGCTGACGGTCGGCTTTCATGTGATAACAGCCGATGCGTCTCCCACTGGGAAACCCTAGCGACCAGCCGGCTAATTCGCCGGCTGGCTGGAGACCAGAATAAAACCGGAATCCACTTTGTTCAGGTCTCTGATGTAGTAACCCGGAGGTGACATCACAACGTCACTTACGTTTTACTCGACAGCCAACAGAGCCGATTTTAAAAAAATCCAAAGAAATTTAAAAAACTGAGATTTTGGCGTTTTGAATACTTTGAAGTGCAGAGGAGGGACAGTGTAAAAAAAATAAAAAATTAAGTATAAATAAAGCGGCCCGTCCCCGCATGCTTTTGCGCCAAAGAAAACACATACTTAAGTCTCGCCCGCAATTGTAAACCGTGTTCAAATCACACACGTGAGGTTTCGCCGTGATCGTTAGAACGAAAACAATAATTCTAGCAAAAGACCACCTCTAACTCTAAACAGGTAACCGTTAACATTTTTTAAAACCTCACCAATGAAGATTTTTAAGTACTATAGTTTGTCGCCATTCCACGAGTGCGTGCAATTTTAAAGCATAACATGTTGGGTATCTATTTACTCAGCGTAACATCATCTTTCACAATGTCTAAAGAAATTGGGCTAACCTTACTGTTTAATTTTTTAATTCAGTGAAGTATTTTTTTCAAAAAAATTGCGTTTGAAAGACCAGATTCTCCAGAGTCTCTGCTAATATATATATATATATATGTTTGGGGGGGTCTAAGTAATTTTCTAGTAAAAAATACTGATTTTTACTTGTAAACAACAAGTGTCAGAAATGGGCTTGGTCTTGAACTGGTTAACCCTACTTTCATTTTATGACGTAAACAAATTTTCTTTAAAACAGTTTTGTCAAAATTTTGGAAATTATTCTTCTGTTCATTGAGACGTTGAATTAAATGTTACTTTTCAAAAGGGGTGTTCTCATGCTGAGCACTGTATATGGAAAATATATGCATGTGTGGGCGTTTTAGTCTACTTGAATGCAATTTTTCTTTAATCAAATCAAGGGAAAGAGGAACAGGTTTTAACCACTTCAGCCCCGGAAGAATTTACCCCCTTCCTGACCAGAGCACTTTTTGCGATTCGGCACATTGACGTCCTTTTTTTCCCACAAATAGAGCTTTCTTTTGGTGGTATTTGATCACCCCTGCGCTTTTTATTTTTATAAACAAAAAAAGAGCGACAATTTTGAAGAAAACGCATTATTTTTTACTTTTTGCTATAATAAATATCTCCCAAAAATACATAAAGAAACAATTTTTTTCCTCAGTTTAGGCCAATACATATTCTTCTACATATTTTTGGTAACAAAATCGCAATAAGCGATTATTAAGCGGTTATAGCGTTTACAAAATAGGGGAATGGCGGCGATCAGCAATTTTTATTGTGACTGCAAAATTATGGCGGACACATCGGACATTTTTGACACATTTTTGGGACCATTGTCATTTATGTCAGCTATGTATCATTGTTATCCCTGACACAATTGCTCTTTTTATACTGGATTTTCTACGTGTCATTTTTTTATACAATGTCCTGCCTTATAATGTTCTAACATATTTGTACACTAAGATCTCATGTTGATATCGCATTATATCTTACTTTTGTACCACCTTTTGCATTTTTCTAATAAAAAGTTTGTAAACACAAAAATAAAATTAAATAAATTAAAATCTGCACGCAGAGAATCCTAACCCAAATCCAAACCCAAGTTTGGTACAGTGGAATGCAAAAAAAAACCTTATAAAGGGTGGTCCTATTTGCTACAACAGGGAAAAAATTCTTCCTTCTCTAAGGCAGGGGTCTGCAACCCATTCCACATCAAGTGCTATTTTTAAAAGCATTACACAATTAGCGTGCCAGTGATCAATAGCACACTGTGGACATATAGGGTTTTTTTGGTTTTTAACTCGGTTATACTGATAATGGCAAGTAAAACTATGTTACCCACTTCCAGTCTGGGTCAATTCTGACATTTCTCTCCTTCATGTAAAAAAACATAATTTCTTTGATAGAAAACTTTATCGAACCAAGCATTATATATTAATTTTTTTTGTCCGTCTGAGGAACGGTGCAAAACTACAATACCTAAAGGCAATGCTTTAAAAGTCTTTACAGGTACTAAAATGATTGCACTCGCTCTGACTTTTTCGGCGATACCTCACGTGTGGTGCGATTGGCATTTACATACAGTGTGTGTGCGGGATCTACGTGCCTGTTTACATTAGCACGAAGGAATGGGAGTGCTTTATATATATATATATATATATATATATATATATATATATATATATATATACCGTATTTATCGACGTATAACACGCGCTGGCGTATAACACGCACCCCAAGTTTAGGAGGGAATTTTAAGGAAAAAAAACTTTTAGGAGGGAAGTTTAAGGAAAAAAACTTACATTAAAATGCCCATCAATGCAGCCT
This sequence comes from Lithobates clamitans, assembly GCA_037952925.1. Lineage (NCBI taxonomy): Eukaryota > Metazoa > Chordata > Amphibia > Anura > Ranidae > Lithobates > Lithobates clamitans. The sequence continues at coordinate 65,720 of JBBGZY010001840.1, read as the reverse complement.
TATCTGTCCATCTGCAGCTTTTTCAGTGTCAGTGCAGCCTTGTCAGTGCAGCCTTGTCAGTGCAGTCTTGTCAGTGCAGCCTTGCCCCAGTGCAGCATTGTCAGTGCAGCTTTGTCAGTGCAGCTTTGCCCTAGTGCAGATTTGTTAGTGCAGTCTTGTCAGTGCAGCCTTGCCCCAGTGCAGCATTGTCAGTGCAGCTTTGTCAGTGCAGCTTTGCCCCAGTGCAGATTTGTTAGTGCAGCTTTGTCAGTGCAGGTTTGCCCATGCAGCTTTGCCCCAGTGCAGCCATGTCAGTGCAGCTTTGTGCACTCGCCGCCGTCGTACACAGCCGTGTGTAGATTCAAATATGGCGCAGAGACTGCAGGGATTCGTCGGAGCCGAGATACACATACCTGAGTATTCTCGGCTTTTTTCGGCGCCGCTCACAGTCACGCCCAGTCCCGCCCTATGATGGACATAACACAGGTCCAAGGGCGGGACTGGGCGTGACGGCGGCGCCGAAAAAAGCCGAGAACACTCGGGTATGTGTATCTCGGCTCCGACGAATCCCTGCAGTCTCGGCGCCATATTTGAATCTACCCACGGCTGTGCATGTCGACGGCGATCGCACAAAATCGGCGGGGATCGGCCTATAACACGCACCCACGATTTTCCCCTGATTTTCAGGGGAAAAAAGTGCGCGTTATATGCCGATAAATACGGTATATTTTGTTTGGTTTGTTTACATTTTATTTTAATTTTTTTTTTTTTTTTTTTTTTTAACACTGTGCCTTAATTTTTTATTTTTTTTTTATCAACTTTTTTGCTATCCCTAGTGAAAGCATGGGCCTTAACAGGTCCTCTTTATGGAGATATCTGGGGTTCTGAGAGACCCTATACAGTATCTCTCCTCTGGCCTCCAAAGCATCAGATCAAAGCTCATACGGAAACCAGTGATGAAATCCTCATCGCTTCCAGTTTCTGGCATCACACAGTGACGTTCCTCTCACTGTGTCTCAGGGACTAGATGCTGCCAGTCGCATCCTTGCCAAGACTGGGGGGTTGCCCCCTTCCGCCTCCTGTAAAAGTCAAGCGCCATTAGGATTACTTTTACTTTGTAAGGAATCACAAACAGAAGAAAATATCTAAATCATAGCTGCAGTGATGACCAAGATATTACCCCTCCCATCCTTCCCAAGGACTTTTATATTAGTACGGCAGGCGGTTAATAGCTGGTGCACACAAAACATGTTTATATTTAGACTTCAGATCACCCCAATTCTTGCACATTCACATCTCAGATCAGCCCAATTCCTGCACCTTCACACATCAAATCAGCTCAACCTGCACCTTCACACCTCAGATCACCCCAATTCCTGCACCTCCAGACCTCAGATCACCCCCAATTCCTGCACCTTCCGTTCTCAGTTCAGCCCAGTTGGTGCACCTTCAGACCTTTTATCAACCCCATTCCTGTGCTTTCATACCTCAGATCAGCCAATTCCTGCCCCTTCACACCTCAGATCAACCCAATTTCTGCCCCTTCATACCTCCAAATCACCCCAGTTCTGCACCTTCACACCTCAGGTCATCCCTATTCCTGCACCTTCACACCTTAGATCAACCTAATTAATGCACCTATTCCAATATGCTGAGAAAATGCTGACGCTGGTTCTGCGCAATGCTTGTGTAGTACCTAAATGGGAAAAGGCTGCTGCCTCCACTGAAAACAACCCCCAAAGGGGTGTTTGGTAGAAAAGGAGTGTGTAGTGGGTATGGAGCTGCTTGTTGGGATACTTTGCTACAATGTAAAGTAGTGAGTGTACAGCTTGTATAACAGTTTAAATTTGCTGTCCCCTCAAAATAACTCAACACACAGTGTGTGTGTGTGTGTGTGTGTGTATGTATATACATTATATATATATATAATATATATAATATATATATATATTATAATAAATATATATATATATATATATTATAAAATAAATAAATATCTATTTATTTTTTGCCTTGAAAAGTATTCATACCTCTTGAATTTTATCACATTTCGTCATGTTACAACCAAAATGTAAATGTATTTTATTTGGATTCTATGTGATAGACAAACACAAAGTGGCACATAACTGTGAAGTGGAAGGAAAATAATAAATGGTTTCTCAATTATTTTTACAATTAAATATCTGAAAAGTGTGGCATGCATTTGTATTCAGCCCCCTTTCCTCTCATACCCTTAACTAACATCTAGTGGAACCAATTGCCTTCAGAAGTCACCTAATTAGTAAAAAGGGTCCACCTGTGTGTAATTTAATCTCTGCATAAGTACTGCTTACTTACAAACTAGAGGTTTGTTAGAGAACCTTAGTGAACAAACCGCATAATGAAAGCCAAGGAACACACCAGACAGGTCAGGGATAAAGTTGTGGGGAAGTTTAAAGCAGGGTTAGGTTGTAAAATAACATCCCAAGCTTTGAACATTTCATTTTCATTTCATTTCACTGAGCACTGTTCAATCTATCATCAGAAAATGGAAAGAGTTCAACACAACTGCAAAACTACCAAGACATGGCCGTCCACCTAAACTGACAGGCCATGGTAACTCTGGAGGAGCTGCAGAGATCCACAGCTCAGGTGGGAGAATCTGTCCACAGGGCAAGTATTAGTCGTGCACTCCAAAAATCTGGCCTTTATGGAAGAGTGGCTGAAAGAAAGCCATAAGAAGTCCAGTTTGCAGTTTGTGAGAAGCCATATGGGGGACATGGCAAACATGTGGAAAAAGGTGCTCTTGTCAGATGAGACCAAAATTGAACTTTTTGGCCTAAAAGCAAAACGCTATGTGTGGCGGAAAATTAACACTGCACATCACCCTGAACACACCATCCCCGCCGTGAAACATGGTGGTGGCAGCATCATGTTGTGGGGATGCTTTTCTTCAGCAGGGAATGTGAAGTTGGTCAGAGTTGATGGGAAGATGGATGGAGCCAAATGCAGGGCAATCAAGTAGAAAACCTTTTAGAGTGTGCAAAAGACTTGAGACCAGGCAGAGGTTCACCTTCCAGCAGGACAACGACCCTAAACATACAGCCAGACCTAAATCCAATTGAGAATCTGTGGCAAGACTCAAATTGCTGTTCACCGATGCTCTCCATCCAATTTGACAGAGCTTGAGCTATTTTACAAAGAAGAATGGGCGAAATATTTCACTCTAGATGTGCAAAGCTGGTAGAGACATACCCAAAAAGACTTGCAGCTGTAATTGCAGCGAAAGGTGGTTCTACCAAATATTGACTCGGGGCTGAATTCAAATGCATGCCATGCTTTTTTAGATATTTATTTGTAAAAAATGTTGAAAAACATTTATCATTTTCCTTCCACTTCACAAGTATGTGCCACTCTGTGTTGATCTATCACATAAAATCCCAAGAAAAAACATTTACATTTTTGGTTGTACCATGTCAAAATGTGGTATTTCAAGGGGTATGAATACTTTTTCAAGGCACTGTGTGTGTGTGTGTGTGTGTGTGTGTGTTTAGGTGTTCCGCCTAAAAAAAAAAATTACAGTAAGCAGCTACAACTATTGCAGCTGCTGACTCTTAAAATAAGGACACTTACCTGTCCATGGTCCCGCGATGTCCTCACACCCGAAGCTGACCTGTTCCTCAGCTCTGGGTGGAGGCACCCGCATTGCTACTAAGGGAATCAGGAAGTGAAGCCTTGCGGCTTCACAGCCTGGTTCTCTACTAATCATGCGCGAGTCGCGCTGCGTGTTCTGAGTGGTCTCTGGTGTCTTCTGGGACCTGTTTGTCTCCCAAAAGACAGGGGGGGCGGAGGAGGGGCCGGGCTTGGTGTAGATCGCCGTGGATACTGCGGCGATCTTTCGCCAAAAGTGAGAGCAAATACCTGTATTAGACAGGTATCTGCTCCCCCCTGAAAGGTGCCAACTGTCACACCGGGGGGGGGATCCGGACAGCAGAAGTTCCATTATTGAGTGGAACTCTGCTTTAAACAACTTATGCATATATGATGATTCCAATCAGATTAATACATAATGAGTTTATTACTGCACCAGCAGACTGTAAGATTTTGTCTGAATCAATTTTAGGGGATATGATAATTGAGGTCATAGTCACATCATATGTTTCTAAAGAAAAAATTTGCGCTAGGTGTACAAACAGTAACTGAATATCACCCGTGAAGGAAAATCCTGCAGCTATGCACTATGCCTTGATAAGGGCACTACTAAATAGATATAACAAAAAGCAACGCTGTGCTTTTTGTTATAGTCACATCATATGCTTTTCTGTATGTGGAAATGGTGTGGTTCCTAGTAGAATATTCTCATCGCTACTTGAATAAACTCCATAGTTTCATCTTAGCATATTATGGACTATAGAGGCTGTACACCAATAAACATGCTAATATTGCTAGTTGGATATACGTTGTACAGTGTCCACATATTTCCAATGAGATTTATAAAAATTAAAAAAATTTATTAAATACAACTTTCTCCTGCTGTCTTTCAGCTGGTGAGATTTTCTAGATAGATTTTCAGGTTTTAAGCTGGCCAGAGTATGTTGACTCTTCTCTTCCTGTGTACAGATGCATGTTGGAGGTCCTTCAGTTTTGTAAACATAAATCAAGGGTTATTTTTACATTCTGTTTGGACATTGCGTACTTTGCCTTGGAAAGGTAGTTGTTTACTGGCTTCAAGTCTTAGGCCTCATTCACACGTGGCGGATCTGCTGCCACGGAGGCCGCCAGCTCAGCGGAGATCTCTCCGTTGATCTCCGCTGAGCCGGCGGATGACAGATCCCTCTCTGCTCACTGAGTCGAGCTCTGCTGCTTGCTATGGAGTGATCAGACAAAAACGGAGAGCATGTCCGTTTTAATCAGATCTCATCCGATCCATCAGGGATGGATGTGAACGTAGGGCCATCCGTCTGATTTTAGCGTATCGGACCGGATCGAATATCAGCAGTAATGGTCACCGCTGACATCCGTCGCTCAATGGAGCACCCGTTCATAGTATTACATAGTAGGTGAGGTTGAAAAAAGACACAAGTCCATCAAGTCCAACCTATGTGTGTGATTATGTGTCAGTATTACATTACATATCCCTGTATATAGCGGTCATTCAGGTGATTATCTAATAGTTTCTTGAAGCTATCAATGCTCCCCGCTGAGACCACCGCCTGTGGAAGGGAATTCCACATCCTTGCCGCTCTTACAGTAAAGAACCCTCTACGTAGTTTAAGGTTAAACCTCTTTTCTTCTAATTGTAATGAGTGGCCACGAGTCTTATTAAACTCTCTTCTGCGAAAAAGTTTTATCCCTATTGTGGGGTCACCAGTACAGTATTTGTAAATTGAAATCATATCCCCTCTCAAGCGTCTCTTCTCCAGAGAGAATAAGTTCAGTGCTCGCAACCTTTCCTCATAACTAAGATCCTCCAGACCCTTTATTAGCTTTGTTGCCCTTCTTTGTACTCGCTCTATTTCCAGTACGTCCCTCCTGAGGACTGGTGCCCAGAACTGGACAGCATACTCCAGGTGCGGGCGGACCAGAGTCTTGTAGAGCGGGAGAATTATCGTTTTATCTCTGCAGTTGATCCCCCTTTTAATGCATGCCAATATTCTGTTTGCTTTGTTAGCAGCAGCTTGGCATTGCATGCCATTGCTGAGCCTATCATCCACTAGGACTCCCAAGTCCTTTTCCATCCTAGATTCCCCCAGAGGTTCTCCTCCCAGTGTATAGATTGCATTCATATTTTTGACACCCAAATGCATTATTTTACATTTTTCTACATTGAACCTCATTTGCCATGTAGTCGCCCACCCCATTAATTTGTTCAGGTCTTTTTGAAAGATTTCCACATCCTGCGGAGAAGTTATTGCCCTGCTTAGCTTAGTATTGTCTGCAAATACAGAGATGGGACTGTTTATCCCATCCTCCAGGTCGTTTATGAACAAATTAAATAGGATTGGTCCCAGCACAGAACCCTGGGGGACCCCACTACCCACCCCTGACCATTCTGAGTACTCCCCATTTATCACCACTCTCTGAACACGCCCTTGTAGCCAGTTTTCAATCCATGTACTCACCCTATGGTCCATGCCAACGCACCTTATTTTGTACAGTAAACGTTTATGGGGAACTGTGTCAAATGCTTTTGCAAAATCCAGATACACCACGTCTACGGGCCTTCCTTTAGATGGCAACTCACCTCCTCATAGAAGGTTAATAGATTGGTTTGGCAAGAACGATTCTTCATGAATCCATGCTGATTACTGCTAATGATATCATTCTTATTACTAAAATCTTGTATATAGTCCCTTATCATCCCCTCCAAGAGTTTACATACTATTGATGTTAGGCTAACTGGTCTGTAATTCCCAGGGATGTTTTTTGGGCCCTTTTTAAATATTGGTGCTACATTGGCTTTTCTCCAATCAGCTGGTACCATTCCAGTCAATAGACTGTAAAAATTAGGAACAACGGTCTGGCAATCACCTGACTGAGTTCCCTAAGTACCCTCGGATGCAAGTCATCTGGTCCCGGTGATTTATTAATGTTAAGTTTCTCAAGTCTAATTTTAATTCCGTCCTCTGTTAACCATGTAGGTGCTTCCTGTGTTGTGTCATGAGGATAAACACTGCAGTTTTGGTTACTGAAGTCCCCCGATTCACTCGTGAAGACTGAGGAGAAGAATAAATTCAATACCTCTGCCATCTCTCCATCCTTTGTAACCAGATGTCCTTCCTCATTCTTTATGGGGCCAATATGGTCTGTCCTCCCTTTTTTACTGTTTACATACTTAAAGAATTTCTTGGGATTTTTTTTGCTCTCCTCCGCTATGTGTCTTTCATGTTCTATCTTAGCCATCCTAATTGCACCCTTACATTTCTTATTGCATTCTTTATAAATTCTGAATGCTGTGGATGATCCCTCAACCTTGTATTTTTGAAGGCCTTCTCCTTTGCTTTTATATGCATTTTTACATTGGAGTTAAGCCATCCAGGATGTTTGTTCGCTCCTTTAAATTTATTACCCAATGGGATACATTGGCTAATGCCCTTATTTAATATGCTCTTAAAGCAAACCCATCTCTCCTCTGTATTCTTTGTTCCTAATATTTTATCCCAATTTATGCCTTCATGTCTGCCGAAAATACTGACAGGCGGACCTTAACGGTCCGCCCGTGTGAAAGGGGCCTTACAAGTCTACAAATATGACCCATTGTTATTTTAATTAGTTCCGCAAACACTTTGTTTGAAATTCCAGTAAGGAACACAAGATGCCTTATGCCGCGTACACACGAGCGGACTTTTCGACCGGACTGGTCCAATGGTCTATCCGACGGACTTTCCAAACAAACGGACTTGCCTACACATGATCACACCAAAGTCCGACGGATTCGTACGTGATGATGTACGACCAGACTGAAATAAGGAAGTTGATGGCCAGTAGCCAATAGCTGCCCTAGCCTCGGTTTTCGCCCGTCGGACTAGCATACAGACGAGCAGACTTTTCGACTGGACTCGAGTCCGTCGGAAAGATTTGAAACATGTTCCAAATCTAAAGTCCGTCAGATTTTTGACCAAAAAAGTCCGATGCAGGTCCGATGAAGCCCACACACGGTCGAATTGTCCGCCGGACTCGGTCCATCAGTCCGGTTGAAAAGTCCGCTCGTGTGTACGCGGCATTAGTTTGTTGTAACCTAAATTGAGCTTTCTATCTATGGGGCTCATTTAGTTTTAAACATCCATGTTTCCAAAATTGAAATGATGAAAATGTATCTATTTCTTCACAAAGATTCTGACAAGGTTGTATGAATGAAGTCAACACACCCACAGCAAATAACATGCAAAAGAAGTTTGTAATGAATACAAAGCTTAGAAATAGATTACAGTGATTATTGGACATAAATGTAACAGCTTAAGGTATACGCATTACAGCATGTAATACAAAGCATGTCCCATCCACAATAGTAATACAAAAAAAGCTTAGCAGAGATTAATGTGGTTGTAAACCTCAAAGATGAAATATGAACAAAGCATATCTCTCTGTAGTATTTATGTATATGTCTCAGTTAGGGGCAATAAGTGTAATTTCTTTCGGCTGCTTTGTTCCTCTATTAGCATGAGTCACTTCTGACAAGTTTGTTTGACACTATGAGAAAAATGGTGACAGCGAAGAAACCTCCAGCAGCGTGACAGCCTCATCCCTGTTTCTGTGGGCTGTGTGAAGGGGGGGGGGCGGTGTTTCTTTCCTCCAGTCAGCTCTCTGAGTTCTCACTGAGCTCTGCAGACTATAACTTCAGTTCTCCACCCCCTTTTTCAGAACTCTCAGATAAGCTTTAAAATTCTGCACTTGGAATAGATGTAGGTAATAGAAGACTGCAGATAAACAGGTATAACCTATGTAGGAGGATTTGTTTCATCTCCATGTATCACCTGAGACCAGTCACTTCACTGGGTATATGTAAGGGGTTACAACCACTTAAACCACTTCGCATCCGGCCTATAGCAAAATGGCGGCTGGACAAGACTTTCGTTGATTCGGGTGAACATCATATGACGTCCTCCCGGAACAGTGAAATCTGTCCCCCCGCTGTGTCCGCTGGACACAGCCAATGACTGATCAGTGTACTGGACCACTGCCGTTACAATGTGATCGCTGTAACCAATCACAGCAGAGCACATGACAATTTTAAACAATGGATGGCTCCCTTTCATGTCATTTATTGTGTACAATTGTGTTACAAGCTGTGATTGGTCACAGTGATCACATGGTACCGATAGGGCCAATCACCGCCCATCTGTACCATGTGGTTAACTGTGGCCATTCAAAGCTAATCACAACAAAACACACTGAATGAATTTGTTTTATTAAGTAAAAATGGTTGCTTATACCAGTGCAATTCACTGGTATAAACAATCATAATGTGTAAAAAAGAAAAATCCTAATCACTTCCCCTGAGTAGTACAGTGTTACTATGCTAGCACTGTTTTGCTCTAATCACAGTATGTTAAGAAAAAAAAAACACAAAAGTTATAAAAAAAATAAAAAATTATATTGTTTTTTATTTGGGTTCAGTGTTGCATAACCACGCAATTGTCATCTAAAGTGTGACAGCGCTGAAAGCTAAATATTGACCTCGGCAGGAAGGGGGTGAAAGTGCCTTGTATTGAAGTGGTTAAGGAATACGTTTTCACCCTGAAGCTGTTGCACTGTTTGTGCTACATGGGGCACATTGCACTAAGCAAAACCTTTTAACCTTGCCATCAATAATTATTCTAGTTACAATATGTATATTACTTATAGGAAATTACTAGTAATATTACTAATTGGTAATTAGTCATTTTAGTTTCTAGACTCCTTTTTGTTTTCAACTCCTGTGTTTAAACTCCATTCAGTTTACTCTGTTTGTGTGACTGTGCAGGCCACATTACAAATGTAACTTTATTTACTATTATTATTATACAGGATTTATATAGCGCTAGCAGTTTGTGCAGCGTTTTACAATATAAATGGGAGATAATACAGTTATAATACAATTAAATACAAGAGGATTAAGAGGGCCCTGCTCAGAAGAGCTTGCAATCTAATAGGGTGGGGCAGGTGGTACAAAAGGTTGTAACTGTGGGGAATGAGCTAATGGAAGTTTTAAAAGATTATTTGGAGACAAGATAGGCTTTCCTTAAGGGATGAGTTTTCAGGGATCGCCTGAAGGTAGCAAGAGTAGGGAATAGCCGGACAGGTGGAGGTAGCGAGTTCAAGGATGGGAGAGGCTCTGGACAAATCCTGGAGACAAGCATGGGAGGAGATGAGAGAGCTTGAGAGTAGGAGGTCTTGAGAAGAGCGGAGAGGACAATTTGGGTGATATTTGGAGACAAGGTTGGTGATGTAGCTTGGGGCAGATTTGTAAATGGCTTTGTATGTTTTGGTTAGTATTTTGAATTTAATTCGCTGGGTGATTGGGAGCCAGTGTAGGGATTGGAGGTGAGGGTTGGGAAACGCTGAGCGGTTAGTAAGGTGGATAAGTCTGGCAGCAGCATTCATGATAGACTGAAGAGGGGATAGCCTATGGAGAGGCAGGCCAATGAGAAGGGAGTTGCAATAGTCAAGGTGAGAGATAACAAGGGAGTGAATGAGGAGCTTGGTGGTTTCTTTTGTTAAAAAGGGGCATAATGATGTTTCGGAGGTGAATTCTACATACTTTTAATGACGATTGGACTTGGGGCTGAAATGACAAGTCAAAGTCTAGGATTACACCTAGTACCCTGGCGTGAGGGAATGGACTGATAGTTGCATTGTTGGTTTTGATGGAAAAGTCAGGGAGGGGGGCACGTGCGGGGGTGGGGAATATTATTAGCTCAGTTTTAGAGAGTTTTAGTTTAAGGAAGTGGTGCGACATCCATGCTGATATGTAAGTTAGTAATGCAAGAGGAGACTGAAGGAGTGAGGTGAGGAGTAGACAGATTTGGGTGTCATCGGCGTATAAATGGTATTGGAAGCCGTGGGCGGTTATCAAGTGACCAATGGAGGAGGTGTAGATAGAGAAGAGAAGGGGTCCAAGAATAGAGCCTTGGGGGACCCCCACAGAACCACAGAAAGGGGCAATGGAGAGGAGGAGACAGTGTTGTAGGTGACACTAAAGGAGCGCTGTGATAGGTAGGCTGAGAACCAGGATAGAGCAGAATCTCGGAGGCCAAGGGAATGTAGTTTGAGAAGGAGCGGGTGGTCAACAGTATCAAAAGCCACAGAGAGGTCAAGTAGTAGGAGTATGGAGTACTGGCTGTTGGTTTTAGCAGTTAGTAAATCGTTAGTGAGTTTTAGTAAGGCAGTTTCTGTTGAGTGATGCGAGCGAAAGCCAGACTGTAAGGGGTCAAGAGGGTTATTTTCACTGAGGTAAGAGCTAAGATAGTTGTAGACTAAGCGTTCTAGAAGTTTAGAGGTGAATGGGAGCAATGAGATGGGTCTTTAGTTGTTCAGGTTGGTGGGGTCCAGTGAGGGCTTTTTAAGTATGGGAGTGATCTGGCATGTTTTAGAGGGGAGGAGAAGGTGCCACTAGAGAGGGAGAGATTGAAGACGTGAGGGAGCATAGGATAGAGGAGGAGGGTGACTGTAGTAGTTGTGAGGGAACAGGATCCAAGGGACAATTGGTTAGGTGGGCATCTGAGAAGTTTTGTAACCTCTTCGGTAGTAGCCAATTCAAAAGAGGAGAGTGTTGAATGTGCTGTTAGGCAAGGTATGTTGGGTGGGGAAGATGAATGCGCAGTGGAGATGTCCTCACGAATCGCACCAATCTTGTCTTTGAAGTGATTGGCAATCTCTTGGGCAGTGAGTTAGTTAGTGGGTAGAGGGGGTGGGGGACAAAGCAGAGAGTTAAAGGTTGAGAAGAGCCGACAGGGACTGGATGACAAAGTATTAATAAGAGAGACAAAATAGGCTTGTTTGGCAGCATGGAGGCAGGAATTGTATTTTAGGCAGATTTACATAGGGTGAAATCTTGCAGGCATTTGGTTTTATGCCACAGTCGTTCAAGAGCACGACAATGTCTCTTGAGATTTCTAGTTTTGTCAGTTTGCCAGGGTTGTAACGGTCGGGGCCTGATTCTGCGTGTGGTTAGAGGATCAAATGCATCTAATGATGCTGAGAGTGACCTGTTGTAGACAGAGTGTTTTGGAAGTGTTTATACCTCACTTAAATGATTAACGATACAAATATAAGTGATTAAACCTTTGTCTATATAAGAATAAAAACGAGCGATAACAGGGCAAAAAGATAAACAATTACATTCATTTACACAGAGAAGAAAGTTAGAATAATTAGAATTTATCATATATCTCCAGTGATGCCACAAGTACAGTGTTGCTTTAGGCTGCAAAGATAATCTAGGCCGAACTCAGAAATGGTTACAATGGACATACACAGGATATACAATATCATAAGACAACTTCTAGGATACAAAAGGTTAGGAAGAAACAGAAAGAGAGATACAAGTATACATTACGCGGACAGCATGTCGCCTTAATGGTCTGGGGCTGGACACAGAGAGCAAACAGCTGGCTCTTTCCCTCTATTATTTACATTCTCCACCAATCACAACTGATGCCACACATTCATTGGTTCAGAGTTGCCTCAAAGTCTGGTTGGCTACATTTGAAGCTTACTTGCTCATTGGTTTACAGTTGCCTCAAATTCTGATTGGCTGTAATTTCAAGCCCAGTTAAACATCATGCTGGCATTGCTGGAACATTAAAACCTCCGGGGCCTCACAGTACCCTGGTCTCAGGTCTCAAGTATTTTTAACTTTATTTAGGACCAGTTGGGACACTACCCCGGCATCCATTAGACATGACCCCCTCTCTGCCAGCATTGTTGCTTTTTCCCATAGCACAGCACCTTCCTTTCTCCAACACTCATCAGTATCAGTCATCTGAGGCTGTCCAGACTCAAACCATCAGAACAAGATGGACTCCAGGGTGTAACCCAGTAGAGTCTGATAGGATAGTACCCAGATCGACCGTGATATCTGCACAATGTTCCATCCCTGCCATTAGGGACGAGAACGGTGCAGAAGTTAGAAGTTAGATTTTTGACGATCCTGGAACTGAGTCATCCATCAATCCTATTACGACTCATAGGCAACCTGGATACTACTCCCACCTGCCTGTCCTTGCAAAGTGATGCTGGACAGAGCAAGTTGGCTTTCCTAACCCCTTCCCTGATATGTAGCACAAGACCCCCCCAATGGGATCCTGAGTATCTCCAGCTCCATAGTGTTTTAAGGTACCCAGTGCCCCACCTCCAGCTCCAAAGACAGTCTCCATCAAGCCTCTTTCCTAAGTATGGGAAATAGTTAGAATACCCGGATTGAAAACCACCTGCCACCAGGTACACTTGTTTCTTTATAGAGGTTGCACACCTTATGGGGCACTGGTCTTCCGGTCATGCAGGACACAGACCACTAGTTAAGGTACGCAAGGAGTCTAGGACAGGAAGGACACCTATGGGTATTAACTGAGGAGAATACAGCATGCCCACACAACTCTATCCCTGTGCCTGGATTTCAGAGACCATACCCAGGGTATACAATGCACCTCTGCCTATGGTTAGGTTCAAGGAACCCTCTAGTTCCATGACTAAAGTTACATCGGTATTCTTTAGGACACAGAAACAAACTTGTCTATGTCCCAAATAATACCCAGATGCTTCCTTCCCAGCAATGACCTCTCCATCCAGAACACAGAGTGCAATATCTTCCCAACATTTTTCGCTCACCACCATGTATTGACCTGGCCTATAAAGGACATCATGGTCATGCTTCCGACAGTGGGAAGTATAAACCTGCCTCCAGCTTCCATCTTCTCAGATCCCATGTGGTAATTTAGCCTCAAATGCAACAAGATAGAATCCTCAGTCAATAAGCCGACTGATGCCACCAAATATACAAACTGAGTCTGCACTTCTGTATATAGGATCATACAGCATAACACCTTTCACAATCCAAACTAGTACAGCCCATCCAGGCATTCGACCACCACTTTGGATTAGTACAAGCAACATGTTTTGGCAAAGTCTTACTGAGCGGTGATGCTAACTCATCAGGCCACTGCCCCTCATACAGAGACTGTACAATCAGCTTAACTTAAAAACAGTGTCACTGGGAAGGAAGCAGGTTTCAAATACACTTGGGGACACACAGATGGCTAGGGACATTAACATACCTTAGCCTAAGGCAAAGAGCCACTCTTGAAAAGAAAGCACTGGCTGGGTGTGTAACTAATTACAATAACAGCAGGGGGGGTTAAGCAGTCTTAACCAAATCTACACAAAAGTCAGCATAGCCACTGATTTTCTAGAATTGGATCAGAACATACAACACACACTTAGGTAGTCAAAAACACAGCCGAATAGGCTGACAAATAGAAGGGTCAACTAGATAATGGTGCTGAAACCAGAAAAAATAAAAAAATTGTCTATGGAGGCTGTGATAGTCTTTGTTCTGAAAGACATGAAACCCAATTACCAAATCTGAGGGATAAAACACCAATAAAATTTAGTAATAAACATTCCATTTTTCACCTAGAAACAACGAATCAATGGTTATATACCTGTAACAAGACATTAGCCTATGACACCCAAATGTACATTACATAAACAGTGCACTTTTTTTTTTTTAAATACCAAAAAATTGTTGAGCTCAACTTATCATTAATATGTATTACTTAATACATATTAATACCACGTGGATTTTTGTTTTATGGTATACCAATAATTCCTCCAAAAAAATGTATTCACCATGGTGGAAAAAAATTAGCAATTCGTAATAAACCTTTTAGCAGTACCATCAACAGATCATAATACCTCACCACAAAGAACCTCTCCAGTACTGTTTTCCTGGAAAACAAACCCATTTTAGTAAATGTATCTTTCAATTCACTAGTACAGATAATTATCTTGGCTCAGGCCATTTGCATGTCAATACAGTTCGCTGTACATTTTCACAGACCTGGTGAGAAAGAAGGGGGGTCATTTTGGCGGGCTGTCACACAACACAACATATATTGCATGTTATACACACACTCACACAATTAGCTAGGTCAAAGCTGACCTCTAGACATCATACATATCAGCATGTTTTCTATAATAACCTGTACTTCTTCTTAAACCCATAACATCTGTTTGGTAAGGTTGAAACTCTTTCAGAGATCCATCCCATTTCGTTAGCCCCTTTCTCAGCCTGTATGTACACCTTCTCAGGAGTTTGGAATGGGACCCCTGACCCAGGTGGTCCATACTTCCTACACCTAGGCCATGTGGTGAAGCGTACAGAGTACACTTCAAAATCACGTCTTGTGGTCCTATATGGATTATGCTTACCGACTTTTTGACTGGAACTGGATAGACAGAATCTCGCGATGTGGCCAAATAAACCACATGAGTGACATTTTATCTTATTTAAAGTGGTACAACATCTCTTAACAAAAGGCTTTGTTTTAGACGACGTGGGATGGCCTTTTCTGGATTAGTAGTTTTTACCTGCGGCTTACAAAATATAGGGGTCATTTTTAAAGAGCTCTTACCTTCCAGGGATTTTTTCTTGTTGGTACATACCTTAGGTGTGGAGGACGTCCCTCTGAATTCAGACCTACCCAAATCAGTTACCTTGTTATCTTCTCTATCTGAAAACTGAGCCAACGGCTCCTGGCAGCTGACAGATAATGGTTTCACTCCACTTTCTGCATCCTTCAGTCTTTTTTCCAACTGATGAACGTCCTCCTGTAATCTTTTGTTTTCTAGTACTAATTGCTGGTGGATAGCCTCAGAATTTGACATAGAAGTTTCTAAAGTACTGATGTTACCTTTGGCTATTTCTAGCACTTCTTTTAGGGATGTGTTTTGTACTTTCAAATGTTCATACTGTTTCGCTAACCACCTGGCAGCAAAGATTAGCGGCGGTTTTCCCGTGCACTTACTACAGCTTCTTTCAGTGAAATTTAATTTCACATCCTCTCCCATCAGCGGGACAGAAAGTGTCCCTTCTGCCTGGAGACCTTCCTCGCTTAATGCCAGCATGGCCATTTTGTCTCCATGTCCTGCTACTTTACCTTCCTCTTCCTGTACCTCCCAATCCCCCTGTAATCCACATTTTACTGATATATCAGACTTGTGTTGTGGCTCTCCCTTTTTGTCCACCACTGAAAGGTGACAATCATGTCAGCCCATGAGCACTTAGCTGGCAAGGACTGGGCAACTGCATAAGGCCCAAGTCCTGACAACTGCTCCTTGTCTTCCTGAAAATCACTGTCGCCACTTGTTGGGGGTTGTGATGGTTTCCGCTTGTCGCTACGTTCAGGCATTGTTTGGAATGATTTCTCCTTAAATCCCATAGTAATAACATTAATTTCCTGTTTTATTCGCTGACTCCAGCATCCATATAAATAAAGTATCTTTTTCATGTCACCATGTCACCTTTCTGTGGTGAGCACGGTACAAATCTTCCCAAGCTTTCGGCTTAAAAGTACCTCTTTTAGAATACTTTTTTCCAGTCCAGCGATCCCAATCTTGAATATATTTTACAACCCAAGGTCCATATTTATCAATCATCTCTTCCCTTGGGGTCATTTGATAGGGTTTACCCCATTCAGACCCCCTCTTTGAAGCGATTTGATTACCCATCCTTTACGGACTCCGGACCTTGAACTGATTCCCCAACCTTTTTACAGGTTGCCTTTACTCTAGAGGTAGCTACTCTCTGACCAAGAATTGGGGTGACACGTCCCGCCCCTGTCAATGTTGCTGCTTTTTTTTCCACTACTTGCCAGAACAATATTTTCCCTGTCCTGACTATAGTCCCTCAAAAAATTAGCCTGGAGATTTCCCAAATGAAATAATAGTTGAATCACCCCCCCCCCCCCCCCCCGTGGACTTTTCTGAAGTACTCTAAAAGAAATGCCTAACGATAGGCTATTACTAATTATTAGCACAAACTTGGATAATCAGTACCCTATGCGTGCTTGTAGTACAGGAGGCAGTTAACTGATGCACACCTAATTGCAATATGATTTGTATCTGTTACATTATAGCCACTGTTTCCAGGTTTACTTACAAAGCTTACAATCCCCAGTTAGTAATTGCAAAGAAGAAAGATTCATACCTAAGATCATTCAGTGTGATTTAGTCTCCATTTCCACTGATACAATTTGTCATGCGACTTTGGACACAAAGTCGCATTACACGTCGCAGCTCATTGATTTCAATAGCACCCGTTCCAATCTATGCGACTCAAAGCTGCAGCGACTCTGAAAGGGTACCTGCACCACTGTGATGCGACTCTGGATTGCATTAAAGTCGCACCACAGTCACACTCAATCGTGCGATCTTAGAGTTGCATCAGTGGAAACGTAGCTCTATGCCCACTGGTGCGTTTCAATCACAAAGATTGGCCTAATCTTATTCAAAGGGTCAACTGAAATTGCTTTTTGAGAGGCCCAGATCCTAATTCTTTTCACTGCCTTCAAGCGTCCAATCAGAGCCCCTTATCATTCACGCTGACACCCTCCTGCAGTTTTGGCCCGAGCAGGATGTCTTCTCATACACTCTCAGTACAATTTCATTTCACTTATACTGTTCATATCAGTCTCATCAAAGTATTAGTACAGACAAAAGGTTATATATATATATATACCTACACATATGTACACATAGATTAGGGGTGCGCATCTTCACTGGTCTTTCGATTCGATTATCTGGTCAACGATTCGATCCTGCGATGCATCACGATTACTGATGCGCTCCCACTTCCGCTTGGGCCGCCTAGGCGGGCCTTCCTCCCTGCAATCTTCTGGGACACATCACAGTTCCCAGAAGATTGCCTGGCTGTGCAGGACAGTGCAGTGAGACAGGCACACCCAGCTGTGAAGCTGCAAGCTGTCACAGCCGGATGCCCACAGTAGTATTGCCAGCGCCGTGGACAGGTAGGGGAGAGAATGGAGGATTTGGGTGGCCACGCCGCTGGATTGTGGGACAGGTGAGTGTCTTTTTATTAAAAGTCAGAAAATACTTTTTTTGTAGCTGCTAACTTTTAATAAACAAAAAATTTACTAGACGGCCCCTCCCTGCCAGCGATCTTCTGGGTCCCAGAAGATTGGCTGGCCAATGGCAGAGCGCAGTGCAGCTCGTGCAGTCTGCGCCCGGTTGTGAAGCCATAAGCTGTCACAGCCAGGTGTCGCTGCTCACAGTAGATATGACGGCGCAGAGGAGAGGGAGAGGAGCGAGGCTCCATGTGGCCACATCGATGAACTGTGGGACAGGTGAATGTCTGATTATTAAAAGTCAACAGCTACACTTTTTGTAGCTGCTGACTTTTAATAAACTAAAAAACAGGTGGAACTCCACTTTACGTAGTGCACTACAAGGTACAGGAATTCACACACACGGCTGCTGGGAGGTTAGGAGGGATTACAATCCACAACTGACAAATAGCCCTGTGAAGTTCCTGTACTACTGTCTCTGTGATGACATTTGTCTGGGCTCCCTCGTTTGCACCTTCCAGCACACTAGGAGTTAACACAGTGGAATGTGCAAACTGGGGGGGGGGGGGGGCGCAGAGAAATAATGTCAGCACAGAGCAGGTGTAGGAGACAGTGTAAGTAGAATACAAACACATTTGTACTCTACATACAGCTAGTAAAATACCTGTGTGGTAAAAAATGCAGTTATAATCTATTAAGTGCCCACCGCTGTATCTGCATTTTAAAATTTATGCAGCTTCATATCTTATTTTTTAGTCTGTGTTTATAACTGTATTTTTGTCAAAATGGCTTTTGTTAATAAATGCAATTGTAATCCACTAAGTGGTGACCGCTGTATGTGGTTTTTTTTTTTAAATATATGCATCTTCATATCTCGTTTTTTTAGTCTGTGTATAAAACTGTATAAGCCGCTCATGTGACTGCTCGGTCCGGCCCGCATCTCTCTCCTCTCAGTCTCATGTCTCTCCTGACGTCAGTGGGAGTTCTCAGCCCCGCCCACCAACTGTAGCGATCAGATCAGAAGAGAAGCGGGCGGGGCTGACGTCAGGAGATACTGAGAGGAGAGGAGAGGGGCGGGCCGGACCGAGCAGGTCACATGAGCGCCGGGATATACAGTTATATACATAGACTAAAAACGAGGTATGAAGCTACATATATTTAAAAAAAAACACATACAGCGATCACTACTTAATGGATTACAATTGCATTTAATAGCAAAAGCCATTTGACAAAAACGCTCGGAGCACACTTCCGGGAGGGGCGGGCCAAGTCGGGATGATGTCACACTCGACAGTGATTTTTTGGGGTGCTTGCATCGATGCCGCATCGGGGACCCCCGAATCGTGATGCATCGATGCAGCAATTAAATTCCACACCCCTAACATAGATACACATATATATAATATATATATATATATATATATATATATATATATATATATATACACACACACACATGCCCACATACCTACACGCATATATACATACATCCTATGGGGCACGGCAGTTTAATTGGAGTCCTTGCAATGGTTCGCTTAGATCTCATTGATATAAATATGGAATTCAATATCTCCATCACAAGAGGTGGCCAGGACAGGACAGGGGAGAGATTATGTCATATAGGTGGTCAGTAGCAGAATAGAGAAGAGAAGGGTTACATATTTCTTTGGTGCAAAAGGCTAAAGCTAGTAATCATTGTGCACAATACTTTTCTACCACGTTGTATAGTTTGTTCAGTTTTTTTTTCTGATGCTACTATAGTTTTAAAGTGTTAAATGGAGAATCCATCAGTGATAGAGAGACTTCATCTTATACTCCAAGGCAGAGTTCTTAACTTGGGTTCAGAAATTGTGTCCACCAGTTTACACACAAAACAGTTACCAATACAGTACTTTGGAATGGGCATTGCCCTTAGCTACAAAGACGTTAAAATAAAACGGCTTGTATACTTGGTAATATGCAAACTATACTTAGCAGTGTGCTTGATAATTAAACATGTGAAATTAATGGGATAACCTTGAAATGCACATGTATATAACCGGTAGATCATGTTTAACCTTAAATTGGTGCAACTTGTATGCCTTCCATTTCTATTTAAATGTAATGTTAATTTAACATTGTCTTACAGGCAGCCTTTGGCATATAGGAGTTATATTCAGAATACAGGGCTTCGATCTACTACTGCTTGGGCAATGGTGACACTTGCTGAAATTGGTGTAAGTAAAATAATTTTGCTTTAAATTTTTAAATGCCAACCTAAACCTTTTTTTTTTATTGTATGGTTGTCTTGGATAGAGTAATGAAAAAGATAAAACTTCTATGAGATCTTTATTGCTGTCATTGTCCTTGTTGGGGAGATTTTAATTCACTCTTCAGGCCCAGAAGTGTTCTGAATCTTATCTTAAGTAAGGACAAACACTCACAACCATAAGCAAAATTAAATATCTGAGGTACACGAGTACATGGCCAACAATAATAACAAAAGGTGTCTACAAGGGCTACGCAGAGCTCAAGTAAGGCAAATATGACAGACAAAGCGTAATGTAAAAAAAAAGACGTACCAGGAGTGGGCAAATCCCTAAAACATATGGAGGAGGTCCACATCCCCAAGTCCACAACAGGGGCAGGAAGCAGCAAACCCAAACCTTCAGGAGAGGACTAGGCAGAACATGTAACACATGTAAAAACAGCAAGACTGCACAGTACCACACAGGGGGCGGTCCCTCTGGCTATAACCCCTCACCCTGCTTCCTGCATCTCAGTTTTTTTCTGCCTAGTGTAGGAGAAGGACCTGGCTCTTTGAGCGGACCATTGGTCCTGGGATTTTTTTCATTCTTTCTACAATTTTTGATGCTGTGATCTACAATCAACAGCCGGCTGGGTGACAGGCTGGATAATATAGATCCTTGTAGTCTCCCCAGCCTGGCCATCAAGCGTGACTGGGCATGAGGTGCGGTGCCTAGGTACCTAGGCCGGGGGGGACCCCAGGATTTGGCGGGGGGCTGCGCTGGCTGTTTGGGTCCGTTTTTACTTTTCTGTCCCTTTTTTCTTCGCTGTGAGGTGCCTTAGTAAATTTACCTCAGGAGAGGCCGCCGTGCGGGCTGCAGCCATTTTGCTGAGGCCGCGGCCATTTTCCTGTAGTCTTATGCAGTGCATGGGCTGTCAGCCATTTTCTAGAAGGTTCGGCGGCCATTTTCTTGGTGATTTTTGTGCTAAGGACGGCCGGCGGACAATTTCTTGTAGCCTCAGCGTGTTTTTACCTCTAGTGCTGGGTCTGTGTACCTCAGAACAGCGCGTTTTTCACTCTGAGCACTTTGTGACTGAAACGGGGCAGAGCGGTCGGCGGCAGCACAGCGCAGCACTCGGCCAGGGTGGTGAGTCTTGCGTAGGGGCTCCTCAGTCTGTGATCAGCTAGGAGGGTGGGATTTGTGTACCTTGCCTTAAGTCCCTAAGTTGTGGCAGACGAGTTAGGGTCAGCATGGCATCAGAAGCTGGCGCTTCTTCCCCGGACATCTCTGCTATTGCAACCGGCTCACCTGCAAAAAATGCAGTGCCTATGGACGCTTTGTTGGCGGTTCTGGAGACCTTTGTTGCCAGGGTGGAAGCAGCGCGCGGGTGCAAGGGGGGTAAAAAACACCCCCCGTCTTCTGGGGAGAGCTCTGATTCAGACTCTGGTCCCGCGGTGACCGGCAGCCCCTGTTCTAACGTGTCAGCGGATGCAGACCAGGACCGTTCGGACAGTAAGAATGACTGTCTGGGTTAGCGCAGAAAAAAGCACTAGTAGGAGCACTTATCACTGCAATGCGGGATACCCTGAAGATACAGGATGCAGCAGGAACCTCTGCTGAGGAAGCGGTCCCTTTTGGGTCCCGCAAACCGGCCTGCACACCTAAGTTGTCTCCATATTTGACTTATTTTGAGAAGTTCATCTACAAGGAATGGGTAAGTCCGCAGCAGGCCTTTTCAGCCTCAAGATGAATGGCAGAGCGTTACCCCTTTGAGGGGAGCCTCCTGAAAAAATGGACGTCTCCTCCGGTCGTTGACCCCCCGGTATCTAGGTTAAACAAAGTAACCACGATTCCGGTAGAAGGGACTCTTGTCTTCAAGGACCCTACTGACAGGAGGGCCGAGGCAGTGGCCCGGTCCATGTTTATGGTAGTGGGGTCAGCGTTCCGACCTGTGCTGGCCACGGCCTTGGTGTCACAGACGCTTACTGAATGGGCAAAGTTGTTGCACCGTGAATTGGAGAAGCAACAGTCTCCCCCGGTCTGCGTAGAGCTGGCAGACCAGTTGGTGCATGGCCTTAAGTATGTCTGTGATGCGGCCCTGGATACGTTCCCCCTGATCTCTAGAGCATCAGTATCAGCAGTGGTGCTACAGCGCCTGATTTGACTGAAATGCTGGTCTGCGGACCAGGCATCTAAAAAAGCACTGGCGGATTTGCCCTTCCCAGGTGAGAAGCTTTTTGGAGCTTTGCTGGATGACATTATTAAAAATGTTACTGGTGGGAAGAGCATGTTGCTCCCACAGTCCAGGAAGGGTAAGGAGCCACGCCGTAGGCAAGGGCCCTCTTTCCACTCAAACGGCTTTTTCGTCCGCCCGGGTCAGCAGGTAAGCGTTCCCAGTCTGACAAGGTGCCTGCTGAAGGACAAAAGCGTCCCTAGTTTCGCAAGCCAAACAAGTCTGCAAGCAAAAATGTTACCACATGAAGGTTTGCCCCCGCCCGTGTCTCGGGTGGGGGGTCGCCTTCGGCAGTTTGCAGCTTGGTGGACCTCTCTACTGTCCGACCAATGGTCTGCAAACTGGTTTCATCGGGATACAAGATAGTTTCTTTCTTGTCCACCAAACAGATTTTTTCCCTCCAACCTACCTCTACTTCCCGCTCATCGGGAAGCCCTGTTCGGGGCAATACAGGACCTGCTACTGCGCGGAGTGATGGTACCTGTACCGACGCTGGAAAGGTTTCAGGGATTCTACTCCAATCTGTTTTGTAGTCCCCAAAAAGCAAGGGGTATGTCCAATCCTGGACTTAAAGGCCCTCAACAGCTTTGTAAAAGTATAAAGGTTCAGGATGGAATCAGTTCGCTCTGTGGTCGCTGCACTCCATCAGGGGGACTTCCTGGCTTCCCTGGATATCCAGGACGCGTACTTACGTGTACCCATATGCCTCAGGCATCAGAGGTTTCTGCGATTTGCAGTCGGGGAAGAGCACTACCAGTTTGTGGCTCTCCCTTTTGGCTTGGCGTCAGCACCCTGAGTCTTTACCAAAGTGTTAGCTCCAATTCTGGCGCTGTTAAGGCAACGTGAGATCGCAATCGTGGGTTACCTAGACAACCTTAGCGATCACCCTGCAGACTCTCCGGGAGTTTGGTTGGGTGCTGAACCTAAAGAAGTCGGTGTTAGTGCCGACTCAACGCCTGGAGTACCTGGGCTTACTGTTGGACTCCTCAAAAGTGAGAGTTTTTCTCCCTGCAGACAAGCTGCAGACTCTTCAAGCTGCGGTGAAATTGTTGGTGAACCGCAGGTGGTCGTCGCTGCGCTTCTGCATGCAAGTTCTGGGCCTCATGGTAGCCACTTTCGAGGCGGTACCGTACGCTCAATTTCACGAGTCTTGCATAAGGAAATTTTGTCAAAATGGAATAAATCTCCATTATCCCTGGATTGCCAAATTCGGGCGAGCCAGTTAGTCAGGGATTCCCTTCTCTGGTGGCTGAGGTCTCTGACCCTTCGGTCCGGGAGATCGTTCCTTCCTCTCCATTGGACGGTGATCACAATGGACGCCAGCCTGACCGGTTGGGGGGGAGTTTTGGGCGTACAGTCAGCCCAGGGCCTCTGGTCGCGGGAAGTATATCAACTGCCGATCAATGTGCTTGAACTTCGGGCGATCAGACGGTGCCTCTCCACATGGTCCAGGAGGCTACAGTGGCGTCCGGTCAGGATCCAGTCGGACAACGCCACGGCAGTGGCATATGTCAACCATCAAGGAGGAACAAGGAGCTCGGCCGCAGCACAGGTCGCTCACATCCTCCAGTGGGCAGAGTGGCACGTGCCGGCCCTGTCTGCCATATACATTCCGGGCGTAGAAAACTGACAGGCAGACTAGCCGTCTTCAGATGCTGGACCCAGGGGAATGGTCATTGCATCCGGAGGTATTCCGGCTCCTTTGCCTAAGGTGGGGCCCACCAAATGTGGACCTCTTGGCCTCTCTGCTCAATCGAAGGTGCAGAGGTTTGTGTCCAGGACAAGAGACCCCTGGACGGACACGTCAGACACCTTGGTGGCTCCATGGGGGCATTATCGGCTGATTTATGCCTTCCCCCACTCAAACTTCTACCACGTCTGCTGCGCAGAGTGGAGGCTGAGGGGATTACGGTGATTCTGACTGCCCCAGATTGGCCTTGACGTCCTTGCTACGCCGACCTAGTACGACTGGTGGCGGATGTTACTTGGCGGCTGCCGATGCGAGAAGACCTTCTATTACAAGGTCCGATACTTCATCCTGCTTTACCGTCGCTGGTTTTAATGGCATGGCTGTTGAAAACCAGGTACTAAGGGACTGAGGTCTGTCGGACTCTTCTCAAAAGATTTACCATCATACGTGGAAGGCTTACATCTCCATGTATGAAGAGATGGGGTGGCGTCCGCACACATACTCAGTTTCCAGGATCCTGCTGTTTTTGCAGCGAGGAATGGATCAGAAACTTGTCTTACGCACCATCAAGGGACAGATATCAGCCTTGGCTGTCTTTTTCCAACGTCCCTTGGTGACTCACTCATTGGTGAGTACTTTTGTGCAAGGGGTTTGACACGTAGGCCCTCCGGTTCAACCACCGCTACCTCCGTGGGATCTGAATCTGGTGCTATTGGCGCTTCAGAAACCGCCATTTGAAAACATTAGGGAGATTCCCTTGTTAACTCTTTCTCAGATAGTAGTCTTTCTAGTGGCTATTACATCTGCCAGGAGGGTTTCTGAGTTGGCGGCCTTGTCATGCAAGTTTCCCTACCTGGTCATCCACAAGGATAAGGCAGTGCTACGTCCACAGCCCTCTTTCCTTCCAAAGGTGGGTTCGGCATTGCATCTGAATGAGGACATCGTGTTACCATCCTTATGTTCTAAGCCGACATACCAGAAAGAGGTTGCCTTACATTCCCTGGACGTGGTCCAGGCTCTACGGGTGTATCTGTCTGCTACGGCTCCCTTTAGGAAGTCAGACTCTGTTTGTCTCGGTGTCTGGTCTGAAAAAAGGTAGGGCGGTCTCGTCGTCCACCATTTCTCGGTGGATCAGACAGATCGTGGTTCAGGCTTATGCCTTAAAGGGGCGGGTGCCCCCTTTTCCTGTCACGGCTCATTCCACCAGGGCAATTAGAACCTACTGGGCTTTCCGACATCAAGGGTCTGTCTCCCAGGTGTGTAAGGCGGCGACTTGGTCGTCCGTTCACACTTTCACTAAATTCTACAAAGTTGACGTAAGCGCATCTTCGGATGTTTGCTTTGGCCGGAAGGTTTTGCAGGCGACTGTGTAAGGTTGTAACAAAAAGTGTAAATTGCAAGTTTGTTGTAAACGCATCTTTTGATGCAAAAGTTTCCACCCCTCATTTTTTGACACTGCTTCGGGGCGTCCCTAAGGTCAAGATTTAAAGGAGCTGTGTCCGTCAATGAACGAAAGAGAAAATGGGATTTTTGTACTCACCGTAAAATCCTTTTCTCTGAAGTTCATTGACGGACACAGCACCCACCCCTCCTATTTATGTTTGTACTGCTTTTTGACGAACTGAGCTGCAGGAAGCAGGGTGAGGGGTTATAGCCAGAGGGACTGCCCCCTGGGCGGTGCTGTTCAGTCTTGCTGTTTTTACATGTGTTACATGTTCTGCCTAGTCCTCTCCTGAAGATGGTGTGATAACCCTAAGGTCAAGAATTAAAGGAGCTGTCTCTGTCAATGAACTTCAGAGAAAAGGATTTTACGGTGAGTACAAAAATCCCATTTTTAGGAGTTAATCTGCAGTACTAACATCTTGAAAACCAAACTTTAGTAGCTTCATCCCAACCCTCTTCCATAAGCCTGGGAACCATGGCAAGTAGTTTACGATGAGAAATCAGAAATGTGTTGGATCCGGCCGCTTGCAGGCAATTGTAAAAAGTAGTGACTAACTTTGTGATATCTGGATCAGACATTAAAACCTCAAGGGGGGATTCCTAGAGCTCCAGGGTCAAAGCCCCAAACTGTGTCCTGACAGCATGGCAAAGTAACAGAAATTTAAATAGAAATGTATTGGCTATGCTGTGGCTGTCCTTCAACTCCTCAATAGAGGCAAAAATATTTTTCTGAAACACGTGCTAAATGGGTAACCCCCAAACAACCCCACCAAGAGGAGCTAGGGTAGTCCCAGAGCTCAGGAAAATGTTGGAGGCCCGAAACGACATACAAAATTTTGTGTAAAAAAATAATTTTAAATATATTAAATCGACCAATTAAATTGAGAAGAAGGGAGGACCACTTATGGAGCCTGGTCTCCATTTGGTGGACTATGGTGCACTATTTAAGATTCAAACCTGGTAAAATCAGAAAAAAATTTGTGCACCTAAACATCGGAGAGTAGTGGAAACCTATAGATTGGATCTGTATCATAGGGCAACTGGGGGCCAATAGGGAAAGCCAAAGACTTATCCAATCCTACCCGTAGGCCAGAAACATCCCCAAACTCCTCCATCAGCGGCATAGAATTAAAAAAACGAGGTTTCATAACCATTGGGATACAACAAGACAACGTCTGCGTATAAGGAGATTTTCTCCTCCAGAGGGCCACAGCAGATACCCCCCATGGATGGTGCCGAATCGCCAGAGCAAGGGGCTCAATGGCCTGTGCCAATAGAAGTGGCAATAGGGGGCAGCCTTGCGGTGTGCCTCTCTCGATGGAAAGTGCTGGGGATAGGTCTTTATTAGTATGCACCCGCCTTGGATAAACTGAGAACCACTGGAATGGCTGTCGCACAATATCAAAAGCCTTTTGTATCTCTAATGATAGCACCAACCCACTATGTTGAGAAGTAGCAGCCCCAGAGATACATAGATATAACCAACGAATATTGTTGAAAGTGTTTTCTAGGCATAAATCCAGTTTGACCTGGATGGATAAGAGACAAAATGACCTTACATAACCAGTAGGACAATATTTTGGCCAGCACTTTGACATCACTATTGAGTAATGAAATGGGACGATAAGACCCACACTGCAGTTTCTTAATCCGGTTTAGGCAATACTGCAATAAGCGCTTTAGTCATAGAGTCTGGAAGCGTACCCGCCTTTAAAAGCTTCACCAAATAAGTCATGCAGTCACGATGCTAACACATCAGAATAGGTCTGGTACCACTCAGATGGCAGGCAGTCAAGGCCTGTGATTTTATTAGAGGGTGGGGAATTTTTGGCCCCAGTAACTATTTCCACCAGCGGGGACCTATCTAAAAAGAGCCATTGTGAGTCAGTGAGCTTTGGAAATGGTATAGAAGCAAAGAACCCAGAAAACGCAGTTTCAGCAGGGGCTACCAAGTCAGAATACAAAGTTTCATAACAGGAAGCAAGGGTCTGATAGCCATAGGATCAGTAGTTATTGACCCTTCAGGCAGATGTATACTAGGGATAAAGCTATCCGTAAATTCCAAACGAGAAATAAAAGCCAACAATTTAGCATTCTTACCACTATGTTCATGCAGTTTGGCTGACAGATACAACTGTTGTTTGAGTCAAAGCCACCAAATGTAGTCGTAAAGCTCCATGGGTCACTACCAAAGCACCGTGCGGGTCTGGAGAAGGGTTTGTAATATATTGACTACAAGTCGTGTCAAGGGTAATTTCCAGAGTCCGCTGAGTGCATGACAGGAAGCCTGATACTGGACAGTGTTGGAAATATTGGAGCCCTGCCCCACAGCCTTAAAGGCATCCTAGACAGAGCCCACATCAGTAGATTGTTGATTAGTATCCCAGTAATGGGTCAAATCCTTCAAGATGGGTTCCTAAAATTCAGATGAGATCCAAAGGGGTTTAAGTCCTCAGATCAGAAAGAATGGCCTAACATCAAATCAACCTGAAGTATTAAATGGTCAGATAAAGTTTTAGGTGGATAGGAGACAGCTTAAACCCAGGGAAGCAGGTCACTCCAAAAAAGGAGTAGGATCAGAAGGCAGGATCCACAAATGTACACTAGGGTCAGTAAAGATTGCAGCCGTGACCACTGGGGGAACAGAAACAACCAGTAGGACATGAACGTCGTATATGGCGACATAAAGAATAACATACCGACCCATTGGATCATAAATTACTCTTTCACACCTTTTCTACATATTAATACAGAGACACCACAGGCATAATTAGAATATGTAGAGTGGTAACTGCCTCACCCAGTATTTCTTAAGGGCTAAAACTTTGAACCCCACAAGTTGGGTTCCCTGCAAACACAAGACTTGCGGCTTATCACCTTTAAGAAATTCAAACCTGCTAGCCGGTTTAAATTTGGAGTTAAGGCCTTTCATATTCCATGACAAAAATGTTAGTGGACATGTAACATGACATGCTCAGGGATGAAAGTCCCCAGGAGCCAGAGGGGTCCATCCGGGACCACGGTCACGACTGCAAAACAAAATAGGGAGAGGGGGCTGAGCAAGCACACAACTATACACACCAAACACACACCCAAAAATTGAACTATATACAGTTATCCAAAAAATGACATAATAGAAGAAAAAATAAACCCCTGCCCAACTCCACCCCAACTGAGCGAGCTTAAACCCTGAACATAGGCAAAGAATGGGGAACATGACCAGAGGAGAAAACTAAACAGCTGGACACTGTAAAAGGAATAACACTGTATATCCCTGTTGCAGCTCAAAACAGGGGGGCTAAACTCTCTTTGGACAGTTAAGTCATTGATCACCCATAAAACTGAGGCAAAAAAGAAATCGAAATAAGGAATCAACCACGATGTATGAGACTTTTGGCGGGTCACGTAATCGGAGGTCTGGCTGAAGAACAAGCTGGTTGCTGCAGAGATTCAGACTAGGACAAGGTGTTATCAAGAAAGTTGAAGTAGAGGGTTTGGCCCTGATGCACAACTCGCAGGGAGGCTGGAAAAAGCATGGAATATTGGACCTCCTTATCCTGCAGCTTTTGCTTGATAAACTGGTATTTCATTCTGAGCTTGAGGACGTTGGTGGAATAGTCTGGGAAAAGCGACACCACAGCGTTGCTAATATGGAGGCTCCCCTTCAGACGAGCAACACGAAGGATATCGTTCATGCCCCGGTAGTTGAGAAGGCAAATCACCATAGGGCAAAGAGGGTTGCCCACTGGAAGGGGCCTGCCAGGCACCCTGTGCCTCCATTTCATTGCAAAACAGGGTGAGAATCTAACCCTTTAACATTTTCCATTCTTTAAAAAAACTATTTTGGCTGGAGTTCCATTTAAACAATTTCACTATCAGGCATCCTTTCTTTTTAAGTGATGGACCAATTTCTGATTTGTCAGTCCTGAACAAGGACATACAGTGCATATGTGTGTGTTTGTACTGTATTTATTGTTAGGTTGTAAAAGTGGCTATATGCTTGATTAAAAATAGGGATGCTGCTACAAAATAGATGAAAATGTATCCACATAGACATTAAGTGGTGTTCAGATTTACTGTCAAGAGATTATTGGTTCCTTAAGACTTATTACGGCAACCATGTATTCCTCAAGTAAAATGCAATTTGTGTAATTTAATTAGCATGTTTGATTACTAATGGATAACACTTGATAAGCGGTGTTGCGCTAGAGTTACTTTAGGCCCAATATATATCAGATGCCCCTCTGTGCAGCTATTCCCAGCTCTGCTTCCTTTACCTTTGAGAGCCCATTGTAAATATATATATATATATAATTTTTTTTTTTTTTTTTCGGGGGAGGGGAGGTGTTTTGACATAATTATTGCGAAGATTGCTAGTAAATATTTCTGGGATGGAAAGGGGTATTGTCTCTATATAATTATTGAGGTATTTTTGGGGAAATCCACTGGTGAAACTGTTTGTAATCTCTCATAGGCGGCATCACGTGTCCTTGATCCAATGTGTGGCGTTGGAACGATATTGCTGGAGGCAGCTAAGGAATGGCCTGTATGTAAGAAGTGGTATTACGCCATCTTGTAATTTATTTTAGACTCGCTTTAAGGCTAGGTTTACATTATTGCATGTTGGGAACCTGCATATAATGATGCGTGTTCCCGACATGCAAGAGAAACGTGCTGGTTTTTAGCAGATGTATGGGGGTGCTGTTAATTCTTAATAGTACCTCCACACATTGGCAAACCACCTGCATTTTAGAGTATGCTAAGTCGCAGCACCATGTGGTTCTGTGAAGCGCAATTTTTAAAAATGTCCCGTCTTTCCCCGGGGTTTCTGCAGGTGGGGTGGTCAACTGAATAAAAAGGCTGTCCTACCTGCAGAATGCAGCCACACATGTGTGAACCAAGCCTTAATGTCTTCCATTATATGTACTAGCAAAGCGTGTTCATTGAATGGCTTATTGGCAATGCTTTTTTTTTTTGTCCAAAGGCAAATCTCACTATGTGACTTATGTAGTGTTTCATATTACTTTACATCAGGGTTTTTATACCATGTGAGAAAAAGTCAGTACACCTTATAGAAGTTGACATTTTTAACATAATTAAATGGGTAAACGTTAGTTACTAATTTAAACAGATAATGGTAAACAAATATAATATGAAAGACAAGTGCAGTGCAATAAAAATGTATACGTAAAATTATGATAGGATATCTATAAAAAAAAAAATGGATGTAGATAAAGTCCTTATTAACTCATAAATGGAAATAGAACTCCCACTCTCGATCGAAACAGGATAAATAAAATCTTCTCAGATACTCTTGCAAATTCAATCTGTCGTAAATTGCGCTTGTTGGACCTCTAAATTATAGGAGGTCATACGGGCCTGATAACCAGAAACATCAGCAGAACGGCTTGGATCCCTTGGATACTTATCCTCATCCACCAATGGCTCTTACAGGCTGGAGACCGTGTGATTCTTAATACAGCGTTCAAATTTTCCTTAATCAGATCCTGTAGGAGGACAAAGATGATATTTTCAGATCAGACAGTCAGATGATGAGTGATCATGTGATCCAAGCCGTTCTGCTGATGTTTCTGGTTATCAGGCCCGTATGACCTCCTATAATGTAGAGGTCCAACAGTTCTGGTAAGCGCAATTTCCTACAGATTGAATTTGCAAGAGTATCTGAGAAGATTTTATTTATCCTGTTTCGATCGAGAGTGGGAGTTCTATTTCCATTTATGAGTTAATAAGGACTTTATCTCCATCCATTTTTTTTTTTATAGATATCCTATCATAATTTTACGTATACATTTTTATTGCGCTGCACTTGTCTTTCATATTATATTACTTTGGGTTGGTGAATCCTTTAGTGTTCAGCTTGCATGGTCCATTTATTTGTCAATTTTTTGCGCTGATTGCTTTTTTCATTTTTCAAATGGTAAACAAATGACATATAACTGACTTGTATAAATTCTTATAATAAAACCTAATGAAAATACAGATTTATCACATGGAATAAGTACATTGTTACTTTTACCACCATTTCCCCTACATTACATTAGCTATTAGTTACTAGACCCTCCTTAGGAAGTATTTAAATCTTGGATATCTAGGATCTGGTGTTCTCTCTGCTTTTGACATGTGTGATGTCATAATGCCATGATCAAAAAAGCTATCTGAGGCTCAAAAAAGAAGTTTAGAGAAGCCTATGAGTGAGGCAAGGGTTTTAAAAGGATCTGGTTAAGAACTGATTGGCCCAGCAAATTTAGCCCAAGTGCTGATCATTTGATGTTAAAAGAAATCTCCAAGAACCCCCTCGGCGCCTGCATGTAATGCCCTGTACACACGATCGGACATTGATCGGAAATTCCGACAACAAAATCCATCGGATTTTGGGCCAAACTTGTCTTGCATACACACGGTTGCACAACGTTGTCGGAAAATACGATCATTCTGAACGTGGTGACGTAAAACACATACGTCAGGACTATAAACAGGGCAGTAGCCAATTGCTTTCGTCTCTTAATTTATTCTGAGCATGCGCACGCACTTTGTGCGTCGGATTTGTGTACACACGATTGGAATTTATACGATCAGATTTTGTTGTCTGAAAATTTTATATGCTGCTCTCAAACTTTGTGTGTCGGAAATTCCGACGGAAAAAGTCAGATGGAGCCCACACACGATCGGAACCTGCAAGGGAGGCGTGCCAGGAAAAGGGGTACTTAAGAAATATTTTTTTAATTGGTACATGTCCTCCCTGGCAGTGTGTAGCTTTCCATACTGTTTGTTTGACAATCCCTTGCCTATTAGCCTTGTGTATGTGTCTGCCCTGATTGCATGGATCTGAGTTTGTGTCTGTCTGCCCTGAATTTATGCTTTTGCCTATCTGCAATGACTCTGCGCTTTTGCCTGTATGTATGAGTGTTTGTTTGCCCCAACTGGTAGCCTCAGTTGTGTTTTGTATCTGTTAGCCTCAACAGAGTGTGTTTGTGCACTGATTGTGTTTTGTGTATGACTATCTGCCCTAATATGTGTGTTGGTTTCTGTCTGCCTTGACTCATTGCATGATTGTGTTAGCTCTGACTGTGCCTGTCTGTCCTGAATGTACTGTAAGTTTGTGGCTTGCCCAGACTGTACGTGTGGCAGGGACATGCAGTCAGGGAATGCATGCTATAAATATAATACAATAAAAGATCAAGATGTTAGCTGAAGTCCTACCCCACCACTGGTCAAAATTTGGGGCTCCTGCCACCTATAGTTCTGGAGATATGGGGCTTCTTGTGCAGTCTGTAAGAAGCTACATACAGAACGCCCAGTTTAGATACAAGCTGGCACTCAGGAGCACTAAGCTTAATGGACAGCTTAGAGCATTGAACCAAAAAAGAAGAAAAAGAAATTGCGCTAGGTACTAAATAATGAAAATTAAAGTGAAGGACCGTGAAGGAAGTCCTGCAGCTTAAACACAACAACCCCAATACAAGGGCACATACAAAATACAAAAAAGAACAGTGTAGCGCTGGACTAGTGAAAAAGGACACATGTGTTAATATGTATAAACAGGACCCACAAACTTATCATGAGTCAATACGTGATATTAGATGATGTGAAACCATGACTTAAACAAGTGTAGAAAAGAAAACTGAAAATGAAAAATATTCCTATATAAATATTAACGAAATATTATCAAAAAGTTCATATAAGTGACCAAAATTGCGTGTCAAAAAATACTTTAAAGAAAAAGTTCATGAGTGTGACAAAGTAAAGATATTGAATCCACAAATGAGCCCGATGAAAGGACCGGAGTTACATAATCCACCATCAGTGTAGCCCACCACCGGATGATAAAGTTGGAGGCTTACCAGAAAGCCTGCGACCGCCCTTATTCAGGGGGTTCAAAACAGGCTTAGTAGTGGGAAGTGAACTCCTGGATGTATCCCTCAATGGACTCCTCACGTTATCCTACTGGTCTCCTCTCTCCACAGCTGGTCCGCAGTGGCCAAAAAAACACCAATTTGGAGAAAAAAGTTCCTCAAAATTCCTCCCGATATTTCTTCCCAAAATGAGGTACATAAATGGGAGCCACAAATCCCAAAAAGAGAAAGAAAACTCCAATAGTGCAGATTGTCTAATGCTGTTCGTTTATTAAATACAGCGTTGCAATCCAAATAGATTAAAATTGCTTTTCCCAGCAGAGTAAAAAAATATAACATGACAAGCGGTTTAAAACAAAAACGTGCATTCGCGATGCGTGTCAACGTCGTGACCCTACGGCCGTTTCGTCACAACTGACGTCATCAGGGGTACGTTACCACGCTCGCGCATGCGCTATAAATACACAAGCGCGCATTCATTGGCTGAAGGGGAACAGAGGCGGGTGTCAATCCAATATGCAAGATTGCTCCACCCAATTAAGACGCCCATAAACTAAAAACGTGAATGCTCATTTGGTATACAGGAAATAACAGAGACATTCGTATGAGGCAGAAAAGTATAATGCACACTGCCATCTAGTGGTAAAAAAAGGGGGGAAATACTCTCTAATGTAGACAGACACCAGAGAAAAAGTGAAATGAAATTCCACATAATAAGGTGCATGAAAAATGGTGGATGTAATGGAATAATTGTGAGTAAAGTTAGATTACCCATCAGCCATAATGCATCACTAGTCAAAACACAGTGAAAAAGCTAAATTAAATTACAGTATAAAAAAGATTGATATAAACACTTGGTCTATCACAAAAAATATTAAAATTATTTTAATATTAAAAATACCCATCGTTAAGAGAAGATTACATCAGCCGTTATTAATAAAACAATTAATGTCCCACTCTATGTTCAACCCATTTGGCGCATGAGAACCAAGTCTGTAGATCCAGTTTGTTTCGGATCTAGAGATAGTTCTTTTCCCATTACTGCCTCGCCAATGGGGAACATATTTTTCAATGCCAATAAAAACAGTTCCCTTAGGGTCCCTGTTGTTTACTGCATCATAGTGTCTAGAGACACTGTGTTTGTCGAAGCCCTGCCTAATGTTGGTAATGTGTTCTGCCAACCTCACATTTAGTTTCCTAATGGTGCGGCCAACATACTCCAACCCACATGGACACCTAAGTAGGTATACGACACATTTAGTCGTACATGTGATGAGTGATTTGATGGAGTATGTGGCACCTGTACCACTAGATGTGAACTCTGTTAATCTTCTGTCTCGTAGTGAATTAACACTACAGACATTACATCTCCTACACGGGGAGAATCCTTTTAAAATCCCAAAAAACGTAGGACGTACAGGTGGAACTGGAATATTAGGTGCCAACAAGTGTCTGAAGCTGGTGGCCCCCCTGAATAAGACTCGTGGTTTATCAGACAATAGGGGTCCCAAAACTCGATAGTTTTTGATAACAGACCAGTGTTTTTTAATTATCCTCTTAATGGCCCAATGTTGGCTTGAATAAGTCGTAAGGAAAGCTAATCCAAAATCCTCCCCGTCTACTACCTGGGGAGGTTTATCACATAGAAGTTCCTTACCTGATGGTGCTCCCTGCATGTTGGGCCTCTGTATGTGGCCACGCTGTGTAAAAGACTCACACATGTATCACCATACTCGGGAGTAATAGCAGAATGTGTTTTGGGGGGTAATTTGTGGTATGCATATGCTGTGTGTGAGAAATAACCTGCTAATATGACAATTTGGTGAAAAAAAAGAAACAAAAAATCTTGATTTTGCAAAGAATTGTGGGAAAAAAATGACAACTTCAAAAAACTCATCAAGCATCTTTCTAAATACCTTGGAATGTCTTCTTTCCAAAAAGGGGTCATTTGGGGGGTATTTGTACTTTTCTGGCATGTTAGGGTCTCAAGAAATGAGATAGGCCGTCAGTACTTCAGGTGTAATCAATTGGCACCATAGCTTGTGGACTCTATAACTTTCACAAAGACCAAATAATATACACCGATTTGGGTTATTTTTACCAAAGATATGTAGCGGTATAAATTTTTGGCCAAAATATATGAAGAAAAAATTATTAATTTGCAAAATTTTATAACAGAAACGAAGAAAAATGCATTTTTTAAAGAATTTTCGGTCTTTTTTCTTTTTTAGCGCAAAAAATAAAGAACCCAGCGGTGATTAAATACCACCAAAAGAAAGCTCTATTTGTGTGAAAAAAAGGACAAAAATTTCATTTGGGTACAGTGTTGCATGACTGAGTAATTGTCATTCAAAGTGTGAGAGCACCGAAAGCTGAAAATTGGTCTGGTTATTAAGGGGGTTTAAGTGCCCAGTGGTCAAGTGGTTAAAAATATTCCATCAGGGAAATGGTTTTAGGGATATTATCCCTGGCTTCCCTTTTGGGGGTAAATCCCACCTGGTCAAGGTGTATAAGGTCGGGTATAGCTGGCAGAAGGCAATTGGCCAGTAGTTTGGAGTATAAGCAAAGGTCAATGTTGGTGAGAGAAATGGGGCGAAAGCTAACCGCATAGTGTAGCATTCGACCCGGGTTTAGGTAAGACTATGATATGGGCTTCCAAAGCTTGTCTTGGAAAAGGAGAGTCTCCGGAGATGTCGTTATACATCTTTATAAGAAGTGGTGTAAGGGAATCTCTGAAGGAGTAGCCGTCCGGCCCTGGGCTTTTGTTAGGTTTGAGGGCGGATATTGCCAGCACAAGTTCGTCCTCTATAAATGGTCGCTCAAGATCCTGCACTATATCTGTAGGGATAGTCGGAAGTGTTGTGGTAGCAATATATTAGTCAGTTTTAGATTGAAAGTCTTCAGGGGACATGTTTGGAGGGCGTGGGGGGAGGTTGTATAGTGTGGCGTAGAATGAACAAAACAATGAGTTAATTTCTTTAGGATGGTGGGTGAGTTGGCTGTCAGGTCGTTTGAGTTTAGGAATAGAAGCAATGCCATTTTTAGCATGGAGGGCTCTGGCCAACATCCTACCTGGTTTGTTAGCTTCGACATAAAACAGTTTACGTGATTTGTCTCTAATGAATAAGGACTTGTTCAAACAAGTTTAGCAGTTTAAGTCTTGCGTCAGGGCAAGTTGGGTGGTCGGGGATTGGTTACGTTTATGGGATCGTTCCAAGTCAGTAATCCGAAGGGACAGTTCTTGAATCTGGGCAAGACGGATTTGTTTGAGTCTAGAGCCATGTTTAATAAAGACCCCGCGTAGTACGCATTTTAGTGCTTCCTATTGTATCAGGACAGAGGTATCGCCATTACTATGGTCCGCAATGAAGTTGGATATAGTGGTCTGGATATCCACAAAGCATATGTCATCCTGTAGTAGTGAGTCATTAAGTTTCCAAGTCCAGTCATGACCAGGCAGATCGGGCAGGGAGAGGGACAGAAACACTGGTGCGTGATCGGACCATAGTATGTTCCCAATCCTACTCTGGGAATGGTATGTCAGTGCATAGTGGCTGATGAGAAAAAATTCTTTCCATGAGTAGGAGTTATGAGCTGCAGAAAAGAAGGAATAATCCCTATCTGTGGGGTGGAGGATGCGCCAGACATCCATCAGGTTGTGCTGAATCAGGAATGTCTTTAGTTTATTAATTTGGTTGTAGGAGATTGAGCTTTTGCCTGAGGAGGTATCCATTGTAGGGTTCAGGACACTATTAAAATCTCTAGCAGCCAGGATCACCCCTTCAGCACATTCCAATAGCTTGTGAAGATATTGAATATTATTAGTGATTTGGTTTTGGTTAGCAGTATATATATTAGCCAGGGTGTACGTCTTACCACTAAGATATTTTCAAAAACAAATACCTTCCGTCGGGGTCTGAGCAGGAATC
The DNA here is from genome assembly GCA_037952925.1 of Lithobates clamitans. Classification (NCBI taxonomy): domain Eukaryota; kingdom Metazoa; phylum Chordata; class Amphibia; order Anura; family Ranidae; genus Lithobates; species Lithobates clamitans. Next base: position 28,801 of record JBBGZY010001840.1, on the reverse strand, counting down.
TAGAAGAGTATAATTCAATAATTTGTGGAGGGCAATAGCCACCCCTCTAGATTTAGATTGGGAGTATGTGCTATGCAGCCAGGTTGGGTAATATTTATTGCGCAGTTTTGAAATATGATTTGTATGGAAATGGGTCTCTTGGAAGAAAATGATGTCAATTTTGGATTTGTGAAAGTTATACAGTATTTGTGAGCATTTAGTTGGTTCATTCAAGCCACGTGCATTGAATGAGCACAGTTGGAGGATAGCCACGTCCAATTGCATGCCAATATTCTGTTTGCTTTGTTAGCAGCAGATTGGCATTGCATGCCACTGCTGAGCCTATCATCTACTAGGACCCCAAAGTCCTTTTCCATCCTAGATTCCCCCAGAGGTTCTCTCCCCCAGGTATAGATTGCAAATCATATATTTGCCACCCAAATGCATTATTTTACATTTTTCTACATTGAACCTCATTTGCCATGTAGTTGCCCACCCCATTAATTTGTTCAGATATTTTTGCAAGGTTTCCAATTCCTGCGGAGAAGTTATTGCCCTGCTTAGCTTGGTATCGTCTGCAAATACAGAGATTGAACTGTTTACCCCAGCCTCTAGGTTGTTTATGAACAAATTAAACAGGATTGGTAATAGCACAGAACCCTGGGGGACACCATTATCCACCCCTGACCATTCTGAGTACTCCCCATTTATCACCACCCTCTGAACTCGCCCTTGTAGCCAGTTTTCAATCCATGTACTCACCCTATGGTCCATGCCAACAGACCTTATTTTGTACAGTAAATGTTTATGGGGAACTGTGTCAAATTCTTTTGCAAAATCCAGATACACCACGTCTACGGGCCTTCCTTTATCTAGATGGCAACTCACCTCCTCAGAGAAGGTTAATAGATTGGTTTGGCAAGAATGATTCTTCATGAATCCATGCTGATTACTGCTAATGATACCATTCTCATTACTAAAATCTGGTATATAGTCCCTTATCATCCCCTCCAAGAGTTTACATACTATTGATGTTAGGCTAACTGGTCTTTAATTCCCAGGGATGTATTTTGGGCCCTTTTTAAATATTGGTGCTACATTGGCTTTTCTCCAATCAGCTGGTACCATTCCAGTCATTACACTGTCAGTAAAAATTAGGAACAATGGTCTGGCAATTATTTGCCTGAGTTCCCTAAGTACCCTCGGGTGCAAGCCATCCGGCCCCGGTGATTTATTCATGTTAAGTTTCCCAAGTCTAATTTTAATTCTGTCCTCTGTTAACCATGGAGGTGCTTCCTGTGATGTGTCATGAGGATTTTTTTTGCTCTCCTACGCTATGTGTCTTTCATGTTCTATCTTAGCCATCCTTATTGTACCCTTACATTTCTTGTTGCATTCTTTATAAAGTCTGAATGCTGATGATGATCCCTCAACCTTGTATTTTTTGAAGGACTTCTCCTTTGTTTTTATATGCATTTTTACATTGGAATTAAGACATCCAGGACTTTTGTTCGCTCTTTTAAATTTATTACCCAATGGGGTGCATTGGCATTATTTAATATGCTCTTAAAGCAAACCCATCTCTCCTCCGTGTTCTTTGTTCCTAAGATTTTAGGTTTAAAATATTTTATTGAATAAAGCTTTCATACATTGAAAAAGTAATTGTACATGGCTGAGTACGATACATTCAATCATGAAGCAGAGCAATTTAGTCGTGAGTGAATGAGTTAAAATAGAGTGACTAATAGAGATAAGCCATTTTCAGTGTACTCAACATACAAGGTCAGGACTGTCGGGGGGTTTATAACTATTTACATTGTGTTCAGTCGTGATTGGACATGGCTGATCATGTAGTAAAGACTCTCCGTCAGACTCTTTACCTAGATCGAAGTTGCGGTGTGTCAGACTGACACAACGCAACAACGATTGCCGCGATGCGCGCCCCCGAGGGCATGCAGCGGCTTAATATCCTGATCACGTCATATGACGTCCGGTCAGGATATTGAAACCACTTTGCCGCCGTCATTTTGCTATATGGCAGGCGGCAAGTGGTTAACTAAGAAATCGCTGCGGAGGCACAGGAAAAGTCAAAGTTGCTTGCAAGCTGTGTAAGCACGTCAGGTGGGACAGTTATATTTAAAGCTGTTGATTTATTCATATTGACCCTCAGGCCTGAAATTTCACTGAATGATCTCAGCGCTTTTCCGGGTGGAAATTAGGGGAGAGGTTTTACATAGGATGAGGTCCTCTGCGTAAAGCGCGCATTTGTGTTCCTGGTTCCCGCAAGCTACCCCCCTAATGTCGGGATTCGGTCTGATTGCTATGGCCAGAGTTTCGATAGCCATTGCAAAAAGAAGGGGGGAGAGTGGGCATCCCTGTCTGGTACCCCTGCCTATAAGGAACAAGGCCGAGTATCTGCCCATCAGGCGTACCTGAGCTGATGGATTGGAGTAAAGCGATTGAATTAGGTTTAGAAAGTATGAGCCAAAGCCCCATCTCTGCAGGATATCAGACAGGTATGCCCAGTCAATTGAATTGAAGGCCTTGTGTAGGTCAATCGAGAGGAAGAAGCCTTTTTTGGGGGGGGCCCCATCCCATTGAGATTTAAGGAGTGAGATGATATCTATGGTCCATCGAATCTGATCTGGGCCTTGTCTCCCAGGGATAAAACCCACCTGATCTCTATGAATATATAAGGGGATGAAGCTTGCTACCCTGTTAGCTAGTATCTTTGTCATAATTTTAATATCATTGTTTATCATAGAGATCGGACGATAATTTCCTACCTAACTTGTGTCCTTCCCTGGTTTGGTAATAACCGAAATATAAGCTGCGTTTAGATCTGCCCCCAAAGGGGTACCCTCCCTAAGGAAGTTGAATAACCTTGTCAGATGTGGGGCCAGGCAGGGTCAGAACTTTTTATAGTACCCAGTGAAAAAAAAACATCCAGTCCAGGTGAAGAACCTACTTTCAAAGATTTGATTGTGTCTAAAACCTCAGCTTGGGTGAACGGGCTCTCAAGGAGTTCCCTATGGTCGTTAGACAGGGTAGGCAGGGAGAGGGAATCTAGAAACTTATTCTGTGTCGGACTAGAGGGTGGGGGGTTCGGTTTGTAAAGTTCAGGATGGAACTGAAGGAAGGCTTGCATGATCTTGGTTGGGTTCTGAGTTAGATCTCCCGAGTGTAGTCTAATTTTTGGGAATGCTAGGGAGCGAGGTTTGGGAATAAGTTTAACATCCAGTCTAGAGCCGCTACTATGCTTTTGGGAGTATAATTTCGCTCCTGTCCACCTGAGGTGTTTTTCAGCATCTGTTATTAAAGTCAGCTTAAGGAGGGCCCGAGCTTTGTCTAGTTTAGCTAGAGACTCCGGCGTGGGGTGTTTGTGTGACTTCGCTAGGGATCGGAAATTTTCAGTTAGTTTAATTGTGTCTGCTCTATTTGTAAAGAGAGGGGACATTGAGGCCGGGACAGGCCCCCGGGACATTTAACGGTGCTGGGATAAATGAGGTAGAAAAGGTGGAATAAAAAGATCTTTTATTTAACAATCTTTTAAAAAACAGACAAAGAAAAAACACTTTTACAAAGCAAATAAGATAATTGATTGATACAGGAGTTGATACCACTTTCTCAACATGTTTCACTTTCTTAAGCTTCTTCAGGAGACATAATGTGGCATTAGATCAACTATAAGGTAGAAAAAACAGCAATAAGAATTTTATGTCTGCTAATATATCATAATATATATCCATTAAGTCAAAAAAGAACAATTGTTGAAAAGAATTGATCAAGTTTCTGTCTTGGAATTAGGTCTTACCTTCTGTCCGACACAGAAAATTGATCAGTTTGAACTTAAGGATCTCAATTTATTTGCTCGCAAACTAATGTTGCGCATTATCTACGACAAACCCAAACAACCTACCTCAACGTCAACGTCCAATGTACCCGCATTGGAAAACATTACACTAAATGAAATCAAAGCCATGGAGGAACTCATGGAGCTCTGGGATGAGGGACACATCGATGAGACTGAGCTCTCTGCAGCTCAAGCTCTTGATCGGGATGGCTATCCCAACCGTGAGTTGTGTGCCCCTCGCCTAGGAGTCTCCTGTGTCCCTACGGAATATAAACCCAAATCAAAAATTTTTCCTACACCACAGGGTAACCCCAACGTCTGGGCCTTCATCCATCAGGTCACAGATGACATCTGTATGACCAAATGGAAGGGCCTATCACAATCTAATCTCACAGTTCAGCAGAAAGCAGCCTTAAAGTCTTTACAACAGGACTCCCGCCTGGTAGTAAAACCCTCAGACAAGGGAGGCAACTTGGTAGTGATGACTACCGAATAGTATGAGTCCATGGTTTTACGCCTCCTCCAGAATAGAGACTGGTACAAGAAAGTATCTGAAGCGCTTGTCACTAATATGACCATACGCTACAGAAAACTGATTGGGACTGCTTACCATCAGGGTTTAATCACGAAACCAACATGGAATTTTCTTAATGTGCCTTGTCCTCGGATTCCCACACTGTACGCCCTTCCCGAGGTTCACAAGGATTTATGTAATCCCCCCGGCCGGACGATAGTGTCCGGTAACGGATCTTTAACTGAAAATGCTACCCAACTTGTGGACGATTTTCTTAGGCCCCATGTAGAAGGCCTTACATAATACCTACAAGATACCAGTGAACTTCTTCGAACTCTGGATGGCTTGGCCATCCCCGAAGGGGCGTGGCTTGTGACTTTGGATGTGGAGGCCCTCTAACTCCATCCCCCATGATTTGGGGGTGGCAGTTGTAGAGGGCTTCATTTCTCATAATGGTGATGTCTCCCGGGCCTACAATGGGTTCATTCTGGACCTATTGAGGTTCATCCTTACAAATAACATCTTTTTGTTTGCACGCTCCCACTACCTCCAGGTGCAGGGAGTCGCAGTGGGGACCAGGTGTGCCCCCTCTTATGCGAACCTGTACCTGGGGGAGTGGGAGCAAAGACTTTTCTTCAGGGACGATATGCAATCTTTGGTGGAATACATACCGATATGGAAACGGTATATTGATGATGTGTTCCTCATTTGGACGGGCAGCAGAGAGGATCTCTCCCGTTTTTTTGACGAATTAATAACCAATCCTTATAATTTAACCTTCACTATGGAATCTAATCAAACCACTCTAACTTTCTTGGACATTACCATTCTGATTAACCCTGACAGAACCATAGGGACTACCCTATTCCGTAAACCATCAGCAGGAAATTCGCTCCTGCACGCCACCAGCTCACATCCATTGTCACTCATCAATAATGTCCCGTACGGACAGTACTTAAGACTAAGGAGAAATTGCAGTGAAAACGACCACTTCGAATCCGAGGCTAGAGCACTAAGAGAACGTCTCAAGGCACGGGGCTATAGTAATAAATGCCTTAAAAGAGCTTACCTCAGGGCCAAAAAGAGTGATCGTAGCCAACTCATTCATGGCCGCACTAATGCTAAACCAGATCCAGGCTTAAGATTAATCACAACTTTCTCTGGTCAACATCAGCAAATGCATGATCTGCTACAGAAGCATTGGTATTTGCTGATGGGTGATCCCAGGGTGTCCAAACACCTCAAGGATCACCCTGAGATCACCTACAGACGATCTCGGTCAATTAGGGATCACATTGTTCACAGCCACTATGCTCCCCTGTCCGCAACTGCTACTAAAAACAAGGGAACAATACCCTGTCACAAGTGTGACTTCTGTAGGTACATTTATTCATCTCGCAATATCGTTCTTCCAAATGGACGGCTTTATAATCCAAACTTTTTAGCCACATGCCAATCCATCGGTGTAGTCTATATTATGATATGCGAGTGCAATGCATTCTATGTGGGGAAAACCAAACGTCCCTTTTTCCATAGAATCAGAGACCATGTTTCCTTAGTAAATAAAAAAAAGATGGAAACTCCCATCAGTCGACATATGGGGTTATGTCACCAGTTTGATGACAGCAAAATGCACTTTTTCGCCCTGGAGTATGCCCCCCCAAATGAAAGGGGTGGAGATTACGATAGGACTTTATTACAACGCGAGACTAAATGGATTTTTAGTCTAAATGCTTTGAAACATCCTGGCCTGAATGACGTTCTGAGTTACAAACCCTTTCTTTAAATTTTGTCTGTCAGTATGCAAACATTCATTTTAATATTTAATTTAACCTTTTTTTTTTTTTTTCACACAATTTATATCGTGTTTTTCCAACTCCATCTGTTAGAATTAATGGTTTATGGATGTTGAATTTTGACGTTATTTTATATGCGATTTTCCATTGAGACCTTTATGTATTTTTCTTTCTTATTATTACACAGTATTTTGTTATCATTCAATTTGTGCATTATTGGGTTTTTTCTCTCCTCCCAGCCCGTCACCTCCCCCCCTTTTTCTATCATGTGTGGACACCCGGGGCACTCATCAGTTCAGCTCCTAATCAATGTTTTGACTGTATGTTTGCCCCATTATTGACAACCAATGCTGTGTCGCTTCTCCCGGCTATTCGTGCATGAGAATAGTTTATTTATCTTATCTATTTATTTCCCCTTAGCCTTAGGGCTTCCGTAGTGCTTATCTTGGGCATCGGATTTTCAAAGATGGCCGCGGGTCAATCAAAGACCTTTTGACGCCGCTTAAGCTGCTTCCGCACTGAGGCCGGGATGCGTGCACATGCGCGGTTGTCTCTTCTCGGTCCGCAGCGTGGCGGCGAGTCAGACGCCGTCACGCTGGAGAGGTTTAAAAAGCGGGTTCTCACGCTACTCTCTGTCATTCCCTCCAGACACGCTGGGCAGGCAGACGTCCCTGGATACCTCTGGCTGGTGTTACAATCGGCTCTAATACTCACAAGTAAGCTCCTCTGATTGGTTCTCTGATTTCCTTATGTCTAGCCTTATCTAATTTGTTCTAAATCACGCATTTGAACTTAGTTCATTCTGTGTTATTATACCCATAGGTTCTTTGCGCTAGGCTGCAGATGACCCTTCAGGTCTGATTGCCCACTATATATTTTTTGTGGGTGCTCCAACCCTGCATCCTGCCCCTTGTTCAGCTGCTATCCTGCTGCATAAAAAGAACCACCTATCTGCATATTCAGCAATCAGGCTTTCCATCATCTTTTGGATGTTGATCCGTTATTTATGAATTGATTCTACTTACTATATTGAAGGTACCTTACTGCAAACTGCTACCCCTTTCACTTTGCCTAATGTCAGCTTATTTATGCTTTTGACTTATGCATCAGATCCTATGACACCCTCATATTTGATTTTTCTCGTTTCCAGAGAATTTCATCTACTGTTGCAATCTTTTTTATCCCTCTCTGCATGCTAATCAGTGAGGTGCGGACTGGAGGGAGGAATATTCCTTTTGCACAGATTTCCTTTTTAAAACCTAGATTTTTTTCCCCCCGATTTACGGGTAAGATCAATGAACAAGTTATGATGTGATGTATGCTGAATCAAATGTGTACACATATGTATTGTGTTTTTTTTTTGTTTGCTTTTTTTGTTTTTTGTTTTTGTTTTTTTCTTTCATACATTATTTTCATTCATATTATTTTTTCTTCTACGATACATTCCCCTTTGGGTCTATATGTTGTAATAATTCTTTCCAATAATTCTTTTCAACAATTGTTCTTTTTTGACTTAATGGATATATATTATGATATATTAGCAGACATAAAATTCTTATTGCTGTTTTTTCTACCTTATAGTTGATCTAATGCCACATTATGTCTCCTGAAGAAGCTTAAGAAAGCGAAACATGTTGAGAAAGTGGTATCAGTTCCTGTATCAATCAATTATCTTATTTGCTTTGTAAAAGTGTTTTTTCTTTGTCTGTTTTTTAAAAGATTGTTAAATAAAAGATCTTTTTATTCTACCTTTTCTACCTCATTTATACCAGCACCGTTAAAAGTCCCGGGGCCTGTCCCGGCCTCAATGTCCCCTCTCTTTACAAATGTACTTTCTGGGATGTGGTGCTTCTGATTTTTCCTCTCTTCCATTTTTCAATGTGTCTGCTCTATGTTCCTCTCTGAGTTAGCTGTCAATTGGATGATTTTCCCCCTGATAACGGATTTATGAGCTGCCCAAACGGTCGCAGGAGAGACGTCGCTCATAAAATTAATGTGGAAGTATTCCTTTTATAGTCTCCTCTAATATGGTACATTGTATTGGATCACTTAAAATGGATTCCTGCAGAAACCAGCGAGGGGGGTTCCTGTGTCCCGTGGATCTCTGTGTGATCAGAGTGACCATCGAGTGGTCTGATAAGGGGGTATCAACAATTTTGGCTCCCGTGACTAAAGAAATCATAGTGGGGCGTAAAAAGATGTGGTCTATCCTGGCAAAGGAGTTGTGGGGTGCCAAAAAATGCGTCTAGTCCTTAGAATGAGGGTTAGTCTCCCTCCAGATTTCTATCAATCCCGCGTCATGCAGCAGTTTCGCTATTTAAACGCTCTGTCTGGAAGGGCGCCTAGGTTTCGGTTTCCCATCTCCAGAGAGAAATCAAAAGCGATGTTAGTTACAAGATTGTTCCCTTTTAGGTGTGGTTGCAATTTGTGTAGCTGGGAGTCAAAAAAAAATTCTGTCCCTTATTAGGGGTGTAGTAAGATACAAAGGTGTATAATTCTCCATCAGTGTTCCCTGAGACCAGAATGTATCGTCCCAGGGGGTCTAAAACAGTCTCTGGTTGGGAGAGGTTCATATGTTTAGCAAAGCAGAGAGGACCGGTGCTCCTACCGTGGGGAAGCCGGGTAAGCAACCAAGGACACTAGTGGTGTTCTCATTGGAGGCGCACTGGGTCCACCACAGCCCTGCCACCAATATTTCATATCAACTAAAATCTTTCGAGAAGCCTAGGAGGTCCGGTCCTAAAAACAGAAAGTCCCAGCAAGAATATCAACAGTAAACCAAATACCTAACCGAGAGCCTCCTAGCATGTCCGCTCCCCAGCCCTCCGAGCTATGAGCCCAGGGAAGCAAGCGGACACATCGCGGGGCGAGATCTAGAGGCCAAAACACAGTGCAGGCGACAATCTCTGACAATCTCTGTGCTGAGATACTCCTCTGTGCAGCCAATACAGCAAGCCATACCGACTGCACATGAGAGCTAGCAAAACAAAAAAAAGGGGTGTTCCCCTTATGTAAATATGTTAAAGGTCCTACTGAGGGGATAAGGAAATTCTAGGGAAAGTGCAACATTAACACTGTCTAACTTCCGTTGGTGTTCCCTGACGAGCTAGGGAGTAAATTCCCCCCCTCCCCTGCACCAGCCTGGGAGTCCCAAACAATTGGCTGCTGCTGGTCCAGCTAAATCATGGAACTGGTTCATGGCCAAGTCAGTGTGGAAGAGGTGTCAGTTCCAATATGGGGGCAACATGAGATAAGGGGAAAAGGCCTCCATAGACAGGGAGTTGGTAGTAGAGAAGTTCCGGATCAGGGCCCTGATCCTTGAGAGGAGTGTGTACATCATGGCGGGTGATTTTCTTTGGAGCTTTGCTTCAGCCAGGTGGGTTGCAGCGGACTCGCTGGTGAGGGCCTCTTTGTCGACGAGGGGGTGCCTGTTTAGGTGGGGGATGGTTCCTGAATAATCAAGCCCAGTTGAAGCAAAAGGCGTTCTCCCTATGCCAAATGAGGAGAACCCGTGGCTTTTGTTTCTGTAGGAAAAATTCAGGCAGACCATCTATAGTTGATTTCTTTTTTAAGCAGAAGTTGAAGTAATGGCTTGAGAGAGCGTCTTTTCTGTACCTGTATATGGTGATAGGTCTGCAAAAATCTGGATCTTGTGATCAAGCAATTTGAGATTGTCAGAACCCCTGGACCTCCTCATCACCTCCTCTTTAACTGCATAGAAATGGATTTCACAATTATGTCTCTTGGGAGACCATCCGATCGGGGGGTTGCAGGCTCTGTGAGCTCTGTCAAGCTCCAGGCAGTGTTCTGCAATATCTGGGATAAGGCTCTTCAGCAGGGTTTTCACAAACGCATGCACATACTTCTCGGATTCGGGGAGCCCCCGGATTCTAAAGTTATAACGTCTCGATCTGTTCTCGAGGTCGTTGATCTTTGCAAAAGCTGTTTCCAGTTGATCCTGCATGTCTTGTATTCTGGCTGAGTTTTGAATAATATGTGACACTGCTTGATCAGCTTTCTTTTCAATTGTGTCCATTCTCTGCCCTAATTGCTGCAGATCAGCATGGATAGATGAGGTTATTTGGGCCGCATTTTTAAGGCTAAGCTTTTGGAAAGTAATTGGGAGAAAGCTTCCATCATGGAGGGGAAGTCATTGGGGACAGGAGTGGCAGCGTGTGTTTCAGTCACAGAAAGAAGTAGGCCTGTTTGCGGGTCCATCATAGGGGTGGTGGGGAGGCCAGAGCTCAATCTGCCCAGCAGTGACTCCGTGGCTGAAGGAGATGTGGCCAGGGGCAGGGGTGGGAAGGCAGTACCTGGGGAGGCTGCTTATTCCATCACGCTTTGATCCTTGCCATGGGTTCGTTGCTGTGACTGATGTTGAGAGGACCTCTAGTGGATATCGTGGGCAGTTCCTAACTCTGGCCTGTAAAGATTTCTGCTTGCTGTGATCCTCTGTAGTGGGGGGTTATGGCCATCTGGTAAGGAGCTACCCCTTCTATTTTCTGGTGGTGGACCCTTCCCTGCTGTCACGGATTAATTATAATCATCACTTGGACTTTTGTTGGGTTTTGTTGGTGTTTTGGACTCACTAAGATATCATTTTTGATGGTTTCACTTGATGAAATTTTTTACATGTAATGTTTGGACAATATTTTCTGGTTTATTTACAGTCAAGATTCAATTATTTTCACTGTAGATACTGTATTGAGGAACACAGGTATTAGCGCAACCCCTTATATTTTTTTCCATGTTTATCCACAATTGATGTTTGTTGTGGGGATTGCAGCTTTTCACATATAGATTATTTTGGTTTATTAGCGCGGTTTTCCTAATTTTCCACAGTACCTGGGGAGTGTTCTGGTATTAAGTCCTGGTCAGCGATAGGGTCGTCTGCTTCCTCCGTGCTGTATGTCCCTCGTGGAGCCGCCGCCATCTTGGCATAGCTGACCGGGACGACCGCCGCAGACATCTGGCTCATGAGGTTTCTCCTGGCTTGTGCCGTTGTCAACCGCGTATTCCTGGGGGTCTCCTCTGCTTAATGATCCCAGTTTGAGGCTCGGGGGACCGCTCTGATAGCTCCGGTGGCGTTTAGTGGGCTGTGGTGGAGCGGAGCTCTAGTAGCCAGCGGCCATCTTGGGAGCTGCCGCGCATGCGCTTCTGTTCCTAAGATTTTATCCTAATTTATGCCTTCTAGAAAGGTTTGTAGTTTTGGGAAGTTGGCTCTTTTGAAATTCAGTGTCTTTGTATTTCCCTTATGTTTCCTATTTGTGTGATTTATACTGAAGCCAATTGACCTGTGATCGTTGTTACCTAAATTGCCCCGTATATTCCACATCTGTGATCAGGTCTGTATTGTTGGTAATCAGTAGATCCAGTAACGTTTTATTTGTAGCACAGGCATGCACAGAACATTCTTTTTTTTTTTTTTTAATCCAACAAAATTTTATTGAATTTGCAGGGAAAACATTACATACATTGTAAACAGGATTACACAGTACCTCTTATACAACACATAGTACAATAGCCAAGTAGCAATCTCAATATAACAGCTAAAAGCTAGTTCCAGTCACAGTTAACCTCTATCCATGTCTCACCCAGCATTGATTCCTAACAACCTGTCATATACCAGTTCCATAGGTGCTAATCCCGGTACATCTAACCACGGACCCCATATTTTTTCGAATTTTGGCATGCTACCTCTATGTTGGTAAATCAACTTTTCCATTTTTATGGTCGTGTTAATACTTTCGGTCCACTCCTTCACAGTCGGGGACCTATCGGACTTCCAGTGAATCATAATCAGCCTTCTGGCCTGAAAAAGTACTCTATGCACAGCTTCTCGGTTATGACCCTCCCATTCGTATTCCTCCAAAGCACCCAAAAGACACGCTCTAGGGTCCTGTGGAAGACTCACATTAAAGATTGAGTTGATATTTTGTACCACTCCTGCCCAGTACATGTGTAACTTGGGACATCTCCACAGCATATGTATCAGGTCACCATGTTCGCGTTTACATCTAGTACATGTTGGTTCTGTCAATCTGTTCATTAAATGTAATCTATGCGGAGTATAATATGTTCTCAATAGTATATATAGTTGGGTGAGTTTTTGTGACACATTGAGTGAACATTGGTTCACTGCCTGAAAGATCTCCTCCCACTGATCCCCGTCTAGCTGTCCCACCTCTGTCTCCCACTTCTCTCTCACCCTCAAGGGATGATGTCTCATCACGGATTGCAACAGGATGGCATAGCATTGAGAGATAAATCCCTTAGATGAGCCAGCATCCCCCAGAAGGTTGAAAACCGGGGTTGGCGATAAGTGCCACTCTGAAGAGCGGCCCTGTATCTGTATTGCGTGTCTAAGTTGCATATAGTAGAATAGCATTGATGCTGGCAAATTGTACGCTTCTTTTAAATCAGAAAATGTGCGCAACACACCCTCCTTAAATATATGCTTTATATGAGTGATTCCAAACTGCTTCCAACGAGCTCCGCATTGTAATTTAGCTAGTTCCCTATATGTGTCATTGTGCCAAATGGGACTATATTCCGTATATCCATCTACGTTCTGGAGATATTTGGTCTTGTTCCACACCTTTTGAATAAGACTGAACGTTGGGAATTTTTTATGTGGTTTAGTGAAGGCTAATGCTTCTAAAGCCATGTGAATCGGACCCTTCTCCACTGTGTGAATCATTAGCCTGTGAGACGAGTTTTGTGACGGGACAAATGTACCAATCAAATGCTGCAGTTGAGAGGCCAGGTAGTACAGCCATGGGTTGGGCAATGCCAATCCACCACAGTCCTTGGGTCTCTGCAGATGTTCTAACTTGATCCGGGCGGGATGCACAGAACATTCTGGCGCACACCCAGCTTATTTAAGCTGTATAGGCCAAGTATGCGGTGCTTCCAGGCAGCTGTGGGTCACAGAGCAGGCTCTGAACAGACACTTGCAGCTGTTCATTCTTTCCTTACCGGGTCACGTGAGTCACCAAGTGTTGCTTAGCAGGCTAAAGGTGCTTAGCATTGTTACAGAGGGGCTTGGGAGCTCTATTAAAGGGTCTCCCTTCTGAGGTGTTTTAATACTACACCCAAGTACTCTTTTTGTGGCTAGTAAATGTCTTCAAAAAAGAGGAGCGGGACTAACACTACAGGGAAGGGCACACCAATGTCTTCAGTAGTTCCTGATGAACCTAGTCGTATCCCTAGTGTTGTATCCCCTGAAAGACCTGAGGCTACCGGGCAATCTGAGCCGCTGCGCCTATCTGGTATTGTGCCTACAGTCAGCGCTGCTGCTTCACCCTTTATCACTAAGGATGAACTGTCCTCGACCCTAGCCGGGTTAGAGTACAGGATTGCTGGCATGATTGCCTCCATCCTGCAGGGTAGCAGGAAGTGGATAAAAGGGTAAGTACAGCGCTGCGCTAGATCAAAAAAAGAACACTGAGGTAGCAGCTAACACACCTATAGACTCAGGGTAAAAATAATAACAAAAGATAAAAGTGAAGCGCTATAAGCTCAATAAATGTGTACATCAAAGGCCCATAAATGCATATGTACAGTGAATAGATTTTGTCAAACCATATATGACTATAAAAGTGAATGACAATATGTAGTTAATCAGCAAAACTACTAAGTGAAACAATAAATAGTGCACCTTATAAGCAAATATAACAGTGACTAGTATGAAGGAAACAGTAACAGTTCCATAAATTCAACACCTCAAATAATATGTGAAAAACCTTTGAACATAATAGTCCATTTCAAATTTGTGAAACATTTGTGAAAAGCACCAAAAGTCTATGGGGGTAGTGCATAAGCAATGATGGAAAAATGCCTCCCAAGTTCACAGGTGGGTAATTAAACCAAATCTGGCAGGTAAATGGACAGTGGAAGAACCGTAGGTGCACAGAAGATTTAGATCAGTGCCGGGGCCATCACCAGGAAATGAAGAGGCTTACCGGAACTCAATGACCTGAAATGGCATTCGCCATACAAGTCAAAAAAGCTTGATGACCAACAGGTCTGGGCAGTATGTCTTGTCAGATGTCATCAGCATACAGCGGAAAGGGATATCAGCACGGCTTCCACATCCATAGACACTCCAACATAAGCCAAACGAATGGTTCTTATGTCATGCGAGGAGTAAAAATACTCACATAGCGTGATAACATTTAAACACTGTGATCAGGGAGCTGAGAGCCAAGGAAAGAGAGCTGAGTGATCTCCAACAGCTCCTGGCAGGTGAGAGCAGACTTCAGCTAGCAGGAAGTGTGACAGATCCCCCTCTCCGGAGCCTCCTAGTCTGGAGCAGGAATGGGTTGAGGGTGGGGAAGAGCTTAAAGCTCAGGACTCTGTGGAGGGCCCGGCAGATGAGTCTGCTTCCGAGCAATCTGGACAAGAAGCTATCCAGTTAATGTCTGCCTCTCAGTCACAGAGGCTTTTGATTCTGACTCTGACCGAAATGGTTCCTTCTGCCTTTAAAGAGGGAGTCCCGCGAAAAAACAAAATTTAAAAGTCAGCAGCTACAAATACTGCAGCTGCTGACTTTTAAAATAAGGACACTCACCTGTCCCAGGGTCCAGCAATGTCGGCACCCGAGACCGAATCGTCCCTCGGTCCTCGGGTGCTGCCGCTGCCATTCTCTGTAAAGGAATCAGGAAGTGAAGCGCTGCGGCTTCACTTTCCGGTTCCCTACTGTGCATGCGCAAGTCGCGCTGCACTTCCTAACTGGTCCCCGCTGTCTTGGCACTCGTGTGTGTCCCAGCAGACAGCACGGTGGGGACGGGAAGAGGCATAGATTCCCGTGGGAGTCTATGCCGGAAGTGGGTGCAACTACCTGTCATAGACAGGTATCTGCTCCCCCCTGAAAGGTGCCAAATGTGACACCAGAGGGCGGGAGGGTTATGAAAAGCGGAGGTTTAATTTTTGTGTGAACCTCCGCTTTAAGTTGCCTCTTGCAGAGGTGACTGAGCCCCCTGGTTCTCTTTGGGATCCCTGAGGGCTCTTCAGGCCACACAGGCTTTCCCTCTACACCCCCTGTTGGAACAGGCGGTGTATGCTGATTGGGAACATCCTGACAGGATTTTTGTTCCTCCTAAGAGGTTTTCCCTTTTATATCCCATGGATGAAAAGTTTGTTAAACAAATGGAGTATGCCAGCAGTAGATACAGCAGTCTCTTCCTTAAACAAGAACTTAACTTGTTCGGTAGATAACACACAGGGTTTGAAATACCCTGTTAACAAGAAATTGGAGTCATTATTAAAAGCTTCCTTTTCTTTGGCTAGTTCAGCTATTCAGCCAGCTGTTGCAGCAATCGGTATCTGCCAGCCCGTAAAGGATCAGGTCAAACGGCCTGATAGGCCTAATGAGGAGGATGGTCTGCCTGAAAGTAAGACAGATATATCTTGAGCGCTGTGTTTTGCAGTTGATGCCTTAAAGGATTCAATACAGCAGGTTTCTCATTTGGCTCTCTCGTCTGTACATATGCGCAGACTCTTATGACTTAAGAACTGGTCAGCTGGGCTTCCTTGTAAAAAGTTATTGACAGGTTTCCCGTTTCATGGGGAACGTTTATTTGGTGATCATTTGAACAAATATATCTAAAAGATCAATATAAAAGAAAAATGTAGTGCATAGACACCAAAATGTGAAAATCTACAAAGAATGTTCATAAATGATAACACACTCTATACAATGGATAACTCTGGAGTCTCTCATCGTAAAGTGAATAAGTGAAAAACAATCCCAAGAACCATGTATGATTGAAAATTGTCCCACTGATTGAAGATGGGTAAGAGGAAAAGGCAGTTGAAACTCAGGCATAGGCAGATAGTTAAATCCCCGAGAACATATCCATCGGCTGTGTAAATCTTGATAAGGTAGTGTGTAAAAAAACTCTTACCAGATATACTGGACTCCCATGTCAGCGACAGGGAATCACTTAGGCAGGGTGCCCCACCGGGCGTTGGGAAGGATAGTCCCGGCTCACCGAACCCTCCAGGTCAGACTCTGCGTGGATCTCCAGGGGTCACCAGGTAGTTCCTCGCGATAAATTGCCAAAGTGCGAATCGAAGGGAACGGAACCTCTCCGCTGGAACTGGAGTAGGAACTGGATTCTCATTCAAATGGCATGTGGAATAGAACAGATGCCTCCACATAGTGTAGATGAAAAAAATAGTTTTTTTATTGCTAAAAAGCCTGATAACAGTTAAAAATGTGATCACAATTATAAAAACAAAGATGGGGAGGATGCTGAAAGCGTCCGACGCGTTTCGACCCATAGGTCTTCTACTGGGGCATGAAGCATCCTCTGCAAGTTGCCTTATATTTATAACTAAAAAATTAGTATCAACCAATAACAGCAAAATACAATCCGACTTTCTCATTGGTTGGACCTGATCACCTGATCCAACCTGATTAAAAACTGATGTAGAGGTACTCATCCTATTCTATTGGCTATCTTTGGCTATTGGCTATTGGGAATCTTCAAATGGTCACCATATTCACTGACAGACATAAAATGGAACAAATCTTAACCATAGGTGCAATACACTAACATGACCCAGCCATACATAATGAATGAAGTGGGGCCGAGAAAACAGCACTAAGTACTTCATTGCTGACACTTTAAACTAGACTGAAACCCCATATACGTTCAAGGCCAATCAAAACTGTCGAATAGGTGGACAGGCGGTTCTGACGGCCAATAGGCGATCGAGCGGAAGATCGCGTCAGAAACGCCGTCCCTCCACGTGTAAAACAAAGGGAAATGACGTCAGGCTGCATAGCGCGCCCGACACATTCCCCCTGTCACGTGGTCAAAAAACGGAGACGCCGTGGTGACAAACTAAAGGGAGACCTGCATAGACGCAACCGCCTATGCCGTCACTTCCGGCACTACCCCGTGTCTCCACGGCGATCCTGCGAAGTCAAAAGGAAAAAAATCTCCCCAACCCCCAGGGTACACAAGGAGTGTCAGGTGCGCATGCGAGCCCGACCCAGTACACTGGAGCCGCCCGACACCATACCGGAAACCCCAAATACCGGAAAGGGGCCGCATGACTCCAAAACACTGCTCTGCATTGGATATGTTCTCAGGGATTTAACTATCTACCTATGCCTGAGTTTCAACTGCCTTTTCCTCTTACCCATCTTCAATCAGTGGGACAATTTTCAATCATACACGGTTCTTTGGATTGTTTTTCATTTATTCACTTTACGATGAAAGACTCCGGAGTTATCCATTGTATAGAGTGTGTTATCATTTATGAACATTCTTTGTAGATTTTCACATTTTGGTGTCTATGCGCTACATTTTTCTTTTATATTGTATTTTTGTGGTTGTTGTTGCACTGTATGTAGCTGCTTCACCTCTTTAAGGGCCCAAGGGATCCTGGTGCTTGGGTATCTGGACGACCTCCTACTCAGAGACCACTCATTAAAGGCTCTAGAACAGAGCATAATATGCACAGTTCAGTATTTGAAAAGCTTAGGCTGGATCATAAATACTGAAAAGTCAACTTTGAAACCAGCTCAAAGTCTAAAGTATTTAGGTTTGATCCTAGATACGGTTCAAGCAAGAATATTCTTGCCACCTATAAGGATCTGTGTCCTAAAGGGTTCAGGTGCACCAGATCAGGGGCACCAAACAACCCTCCATTCGGCTCTCTATAAGTCTTTTAGGAAGGATGGTATCCTCCTTCGAGGAAGTGCCCTATGCCCAGTTTCATTACTGGCCTTTACAACAAGACATCTTGTTGGCCTGGATCAGAAGAGGAAAAGCCCTGGATTAACCAAGGTGCTTGTCTCCTCGGGCACACTTAAGCCTAAGGATCAGAACCTGCGAAAGAGAAAATCCTTTCTCCCGGTAACTTGGAGAGTACTGACTACAGATGCCAGTTTCTCAGGCTGGGGAGCGACCCTAGAAGGGCTCCCAGCTCAGGGGAAATGGTCAGGGACAGAACAGATCCTGCCCATCAACATCCTGGAATTACAAGCAGTACGTCTGGCCCTACACGTCTCGCCCTGAACGATGGAGCTTCAGGACTGCCCTATCAGTGTTCATTCCGACAGTACCACTGCAGTGGCCTATATAAACCACCAAGGCGGTACCAAGAGTCGTTCAGCCCTGAAGGAGGTGAACCACATACTAGCCTGGGCAGAGGGACATGTGCCGATTATATCGGCAGTCCATATCCCGGGAGTAGAGAACTAGAAGGCAGATTATCTCAGCCGCCAGCAGATCTGCCCGGGGGAATGGTCCCTACACCCAGACGTGTTCCAGGAAATTTGCCAGCATTGGGGATGGCCAGAGGTTGACCTATTGGCATCCAGGTTCAATAACAAGCTACAGCAATTTGTGTCCCAAACAAGGAATCCTCTGGCAATCGGAGCAGATGCTCTGCTAGTTCCCTGGAGACAGTACTCCCTGGTTTATGCTTTCCCTCTGATCCCTCTACCATATTTGTTGCGCAGGATTGAAAAAGAGGGGGTTCCAGTCATTCTGGTGGCACCAGCCTGGCCCAGAAGGCCCTGGTTCCCGGTGATTGTGGGACTGACAATAGAGTCCTATATTCCACCCCAATTTACAGTCTCTAAATTTGACGGCATGGCTATTAAAGTCAGGGTGTTAAAGGACCGTGGCATCTCAGGATCAATAGTGTCTACCCTAGTGAATTCTAGAAAAGCTGTCAATAGGAAAATTTATCATAAGGTCTTGAAGACTTGTATTGCTTGGTGTGAAGCCAGAAAATGGCATCCTTGGAATTACGTGATTGGGAGAAATCTCTTTTCTACAGTCAGCTGTGGAAATCAAATTTGGTTGCGAGTACAATCAGTGGTCAAGTTTCGACCCTATCAGTATTCTTCCAAAGGCCTTTAGCCTCCCATTTACTGATCCAAACCTTTATGCAGGGGGTAACTCGCTTGCTTCCCCCCATAAGTCACCTATGTGTCCTTGGGACTTGAACTTGGTGTTGTCTATCAAGGAAATTCCATTAGACTTGCTGTCACGCAAGCTAGCCTTCCTGATGGCCATTACCTCGCCTAGAAGGGTGACGGAGTTGGCGGCCCTTTTGTGCAGGAAACCATACTTGATCCTTCACCACGGCAGGGTCGTGTTATGACCTGTTCCATCCTTTTTGCCAAAAGTAGTGTCGGCTTTTCATTTAAATCAGGACATTATTTTGCCTTTTTTCTCTCAGCCTCTTTCGGCGGAAGAGAGGCGACTGCATTCTTTGAACGTTGTCCGGGCAGTCTGCGGAGATCCGAGGATCAGAGTCCTTTTTTGTTTTACCAAAAGGACCCAAGAAAGGGCAGGCAGCTTCCAAAGCTTCCATTGCCAATTGGGTCGGTCAATTGGTCATTCGGGCCTATGGTCTGAAACACAAAGCTCCTCCCTTTAGGGTGAGAGCTCATTCTACCAGGGGTGTAGGAACCTTCTGGGCTTTTTACCATCTGGTATCTGTGGCTCAGATTTATAAGGCTGCTACCTGGTCTTCAGTGCATACGTTCAGTGCCAGATTGGTGACTTTTGCAGCATAAAGCCAGCCTGGTCCGGGTGTATGATTGAAGCTATGATTCCATTGACCTGAATTGCCAAAACCTTGGCTAGGATCTTAACATCACTTTGAAGGAGGGAAATTGGCCTGTAGGAGCCCGGGTCAACTGCATCCTTCCCAGGTTTAAGCAGTAATATATCACAATTGCTCTGGCCATTGATAGCAGGAGGTGTCCCTCAATAGAGGCGTTAAACTCCTCCAGCAATTGTGGCAGTACCTGTTCCCCATATTGGGCAAGGACCTCCATGGGAAGACCATCCTCTCCTGGGGCCTTGCACGTGGGGAAGGAGCACACCGCCTTCTGTAGCTCCTCCAAAGTCAGCTGTGCCTCCAACAATTATTTTGCTCCCTCTGACAAGGAGTGTAAATCAATACAGGATACATAATTCTCCATATCCGCATCTGAGTAATTATCCCTCACCCCATAAAGGTCTGCATAGAAGGATGGGATGCCAACTCAGAAATGACCATCTCTGGATCGTTAACCACGCTGCCACTAGATGACCGGATCGCCCCGATAGCCCCGATAGCCAGGGACTGTTGCTGAGATCTAGCAATCCTCGCCAGTAGGCATCCTGTCTTTTCTCCTTCATAAAAAGCAAGCTTGGTGAAGAATCTTTTACGCTCTGCAGCGGAGGATCTCAGCCGATCCAGGGAATCCTGGGCCGACATCCATGCCTCCCTTGCAGAGTTCTTAGAATCTGTTATATAGGTGAGTTCCAGTTGCCGTACCTGGTCCTCCACCTGTTCCAGCAGAACCGAGGAATTCCGTTTGACACATGTAATCTCAGTAATAAACACCCCTCTAAGGTAGGCTTTAAAGGCCTCCCATTTCTGGATCTTATCAGGGTGTTGGGACTGGAAAAAGCTGTTAATTTGTGTTGCTATTCAATCTGGTTAGGTGAATAATTTAAGCTAGAAAATGTTAAGTTTCCAGGGGGGTTTAGGTAGCGAGGTAGGGGGTTGGGTAATCGGCCACAGGGCCAGGGGAGAGTGATCGGACACTCCACGTGGGAAATATTCCACCTTCGAGGTGCGATCAGTTATGTTGGGTGTGCCCACACAGAGGTCAATACGCGACAGGGAGCCGCGAGTTTTAGAGAAGCATGAAAATTGTTTTGTATCAAAGTTGCGTATGCACCATATTTCTGTCCATCTCACCTCAGAAGGCGGCTAAGGGCCGTACCTCTGCTGCCCGGGGGGGGGGGGGGGGAAGATATATCGGGGGGTGTCTATCCATTCTGGGATCTAGATAACAGTTAAAGTCCCCCCATAATCAATACCGGAACCTCAGGTTTGCTCGCCAGGTATGAAAACTGCAGTATGTCCCTCGAAAATGGCGGCGGGATGTATACAAAAGCTACTTGCATGGTTATGGTATACAGTTTACAGTATAAAAATACAAATCTACCAGAGGCGTCCACCAACAAGTCAAGCTCCTGGTAGACCAGCACTTTGTGATCGTAAAAAAAGGGGGTGGGGTAAGTGGCGCTCCCTAAGACTGGGTATCCTGTAGGTTGTATGTACTAGACACCTAAAGGTATAGTGCTGAGACCATGTGAATCCTGAACCTCATAATAAAAGTGAAACAGAACTGATGAAAATATATGTGTCTCAATACCTATTCAGATAAAACATAATAACACTACACATAATAAAATAGTGTATATAGGAATGACATAAAGCTCTAATTGCAGTGAGAGAAAATGTGACCATCAAAATCTTCCCCTGCTGACCCACAGTAAGTAAACAGAAACATATATAAACAAAAAGATTTTGACAATATAGTATAAAAGCGTGTAGCAAAAAAACACGTGATAAGTGTCCACTCTAGTGAAAATAAAAAGCAATATTAAATGGAAGATCAAATATAAAATATAAATGTGAACAACAATCCCATAAAAAATATATTAGGAACAAAAATAAAGATAAAAGTAAAGCTCCAGATTGGCAAAGTGTTCATAAGAATATGTAACTCTTGTGCTTAAATCAATACCTGGTGACTAGAGGACACGTGTGGACCTGGGAAGCCCTTCATCTTCTGCTGTTACATGCCTATCACCCCTGTAGGGGTACAAGGAGCTGGTGAGTGGGGATCCTTGAGGGGGATCACGGAAGTCACCGGATATTGATTTCAGCACAAGAGTCACGTATTCTTATGAACACTTTGCCAATCTGGAGCTTCACTTTTATCTTTATTTTTGTTCCCAATATATTTTTTATATTTTTTTATGGGATTGTTGTTTACATTTATATTTTATATTTGATCTTCCATTTAATATTGCTTTTTATTTTCACTGGAGTGGACACTTATCATGTGATTTTTTTACTACACGCTTTTATACTATATTTTCAAAATCTTTTTATTTATATATTTTTCTGTTTACTTACTGTGGGTCAGCAGGGGAAGATTTTGATGGTCATATTTTCTCTCACTGCAATTAGACCTTTATGTCATTCCTATATACACTTTTTTATTATGTGTAGTGTTATTATGTTTTATCTGAATAGGTATTGAGACACATATATTTTCATCAGTTCTGTTTCACTTTTATTATGAGGTTCAAGTTTCACATGGTCTCAGCACTATACCTTTAGGTGTCTAGTACATACACCCTACAGGATACCCCATCTTAGGGAGCGCCACTTACCCCAACCCCCTTTTTTTACGATTATTACATTTCACCCTCCTATAGGAGGTGTGACCCAGGGGAGGCTGCATACTGGTTCTGTCTTAAGCGTGGAAATGTTATTGTTTTTCCATAGACCAGCACTTTGTGTATAAATACACTCACCCTGCACGAATAAGCCGAGTGAAGTGATACGCTTTACCCACCCATGCATACTGCAGCACCCCTACATTGTCCCTCAGGAGATGCGTCTCTTGCAGGCCAATAATGGCTGGGTGGAACCTGCGCAAGCAGGAGGAGATCATGGTCCTTTTCAAGAGGGTCATTCACTCTGTGGACATTCCACGTTACTATAGGTGTGGATACCATTGCAAGACATTTATTCACATAATGATCAGGAAGCCCCCCCGAGGGGTCACTTGTACCTTCATTACCTGGATTGGCGACCAAGAAAAAATGCATTAGATATAGTATTCCCCACAAGGGGGTTGTACATTGGAAAAACAGTTTGTGTAAAAGGCAGTCAATCTCGCGCAGCTGCGCTGCATAAGGGTAGGGGAGAAAACACAACTTAGGGTGAGATAGCGGATGCCCTGGGTTATGGACATGCTTAACCGTACACTAAATGTGTACCTCAAAATGGGATTTTAAGGGCAATGCAAAAATTGGCAGTGTTGAATTATAGTTAAAAAGAAGTTTATTGATACAAAAACGAATAGGATATACATGAACATACACATTGATCTATAGTTAAGAATAATTATAAAAACATCAGATATATGGAAACATATGATGCATCCTACTGCTAGTTACAAGTACCACCCCCGATAGGTGTGATGGCGTCCTGCAGATTTCCAACGCGTTTCAACTTATTGTAAGGATAAAGTCTTCCTCAGGGAGGGACTGCATCACATTCTAAAATTTTAAGTAACAGCATGATTATTGGTATATACTTAAATATTTGTTACCTATATCTACAGAAATCGCATTACAACAGAAAAGTATTATATGCGACTTACATTTGCATTTAACTGTGAAAAATCGCTTTCCCAGTGCTGGCAGGGGTCCTAACACGTGATTGTCAATGCTCCTCAAATATCCTCTACGGGATGGCCTGGTATATTGTGAAGAAACCAGTATTTGGCAGTCGTGATAATTAAACAACTGAAAAACATGAAAATATAAGGGAAATGCTAAGAAATTGAACATCAAAAAGGTCAAAGAATGGAAATAATGGTGATTCGTAGGGGAAATAAGGTCCCCCAGGGCCATCATAGAGTAAAAGAGATCAAATACCTTAAATTGATTGTGTCAGGTGTATTGTTCCAAGTGGCAGGGAGCTCCCGTCCTGGAGTACCTCTCTGTAACAAAGCCAGAATGTATATCCTATTCGTTTTTGTATCAATAAACTTCTTTTTAACTATAATTCAACACTGCCAATTTTTGCATTGCCCTTAAAATCCCATTTTGAGGTACACATTTAGTTCTAAAAATTACAAGGGATGCTGGCAATGACACGGCCAACCCTCTGAGTCATACATTTATGTGCTTAACCGTACACAGCCAAGACTCCCCAGGGGGATGTAGGGTAAAAGTTCCATTCTGTCCATTCGTGCAAACCGGGCACCGACAGAACTGCCATGCATCCCATGACTTCTGGTGGCTCACACACCGCCAACATGGCAACATCACCCATGTGGGCCGGTGTCAGCAGTATTACTAGCTAAAGAAATTGAGAAGGCGGGTAGTCCCTCGATGTGTATAAATCTTAGAAATGGGTCCTCTGTAAAGAAGCAAACTGTATGGGGAACATCGCGCCCAACTTTCTCTTATTTCACTGGTAGCATGGCAGGATTCATCCTGCATCATCTTCACGTCCGCGCTGCTGGAGGTCTTGCTCATTTTGATCCAGCCAACTGGCCGCGTCTTATGCATTTTCAAAAAACTGGTTCTGGCCCCCAGCTGTCACTGTCAACTTGGCCGGGAATAGCATTGCATAGGATAATTGCAGCCTTTGTAACATTTTCTTGACCTCTGCAAATTTCGATCGTCTACGTTGTAGTTCCGGGGAAAAATCCAGGTAAAAGGAGATTTTAGTGCCAGTACATTGTACAGAACCCTTCTTTATGGTCAGATGCAGCACCACCTCCCTGTCCTTGTAATTCAGTATGGCTAGGATCGATCGTGGAGGGTTGCCAGGTGGGAGGGGTCTCGGGGGTACCCTGTGCGCCCTTTCCACAGTGTAATTAGGGAGAAAAGCGTCTGCCGAAGACTTCTTGCAGCCATCCTTCAACAAATGCTGTGTGGTCACTGCCCTCCACCTTTTCTGGGAGTCCCACTATGCGAATGTTATTACGTCGCAGAGGGTTCTCGATGACATCTGTTTTGTGAGGGGCTTGGAATGCTTGCTGAGTAGCCACTCTAACATCTCTATTCAGGGGGGGCAGCTGATCTTCCACATCACTCACCCTGCCTTCCATCACTGTAGTTCTCTCCCTGATCTTCTGGAGATCTTGCCACAGGAGTCACTGTTTCCCTCAGCCCTCCAAACTTTTCTTTCAGATCATCCACAGAGGCAGTGCATTTATGGACTGCATGTAGAATTTCACCAAGCGTGGGTTGTGCACTGTCCTCTGAAGGGGGATCAAATAAGTCCTGGATGTGTTCTGCCTGGGATTCTAGTGGCACTGTGTCATCCAGCATGCCTGCTTCATCCCTGTCTTCCTGCTCAGGGGAACAGGTGTGTTGCTGTAAGGCACTTAGGGATGGCTCAACGTTGCCAGACCGCTTCTGAGCGTACTAAAGCATGTCTCTGGGCTGCTCTTTGAGCTTCAGGGGCTTATCACACTTGCCCCCCTGCTCTGGTTTCTTCTCCGGGCCTCATTGTGCCTTAGAAGTCTGTGACTGCCAGGCGCCAGCTTGGGGCGCCGCGGCTTCTCCTCGGTTCCCCCGGGTCATCATTGGCTCGGTTCTGGGATCCAGCGGGTCCAGACGGCTCAGGGTGGCTGCTGGTAGCACTTTTAGTGGTTTCTAGGTGAAAGTGTGAGTGAGGAGAGGATCACCAGCGGGAGCTCCATGCAGCACGTCTGCTCACATGCCTCGTCAGGCCATGCCCCCCAAAAGTGGTTATTTCGAAGGTTTAGCTGACCTATTGGCTTTTTTTTATACAGTAGTTTTAGCAAAAGTTTTAGGCAGATTTGAACAAATTCTGTGAAGTAGGAATGCTTTCAAAAATGTATATTTTAATTGTTTATTTTTTATCAATTTACAAACTGCAAAGTGAACGAACAGAAATATAATCTAAGTCAAATCAATATTTGGTGTGTCTACCCTTTGCCTTTAAACCAGAGTCAATTTTTCTAGGTACACTTGCACACAGACTTTGAAGGAACTTGGCAGGTAGGTTTTTCCAGACATCTTGAAAAACTAACCATAAATCATCTGTGGATGTAGGCTGCCTCAAATTCTTCTGTCTCTTCATGTATTCCCAGACAGACCTAATGATGTTGAGATCAGGGCTCTGTGGGGGCAAAACTATTACTTCCAGGACTCCTTGCTCTTCTTCACGCTGAAGTTCTTAATGACATTGGCTGTATGTTTGGGGCCATTGTCCTGCTGCAGAATAAATTTGGGGCCAATCCCATGCCTCCTTGATGGTATCACATGATGGATAAGTATCTGCTCATATTTCTCAGCATTGAGGATACTATTGATCAGGCAACGTTGAGGACCGTAGATGCACTGGTCGGCGAAGAGAACTTAAAGTATATGTAAACCCTCACCTTGTAAAATAGAAATGAAAGACAAATCATCTGTGTGTGTATACAGTATCTCACAAAAGTGAGTACACCCCTCACATTTTTGTAAATATTTTATTCTATCTTTTCATGTGAAAAAACTGAAGAAGTGACACTGCTACAATGTAAAGTAGTGAGTGTACAGCTTGTATAACAGTGTAAATTTGCTGTCCCCTCAAAATAACTCAACACACCGCCATTAATGTTTAAACCGCTGGCCACAAAAGTGAGTATACCCTAGGGGGGCGCATCTTCACTGGTCTCACAATTCAATTTGATTACGATTACCCTGTCCATGATTTAATTTGATTCAGTTCCGCAATGCATCATGATTACTGCGCAAGTGCGCATGGTTAAAAACTTTTTATCCAAAAAAAGCAGTCAGAAAAACTAAAATTTTCTCCAGTAACAGAGGGATGGCTGGGATCAGAGGCAGAGGGATGGCTGGGATCAGAGGCAGAGGGATGGCTGGGATCAGAGGCAGAGGGATGGCTGGGATCAGAGGCAGAGGGATGGCTGGGATCAGAGGCAGAGGGATGGCTGGGATTAGAGGCAGAGGGACGGCTGGGATCAGAGGCAGAGGGACGGCTGGGATCAGAGGCAGAGGGACGGCTGGGATCAGAGGCAGAGGGACGGCTGGGATCAGAGGCAGAGGGACGGCTGGGATCAGAGGCAGAGGGACGGCTGGGATCAGAGGCAGAGGGACGGCTGGGATCAGTGGCAGAGGTGTAGTGGGATCAGCGGCAGAGGGATGGATGGGATCAGGCAGAGGGATCTATGGGTTTAGTGGCAGAGGGATGGAATCAGGCAGAGGGGTGGTGGGATCAATGGCAGAGGAACAGAAGGGATCAGTGTCACAAGCGGATGGCTGGGATCAGTGGCAGAGGGGGGTGGC
This sequence comes from Lithobates clamitans, assembly GCA_037952925.1. Lineage (NCBI taxonomy): Eukaryota > Metazoa > Chordata > Amphibia > Anura > Ranidae > Lithobates > Lithobates clamitans. The sequence goes on along the minus strand of JBBGZY010001840.1, from coordinate 1,771 downwards.
TGGTATCAGGCAGAGGGATATATGGGTTTAGTGGCAGAGGGATGGATAGGATCAGGCAGAGGGGTGGTGGGATCAGTGGCAGAGGAACAGAGGGGATCAGTGGCAGAAGGGGGATGGCTGGGATCAGTGGCAGAAGGGGGGTGGCTGGGATCCGTGGCAGAAGGGGGTGGCTGGGATCAGTGGCAGAAGGGGGGTGGCTGGGATCGGTGGCAGAAGGGGGGTGGCTGGGATCGGTGGCAGAAGGGGTGTGGCTGGGATCAGTGGCAGAAGGGGGGTGGCTGGGATCAGTGGCAGAAGGGGGGTGGCTGGGATCAGTGGCAGAAGGGGGGTGGCTGGGATCAGTGGCAGAGGGGGGTGGCTGGGATCAGTGGCAGAGGTGTAGTGGGATCAGTGGCAGAGGAATGGCTGGGATCAGTGGCAGAGGGATGGATAGGTTTAGTGGCAGAGGGACGGATAGGATCAGTAGCAGAGGACGGATGGGATCAGTGGCAGAGGGAAGGATGGCCAAAGAAGTTTAGTACACGTGCTCAGCATCATATCCAGAGGTTGTCTTCCCATGCCTCCTTGATGGTATTACATGATGGATAAGTATCTGCTCATATTTCTCAGCATTGAGGATACTATTGATCAGGCAACGTTGAGGACCGTAGATGCACTGGTCGGCGAAGAGAACTTAAAGTATATGTAAACCCTCACCTTGTAAAATAGAAATGAAAGACAAATCATCTGTGTGTGTATACAGTATCTCACAAAAGTGAGTACACCCCTCACATTTTTGTAAATATTTTATTCTATCTTTTCATGTGAAAAAACTGAAGAAGAGACACTGCTACAATGTAAAGTAGTGAGTGTACAGCTTGTATAATAGTGTAAATTTGCTGTCCCCTCAAAATAACTCAACACACCGCCATTAATGTTTAAACTGCTGGCCACAAAAGTGAGTACACCCTAGGGGGGCGCATCTTAACTGGTCTCACAATTCAATTTGATTACGATTACCCTGTCCATGATTTAATTTGATTCAGTTCCGCAATGCATCATGATTACTGCGCAAGTGCGCATGGTTAAAAACTTTTTATCCAAAAAAAGCAGTCAGAAAAACTCAAATTTTCTCCAGTAACAGAGGGATGGCTGGGATCAGAGGCAGAGGGATGGCTGGGATCAGAGGCAGAGGGATGGCTGGGATCAGAGGCAGAGGGATGGCTGGGATCAGAGGCAGAGGGATGGCTGGGATCAGAGGCAGAGGGATGGCTGGGATCAGAGGCAGAGGGATGGCTGGGATCAGAGGCAGAGGGATGGCTGGGATCAGAGGCAGAGGGACGGCTGGGATCAGAGGCAGAGATGGGATGGGATCAGCGGCAGAGGGATGGATGGGATCAGGAAGAGGGATGGGTGGGATCAGGCAGAGGGATCTATGGGTTTAGTGGCAGATGGATGGAATCAGGCAGAGGGGTGGTGGGATCAATGGCAGAGAAACAGAAGGGATCAGTGTCACAGGCGGATGGCTGGGATCAGTGGCAGAGGGGTGTGGCTGGGATCAGGCAGAGGGATATATGGGTTTAGTGGCAGAGGGATGGATAGGATCAGGCAGAGGGGTGGTGGGATCAGTGGCAGAGAAACAGAGGGGATCAGTGGCAGAGGGGGATGGCTGGGATCAGTGGCAGAGGGGGATGGCTGGGATCAGTGGCAGAGGGGGATGGCTGGGATCAGTGGCAGAAGGGGGATGGCTGGGATCAGTGGCAGAAGGGGGATGGCTGGGATCGGTGGCAGA